>OY723284.1:544733-1119953 GCA_963210315.1 Rhynchopus euleeides
CCGGGCACCGAGATGCTTCCCGACACATCCTGGGAGAGGCGGTGCAGCGTCAGGGGACAGTCCGGCGGGACGGCGAGGGCTTCATGCAGGCGGCTCTCGACAGCTTCCCACTGCTGGATCTCACGCATCAGGTGCAGCATCTCGCGGGAGGCGAAGGCGTCGTGCTGCACCGCCTGCCACGCCACATCTTGGAGCGCGGCGATGCCACCGCGCGCCCCGTCCTCCGCTGTGCACAGAGCCTCCCTCTGGAAGAAATCGGATATGTTGTGCGCCTCGCCCGCAACGTTGTGCAGCCTGCAGCGGGTGTCGACAAGCAGGTCCGACACATCGACGCATTGCTGCCTGAGCAGCTCCTGCAGGGGTTCAAACCTCTCCTGCACGCTGCGGACGTCGTGCTCGCTGTGCGGCCCCACGGCATGGCATTCGCCACAAAGGAGGGCGTCGCAGTCAGCACAGTGGAGCGAGACGATACCTCCGGGATGTTCGCCGCATGCCCGGAGGAGTGCCTCAGAGGTGAGCTCGCGGAAGAGAGGGCGGTGCAGGCTGGCGAGTGCCGGCAGGGGGTGTGTGCGGGAGAAGCAGGGTTCGCCGCAGAGCATCACCTTGACGTCCCCCACGCTGCAGGCCTCGCAGCACCAGGAGGCGGCTGCGCTGCAGGCAATGCATGTGTTGGCGTGTTGCATTCGTTGGGCCATGCATGAGGTGTGGGGTGTGCGTGTGTGTGTGTGTGTGTGTGTGGGGGGGGGGGGTAGGGGGGGTCATAAGCCCGTACAAAACCACATTTTTCAACATACCATCAGAACCGCCCTAATACCTGATCTGACCCGAAAATCCGACCCATACCCCCCCGGAAACCGTCTGGAGCCCACTTGTGACACCTGATACGCACTTTTGTGATGATTTTTTGGGGTCCTAAAAAATGTACCTCAGTTTCGTACCTTGCCTTTGTACCTGAACCACTCCCGACCGCAATATTTCGTTCTTTGCAAGGGAAGGGTGTCACTACGCTCACCCAGCACGCCGAGCAACACATGCCGCGTGCCCAGGGCCTCGCAGAGGTGTCAGATGCTGCTGCAGAGGGGTACCTTGCTCGAAAGAAGCCCGCCAAACGGGAGGTGTGCGGGGTCCCGGCAGAGAGCGTTGTGGCAGACCTGCGTAAGAAGAAAACGGCACACGACATCCGTGAGGCGACATTATTTCGGGCGCTCCGTCGGGCTGGGTACATAGGAGAGCGAGTGGGACGTGGTGACGACAGATATATGAGGTGGTGCATCAACTGCACGCACGTGCGGAAAGCGGCGTTCCTTGCTGGCCAAGAAAGATGTCACCTGCACTCCTACTCCTCCCACTCGTCCTGCTCCTACCCCCACACCAACTGATGTGGGCAGTGAGAGTGATGGCAGCTCCAGAGCAGCAGATGATCTCGGAAGCGATGAGCGGGTCAGCCGGGCAGACTACCCCAGTCTGTACCGGAAGTACGAAGCGTTGCGGGCCCGCCATCACCGCCTCCAGGAGAGGACCCGAGGGTTAAGAGTAGGGTTGTACAGCGCCAGGGGAGAGTATTGAGTATTCCCCTGGCGTTGAGACATCCCTGGCGATCTTGCGGTCGCACTGTGGGGGCTGAGTCGGCAGGCAGATGCCTATCCAATGACTTTGTTGAGTCCTCACATGGTACACTCTCGTGCTGTCGAGACTGCGTGGTGTGCATATCCTGCGGGGCGCAAATTACACAGCACAAACATCACCAATTCGGCTCTCAGGGCGTACAATATCCCAACCGTGCCTTCACAGGCTGAGATCGACGAAGCAAAGACATCTACGCGCTGCCCACTAATGCCGATGCAGCCTCGCAGGCGTACGAAGTACTCACAATGACCCATCCGCGATCGAAGTACTACACCCAGGAGGTGGCTGAACTCATTCCGCTGGCGCAACAACACAACATTCCCACGAATCAGGTCAAGAAAGACCTTGCCGAGGCACTGGGGAAGGCAACATGCGTGCCACCTGAGCCGGAACCACCGCAGAAAAGGCAAAGAACGAAATATTGCGGTCGGGAGTGGTTCAGGTACAAAGGCAAGGTACGAAACTGAGGTACATTTTTTAGGACCCCAAAAAATCATCACAAAAGTGCGTATCAGGTGTCACAAGTGGGCTCCAGACGGTTTCCGGGGGGGTATGGGTCGGATTTTCGGGTCAGATCAGGTATTAGGGCGGTTCTGATGGTATGTTGAAATTTTTGGTATTTGTACGTTTTTAGGGGGGCTTATGACCCCCCCTAGGGGGGGGGGGGGGGTTTAGGGTCCGTCGTATTACCTCACAGAGAGGGTGTCTTCACACTGCGGACGGGGATGTGGGGTGACAAGACAGGTGGGTTCGCCCCTACTGCCTCCCCTTCTGCTCAGCAGCAGGCGCCGTTCGGAGCGCGGTGAGGCTTCTGCATAGGGCAACGGGGGGGTGCAGGGGCGGGATGAAATCCTGCTGGGCGGGGTGGCGTGGCGTGGCGTGGTGTGGTGTGGTGTGGGGGAGTCTTGCTCGGTGAGGATACAAAGGAGATAGGGGGAGGGGGAGGTCAGTTCATCCAGGTCTGCTTGTAGTTTCAGTTCGCGTGCGGAGGGGCTGGAGCGGGGAACAAAGAGACACAAATCCTGCTGCGAGTTGTGCGGTGTTTCCCCCCCCCCCCCTCCTTCTAACCTTGCGTGTTGCAAGTAGGCATGTAGCTTGGGGGGTCCAGCTGGTCTCGAGACCAGCAGTTGCCTATGTTGCTGGTCTGGGGGAAAAACTGTCGGTGGCAAACAGGCCTGACTACTTTTATGAGCGCGCGAACAAAGCACGCGACAGTTTTCACACCCGCACACTCCCCGCCGCGCTGTGCGTGTCAGGAAGGCAGGCGGGTGGGACTCCTCCAGCAACCCTGCACCCGATGGCGCCCGCTTCCCTCTTCCGCACCCTCGGGCTTGCGGCATCTGCACGGGCACCCCTGTGCAGGCTGATGAACAAAATGGGGGTCCGGAAGCGCGCACGTTCGCTGCTGTGGTGCGCAGAGTGAGGTGCTACGGTGCTATATGTATACACATCACCCCTCACCCCCCCCGCCCAAAACAAGACACCGGAAAACACTGGCCTGTCCGTTTTCTTCACTCGCTTACGACGGGTGGGTCATGAAAATGAGGGCGTGGTGGCCCTGCGGTTGTTAGATTTGTTGTGGTGTGTGACCCTTCAGATATGTCCGCCTGTCTGAAGTGCAGGAAGAAATTGCCCCCACTGCTACCTTTTCCGATATGAACGCTTTCCGTGAGCACGGCGCGCTTGTCACAGAAAAGCGTAGCGACCGCTTCCTTCTTCCTTGATGATGCGTTGACGCTTCCACCACCCTAGCCTGCTGCTTTGATGTGGGTGTGGAGCACATGTGAACACGAGATAGCAAGACACACTGAAAAGAAGCAGGTCGTCGGAAGCACTCCTACACTTTTACGCATCATGCATGTGCTTAAAAAAAAGATGGTAGGTCACGAGCAGGGCTGTTCCTAACTGGGGGGCTTGTTCCCCACTTTCAGGATTCTGAACTTTTTTTCTAAGAATTTTTGACAGCGTACGTCTCGGACTCAAGTCCTTCGAATCCCATCAGGTCGGGGTCCAACCACTCCAGTCGCCTCTGAGGACGCAGCCAACTCGCACAGAATCTGTACGCCCACACGAACAGATGTTCGCTACCATGGCCTCCGGCGGCTGGGGGGCTCCGCCCCCCAGACCCCCCATGTAGGGTGTGCCCGTCCATCTATCTCACTTCCCCGGGTACAGTGCAGCGTAGGAGGTCAGCGCCGCATCCATGAAGCGCTTCTTCGAAGCCTGACTGACATCGGACAGGAGGTCGGACTTCCCCACCTGGGAGGTACACTTGCCGCGTTCGCGACATGTGTGACACGCGACACGCTACCTGAAACGTGAGTGTGCCTTGCTAACACGGGCATTTCAACGGTCTGCCGACGACCGTTCCCCAAACCAGTAAACCAGCAGTTTTGGAAAATCAGAGAGATCACCCTACTGCGCTGAATATGGTGCGCACCACTGCAAAAATCCCCAGGAGCTTTTGGGCTTTCAGACCTGAAGGGCCAGCAGGTGGGTGGCGTCGGGGAGTGGCAGCTTTGTAACTGTCCTCCAGCTGCTGGCATGCCCAGCCCTGCGAGAGTGCCAAGGTGGATTGAGTCCCTGCGGAGCACAACCCCCGATGAGAACGAGTGCCAGATGATCCTCATTCATTTTCAGCTGTCACGCGCATGAGGGGCACTCTCTGCCGCAAGCATCTCTGGGCATCACTCGAGAGCTGTCACATGATGACGCGGAGAGAAATCAGAGAAAAAGTCCCGCCTGACGGGCACGCGCCTGGAAACTGTGGGGGGGCGAGCAAAAAATCCCTTGTATAAAGTCTTAGAAAAACCCTGGTTCCCCGACCCAAACAACCTGGAAAAAGGGCTCGTTCCCCGCCCAGGCCTGGTCACGAGAAAAGAGAGGTTTTGGTAAAAACACGGGGGAATTAGTTCCCTCAAGGCATGGCACATGCAGGGCTTCCGCTGCAGAAAAGTGTCACTGCGCTTTGTTCGGCACTTTTTGCTTTGGTTTCTTTTTTGCGTTGACGCTTCCACACTCACACTCCTGCTGATGATGGTGTCGTGAGTGAGGAGCACAAGGGCACGAACAAGCACGCGACACTTTCCGCCCACATCGAAGTGTGCTGAACACACCGCGAATGGCGAAAAATCGTACTCCTTTCGCTTTATTATAGACACCCTGTCCAGCAACTGTGGGAGAACAGTTCCGGACTACTTTTTGTTGAGCGCACACTTGCTGTCTCAAGGCTGTGTTGAGGCCCTGTGAAGTGGCATGAAGGTGCTAATCCAAAAGCTTCAGCCGTACGATATCCTTCGTTACTTCGCGACTTCGCTACGCTTCGTCGCTCGTAACTAGTCATGATGTCGCAGAAAAAAATACAGGAAGCACAGAGTCGACATCCCTTCACTCGTTATGCAGGTTGTGTCTGGGGGGGGTGGGGACTTCACACCAAAAGTGCAGAAAAAATGAACACCCTTCACAGAATAGGATGCCGCAACTGTCAGAGATTGACGCAGAGCGAAGGCACTGGAAGCAAATGATCCGGGTGCACGCAATGCGTTTGTTATAGTGTGCGTGGATGCAACTCAAGATAGCACTCTAATAAGTGCATCATCAGAAATCGTACATCTTTCACCTCATGGGACGAGCACCTTGCCCGGCAACTGTTTCTTTCTCCCAGCCTCAAACCACTTTTCGCTGAGCGCGTTGTGCCTCAAGGCTGCGTTGAAACCCCCTGGCAGTCAGGCGCCCAAACCACAAGCTTCAGTCGTACAATTTTCCTGTGTCACTTCACGACTTCGCGACGCTTTTCGTCGCTAGCAAACTCGGAAAAGAGGGGATTCACTACCGGCGTTTTCACCTATGAAACGGGGGCCTTCGCTTTAAAGTGCCACACAAGCGAGCCGCCTCACAATATATAGGCTGCAACCTGACACACTTTGACACAGAGCGAAGACCCCCTCATAGGGGGAAATATACCCAAAAAAAACGCACTTGTCTTCGTCACCTGGAGAAAAGACCCGCGCCAAGAGAATACCCCAGTGTGGGTGTTGGTGCCTCTGAAAGGGCCGATTTACGTGAGTTCTTACGTAGCTGTTCTTGGGTTTTCAGGGGCACCAACCACTCTCTTTTTGCGCGGTGCGCCGTTATCTGCCCTGGGGGGGGCTGTGCCACCGCAAGGCGTGCGAGATGTTGCATTGAGAACTCAGAAGTCATCCCTCGTACTCCCACGCCGCCCACCCCCCCCCCCTCGACCTCCTGTGTCCCCCGTGTCAAGCCACACCCTCCCCCGCCCCTGTGGGGGGATCGGACACTGGCACAGAGGGTCGGGAGGGCAGGGGGGTTTGAAGAAACGGCGTGAGGTGTGAGAGAGCGGGGGGTGGGGCGGGGGCAGAAGTGAGGTAAGAAGAGGAAAGTAGGAAAGTAGGATTAAAGATACTCTTAGCTGCATTATTGTTGGGGGCGTGTTCCTGGCAGACCGCTGGGGACGCAATAAGCTTGGGGCTGCGACGGACTCCGCGCCTGACGGGCCGGAGGCCGAGCGCTCGACCGCTCCTACTCCACCTCCTGTGACCGCTGCCGACCACGCCACAGCACCCGCGGACGGCGACGCTGCCGGTGACACCGATGATGACGACGACTCGTCGAGCTCAGCCCCGTCCGAGTTCGATGTCCTCGACGACTCGGGTGAGGTGCCCCTACCCCTCACAGCAACACAGCCGGAGCCGGGTAGCGACCGCCTCTGCCGGAATTGCGATACGGGCTCCCCCGAAACCGTCACGCATCTCTTCTGGGAATGCCCTGCCCACAACGACGTCCGTGCCCGGGAGCGGTACGCGGGTCTCTGTGAGGAGCGCCTCTCATGGCCGCCCTGCCTAGCCAACTGGGGCATCATACCGAAACCCCTATCCGGTACGGTGCGGGCGAAGGACCTGCACCACCTAATGAGCACGATAGTCGCCCGCAGAGATGTGCTGGAACGTGAGCGCCTCGGGGTATCCCCAACTGTTTGCGCGTGGGACGCAGCGCTAGCGCGACCCGCTGCGCCCCATCAGTCCGACCTGGCCTCACTGCCGGACAACCCACCCCGCTGGACTCACGGAGAGTGCATCATGCGTGCCCTGCGGGCCTGGCTCGGTCGTCTCACCTGGACGAGGGAGGGGTCCGTCTCCTTCTGCGAGCTCGCCATCGACTTCGAGGTCTTCTCCGGGCTCGACGTCTGCCCGATCGCTACTGGCGCCCCGGCAGGAACCCAGCCCGCCCCACTCAACATGCGTGGACGCATGATGGGGCAGATGTTGAAATACCTCGTCTCCCAGTGTGAAGCAGTTAACCTCCGCGCGCCCCTGCCTGGCGCGTTTGTCTCGCGTGTCTACTGCCTCCGCGCGGTGGGGGTGAAGGAAGTCTGGGGCGGTCTTGAGCCGCGCCCCCGCTTTGCCTGCCACGGGCTCACCACCCGTATCCTGATCGAGCAGATTCCCCGCGCGATCCACTGGGCCTCGAGCAAGTCGTGGGGCCTGGACCTTACCCCGTCGTATACCGAGGTGCCCGACCGGGACACGCGAAGCGAACAGTGGGACCCTACTCCCGTAGCCCCCACCCGTGACCCCCTCGACACGGTCAGCCCGAGGTCGGCGCCGTGCGGCGCTGAGCGCTATGCCCCCCGTTCGGAGGTGCTGGCTCGCAACGTCTGCAGGGCCCACTCCAAGCCCAAGTGCCATGACTGCGACGCGGCGGGGCACAACCGAACCCTGCGAATGGAAGACTGCTGCCGGGCCCACCACCGCCAGGATGACGGACTGCCCGTGCAGTTCTGCAGCACGCACCGGCTGCTCCGCTGCGGCACCTGCAGCTCCTCCAACATGTGCTGCAAGCGTGGCCACCACGGCTGCCGCGACCATGACCTGCCCCCCTGCGGGGTCTGCGCCTCTCTGCCTGAGATGGATGACAGACGCCCCACCGCTTGCTGCAAGAAGGGCCACCACGCCCCTCCCGCCCCTGCGACGCCTGTGGAGGCAGACGCCCCCACCCCGCCGCCCCATGTGCCGCCAACCCCGCCCTTCCCAGAGGCGACTGCGCCTACCGTGGGGGATCTTCCCTCCACCACGCCACCCCGTGTGCCTGCGCCTCAGCCCTCCCCTGAAGCGACCCCGTGTCCCGCTACTCCCGAGCCCGCCACCCCTCCAGTTATCCTGAAGAGGCTGGCCCATACCGTGTGCTCCCCGGGCTCACCCCACCGCCACCTGATGCAGCCTCGTAGGAGGCTCTCACCCGACGGCGTCAGGCCATCCATCCCCGCCGTGGCGCAGCTGAAGCGCACCGCCTTAGAGGCGCATACCGGTTCCACCCCGGCACTGCCTGCCCAAAGGCCTAGGGTCGACCACGTGATCCCCACCGCTAACGCTGACGTTGACGTGGGCGCCGCTGATCCGGACCCACCTTCTCCTACTACCTCCCCTCCCGACGGCGTGTCCGTTGACGCAGCCCTTCCCCAAAGGCCCCGTTCTGGTGCCTCTTCCTCCTCCGCCCGTGCGCGGTCACCGCACGCGCCTACAGGCTTCCGGGCCTACCTTAATCCTCCTTCCTCACGTAGCGCGTCACCGGGCGCTACAGACCGTGTGGCGCCTGCGCCTCCTCCTCCTCCTGTGTCACTTCCCTCACCCCACCAGAGCAGCTCCTCTCTCAAACAAGGGGAGTCTACCGGGCCGCGGGCCCGCGTAGTTAAGTAGACGACACCCTTGGGGTGCGAGTATTTTCGTTTCGGGGATATTCACACTATAAGCATACGAGAGAGAGAGAGAGAGAGAGAGAGAGAGAGAGAGAGAGAGAGAGAGAGAGAGAGAGAGAGAGAGAGAGAGAGAGAGAGAGAGAGAGAGAGAGAGAGAGAGAGAGAGAGAGAGAGAGAGAGAGAGAGAGAGAGAGAGAGAGAGAGAGAGAGAGAGAGAGAGAGAGAGAGAGAGAGAGAGAGAGAGAGAGAGAGAGAGAGAGAGAGAGAGAGAGAGAGAGAGAGAGAGAGAGAGAGAGAGAGAGAGAGAGAGAGAGAGAGAGAGTGGCGGCGCCACCCGCACAGCAGCAGCAGCATCAGCAGGCGCCACAGCAGGCGCAACAACAACCGAAGAAGAAGTCGAACGAGGCATCATCGACAAAGCATCCGCACACCACGGCGCAGCAGCAGCAGCAGCAGCAGCCGACGCAGAAGCCGAAGCAACAGCAAGGGCAGCAGCAACAGCGGAAGGGGCCGGCAGCGACGGCCCCCCAGCAAGGATCCGGGTGGGTGACGATGGCGCGCAAGCCGCCCGTGCCACCTCCCCCGGCCCTCGCGGCCCCCCCGGCGGCTTCAATTGCCGCCACGCAGATCGGGGTCGCGCCGCGCGGGCTCCTCTTCGCGCAGCAGGCGAAGCGCGCGAAGGAGCTGCTTGAACTCGCGCAGGCAGCGGTAGCGGAGGACTCGCAGCGTGCCTATGCTGTGATCTGCGGGACACGCTTCGCCGGCGCGTCGGAGGAGATGCTCACCCTGGTGGGTGGGATGGTGCGCCCGCTGTGGGTGGCGACGGCGGGGAACATCCCCTTTAACAGCGGGGTGCCGGCGGGAAGCGACGGCGTGCCGGGCGTTGCCCATGTCGACGCCGTCCCACGGGGGGAGGAGCGGACGAGGGTGCTCGTCTTCTGCGTGGCCGCGGCTCACACGTCGAAGGACACGTGGACCGCGCTGACGACGGGCACCGACAGCCTGACGGTCCTGCAGGGGCTGGCGCGGCGGGCGGCGAGCGACGCCGGCAAGGTGCGGGTGCGGCCGGAGCAGGTGTGGCGGCCACAGTGGCGCAAGGGCCGGGTGGACGCGATGGTGCGTGTGCCACGGGAGGCTGTCACCAGCCTCCTTCAGGCGTCGGGGGCAGGAGGCTGTTTCTGGAAGGAGCTGCAATTTGCCGGCGGCCGCGAGCCGTACGCGGCGATTCCCCTCTGCAAGGGTACAACACTGTCGGAGGCACGCGCCGCCGCGAAGGGGCTGGGACCCGCTGCGCTCGGTCTGGTGTACGGCGTGAGGACACTGTCGGTTCGCGTGGCGACACCCCAGCAGGCTGAGGCGGTGCGCGCCAACCTCGGAGATAAAGCTGAACCGGCTCGTGACCCCCTCATGAAATGGGTGGTATCCGGGGCCCGTGGGCAAGAGCACGCCGACGACATCCTGTTCGACTTGCGGCGGGCGGGAAATGGCTGGAACGCGAGTGTGATAAACTCGCGCGCTAAAAGCGGACAGCGCGTGCTCGTCGTAACGGCGCCAACACCCCCCCCCTTTAGTTGTATAACGAGGGCGGGCCGCCCCTCCCTCTGGGTGAGGGAATGGGCGAAAGAGGACGCCCCCCCGCAGGATGTGCGGCGGTTCAAGCCCGCGCCCGCGGCTGGCCCCCCGGCCAAGGTGAAGCTGCCGGAGCGCTACGTGTCATCCCCACCGACGACACCTATCGCCCCCCCGCAGGTCTCCCCGCAGGCCCCTCCGCAGGACCCCCCGCCGCCTCCACAGGCACCGCCAGCCGCGGCCCAGGCTGAACCCGCCGCAGATGAGACCGCGGCCCCTCCTCCTGCCGCCGGCGGGGGCGACGACGTTGACGACGAGAGCTCCGCCGACATGCTCTCAGCTGACGGGGAGGACGGTGCCCCGCGTGCGGACGCCAACGGCAAGCGGCGTCGGGTGGTCTCCGGGGGCGACGGGGCCGAAGAGGAGGACGACATCGACGAGATGCTGGGGCAGCCTTCGTCGAAGGGCTGGGGGGAGCGCATCAGCTCTGCGGTGTCCGACGCGATGGACTACGTCTCCCCGATCCGCAAGAGGAATGTGAGCATCCACATTCACCAATGGGGCGTCGGGTACAAGGCCACAATGAACACCCGCTGCCAGCTGTGCGAAGCGGTCGTGGGCAGGCAGTACACGCTGAAAAGCTGCGAGGGATGCAATCAGGTGGCATGCGCGAGCTGTGCAAACCTGCACAAGTGACTTCCCACCCGGGATAAGCGACTCGCAGATGCTGCGTATCTGCGCCTCCCCACGCACGGGGACATCGAGACGAACCCAGGCCCCGCTATCACCCTGGCTTCCGTGAATGTGACGGCGCTGCTTCCTCACCTCGAGAAGATCACGCTGATCCCTGCCGACATCGTCTGTCTACAAGAAACTGCCCTGACCAAGCACATGCAGGAAGAGGTATCGACGCACCTTTCCCAGGAGCGGATATGGTCCACGGCTTGGGGTGCACCCCGCGACGGCGTTAAAGGCAACCTTGTGAAAGGCACCAAAGGCGGAGTCGGCATCCTTGCGCGGAAGCCCGCCCCGCTCGTGCGCCTCTCCACCCCCACGACACTGGAACGTTTTGCAAGCGATGGCCGTTTTGTACACGCAAAGGTGGCAATCGGAGATGGTAGCTCCTTCCTGCACGTCCTATGCGTGTACGCCCCGTCGGGTCAGAAGCGGCGCAAGTCTGGGAAAACCTTCGCCGAACGGGAGCGACTCCTGCATGCGGTGCTGCTAGACTACGGCAGATGCTTGGGCGACGTGCCGGTAGTGGTGATGGGCGACCTCAACACCGACAGGGATGCGTCGCCCACCCTCGCACATGCACTGGACAACTACTGGGCCGATGCTGCGGCACTGGCCGCACAGGCCACCGGCACCACGCCCCCTTCAACCTTCACCTCCACTACATGCGAGGGGACACGTATCGACTACGCGCTGCTGAACCCGATCGCAGCGCAGGCCCTTACGGCGTGCGATGTTCGGGACGTGGGAGTGCCGAACCACCTCTGCGTGACGATGACTCTCGACGTTCAGGTCTTCGACCAGACGTGCCTCAAATACAGGGTCCCCAAGCAAATCCGCGTTCCTCGGGCCCCCCCCGGGGATACCACCGCGCCCCCTCCTACTCCATCCCTCTCGGGGTTCGAGGGAGCCCTGCGGCGGGGCGACCTTGACAATGCCTGGAAACTGCTCTGCGAAGCGTGCGAGACCTACCTCGTGCAATTGGCGGGACTTTCAGCTGGTGCCTCCCGCGCCTACATCGGCCGTGGGGATGTACGCGAGCCACGGAAGGTCCGCCTGTGTGCGAGGGAATCACGGGCACCGGATGGGCTGGGAGCCGCGTCCTGCCGTGAGCTGAAACTGCGCGCTGCCATCCGACGCCTAGAGGAGTTGGTGGGCGCCCGCATGCGTCTTGGCAACGGCCTGCTGCCATACGATGTTTCACGCTGCTGGGAGAAGTGCAGAACACTGGTATGTGAGCTGCCCACCAACCAGGATGTGCCGGCTGGCGGCCGGCGCGACGGTACCCCGCCCCTTGCGGTGCTCCAACGCCTCCTCCACGGGACGCGCGCGGAGTGCCGACGGATTCTCTCTGAGGTGGTGCACCAGCGCCGAGGCCTGCTCCGCGACGACTTCCGGAGACGTTGCCGTGAGGATGCGAAGAGTGTCGTGGCGATGCTGAAGGGAGAGACGCCCAGCACTGCCGACACGGTGCGGCGACCGGACGGGACCTTCACCGCCAACCTCGCTGAGATGGACAGCATCCTGCAAGGAGCCTGGGACAGCATCCTGCGGCTGTACCCTGATCGCGTTGGGGAACCCGAATTTGCGCCGTTCATGGAGCGCTTCGGGAAATACGTACACCACACTCCGATGACTATATCCGACATCACGGGGTCAGACCTCATCGCGCTGGCACAGATGAAGCTAGCGAAGTCCAAGTCGGGCACCTGCGGCGTCGACGGCTGGAGACTGGAAGAGGTTGCACTTCTGCCGGTGGGGCTAATGGATGGGTTTGCAGCCCTCTTCAACAGCATCGAGCGTACCGGCTCTTGGCCCGAGGCGCTGAGAACCGCACTGGTGACGCTCATCCCCAAGGGCGAATACGCTGGCGACCCGCTCGGACTTCGGCCCATCACGGTCACGAGCCTGGTGTACCGCATATGGGCCTGCCGCCGTCTGCAGGATGTTGTCGTATGGCAGGAGGGCTGGATTGACCCCTCTCAACACGGCTTCCGCCCCGGCCACCGCGCCGACGACGCGCTGATGGACCTCACGACCCAGATTGAGGAAACGCTCCTGGACACGGACACCTCGATCTACCTCCTGGCGCTCGACTTCTCGAAATGTTTCGACAGGGTACCCCAGCGCTTAGTCCTGGAGCTGGCGCGTGCAATGGGGCTGCACGAGCGCATCCTCCGGCCGCTGGAAGCGATGTACTCGCGCCTCCGCCGTCGCTTCAAGACCCCACTCGGAGTGGGGGGGGAGTTCGATGTGACGAACGGAATTCTTCAGGGCTGCCCATTGTCGGTCGTCCTCATCAACGCGCTGCTCTCCGTCCTGGTGAAAGCGATCCAGGAAGAGAGCGGGGGGGCCCTCAGCATATCGTACGCGGATGACGCCACTATCATCTCGCGTGTCTCTGAGGCGCTGACACAACGTGGCGCGGACATCACGGGCGAGTTCTGCGCAATAACGGGAATGCGCCTAAACGAAAAGAAGACCATTGCCATGGGCGTGCATCGCGTGGACCCCTCCTCTGGCGCACGCCCTCGATATGTCGGCACCATCGCTGTAAATGGGGCCACCTTCCCCACCAAAACCGCCTCACCTGCACTAGGCGTGCGCGTCTGTGTGTCACCAGCGTTCATAGACCGCGGCGACGACGGACGGGCGAGTAAAGCGCATGCCCCCTTACGCCGCCTGGGCAGCTCGCCTGCGACCTTTGAGCAGCGACACGGCCTGATTGCTGGCGCAGTCATGCCCCGAGCGATCTTCGGTGGCTGGTATGCTAGAGACCCGAGCCTCAAACTGCCTATACGGTGACCGCCATCCCTCCCGCAGCACCGCAGCGGCCCTCTCCATTGCCTCGAAGGGACACCTCCTTCACCCAGGAATCATAGTGCCGTATCGCATGCTGCTCCTACTTCTAGACTCCTGCCGCCGCCTACCAGAATTGATCCCGCGATTCAACCGCATTCGGGCCATGTATGCACAAAAAACACGCATCGACGTCCCCCTCGGGCCTATCGGGCTTGCGCTCAAAAAAGGACTGCCGCCGGCCTCCCTCACCTGCGGCGATGATGTTTCCCTCATATCTGCTCCAGGAGGTTCCGAACCACTGCTTTCACTCGAAGTGGCGGCACGGAACCATGTGCTACGCGAGGCGCTGCGTCACAACATCTGGCGAAGGCTTGCTATCTCCAGACCCTCCTTCGGCGGTGTGGAGGACGGCGTTGACACCGTGCTGACAAACGACTTCTGGCAATCATGTGGGGATCCTGTGCTCGCCGCTGCGATGCGCTGCATTATTGTTGGGGGCGTGTTCCTGGCAGACCGCTGGGGACGCAATAAGCTTGGGGCTGCGACGGACTCCGCGCCTGACGGGCCGGAGGCCGAGCGCTCGACCGCTCCTACTCCACCTCCTGTGACCGCTGCCGACCACGCCACAGCACCCGCGGACGGCGACGCTGCCGGTGACACCGATGATGACGACGACTCGTCGAGCTCAGCCCCGTCCGAGTTCGATGTCCTCGACGACTCGGGTGAGGTGCCCCTACCCCTCACAGCAACACAGCCGGAGCCGGGTAGCGACCGCCTCTGCCGGAATTGCGATACGGGCTCCCCCGAAACCGTCACGCATCTCTTCTGGGAATGCCCTGCCCACAACGACGTCCGTGCCCGGGAGCGGTACGCGGGTCTCTGTGAGGAGCGCCTCTCATGGCCGCCCTGCCTAGCCAACTGGGGCATCATACCGAAACCCCTATCCGGTACGGTGCGGGCGAAGGACCTGCACCACCTAATGAGCACGATAGTCGCCCGCAGAGATGTGCTGGAACGTGAGCGCCTCGGGGTATCCCCAACTGTTTGCGCGTGGGACGCAGCGCTAGCGCGACCCGCTGCGCCCCATCAGTCCGACCTGGCCTCACTGCCGGACAACCCACCCCGCTGGACTCACGGAGAGTGCATCATGCGTGCCCTGCGGGCCTGGCTCGGTCGTCTCACCTGGACGAGGGAGGGGTCCGTCTCCTTCTGCGAGCTCGCCATCGACTTCGAGGTCTTCTCCGGGCTCGACGTCTGCCCGATCGCTACTGGCGCCCCGGCAGGAACCCAGCCCGCCCCACTCAACATGCGTGGACGCATGATGGGGCAGATGTTGAAATACCTTGTCTCCCAGTGTGAAGCAGTTAACCTCCGCGCGCCCCTGCCTGGCGCGTTTGTCTCGCGTGTCTACTGCCTCCGCGCGGTGGGGGTGAAGGAAGTCTGGGGCGGTCTTGAACCACGCCCCCGCTTTGCCTGCCACGGGCTCACCACCCGTATCCTGATCGAGCAGATTCCCCGCGCGATCCACTGGGCCTCGAGCAAGTCGTGGGGCCTGGACCTTACCCCGTCGTATGCCGAGGTGCCCGACCGGGACACGCGAAGCGAACAGTGGGACCCTACTCCCGTAGCCCCCACCCGTGACCCCCTCGACACGGTCAGCCCGAGGTCGGCGCCGTGCGGCGCTGAGCGCTATGCCCCCCGTTCGGAGGTGCTGGCTCGCAACGTCTGCAGGGCCCACTCCAAGCCCAAGTGCCATGACTGCGACGCGGCGGGGCACAACCGAACCCTGCGAATGGAAGACTGCTGCCGGGCCCACCACCGCCAGGATGACGGACTGCCCGTGCAGTTCTGCACCACGCACCGGCTGCTCCGCTGCGGCACCTGCAGCTCCTCCAACATGTGCTGCAAGCGTGGCCACCACGGCTGCCGCGACCATGACCTGCCCCCCTGCGGGGTCTGCGCCTCTCTGCCTGAGATGGATGACAGACGCCCCACCGCTTGCTGCAAGAAGGGCCACCACGCCCCTCCCGCCCCTGCGACGCCTGTGGAGGCAGACGCCCCCACCCCGCCGCCCCATGTGCCGCCAACCCCGCCCTTCCCAGAGGCGACTGCGCCTACCGTGGGGGATCTTCCCTCCACCACGCCACCCCGTGTGCCTGCGCCTCAGCCCTCCCCTGAAGCGACCCCGTGTCCCGCTACTCCCGAGCCCGCCACCCCTCCAGTTATCCTGAAGAGGCTGGCCCATACCGTGTGCTCCCCGGGCTCACCCCACCGCCACCTGATGCAGCCTCGTAGGAGGCTCTCACCCGACGGCGTGAGGCCATCCATCCCCGCCGTGGCGCAGCTGAAGCGCACCGCCTTAGAGGCGCATACCGGTTCCACCCCGGCACTGCCTGCCCAAAGGCCTAGGGTCGACCACGTGATCCCCACCGCTGACGCTGACGCTGACGTGGGCGCCGCTGATCCGGACCCACCTTCTCCTACTACCTCCCCTCCCGACGGCGTGTCCGTTGACGCAGCCCTTCCCCAAAGGCCCCGTTCTGGTGCCTCTTCCTCCTCCGCCCGTGCGCGGTCACCGCACGCGCCCACAGGCTTCCGGGCCTACCTTAATCCTCCCTCCTCACGTAGCGCGTCACCGGGCGCTACAGACCGTGTGGCGCCTGCGCCTTCTCCTCCTCCTGTGTCACTTCCCTCACCCCACCAGAGCAGCTCCTCTCTCAAACAAGGGGAGTCTACCGGGCCGCGGGCCCGCGTAGTTAAGTAGACGACACCCTTGGGGTGCGAGTATTTTCGTTTCGGGGATATTCACACTATAAGCATACGAGAGAGAGAGAGAAAGAGAGAGAGAGAGAAAGATTTGGCAGTGGCCCTCTATTTCCCCCCCTTGCCTTTTTCCCCTGCAACACCACCGCCACACCCACCACCACCCTTCAGCCTCCTCTAACAAGGCTACGCATCCTTCTGTTCGGTGTTCAGGTCGACCTCACACCTATTTACAGGAGCATCGAACACACCGAGCAGCTCCTCTTGGTATGAGCTCCACTGTATTTTCGAAGGGATCTAAGCCACTGCGCCAGCACGGAGGATCACACGCACGCGAGTCATAAGGCTCGATTTTGAACGATTTTGAACAGTTTACGACAAGAATTTACAGCACACGTGATTCCTTTATAGTGTAGTGTAGATCAGCTCGAGCATCACCCTGCATACAGCCCCTGCTCTCTGTGTCTTCCCTCCACTGCACACACATTAACCATGTTTGCTTCACCTCTCGACAAACAGCTGTGTTGCAACACCCTCACCCTAGGAAGAGAAGAACCAGCAGGGCAAACGGGACGAGGATGGGAAGCAGGAGCAGGCCGAAGAACACGAGGAGCGGGGGGATCAAGACAAGGCAGAGGAAGAGGGCGGGGGCGGACAGCGAGCTCCCCCATCCCTGGCTCCGCATGCAGCAACAGGGGCCCCTCCCTGCATGAGGTGGGGACGTGGGGGGGATGCGGTGGGGAGCTGGGTGGCCCGGGGGGGGGGGGTTGCGAGTGTAGGTTATCGTACCACCACACCCGAGTGGTCCATATGCTGGCCCCAAAAAAACACCGAAAGAAACGATCGGTTTCCCGTTTTCGCCCACCCACGCACTCCCCACACACCCCCACCCCCATTTCACATGTTTTCATCACCTGGTTGAGGGGCATGCATGAGGGTTAGATCCAACAAGATATCAAGGCGGCACTTTCAAAGTCCTGCCAAGGACAGCGCCACAAGGGTGTGTGCTTCTGATGTGGTTGTCATCATGCAAAATCTCCCCAACGGACATATTTTCTCTACGTTTCGGATTGTTGAGGTGAGCGTGCTGGCGTCGCGCAGTGTCAGCTAGAATCCACAACGTGAGCCGGGCCCGCTATTCTACACACGTTTTCTCTAAGTTTACGAGGCCAGTGGAGGGGGATAGGGAGCAAAGAAAAGAGGATAGGTGGTTAAGAGGATAGTCCGGGCAGACTGTCTCTGACACAACAGCCGTCCAGCCGCCTCTTTTTATGTCTGTTGACGCACGTACATGCTAGAGACTGTCTTCGTCTTAGCCTCCTTTGCATCTTTTGCATCTTTGGCAGCAAGTGTGTTCGAAGTCTTCCTCATCTCTTCGGCGCAGTCGTTCAAACCCAGGATCCTTTCATGGATATACCCCAAGAGGCCAGGGTCGTCGAGGGAATGGTCGTTTTCCAGCGTCCTGCAAGCCGGGCGATCATGCGCTCCCTTGTAGATGACCTCCTGCGTCACCACACATCCAGGGAGGAAGCGGCGCAGCACCTCTGTGTACACCGCCAGCTGCACAGCCGCACCCTTCCCTTTGTTGCATCTGGGGTTACCCGCATCTTTTGATGACTTCACCTCGATGACATGCAAGTACAGCACACCACCCTCCCTGCGCACAATCATGGCGTCGATTTTCAGGTTGCTTATTATCAGTGGGAATCCCTTGAAGAAGTCGCTGAAGTCGCTGAGTTTCAGACGGTCGCTCTCCTCCTCCTTGGAAGCGGCTAAAGTATAGTTGCCCAGCAAGACCTGTGGCTCCCACATGTAGACCTCGTAGTATTCGCGAGCAAGCTGATGCAGCTTCTCCTCGATGTTGGCTCTCTCGAAGATTTCATCCTCGACAAAGCCAATCATTCGTCCCTGATTCAGCATTTCCCTCGTTCTCTCAAATAGGAAGACCTTCGCCGCCTTCTCGAATTCTTTACCTACCTGTGCAAACTGATTGTGAGTCTTGACATTCAAGGCTGCCTTCCTCAGGGTGGGACTGTCCTGTCCTACGTTATCACCAAGGGCTCCCGCACCCAACGCAATCCAACTGTGACGTCGGCGGTAGTTGCAGCGCGCACCTATCACGACGCTACCCTTGATGTGGTCATCTGCATCGTCCACAATAGCCTTCCATTTTATGTCGGGGTCGGTGAACTCGAGAGCGCACGCATCGATGATGTGGAGGGCATTGAAGCAGGCCTGCTCAACAGACGTCTTGGCGAGTCTTGATACAAGATGGCAGAATAACTCAAACTTATTCTCCGAGACATCCCTCAGGAGGGTGAGAAACCAGTAGAATGCACCGTGACCCACTTTCTGTTCGAAGCGTTTGGTCTTCAGGAAACACTTGCGCGGGATGTTTGCTTGTTTCCACAGCCGCAGCGCCTGCGATGCGGACGACAGGATCTCTCCAAATAGGTCGCCAGTTGTTCTTTGAGATCCTCCATGTCGACAGAAACAAATCCTCCTGTTCAGGTGGGGTGTTGGTGATAGCGGTGAGAGATGGGAGTCGAGCTTTGTGCGACGTGCAAAAGACGGAACCATATCTTAGGGGGCGGGGACACCGTAGCGTCGGCAGTCGGCGTGCCTTACAACTAGTCGTCCCACGAGACAGAACCGACTAGTCAGCCGACCAGTCGACTAGTCGGCTATTCACTCCCCATTCCCACTCCTGCACCCCCCTCCCCCCCACCACCCCCCTCGCTTTGGGGCAGTAACACCCCCTGCCCAGCTAGCTGCCGGGTGATGATGCCCTTTGCCTCGGTGTGGCGTGGGGCAGGCGCTGTCGGGGTGTGCTCAGATGCACTGTACTGTATGAGGCTAGAGGAGTACGCCAGAACCACGCAAAAACTATCTGTGCCCCCGCTGGATCGTAAAAGTGACAGCAAAACGAGACAACAAACCAATTACTGCCGAAAGTTGTTTTGTTGGAACGCAGATCCCACTTTTTGTGTACACCACTCCCCGGTCTGATGAAGTGGTGTGAGTGGCGACGCACGATCCAGCTAAAGGCACAGAAAGTTTCCCCAGTTGGCTACGCCGAACTAACAAAAAGAAAAGGCGTGGGCAACCGTGATTCCTTCTTCCTGATTTGATGCGCTGATGGCTTTCCACCGCCCTAGCTTGGTGTAGGGTGTGGAGCACAGGTGTGAACACGAGATAGCTAGACAAACACAGAAAGGAATACAGGGAGTCTTCGGAATCACTCCTACACTTTTATGATACATGCATGTGCTAAACCCCCGCTCCAAAAGGAAGGGGCGGCGGCGGCGGTGACAGCAACGGTGGCGGGTTGGGGTTGGGGGGGGAGGGAACACAAATCGGCGAGATAACCCGCCTTCCCTCCCCCCCCACCCCCCCCCCCCCCACGCTTCTACCTCTGCCCCACAGGGCAATTCCTAACTATCGACCCATCGACCCACCAAATACCGGTTTCCCCCCCCCACTTTTTCCATCGACCCATCGACCCACCGGGTTGGTGGGTCGATGGGTTGATGGGTCGATGGTCGGTGGGTCGATGGGTTGATGGGTTGGTGGGTCGATGGGTCGATGGGTTGGTGGGTTGATGGGTTGGTGGGTCAATCCCCTCAACCCACCACCCCATCAACCCACCGACTCTGGCTTGACATGACATGGATCCTGTCAACCTGTGAACAGATGTTCATTACCGTGGCCTCCGGCGGCTGGGGGGCTCCGCCCCCCAGACCCCCCTGTGGCGTGTCCTTGCCCGACAATTTATCGTCACATCGGATAGGGTCTGGCCACTCAGGATGCAGACCATTTCACACCGAATCTGCGCCCGCCAGGAATAAATGTTCGCTACCGTGGCCTCCGGTGGCTGGGGGGCAGAGCCCCCCAGACCCCCCGTGTGCCCTGTGTTTGTCCAGCAGGGACAGGTACCCCCCGTTTGAAAGGTAGCCTATTGGATCCTGCGTGTCATGCCATCTTTTGAACATGACGCACACTGTGCGTCATGTTCATGAGTTCATCACGCAGCTGTTTCAGGAGGAGTCCCAAAAAGCCTTGTGGGTCGATGCTACGTCATCGTCACACACGTCATCGTCTGTCATGCTGCCCACCCCGTCAATCATGGGGAGGTCCTGCACCCCAAGGAAGTTGCAGATGCAATGGGCGCGAAGAAAACACGGGCCACCATGGAGCTGCTAGCTGAGCGCGCACGTTTCGCGCGCGAAGCGCGCGAAAAAAATTTTACCCCCCTTTTTGACAGTCTTTGCCCAGCTCCCCCCCCTTTTCCCCCCATCGACCCAGTTTTCCCCCGACCCTGGAAAGTTAGGAATACCCCTGTCTGCCCCACCGCAGTGCTGCACTACACCGCATCTCTCGATCCACCCCTTCCCCCCTTCCCCCTCTGCTACCCTACCTCCACCGAACGTTTGTCGGTTTTCCGGTTTTGACAGTGAGGTACTGGAACGGGACAACCGCAGCCTCCTCAAGGAGCCTCTGCATGAGAATCGTCTCATAGCACAGCACACCGCCGATCTGGCAGAGGCGCGAGAACGACTCGGGGGGCGGTCCGGTAAAGGCCCAGGCGCCCCCCTCGCTGGGGGCGACGTTGAGCTGTTTCGCGATCTCTGCAAAATCTCGGCAAGCCGCTCCAGCCTGCCGCGGAGTGCAGCGGTGAGCACCGCTACCGCAGCAACCTCACTGCGGGGCCCAACAGGCTTGCCCTCGCAGGCGTGGAACCAGGTCTGCATCTCGTCCCCAGCACCCCCCCGCAGCACACTCCCGCTGAGGGGAGGATGCGACACGCCAGCCACAGAGAATGCAGGGGATGGGGTGGGGTGGGGTGGTGGGGGGGAGGGGGGGCCCGCCACAATCTCGCTCTAGAGTATACACTTTCCTCAATGGCAAGAACACCGACAGGTGTGTCATGAGCATGATCCAGCTTCGGCGCACAACACCGACAGAACTGCGATGGGATAGATTGGCCAACAACCCCCCCTTCCCCCCCTCCCCACCACACCTTCACACACCTTCCTGTGAAGGAAACGTTTCGCTTTCTCTGCGATTGTGAAGGCGAATCCTGACACTGTGACACACCCCAAGACACACCGAATCTAATCACAACCCCCGTTCCAACTCTTATTCTATACCGGGCTTCTCCCGGGCAGAGATATGCAGCGACACCACCTCCAGGACACGCTTCTGAGGCACCTCGGGGAGAAACAGCGTCGCCGCAACCGTGGCGACGGACGACGCCGACGCCGCAACCTCAGGCGCGGCGAGAATGCAGGCAATCGCCTCGCTGACACACCTCCCAGGCCGGGACTCACAACCGCCATCACCACCACTATCACCCCGGCATATCACCAACGGGATATACGAGGGAACCACCCCGCTGCTGTCTGCCGGCAGCGATTTCCACGACCCGACCTCCTCTGCATCCCCCTTCTGCAGCCCTGCCGGCCGCCGCCCCTGCCGCAACGCCATCGCCGCCACGGCAGTGGCGGCTGCGGCTGCGGCACCACCGCCTCCACCGCCCTGCTGCAGGTCGCCCTCACACAGCGGGGCCACGCCTTGGGTGGGCGTTGCGTCCTTTGTTTTACCGCCACGACCCCCACCCTGCCGCCGCCGCTTCTTCGCCGGCGCAGCACCGGCGCCTCCACCACCCCCCGCAGGGGTCGCGGTGATGCCCGCCACCGCGCTGCCACCACGCCCCGTGGGACGCTTTCCTCCACTCCTCCGCGTGGGGGTGCCCCCACTCCCCCCACACTCCTTCGGTTTGCGGGTTTGCGGTGCGGCCGCAGCAGGTGATTTTGCAGCAGCAGCAGCAGCACCGCCAGCTCCCCTGCTCTGCAGGCTGGCGGGCTGCGGTGGCTGCGGGGAGGCGGGCACCACCCTCCCTCCCGACGACAGGGGCCTCAGGAGCTGCAGCATGCGCGTGTCGGATGTGGCATCACCGTAGGGATCCGTGCTGGCCGGCAGGTGGGGCAGCCAGGCAGCACTCCCACCACCACCACCCCACGGGTCGTGCAGGGGGTGGTGGTGGTGCTGCTGCTGCCCCCCGCCACCGCCCCAACCCATCGGATCTGACCCCAGGCTATCCGCATCATTCCCATGGCCTCCGGAGGGGCCAGAACCGTCGGGGTGTGGGGGCACCGCCCACACCCCCGCCGGCGGAGAGGGTGCGGCGTCGGAGCCAACCCCACCGAACCCGCCGATGTGTGCCGGAGGCGGCGGCGGCGCCGCTGCGGTTTGCTGCGGCAGGGTGACGGAGAAGGACCCGGGTGCGGCAGAGAGCCCCAAGCCCTCGAGGATGCTGTTGTCGATGCCGGAACCTCCCTGCGGGGCAACACCGCGGGACGGCACGGAACGGTGGGAGGACATGGGGGAGGGGAGGAGGAGTGAGAGAGACGCTACATCAGCCTGCACTCGAGTAGGGCGTGTAAATCCAAAGAAAATCTGTCCACGGGAGTGGGCGGGGGGGGAGGGGGGGGGAGCGGGCAGTTTACGATCCAGGGGGAGGGAAGGGGGTGGTGGGGGGGAGGGGTTTCTTCTCCTTGTCTAAAAGGAATATGCACGCCCTACTTCCCGCTCCTGCTCCCACCCACACCCCATCCCTCCCCCCACACCACCACACACCCTCGCTTTGGGGCAGTAACACCCCCTGCCCAGCTAGCTGCCGGGTGATGATGCCCTTTGCCTCGGTGTGGTGTGGGGCAGGCGCTGTCGGGGTGTGCTGAGATGCACTACTGTACTGTATGAGGCTAGAGGAGTGTGCGGCAGAATCACGCATAAAGAAAAGGCGTGGGCAACCGCGATTCCTTCTTCCTGATTTGATGCGCTGATGGCTTTCCACCGCCCGAGCTTGGTGTGGGGTGTGGAGCACAGGTGTGAACACGAGATAGCTAGACAAACACAGAAAGGAATACAGGGAGTCTTCGGAATCACTCCTACACTTTTATGATCCATGCATGTGCTCAACCCCCGCTCCAAAAGGAAGGGGCGGCGGCGGCGGTGACAGCAACGGTGGCGGGTTGGGGTTGGGGGGAACACAAATCGGCGAGATAACCCGCCTTCCCTCCCCCCCCCCACGCTTCTACCTCTGCCCCACCGCAGTGCTGCACTACACCGCATCTCTCGACCCACCCCTTCCCCCCTTCCCCCTCTGCTACCCTACCTCCACCGAACGTTAGTCGGTTTTCCGGTTTTGACAGTGAGGTACTGGAACGGGACAACCGCAGCCTCCTCAAGGAGCCTCTGCATGAGAATCGTCTCATAGCACAGCACACCGCCGATCTGGCAGAGGCGCGAGAACGACTCGGGGGGCGGTCCGGTAAAGGCCCAGGTGCCCCCCTCGCTGGGGGCGACGTTGAGCTGTTTCGCGATCTCTGCGAAAGATGCGGCAAGCCGCTCCAGCCTGCCGCGGAGTGCAGCGGTGAGCACCGCTACCGCAGCAACCTCACTGCGGGGCCCAACAGGCTTGCCCTCGCAGGCGTGGAACCAGGTCTGCATCTCGTCCTCGACTGTGCAGAGGAGGCGCAGGGCGCAGAGCGACGCAGGCTCCATGAGCACCGTGCCTGCCGACTTGTCCCTCCCAAAGGAGAGGGCGAATCTCCGCGTGTCGATCTGAGGCCCGCCCATGTCGACGAGGTGTTCAAACAGCTTGAGGCAGCCTGCGACATCCAGCTTGAGGTCCGATGCAAACTCGGGGGGGACCTCGATGTCGAAGGCGCCGTCTGCCTCCGGGACGACGTCGCGCATGAGGAGGTGGATGTCTTCGTCGTATTCGATAACCGTGTCGCAGAATTCGGCATCTGGGGTCAGCATGTGGTTCAGCCACCACGGGGCTGCCCGTGTGGTGGGGTCGATGGGCTGCGCCGACGTGCCAACCGGGAGCTTCGCCAGAACCGCCCCCGGGGGATCGACAAAGCCGTAGTGGAAGAAGTAGGCCTCGGGACCCCCTGCGCCGTACGTCACGAAAACCTCCTCACCCTCCTCCACGTCGCACCGCGCGTGCAGCACATAGCTGTGCCCATCCTTCTGCAGCTCGCCCCCCTTCGCCGGGTGGTGGTTGTACACATCCACGATCGGGAGGAGGACAGGGGCACCCCCGATGAAGAAGAGGCGTGACAGGCAGATGGCGGTGGCCCAGCGGTAGCTCGCGAGGTCGACGCAGTTCAGCGCGCCGGTGAAGAGGCCCAGCTCGCTGAAGGTGTGGTATTCAGAGGAGAGCTCCTCGACAGCCCAGCCGAGCCTGTCGAAGGCTGCGGAGGGGTTGAGGAGCGAGATCTCGTTTTCGTTGAAGAAGATGGGGACTGCGGGCGATTCTGGCAGGGTGGCGATGTACTGCGCCCAGGGGCTGGCGTCGCCAATCTTCTTATGGTACGCAATGAAGATGTGAAGGCACATGATGTCGTTAAGTGCGCTGTCACGCAGGATCTGCCCAATTTCATCATCCCGCCGGGCGCGCTCCGGCGTGATGCCGAGAGACTGCGGGAGCACCGTCACAGCCTCACCCTGCGCCACGCGCTGCCGTGCGACGACACCTGTCCCCATGTCATTAGGGCTCTCCGCCACAGCGACCTTCTCAGAGAAGACACCTCCGCGTGACTCCAGCATGTCCACAAGCCCTGGGGCCAGCCCGACCTTAGTGTGCTCCATGGCGCACTCTGCGGGGCTGCCGAGGGGCCTGGGCCCTGTGGTGGGGTGTGGCATTGTGCCGTGTGGGCTGTCCAGAGGGAGGAGGCGAGATGCAACATCTGGTGTCAGAATTCAAAACTGCGCTGCCGGGGGGGGGGGGGGGGTGGGAGGTGAGGGGAGGGAAGGTGATGGTGGAATATGAGCGTGCCCCTCCTCGATCATGACTTAACAACACACACCGGGGCCCGTCGGCGCACTCAGCACACAAACACCACAGGGAAAGGCAAGGCCAGTCACAACACGCATGACCACGGCAAGCAGGGGTAGGAGGGAGAGAAGGATGGGTGGGTGGGTGGGGGACATGATTTTAGGTTACTGTTTTGGAAACGATGGGGGGAGGGGGGGGGGGGGGGGGGTGGGGGTGGGCCCGGAAGGGACACCCCCACCAGAGGCTGTTTTCTTTGCTTGGGTCGGAGGCAGTGTCGCTCACAGGCTTGCCTGCCTTGACGCCTGGCTGGAGAGACACTATCTACTGAATGCCATCACACCCATGTTGTGCAGTTTGTTGCATGGCTGACCGAACCGCAGGGCACACCCAGCAGCTTCATTCTGATTGCCACTCGAAAGGGTCAACGATGCAGACATCCCACTTCCACAGATACAACCCTCGCTAGATCTCGTAGCTTAAAGAGGAGTTCGAAACAGACCCGCCGAACGGCCCACCTGCCACCGCACGCCGATCCCCTGACAACCCCTGGGACAGCAAGGGGAGGAGGTAGGTGAGGCCCGACTGCATTGCGACCCCCCTTGCCTCACACCCGCTGCTGTTGAGGATGCTGCGGTCAGCCCCCTTCCTGACCAGCATGTGCACAGCGTGGTCCGACGCACACCGGACGGCAACATGCAAGGGCGTCTCGCCGTGAGACAACGCGTCGATGTTTGCCCCGTGGGACAGCAGCAGAGCCACACCCTCTGTGCAATCCGCTGCACATGCCATATGGAGTGGTGTGTGGTCCTCCCCTGCCTCTGAAACCAGCGCCCTCGCTGCACCCTCCTGCTGCAGCAGATAGCCGAGCACCTTCACAGAGCGCCTCCCGGCTGACGCCGCGATGTGCACCAGAGAGCGGTCCCCCCAAGGCCTGGCCTGGATGCCCGACTCCAGCATGCATATCACCTCCTCACAGTATCCCTCGAATACAGCGACGTGGAGGGCGTTCATCCCGTTGATGTCTGTGTCGTAGAAACTCTCCTTCAGCTTGGCGCAGGAGGTGAAGGCTTCGTCGGTGAGGAGGATTTGAACCAGACGCGTCTGGCGGTGGTGCAGCGCTGCGACAAATGGGACAGCATCCCCGGTGGTCGCGCCTGCTCGCCATGCGTTGGTGAGGCCTGCAACCATGACGATGTTGATGACGCCGAGGTTTCCGACAGAGCATGCGATGTGGAGCGGGGAGTACCCCCCCCGGGTCATAGGGCTGTTAAACTTCCCCCCGTTTGCAATCATGGAGCTTATCATGGGCTCGAGGGATTCCTTCTGCGACGCGAAGTGCATGACAGAGGCGTTGTCGTCGTTAAGAGGCGTGTTGATGCCGATCAGCTCCTCGTGGATGAGGTGCAGCATAACCTCCTGCTGCTGCCGATCCACAGCGCAGTGCAGTGCACTCCACCACTGCCCGCTTGGGAGGCTGGGGCTTGCTCCGAAAGCCATCAGCACCTTCGCAATCTCAACATCTCCCCGAGACACCACATCGACGAGAGCGCTGACCCCGCTGGGGTGGGATATGTTGATGTCGGATGTCACCGAGGCGAGGTATTCAACCATGTCCAGGTCATGCAGTTTCCCCGCGACATGCAGTGGTGTTTCAAACTCGCTGTTGAAGCAGACGGTGAAGCCGCTGCCGCATGTCTCCAAAATCAGGATGCAGCAGAGCCGGTTGTCCGAGATGCGGCACGCCTGGTGGACAACCGTGTCCAACAGCTCACGCCCCGCAGGCATTCGCGGGATTATCCCGAGGAGGAGCAGCTGCCGCAGGCAGAACGACCTTTTGTGAATGACAGCCACCCGAATCAGCTCCTCCCCCCAGAGCGATCCCCGGTGCAGCAGCTCTGTCACTATAGGGTTGAAGAGGGAGATGTCAGTGCCATCCCGAACCCGGGTGCTGGCGTCCTCCGTGAGGAGCCACTCACCATTCCTCAGAAACTCGACGCTGTCGATGGGGACATCTGCTGTTCCGATGGAGATGGACGCGTCGATTCGGAAGAGGAACACAACACGCCCGTTGATGTCGGTGCTGCGGTCAACCTCATCAAAGTTCAACCCCTCCCGGTCGTAGAAGACGACGGATGAGGGGGGGCCGTCCACACCGGGTGCGATGCGGATGCCCGAGATGATCTCCGTAGCGAGGTCGGGCCTCCCACAGGCAAATGTAAGGGGATTCCACCCAAATATCCCCTCCGCGTCGATATTCGCCCCGGCATCGAGGAGCGTGCGCACGATGCCCAGATACCACCCCATCGCAGCGTAGTGGAGGGGGGTGTTGCCGAGCTTGTCGAAGGGGTCGATGTCGATGTCGGGTTTTCCCAGGAGACAGTTCACAATATCGGCATGCCCGTAGAAGGCGGACTGGTGGAGAGGGGTCGAGCCGGATCCATCCGGCTCGTTGAACAGAGAGGGGACTGTCTGCATGGTTTTGTCCAGGAGGGCGGTGATGCATTCGAGGAATCCCCCCCGAACAGCCAGGTGGAGTGCGGTCTGCTGGCGGATGTCGGAGGTTTTGACGAAGGAGTCCTCTCCCGAATCGAGGAGGAATGCCACGCAGTGGGCATGCCCAAACCTGCAGGCGACATGCAGGGGGGTGAGAAATTCATACTTCCCCGACTTGCGCTGCACCTCGGGGTACATGTCGCGGAGGAGGCTCAGCTTCCCAGTGCAGCAGGCGTAGAGAATAGGGCACCATCCGAGGAATCCCCCATCACAGGGGCTGAAGAACTTCAGCTTTTTCCAGATCTCGGCTGACCCTGCTTTGCAGGCCTCGTGGACAGGGAGCATCCCCACAGGGTTGGGGACCGCCGAAATGACATTTGGGTCACAGCTCGAGAGTGCTGTGCTGACAAACTTCGCGTTGCACTGAGATGCAGCGAGATGGATCGGCGTGTCGCCATACGTGTTTGTCTTGGCGAAGAGGGTTGTGACCAGAGTGGAGCTCGGATTGTCCAGGGCATACCCGTGGACCTCCTCCACGATGATATCCAGCACGCCGTTCTGAGCAGGCTCGCATGCCAGGATATGCGCTATAGTGTTCCCATCTAAGTCCTGTCGGAACATCTCCTCAAACACCCCTGCATGCAACGCAGCCTCTAAGATGGTCTTCGCAGCACCGTCTTCGTCGTAGATGAGGAAGTGGCCTGTGTTCCGATTTCTGCTTGTGATGTGTGTCAGCAGGTCACGCGCCTCCCCTGGACTGCTCGACACCAGCTCCTCGATGTGATCTGCGGCGAGCGATGCGTCTGTCTGCAGCAGCTCCTGCAGAATCCCCATCTCGCTTTCCCCATCCTGCCCCGGCTTAGAGGGCACGCGTGTGGCAAGCCGCGACCCCGCAGACTCCTTTTTGCTGCGCACCTCTTCGAGAAACTTCCGCATCCCATCCCTGTTGAGAATCGCGGCGTGCGAGACAGGGTTAAACCCACATCCCGAGAGCCCATCTAGGTTGATGCTTGGAGAGACCACCAGCTCACGGAGGCAGGACATGGCACCGACCTCTATGCAGATGTGGATGGGCAGCTCGCCGAAGGGCGCGGCGTTTGGATCTGCCCCCTTGCTGAGTAGCACCCGCACCACCTCGCTGCGGGAGCAGGTGCAGGCTGTCTGGAGAAGGGTCATCGACGCATCGCCTGCCTCGTCGATATCCCCGGTCTCGATGGCGGGGCGGAGCTGGTCGATCCGCCCGAGGAGGGTCTGGTTGAAGGGTTCGGTGCCTTTTGAGGCGAAGGAGATTGCGAGGGCATCGCATTCGTCGGCGAAATCGACAGCTTTGATACCGGATGCCGCATTTCTGGAGCGCTTCACATTGACGCGGACGATCAGAGAATACCGAAGGAGCTTCCCGAAGTAGATCCGCGTCACATTCTCCAGGCGCTGGATGTACTGCAGCTGGGACATCACCATCCTGACCAGGGGCAGGCTTGTCTTTGTTATCCTCTTCAAGGAGCGGACCTGCCTTCTCTTCTCGTCGACATTCGTCTTCAACACCCGCACCTGCTTCCGGTAGCACCTGCTGATCTGCCGGGTCAGGCGGTGTGAGAGGACAAGCGTCAGGTCCGACCACTCCTGAGCCAGATCATGCCTGGCTACCACCTCCTCCTGCACCAGAGCCCACGCCGGGTCATCGCCTGCTTTGTGCCGTGGGCTGATCGGCGCGTCGGTTGCCATGATATACCCAGTATCCACCGAGTCACCCCTTGTCATGTTTCCAGTTGCGCTGCCAAGGCAGTTCTCGAGTGACTTGACAATGGAGGGGATCTGTGGATGCGACATACACCAATGGCTCAGGGCGCGGAGAACGGCCATCTTTTCCACAGCGGGCGCACTGCTGAAGGCAGAGTCGATGCAGGTCCACCCATGCATATTTTGATCGGCAAGCCTCGCCCCATGCCTCAGCAGCAGGGTGCACATATCAGCATGCCCCCCAGCGGCAGCCCCGTGGAGCGGCGTGTCCCCATTCACATCCACCAGGTTCACACACTCCCAGGGGCCGTGGCCTTTGCAGGCCACCCCGAGGATATACGACACAACCGGCTCGCATCCCCGCGCGCTGGCGATGTGCAGCGGGGTTGTCAAGGAAGGGTGTGCGACAGGGTTAGCCGTACCTCCCCCGATCGCCTCCACGGTGTATCTGAAGGTGTCGAGGCAGCCACCGAGGGCTGCGTAGTGTTGATAGGACTTCCCCTCCCGGTCGGCTGATTCGAAGTGGGGCCCGCTGTAAAACTGAGCGAGGACATCAACCCGCCTGTGCAGCGCGGCTGTCAGAAGCGGGGTCGCCCCGCGGGAATCGCCTTTAAAGAGCGTGTCGGGGGGGAGGCATGCGAGAGCTGCGCAGCTCCCTGACATTGCCGCGCAGTGCGCCGGTGTCATGTCCCGGCTGTCCAACACGTAAGGGGAGAAACCGTGCTCCAGAAACCGCTTCACGGTGCCACGCGCATCCCTCAGGCATGCCAGATGCAGAGCAGATGACTGCGATGCTGAAAGAGGGAGGAGCAGATCGATGCAACCCTGGTGGGAGTTTGCCACCGCCCAGTCGAGTGGCGTCATCCAGGAGGAGTCCGCCTTCTCGAGGCACTCCATCAGAATGCGGGTGGCTGTGTCGCTTTCATTTTTAGCTGTTCTCTTCATCCCTGCGGGCTGCTTCGCGAAGGCACCCAGCAGCACCCGGAGCGACCCCTCGGATGCGGTCCGCGCCGCCAGATGCAGCGGGGTGCTGCCGCAGGCAGTGGTGGAGGCAGCGCCCTCCATCCCCACCTTGCTGAGCAGCGCGGACACCGCACCCTCCGACCCCGACATGGCTGCGAGGTGAATCGGCTCCCACCCCTCGTCGTTCGCAGTGCTGTGCGCTGCCCCACGGGACAGCAGGAGATCCACTGCCTCGTGGTGCCCCATGGCGGATGCCTTATGCAGCGCTGCGTCGCCGTGGAGGTCGACAACCTCCAGCGCAAGGAAATAGTCGTTGCAGAGACAGGAGAGGGCCTCAACATGCCCATAGTGGGCAGCGTAGTGCAGCGGGGTGCATTGGTTTGGGTCGAGCACCTGCGAGATGTCGTATTCCTCAGAGGAGAGGAGTGCAAGCACCCCGGCGTGTCCAAACCGTGCGGCGCAGTGGTAGGGGGAGAAGCCCTGCTGAGGTGCGAGTGTTGTGCCCCCGAGGAGAAATTTGACGGCGTCGCACCGGCCCCACATCGCGGCGTGGTGGAGGGGGGTGAAGCCGTCCCAATCGCTGGTGGCGAAGAGCGCCACGGATGACCTGGCGCCGCTGCGCTTCCCCAGGTGGGATGCGAAGAGCTCGAGGATCGCGACCTGCCCCTCCTGCGCTGCGTAATGCGCGGCATTCCGCTGCCCCTTCGCTGTGGTGGTGAAGACATCCGCACCCTTCTCCCCCAGGAGGAATTCACAAATCTGCCTCTGCCCGCCGCACGCCGCTGCCATCAGCGAGGTGTGCCCTTCGGAATCCGTGCAGTCGGGGTCGCACCCCGCATTGAGCAGCAGCTTCACCATGTCGAGCGAGCCGTATCGCGACGCGATCAGCAGGGAGCTGGCATACCTCCCATCCCCTGCCCCACCGGAGGATGACACGAGGAGAGTCGCTGTCGCGACGCACGATGTTGAGCAGGCTATGGCGAGAGGGGTCAGCCCCCTGTGGCACTGCACCTGCAGCCCCGCCCCATGCTTCACGAGGTACGCGCAGCACGCCACGGCGTTTCCCGCCGCTGCGCAGTGGAGGGGTGTCCTCCCCGACAGATCCCTCACGTTCACCTTACACTTCCAGGGGCCTGACAGAAGCAGCTCCAGGCAGGCGATGTGACCCCTCCCTGCTATGAAGTGGAGGGGGACCTGGCCTGTCTGCTGGACGCGGAGGGCGGGGTCGACACCCCGCTGGAGGAGGAGCTGGAGGCAGGCGGGGCGGCCGTAGAGGGAGGCGATGTGGATTGGGGCCCTCCCGCGGAGGTCGGGGGAGTTGAGCAGCCCGGAGGTGCGGATCAGCACCGCGGCGAGGAGCTTGTGCCCTGCGCAGCATGCCCAGTGGAGGGGGGTGCAGCCCCAGTCGTCGATGGGGGCGGAGGCGATGCCGCGGGAGATCAGGTATTTTGCGGTGTCGAAGGCGCCGACGAAGGCAGCGAGGTGGAGGCAAGTCAGCCCCTGGGGGCCGGGTTGCTGGGGGGGTCCCGATGCTGTGGCCTCGGCGATGGTGCGCAGGACGGCGGGGCGGTCGCGGGAGGCAGCCTCGTGGAGGAAGGACCACCCCGAGCGGGGGACCAACGCACCGGCGTGGGGCACTGCGCGGAGGACTTCCGCGATGCAGGCGAGGTGGCCTGTCTCGATGGCGCGTTGTAAGGCGGGGCGGCCGTTGGAGTCGACGGCTTCCCAGTCGGCGCCTGCGGAGAGGAGGGATTTGCAGCAGTGGATGGCGTTGGATTCGCATGCGATGTGGAGTGGGGTGCGGCCGGAGCGGTCCTTCGCATTGGGGTCGGCCCCGTGGTGGAGAAGCGTGTTGAGCGCAACCCATTTCTTCTGGGTGCAGCAGAGGTGCACCGCGGAGGTCCCGTTCTCGTCTGTGGCGTTGAGAGACCCCGTGTTGGATATGATGGTGGGGATCAGCTGGAGCTGCCCGGAGGACACCGCGGCGTGCAGGGCGCTCCATGCGGTGTGTGTGTCGGCAGCGGCGCATGTGTCAGCCGGGTTTGGTTCCGGAGGCGGGGCTGACTTTAGCGAGAAGGCTGTGCCGTGGGCGGAATTCACCATTGAGACCGCCGGAGAGCTGAAGGCTAAATCATTCCCCCACGAGGCATTCAGCTGCGGTCTGACGTCCATTGCGGCTGCAAGAGGTTGGTGGGGGTGGGGGGTGGGCTGTTCACACAGACCCCACCCGCCTGCCAGGGTGTGGCAGCATCTGCAAGGGGTGGGGGAGGGTGTTGAAATGTAGAAGGAATCACAGGATAATCTCCCTTCACTCGTTATGCAGGGTTGTGTCTCAGGCTGGTCGCTAACTTTCTGGATTCCGAGATGGTCAGTCGCGGGGGGGAGGGGGGTGGAAGTTTTGGCCATGCAGTAAAATGTGGTTCGTACGCGATCGCGCCCACGATCCAGGCCTGTCGCTAGTTTTTTTTTTTTACTTCGGGGACAGGCCTGTGCCTAAGTCGGATGTAGATGTAAGGGTCGGCCTCAGGGGAAAAAAGTTCCCACTTTTTTCTTCCCATATTTTTGGTGGGGGGTTTTTTGGGGGTTTTTAGGGATTTTTTTTGGGGGGGGATATGCCCGGCCTTTTTTGGGCACGCTCCGCACCCCCGCTGACGCGGGTGCTGTGCTGAGTGCCGTCCTGCAGCTGCTCGCGACCACGGTGCTCGTGGCCGCGGGTGGCTGTTTGGGCACTTCCGAGTTATTGTACAGCCTCCGTGAATAATCGGAGGCTGTGCAAGAACTCGGAAGTGACGACGAAGACGAGGCCACGGGCGACCTCCCACGGGATGGCATCGCCCAGAGGCTTGCTCTCGAGCTCAAACCAACAGATGTTCACTACCGTGGCCTCCGGCGGCTGGGGGGCTCCGCCCCCCAGACCCCCCTGTGGCGTGTCTTTGCGCGACAATTTATCGTCCCCCCATGCGACATGTGCTATCTGTCAGTTGTGTTGTACTTGAGCGTATGCGACTATGGAGCCAGGCCAACGGACGTTCGCGACCGTGGCCTCCGGCGGCTGGGGGGCTCCGCCCCCCAGACCCCCCTGTGGCTTGTGCCTGGTCTTGGAGCCAAGTCCTTGCGCGTACGGGGCTGTGGCATATCGGTTCCAGCACCCTCGCGGGAGGCTCCCATATCAGGCGAGATCCTGTAAAACAAAACACAAAAAAAAAGAGACCCCCAGCCCAGCTGTGAATTGGTTGTGTGCAAACGCAGCAAAAGAACGTGTTTTCGCGCTGAAATACCATGTTCTGGGCAAAAAAAGGGACCAGCGCCGAAGGAAAAAAGTGGGAAAAAAGTTGGGTGTCAACTCTCGTGTTTGACGATTTTTGGCCATATTTAGGCACAGGCCTGTTCGGGGACCAGGGGTTTTTCTAGGATTCAGATTTTTCGAAACGGGGGGGTCAGTCGTGTTTTTTGCCTCGAAATTTTTTTTCACCGTGGGGAGAACGCTCGGGCGCTTCGCGCCCTCGCTGCCAACGTGACCCCAGCAGTCGCACCCGGCTGTTGCGACATGTGTCCTTGTGTCGTCACATTCCCATTCCTGGAGTCATGTACCGAATGGGTTCCTTCCACGGTACCTCTCCCGCTCGCGCCATCCTCAGGTATACCCCCTGATATGCCACAGCCAGAAGCGCAAGGACTTGGTTACTAGACGGGCACGCGCTAGCTGGGGGGTCTGGGGGGCAGAGCCCCCCAGCCGCCGGAGGCCACGGTAGTGAACATCAGTTCATTGTGGGCGTAGATTCTGTGCGTCCTCCTGAGGCTACTGGAGTGGTTGAATTCTGATGGGAATCGAATGACTTGAGTACGAGACACACGCCACAAGGGGGGTCTGGGGGGCGGAGCCCCCCAGCCGCCGGAGGCCGCGGTAGTGAACGTCTGGCTCTTGGCCGGACTCATCCTCATCCCCCACTAGAAACACGCCTGCCTGTGGTCACGGAAAATGTGAAAAAATTGACCCAAAAACTGACCCCCCCCGGGGGGGGTCAGAATTTTCGGGAAAATCTCGGGGGGGGGGTCATTGACCCCCCCCCCGACCCCCCTGGAAAAACCCCTGTCGGGGACCAGGGCCTGCAGGGCATTAGTTTGACCTTCCCGACGGAGCCTGAAACCTGGTTACCCTGGTTATGACCCACCAAATTTTTTCGCTCGGGCGCTTCGCGCCCGAGTGCCTCCTGCGCCGTTGTGACCGCGGCGTGCTATTATCTGTCTCCCCACCCCCAGGTTATGTATAGTCTCTACTTCCCCCGGGTTTGTGAGAGGTGTCAGACACAGCACACAATTCGCGCTGGTGCCAGGAGGATAACCCATCTACACGCCGACAGGCTTCCTGGCACTCCGCGAGCGCCCGAAGCTTGAATTGAGGGCATGGCTGCGGCACGACGCCCAGAGCGTGTACAGGCACTTGGCAATTTTCTCGTGGAGCGCCCCGGGTTTCCCACCACCGTGGTGTTGCACCAGTCAGTGGCGAAGGACACGACGCGGTTCCAGAAGCTTTCCCAGAGATTCTGTCTGCTCCAGCAGAATGCTGCAGATGTTGGCCGCATTCCGGCTGTTGCAGTCTTGCGGCACGTTACGGGTTGATCACACACGAATCCGGGTCGCATGCTGGCTCACCTTCGTCGTGGACTGGGTTTCGTCAGTGAGGGACAGCGTAGAAGGGGGCTGTACAATCTTGGCCAGCATCTGCCGCCGAATGACAGATGCGGGTCGTGTCGTACTATGGCTTGGTGGGGCGAGCGCAGCAGGTTTCTTGGTAAGGAAAAACCCCGGTTCCGAGCCAGAATTTTGACTTTTTTTTATTTTTTAAAATAACCAGGTTTCTCCAAATCCTGGTTATCATAACCGGATAACCAGCCCAAACTAATGCCCTGGCCTGAACTGTTGCCTTGAGGGGGATTGCACCACATTTTTTTTAGAGAGGGGGCCCGGTGCCTGCGCGCGTCCTGTCGTACTGAGGCTGCATGGTGGGGCTAGCGCAGCAGGTTCTACTTTTGCTCCTTCGGGCTCTTAGCACTGTAACATGCACAACACGAACAACAATGCTCTATGGCAAACAAGCCGCGTGACCGGGGTTGAGCTGCTGTGGTCAGTGAGGCCGCGGCGTAAAAGAGGGCTGGGCTAGGCTCTAGCATTCACAGGGGGCAGCCCTGGGAGTGGGGCAAAGATGTCTGGGGGGGGGGGGGGGGGACTAGGAGAGGAAGGGAGGACGGGGGGAGGGGAGGACGAAAGAGCCGGACCGACCGCTGTCCCAGGAGTCGCCTCCCAGGCTCGCGGGGGTCCAGGAAAAGAAATCGTTGCACCACAACATCACCAGAAAGTTGATTCGCAGCCCCGTTTGTATCGATACCGTGGGCACACCATTACTGATGCTGACTTGCAGCAGCAAGTATCTCGCGGTCTCCTTTCAGGCTGTCGTGTGCGTACTTGAGTGAGTCCCCATCTTGTTGAACTGCAGCAAGAATGACCTCACGATCACCCTTCAGGCTGTCGTGTGCGTACTTGAGTGCGTCCCCATTTTGTTGAACTGCAGCAAGAACGATCTCACGATCACCCTTCAGGGTGTCGTGTGCGTACTTGAGTGAGGACCCACTTTGTTGAACTGCAGCAAGAATGAACTCACGATCACCCTTCAGGCTGTCGTGTGCGTACATGAGTGAGTACCCGTTTTGTTGAACTGCAGCAAGAATGAACTCACGATCACCCTTTAGGCTGTCGTGTGCGTACTTGAGTGAGGACCCATCTTCTTGAACTGCAGCAAGAACGACCTCACGATCACCCTTCAGGCTGTCGTGTGCGTACTTGAGTGAGGACCCATCTTCTTGAACTGCAGCAAGAACGTATTGATTTTGTTTAAAGACTGACTCATCCAGAGGATCCAGGGAGCCCAGCGCAATTGCCAGACCCCCCAGACGGCCAGAAGACGCCGGTCTTCGCCGGGGCGGACCCAGCTAAAAGCTAACAGCAAGAACAGCAATAAAAAGGGAGAGCGTGCTCCTATCTCTGTGGGCTGGCGGGAAAAGGCTAAAAGGTAGAAAGGAAGGAAGCAATGTGCAACAAAATACGATTAATGCACTCGTTTGTTAACACCGCGCCGGTCGCATAATGCTGCGGTCGGATGAACGATTGACTGATCAACTCCAACCCAGTGGGCGTAAAAAGGAGAAGACGGGAACAACGGCTGGTCTAAACAGGACGAACGGACACTCACCACCACAGGGTATTCCAGAGGCGTTCCTGGTCGCGGCTCGACTGGTCGAACAACAGGTGACGGGCAAAAGATCGTGGTGAAAAAGAACTAAAAGTAGGAAGGCGAAGGAAGGCAAAGCCGGGGGATCCACGTGTGCGTTGAACTTGTCCCACGTGCGCGTGTGCGGTAAACTTGTCCCACGCGCCCCGGTGAAAAACACGTAACACGGTTGCCGCCCACAGTTTCTTCTGGCCACGCGGCGCGCTTCATGAGCGCCGCGTGCAGCCTGACTGGTCTTAGCGGCCTAAGCGAAACACCGGGTCTCCAGAGGGATACATCCAGCCTACACGCAATGCGCTACCTTAAGCCAAAGCGTGCAGCGTAGCTTACCTCAACGGTCTGTTCGCAAAGGCCCCCAGGGTTCACCACGTGGAGGTGCCAGCCGTAGTCGCCAGGTCCGCTCCCCTGACAACCCATCACCCCTGAACTGCAGCAAGAACGACCTCACGATCACCCGTCAGGCTGTCGTGTGCGTACTTGAGTGAGGACCCATCTTCTTGAACTGCAGCAAGAATGAACTCACGATCACGCTTCAGGCTGTCGTGTGCGTACTCCAGATTATTGCCGTTCTGTCGAACTGCTGCATGAACAAGTTCACGATCTCCAGTCACGGTGGTGTGTGCATCTTCTAACCAGGGTTGCGTTCGCCCCCAACAGTCCTTGAGTCCGTAAGTTGCTTGAAGGATCTCATGTGTCGTCACCCACAGTGGGACCTGCCACAGCCGCTTCTCCTTCCGGTGAACCGCATCGAGGTGACGGTCGGGACAGAGGGTCACGTCAACCACACACCCGGCTTCGACACCTGCATGGCTGCACAGAGGCTCGTCGTCACACACCGCTTTGCCCCCCACCGACAGATGCACGTCCTCTCCCTCCACACCATCAGGGTAGCGGAACGCCTCGCGTGCTTCGAGCTTCAGCCTGTCGGGCTTCTCGTCCATCCCAATGTCTACAGCATGCGTCACGCCTGTCGCCGCATCCGTCAGGAACACCTCCATGACCATGCCTGTGAAAAGCTAGCAGCGCCCTGCAGGGTGGTGTGGCTCTGTGTGTGTTGCAATCAATCAGGAGGCTTGCGCCCGCTCAGCGTGTGCATGGTCATAGCACACCCCTGCTCCTTCCGCTGCTGCAACCTCCTCGTCGCTGCTGGAGCTGTCTGCCACCCAGCCCGTGTGTGCGTGCGCATGTGTCCCCTCCTTCGCACAGCGCCGGCAGCAGTGCGTCTTGTGCAGCCCGCCGACAGGACGCGTGCACCCATCCGCAGCACACACAGCAGACTGCCTCGGCTTCTCCACCACAGCGGCATCGGTGTCGGTGTTCGCGCTGCTGAGGTTGCCACTTTGCAGCCGCAGGGAAAAGAACAGGGGTTTGAAAAAGCCAAGGAGGGGGTCTCACGAGGTGGGTGGGTGGGTGGGTAGGTGGGGTGGCTATGCCGGCTGACTCTCGGCCTCAAGCACGCTGCTGCTGTGCTGCCCCCTTCCCCCTTGAGCCACCCTCTCACCCTCTTCCCAGCACCGACCCCCAGAACCACTTGCACCACCATGTGTGTACAGCACAGAAGGCGCCAGGAACCGAACTCTCTGAGTGCAAGGCTGCCCCCCCCCCCCTCCCCACTAACACCCACTGGCAGGCAGGCGTCCTCACCACACGGTAGCCGAGTCAGAGTTTTGACCGGGCCTGGTTCGTGACCTGGTCGTGACCACGGTCACAAGGCAAAATAGTAATAATATAAATCTCTAAATAACCACCGCGAGGGCTGCAGATATACCGACAGACAGTCCTCTGAGAAAGGCACAACACGACACGGCGGGTGGCCCTTATAAACAGCACGCCCCACGCCCCACCCCCCACTCCCCCCGGCGGATATGGCATGCGTTTTGTTCTGAAATCCAGTCGCCTTTGCGAGGCGAAATATTTTGTGGTTCGGGGGTATCTTTTGCTGTGTGCCGTGCATGCGAAAGTGTCTCGCTCCGCATCTACTGCCATCAGCAGCACGTTGGATGGGGGATGGGGTGGGGTGGGGTGGGGTCATGAGGGGGGGAGGCCCGGATGAGGGGTGTGTGTGTGTGCCTGCAGGAACACTGGTCCCCCTGAACCAACCCCGCCCCCAAACAAAAAGGATATGATGGTGTGATTCAGAAACCCCCCAGAACTGGCACAGAACCCCTATTGAATCACACCATATGATGATGATAAGGCAGACACACTCCCAGGCATGTGTGGCGAGGAGGATGTTCCTTCGTTCCATCGTTTGGATTGCGAAACGGCTAACCACGCTAGCTGATACTTCTGGTGATTTGGTGATCCGCAACAATAATTATTCTGGCACGTCGAGTATTTTTTTTGACACAGAGCCTGAACTGTTGCCTTGAGGGGGATTGCACCACAACATCACCAGAAAGTTGATTCGCAGCCCCGTTTGCATCGATACATGCCGCCACTGTTGACCCCATCTCAACACACCAAGTGTCACATATGCACGGCTTGCACAAAACAATGGAGGGCGTATCTCTTTGAGTGCCGACAAATCACAAGCGAGGCGTGGTCGCCCAAAACCTTTTATAACAACTGGCGCAACACACCACATGCATGGATACAAAACCTGCCACCATTTTTTTAAAAAAAGTCTACGTTGGGCAGCTTCCCCCCCCCCCCCCCATCCCACCCCTTCCCTCCTTCACCGCCCCTGCTCTTTGATACGGCCTCCGCTCGCAAAACCCCAACACCACCACCACCAGCCCGCATTAGGCTTCCTCAGGCGTCGCTGCGGGGGCGGGATGCTCAGGGCTCATGGCCTGCGCCTCCCCACCCAGACAGGCCTCCGCTGGCACACCCTCCTGGACCTGAACCGCGCTCTCCTGAACCACCGGAGCCGGAGCCACACCACCTGCGACTCCCTCCTCCTCCCCGCCACCCACCTCCGGAGCAGCACCTTCAACACCTCCGGCGTCAGCCCTAGCTGCCGGTGCCTCAGCCTCAGCCTCAGCCTCCTCAACTTCTTCGGCAAAGAGCTGCCCGCAGGACGCCGCAGCAGTTTGGATCCTCTGCAGCTTCTTCAGATGCGCCTCGAAGTCGGACACGGCGCCTGACACCTCCGCTTCGCTCAGAGGCGCTGCCGCAGCACCACCCTCGCCCCACCAGCCCAGGGCGTATGACAGGTCTGCGAGGTATTGTGCGACCTTCCCTGCAATCTGCAGGGATTTCTCATGGAGGTCTTCCTCGGGGGTTCCGTGGATCCCGAGAACCGCCTCTGACACCGCAGGGCACGTCGACTCTGCGTAGAGGAAGGAGGAAGCGGAGCGCCCCATCTCCAGCTGGGTCACCCGCGACACCGAGAGGGTGGCGCTGCCGCAGGTGTAGGTCCCCAGGCAGGGGTGCTCCTCCGTGGGGGCCTGATCCTTCAGGCGGTAGCACGATGCGGACATGGAGACCAGGGCAGGGGCGTGGAGGGTACCCCCCTTCATCTCGAAGCCATCGAGAGTCGCGGCTGCCTCCGGCTTCCCGGTGATGTCGGTGTTCTTCCCGCAGCGGAGGCGGAAGGACCAGGGGAAGGAGGCTTCAGGGGCAGGCTCGGCGTCATCACCACCCGCCACCGCGCCCCCCTCCATGGAATCGCAGTCGACTGTCATCAGGCTTCCGGATTTTCCCTTCAGGAGCACCTTGGTGATGCTGGCGATGCGGAAGCCCCGCGGTGCCGAGGCGTCCTCTTCCAGCTCCACATCGCACTGCCCGTTGCCTGGGATCGGCATCGATTTGAACTGGTGGACGGAGCGCGGCCCGCGGTCCGACCGGACAATCTCACCCCTCCCCTCCAGCAAGGCAAGCCTCGCCTGCAGGCGGTCCTCCTGCGGGCCAAACCGGATGTCCGGAGTGAACCTCGAGTCGATGTCCATATTGCCCAGAGCGGTGTGGACCTGGTCAGCCGAGACCTGCGCGCCGCTGCAGAGGTACTGCCCGGAGGACATCGGGTGGAAGTAGGTGCAGGTCCCCCCGACAGCCCGGAAGAGGGGCGTGTTGGCCGGGGGTGCCTCGGGCTGCCCTGCCCACTCCGCGTTGCAGTAGCTGTGGTGGAATTGCTTCATGACCTGACCCACGGTCGCACGGAGGAACCCGGCCCTATCCCACACGCATTTTGAGAAGGGTGTCACGGATGCTGGGACTGTGCAGCGCTGGATGTACTGTTTGGCAGCGGTTGCGGCCTCCTTCTCAACCCGGGTCAGGCTGTACTGCCCCACCCCCAGCACCTCCTCGACAAGCAGGTTGGTGCTGCGGAGCAGCGAGCTGACCTCCCCAGCCCCCGCCCCCTCCGATCCATCCAGCCGGATGTAGGTGCACAGCTTGTGGTTCGCCTTCCTCGGCCTTGCCTCCTCGAGGTGCCGCCCCCCTTTGCGCAGCCCCTTCCCCTTGCCGCCCTTCCCCCCCTTGCCGCCTTTGTACGACCCCTTCCCCTTGCCGCTGGAGGACGGCGGGGCCTCCTCCGGGACAGGCGGGGCAACCGACTCGAGGGAGCCGTCGTAGTTTTCGCTGCGCGGGTCACGGGCAGCCATGTTGAAGAAGCGGAAGGGGGGTGGGGTGGGGTGGGGTGGGGTGGGGTGGGGGGGGGGGGGGGGAGGGGGAGGGGGAGGAAGAGAAAGAGGGCGGGAGGGGGAAGGAGGGTGTGACGAAGCGTCAGGTGCTGTGGGTATTGTGTGTGGTTCCCTCCCCCTCCTGTTGGTTGGGAAAAGTGGGGGGAGGTGGGGGTGGTGGATGGAATTATGAAGAAAAGCCCCAAACCATCGAGCAGGAGCACTGCAAAGGGTTGTTCAAACTCTGCTCTGTTGGGGGAAAGGGGGGGTGAGGGAGGGAGCTGTCATTTGATTCTGAGCAGTTGATGATCCCCTCCCACAGCGCTTGTCAACCCACATCCGACCCATCGCAGTCGGTCTACGCGGAAGCGCATGCAACACCTGTGATAGAGCTCAAGCCGCCTTCTTGATATCGGGGGCGCTGGACACCACACCCTTGCAGGGCAATACTGGAGCAACTACCCACACACACTGAAGGGCTCGGGTTTGCTCATTGCCCTGCACCAGGGTTTTGCAGTGAGAGCAAACAGGGGATGGGGGGGAGGGGGGGTTGAAAAAAAATCCAAACAAATGGCCCCTCCCACTCCGCCCACGCCCGGCCTGGTACAACGGCAAAAGAGAGAATGCGATTTTCAAAGAGATGATGTGGTTTCCATCGCTGCGTCGGCTGCGCTGAAAACCAACGGACAGACTCCCAGGCACACACGCACACTGTGACTAGACTACTAAGTGCAATGGCGTTGATTCCATCGAGCTGACACACTCTTGATGGCATCACCACTGAAAAGGCACTGTCAGAGAATCCCTTTGAGGCACACGAGGTCCGACCACCTACTGTCCCTTGCATCACCTCCGCCGCCGAGAAGAAGAATGGGTGCAGATCGCTATCAATCGTCACACTCATCGTCAGCCTGCATGCGGCGCTCAAACTCCTCCTCCGTCTGCAGCTTGTAGCACGTGTTGCACTCCATCCCTGTGGTGGCGAGTGGGTGTGCGGGGGGCGAAACACGGGGTTATCATTTTGAGAAAAAAAATGTGTGCGGGGAAAAATCAAAGTAAGGCAAAGCAAAGCAAATCAACACACCTGACCGGACCTCCCCCGGTATATCCCCCACGGCACAGCGCCGCGTCCCATCGATGGTATCCCGAATCGGCACCAGAGTCCCCGTGCAGTCCTCCTGCGGGCAGATATACCGCATCACAAACACATTGTAGATCGCCATCGGGGGCACCTCGCCGTCATCCCCCATCCCCTCCCCCTCCTCGCCGTGGCCTGCGTGCTCCGCCCCACCGCACATCCCCTCCTCCTCCTCTGCCGCACCACACTCGGCATCTAACGCAGCCTCGAGGTCATCCATGGCGTGCACATGGCCGGCATGCCCACAACCCCCACCCTTCGCACAGGAGTCCACCCCCTCCTCCCCCTCCTCGCACTCCTCAGCGTCCTCCGCGGCCTGCATCTCATCCTCCAGGCGGCACCTCTCGCAGCTGCAGGTGATGCCATACGTGTCTGCCAGATGCTCCTTCCTCTCGTCGCTCTGGCATCCCACAGGGGCGTAGGAAATGCACACCTCCGACCCCTCGGGGATGGGCTGAATAGCACGCACCATCGTGCAGAGGGAGGGCAGGTCACCCAAGGCCTCGCACCCCTTCATGTCGATGTAGTCGATCCGCGCCGCGTTGGGGTAGCATGCGTGGTTCAGCATGCTGATGTGCCCCAGCAGGCAGGAACCCCGGATCTCGACCCCCCCGCCATCAGCGGGGCAAGACATGTGGAGGCCGTTCTGCATGTCGCGCAGGAGCAGCTCACGGCACATAGGCTCATCGAAGTGCCCCCTCAGCGAGGAGACCCCTCTGTAAAACGCGGCAGCCCGGTGGTGCTGCTGTGTCACCTCGCTTGCGACATGCGCAGCGGAGTGGCAGAGTGCGAGGATCTCGCGGACCGCGTCAGGCCCGGAGGGGCGTGTGACGTGGTGTGCGTTGCTTGCGTAGGGCTGTGCGGTGCCATCGCGGAGGCAGTGGAGTTGGATCAGGAGGAGCGCCCCCTCCAGCTCGTCCTGCGTGGCAGCGGGGGTTGCGGCGGAAGTGGCTGCCTTGAGCTCTGACATGGCGGCGCAGATGGGTGCGGTGTGGAGCTCCACCTGCGCTGCGGCGTGGCACTCTGCGGAGCAGTGGCGAATCATGCCGCATCCCCTGCAGGGGTGCTCGTCCACAGCCTCGCCGGGGATAGCGGCGAAGCACCTGCCGCAGAAGGTGTGGGTCTGGCCCTCTTCAAGGGAGGGCACAGCGGTCAGGGGGGCCTCGACGGCCACGACCTCGCCGCTGTAGATGTCGCGCTTCGCGATGCACCCGCGGCCCTTGCCTTCAATGGCGCAGGCCATGATGGGCCATTCCTCGGGAAGGGTCGGCAGACCCACGCACTCCCCACCATAGCCGCCCGACATGATGCTCTGTGGGTGGAGTAAAAAGGGTGTGTCGCGCAGTGAAAGGGAATGGCCGAAAAACTGTGTTATGAGCACATCTGGAAGAGAAACAAAGAGAAAAGCCGAAGGGTATTCGTCGATCGCGGAAAGGGCTGGGGGGGGGGGGCTGGGGTTTGGGGGCTACCATCTGCTCTGGTTTGGGGGGTGAATCCTCCTCCTGCTCCACCCTGCAGGCCAACCCTGCCGTGCCGCCACTCGGGGTGCTACACTGCGACGGGGGGGTTGGGGGGGGAGGACGGGGGAGGGGGGAGGGAGGGGGAGAGATGGGGGGCGGGTGGGCCCAAGGCCTCCCAGCAGCAGGGCTCCGGCGGAAGTGAACTTCACACCGCAGCCTCGTTCTCGGGGGAGGGCTGTGTGGTCATCTTCTTCGTGTGACGCGCCCCTCCTCACCCGGGTTAAGGCTGGGCAGGTGCACACCACACCTCTATTTGCCCAGGCAATAACCTGCCCAAACCCTGCAGGCGAACCGCACGTTAAGATTTTACTTCAGTTCTTTTGACAACGTGTTGCATCATGACCCAGACCGCCGACACCACGTAGGACCAACTCTGTTAATGCTGCATCGTATCGTTTGTTTAGTGTAGGTCACAGCGAGCGATATCTGGCGATACTTTCCCACTGTCAACACCAACCCAGGGGAGGGAGGGGAGGGGAGGGGGGTTATAGCTAGCAAGCAACGTTGCGTACATTTGTGTTGTGCATGTTTTTTGATTTCCACCACTGGCTTGCTTCGACAGAGGAGCCTGTTCGTCGATCGCAGCGTTATTTTTTTCCCCCCGGCGTTTTGCATTGCCGGAACCGAATACGCGAGGCCTTGGAGCAGAGGAAATCACGCCTCCCTGCGCAGAAGAGACAGAAAAAAAACCCCCAACGTTCGAACCTCCATTCAGCAACGGGGGGATAGAGAGAGCAGAGAGCAGGGGACAGGGTCGGTTCGGAACAACGTTCCAGCGGGTCACACCCACACCAGACCCTCTCCCCCCCCCCCTCCACTCCCATTGAGGAGCCAAAAATCAAAAATGCAAACAAAAGGGGGGAAGAGTGTGGGGGGGGGGGAGTGCCAGCCCCACTGTGCGCGGGGCTGGATATTTTTTTTGCATGTGTGTGGGTGTGTGGAAAAAAAGGGCGGTTGCGGCTGGCGGGCGGGGAGGAGGGGGAAGAGAGATGCAAAACACTCTCCTCCCCACCCCGTCCCACCCCCACCCCCCCCCCCCCAAAAACTAAACAACGACAAAACAGCAAGGGTGGGGGTGTGGAGTGAAGAAGCAGTGTATAACGTGTCCAGAGGGTCTGCGTATGGCGGCAGCACATCACTAGCCAGCCCTTTTGCAGTACTACGGGTCAGATCTGGCCAGGGATACCTTGTCTGGCATCGGCATGCCTGCCCACCCTCGGATTCAGGGCTTCCGAGGGATTAGAGTGTATTGTTATGGGGTTGTGTGGAGAGAGAGAGAGGTAGAGAGAGCGCTCCCCTCTCTTTGGCGTGTGTGGAATCAAAGGGGATAAAAATAAACGCACCCTCTGCGAACAACTTTAGGGGTTGCAAACTGACACATTGCGTGTGTTTGGCACAGAGAGAAAGACGCGTTGGAGAAAGAGAAAGAGAGAGAGAGAGCGCACGAAGGCGCTTTTTGTGTATTCATTTTTTAAGGCATCAATGGCCCTCCAAGCCTGGCACGTAAGACGGCTATTCTGAGGTTTTCTTACCCGCCTTTCCAAGTGCGGTTTGCTTGTGCGGACCCTGTGTGGTGTGGGGTGTCGGGCAGACGTCAGCTGACAAGCGATATCTTCCTCCGCAACCTTGGAGAGGGTGTGTTTTATATCCGGATGCCGTTCTGTCCGCCACACGTGGGCAAACCACAATCACCTGGGGAGGAGGGGGGCATGTAGCGGCAAGAGAGGCACCAGAGACTCGGGCCAGGGAAGGGGTGTCTTTGAGCTGCCTCGGGGGGGGGAGGGGGGGTGTGGCGGTCGTGATTTCGCGCTATGGCAAAGAATCAACGGAGGGCAAGACAAAACAACAACGCCTGTGATTTTTTGCGATTTTTTGCGAAATTTCTCAAAATTTCTCAAAATTTCTCAAAATTTCGCAAAAAATCGCAAAAAATCACAACTCCACAAAGAGCCCGATTTCATAGATTTGTGATTTTTCGTGATTTTTCGTGCCTTTTCGGCTTTTCGGAGAAAAGCCGTGTTTCCCTTACCTTTCCCAACCACCTGAACACCCCACCCCGTGCCGTTCTGCAGTGAACACACAACACGACTGCAAAACAAAGCAAACGCGGGACGTCAGGCGCGACGATCCCTATTTGCAAACGGAGTGCCGAACAGCACTGCGCGCGAGTCATGCACTGAACTGCCTGCCTGAAAAACCGCACGATATCACTGTTAGGTTTACAGGTCCGGCTATCGGGGAGGGAGTGGGGGGGGGGGGGGGGTGAACCCAAGCCGGAACGATGTGCACAGGCGCACGATGTACATGTTGGGGATGGGAAGAGGCGTATGCTGCGGAGGGAGTGCACAGAAGTGCCGCTGCGCACCGCATTTTGGTATATTTACAGCCGGGGGGGGAAGCGCTGGGTGTGGGATTCGGGTGCTATTTTTGTTGTTGGGCAATTGCTTGACAGCATCCAGGGGTGGGGTGGGGGCACCGGTGTTGCTGATTTTTGCACTGGAAACCCAGGCGCTGTTCGATCGGACGAAACTGTTTGGGATTGCCCCGAAAGCCAAGGGATGGTCAACCCGACTGGCTTCGGGACAGCCCCCGCTCGACGGGAGGTCGTGACGCTATCCTGGCATGGCAATGTTGCAGTGGGTGATCTGCGGAAGACAGGTGGCTCAAACCAGATGCAACACACCACCCTGCCAGGATCGTAAACTAACATGAGCATCAAACGACATACGGTGGCATGGAACGTTTCCCCAAGGAGGGATCAGCAGGTTCAATCTGAAGAGATTTTCCAGGCGCAAAACTGGCTGCAACCTGCTCGAAAAGCGACAGGAGTCGCAGATCGAGCAACACAGTCACAAAGAGGCTTCCCGCAAAAGAACACCCTGTAGCAAGGAAATACACCCGCGCATCCCTCCGGCGTCAGAAGTGTAGGTGAGGTGGTGGTGGTGGTGGGTATGTGTCTCTGCCCGCTCTTCCCATGCCTCACGCACCCATTATAGTTTCCGAAAATGTGGGGGGGAAAAACAACCATCATCCAAAGCCGCCATCAAGTGCCGGAGCATGCAGCACTTATCTTGGCTGGTTTCGAAAACTAAATGCATGCGCGGCGGTAGGGGCAAGGGGTGGGCAGAGAGAACGATGAGGGGGTGAGCCCCCATTGCATTGTTTCGTATTGTAGTTTCGGGATAGCGTCCTGGCACTCAGAGTACACAACGTGAGAACCGGGCACGCTAACTTACTCCCACTCTACGTGCATTGGTTCAAACCAGAGTTCCGCACAGCGCACTGCGCCACACCAGCGCCACGACCCCAACAGGAAGGACCGCAGGGAGTGATGATATGTGACATCACCCCCCTTCGGCCTAACTGTGGCTGACTTTGTGCCGGCACACCCGAACCAATTTCCAACGCCTTTCTTGATCCCGGCAAGCCTGGGTGACCCCCCCCTTCACAAGAGTTCTCCTACCCCACGGCAGGACCCATCCCTCCCGCACCAATGTGCAGAAGCACGTCGCGGTGCACCACCAGGAGCTGGGGGGGTAGTGGTGGTGGTGGTGGGAACCTCAAACACTGCACCCAGCAGTGATCAGGGGGGCATTTTTGGTCATGCGGGTGTCGCCAGAAATGGAACAAGGGTGGGGCAGGGTGGGGTGTGGGGGCGGTGCAACTGTTCTGTGGGGAGAGAAATGGTGCAAATTGGGGGTTTGCACTTTCGAAGTGGAGGTAGAAGAGGCTGGGCGCCCTTCAAACAGGGCGTCACACCTGGCACAGCGGCAGTGCCAATGCGTTCACTGCCTTCCGTGCATGCAGGGGGGCTGGGGGGTCGTACAGACAGGGACGCGCTCCTCTGTGGCTCGCTGCACACCACATCACCAGCAGAGGGTGCGTGGGTGGAGCTGGGCATGAGGCTGCACGGCTCTCGCCTGAGGGGCGTCTATCCGCGAACCCACAACCCACACCCGGTGGCACTGGAATTATTCGCAGCAGAAAAACACAGAAAGCGCCCTATCACTTCACAGCTACAACCGCTCTGATGAATTTCCTTTTGTTTGTTGCGTTGACGCTTCTACACTTTGTTACACGCAGCACGGCGTTGTTACTGCCCCTCTCTGTAAGATACACGCAGCTCGGCGTAGTTACTGTCCCTCTCTGACCTCAAAATACGCGCAGCTCGGCGTACTCCCTCAGCCCGTAGTTACGCACGGCGTAGTTACTGTCCCTCTCTCTTCAGAACAACCACGCAGCTCGGCGTACTCTGTCCGCTTCTGTCACTCTTGCCCCCCTCTTGATTCTCTCGCCTGCTTGATAGTTTGTTGCGTTGACGCTTCTACACACAAAACCCTGAACTGATCACACCCTGAGCCTGATGAAGGGTGGGGTTAGTGTATAGAGCACGTTTGGTTGCAGCTGTGGTGGGGCGCTTTCCGCTCACACGAGTGTGCTTAAAAAAAAAAGCTCCGAGTTTTGTTTGTGCGCACGGAGGGGCCCATACACCACAGCAGACAGAACTCTGCAGGGTCGGGGAGGGGGGGTAGGGTAGGGGCAAGGTAGGGGGGGAGATAGCCAAAAAGGCTCACCCCCTGCACCCTTGTCAAGCTGACCAATTTGTTTGGTGCAAATCTTGAAAGGAGGAGGGAGGGCGCAAATGGGTGAAGGGGGCCCACACGGGGGGGTCATTACATCTGTAGACATCATCGGGAAGAACCGCACCGAAAGCGCCTTTATTTGCTCTCGGTGCGATACCCCCCCACCCGCACACCTCCCGCCCCCCTGCACAGCACTTTAAGAAAATCCCCATGGTGTTTACCATGGAACAGCAAGCCGGGTTGTCGGTACGATCGGTTATGCCACAGTGGAACAGCCCAGTGAAAAAGAAAGGCGGGGGGTGACGAGAGAGAGAGAGAGAGGGAGGGAGGGACAAGGGGCCAAGCAATGGCTGGCCCCCCAACCTCACTTGCACTCGCGCAGCACCCCCCAGCAACAGCAAAGAAAGGTAAAAAAAACGGGAGCATTTTCACTATCTGCGACGCTGTGTGTGTGGCAAATACTGCGCAGCTTTACAAAGCAGTTTGCGGGGGAACACACTGCTCACATCTTCTGGGCTTTTTCTCCACTTTTTCGTATTTGCAGTTTGACTTAACCGGGCCCGCTATCCTACTCCCACTCCACGTGACCCTTTTTCTGCAATCTCCCGATCGAAAAGCCCCCTTTGCAAAACAACAAAAAAAAAGCTCTATTTTTCCAGCGCTGGCAAGAGAGACAGGGAGAAAAGCGGGGTCGGGGGAGGTAGGGGTCAAATGAAGGTGTGTAGCCTCTTCAGTCCCTGGAGACACTGGAAAACCCGCACCTCACACAACAGGAGCCACCCCCTGTGTGTTACCGGAGCCGTGGGGGAGCCCAACGGTGCCCAGACCGATGGGGTGTGGGAAGAGGGGGCCATAGAGCGGCGTACATGACAAACACTATCACAACCAACACCCAATGTAGACGGCATGGCACCAGAGCCCAGCTCAAGGGGGAAGGGATGTGCAGCCTTCTAAACACCCCGGCTCATGAGGGGCGGGAGAGGAGAGGGTGGGAGGGAGTGTGGCCGCGGCGAACAGGGCAAACAAAAAAGAAAAGGCAATTGCATTGTTTGCTCACCACTGCGATACCCCTTCCTCTCCACCCTTTGTTAGATCTTCCGTAAACCTTCCGTGTGGGAGCATATATATATACGGGGCTGTGTTTTGTCACAAATAGAGGGGCAGTAGAGGAGAAGTGGGTGTGGAAGGGGGGGGGGGGTGAAACAGGGATGGAAAGGGAGGAGAGAGAAAGGGGTAAAGACGCAAAAAAGGCGGCAAAAAAACCCCCCCTCTCCCCTGACTCAAGGGAACTCTCACAGCCCCACCGCCCACAATGCAGCTGCAGGACGGGTCACACCCCCTGGTGTGGCGCACCGCGCCACAGGTGTGGGGGGGGGGGGGGGGGCCACCCTTCCTGCAGCCTCAGTGTAGCATGGGAGGGTGCAATATCTTCACCAAATTCCTGCCTCGCAGCTCGGATCGGTGTCATTTCCACACCCCCCCCCCTTCAGCCCAACACTGTGCACTGCAGGGGTGCATCACCTCAGGGATCTGGAGGGTTTGTTACATCTTACGTCTTTGCCCCCCGCCCCCCCCCCCCCCCCCCGGAGTCCGCCTTGGGCCGCAAGGGCGGAAGGCATACATTAAGGAAATGGGGAGGGGGGGCGGAATGTGTATGAAGTTCAAGTATCTCACAAATAACACAGTATGGGGGGTGGGGGGTGGGGTGGGTAGAGGTATGGTGGGTAGGGGCGGCAGCAATCATCGCCCCATCTTCTTCTGGCGGGTGCAGAGGGGCGGGGGGTGGGGAGGGGGGGGAGGAAGGTAGGGGGTGATCTGCCCCGGAGTGGGTGGGTGGGTGGGTCACAACATCGTACACAGGGGTGGGGGATGAGGGGTGTGGATGCCCTTCCAAACGGCAAACTGCTCTCGAAATAGGTGCAGATTCTAGCCCAGGATCACAGCGCGCCACCCGTGGCGCGGGGCGCCGAGCGTAGATCTGGCCTTTAGTGTTAGAGAAGGTGCCGAGAAAGGGGGGGGGGGGGGAAATCACACCCACACACCCTCACTCTCGCCCAACATCAGCCCCTCACCCCCTTTCCACTTTACAATTTCCAACAACACACACACAAATGGCATAGCCCGTTCAGAGCTAACCCTATGCACCAACTCCAGTCAACACACATGAGGGTGTGATGGTGGTGGGGGTGATGGCCGTGGGTGCAACGACCCCCAACAGCCCGCCCCCTCCTCCGGTGACTTTTTGAGCAGCTGGGCACAGCAATGGGGGGGGGCTGGCACTGTGGCACTCCACATTTTTGTATAACAGGCTGGACTACATAACATTTCCAGTTTTCGCTGGACACGGCTGTGCGGGCCCCCCCTTGTGTGCTGGGGGAAGGGGAAGGGGGGGGGGGGGCAAAGGGAATGATCGTGTCATATACCCCTTGTTTTCCGAGCATCACCTGCCGGCATTCTGCCGCGGTGTCTCAGGCGTGCGTGTGTATGTGCAACAGTGTGGTGAAGTGGATAACACACCAAGATCTGTTACTCGGTGTGGCCTGCACGACACTATCAAGAGATGCACGTGCCTGTGAGTGTTCTGCGTGATCAGGCTTTTGAGTGGGTGGACCCTGAAGCCTGGCACACTGCATCATCGCCAGAAAATCACCTCGAAATGGAAGCCTCTATTCTCGAAGGGTGAGAAGATACTTTCATTTCGAGAGAAAGGCCTCTCGAAAGGCAGGGGGGCATTGGCTGCTTCTGCCATGCGAGTGTGTGACGCCCGGAAGGAGCATGCATCTCACATTACTCTTGAAAACTGATACTCACGGCAGCATGCGATGCAAGCAAAGGCACCACCGTGGATGAATGTGTAGTGGAGGAAAGGGCGGCACGCCGTGTGGGGGTAGTACTGTCAAGGGTGAAGGTAAAAGCAATCCTGAAACACCCTGCACCGTATGGGGGAGCGGGGGGTGGGGGGTGAGGTGGGGTGGCTTCGTGCCCCCGAAGCACGAAACTATGCGGGGGTTTGAGGCTTTCCATGCTTCTTCTGCAAAAAAAATCTAATCTTTTTTTTCGCAACAAAACAACGAGAAACGGTGCAGTGGTGAGAGGGGGGGGGGGCGCTCGTTCGTATTTCGCCCCCCCCCCCCCACACCCAGCTTATTGGGCATATTTTTTGACACACGTGAAATGGAATATCACATTTTTTTTTGGGGGGGGGGGGGGGTTGCACGGAGAACGGAGGGAAGTGCGCCGAAGCCGCACCACCGGAAAGCCCATCCCATCACCCACTGAGCCCTCCACCACCCCCCCCCCCACCGAGGCAAGCCGAGGCTCGCAATATGGGTCCCATCACAACCCCCTCTCTCTCCCGACCGTGGCATTTTGGGTCCCCCCCCCCACTTCCGAGGGAAGCAGGGAGAAACGTTATTACACAAGATGGTGGACCGGGGGACAGGAGGGCATATAAGGCAGTGTATCTTCCTTGTTAGGCAAACAACAAAGGGAACCGGGGGGGAAAAGGGAGAGGGTAACCAGGAGGAGGGGATGTGCGTGTGAGGAAAACGTGGGGGGGAGGGGGGAGGGGGGGGGGGGGGGTAGGGGGGGTCAAATGCCACCCTTTTACGTGGACAAACACGATTTTTCAAAAAACCGGCGCAGAGGCCCCAAAGCCCCCGTAAACCCTCCAAACCCCCCCAGATCGGTCCGGAAACCCATCGAACCCCACTTTTCCACCATTCCGGGCACCTCAGGTGCCCGAATTGGGGTACCTAAATTTTGTGCCACCGTTTGGTACCGGACAGTGCCACTGTGTGGGAGGTTGGAAAAGAAAATGCCCCAACACACCACATCTGAGGGTTGCAATGCATGTTGCTTGCCAACCACGTCATCCGGTGGGTGTCAGGCGCTATGTAGGTGGCATTAGCCAGGTCTTCGATGAGTTCTGGCTTGTATATGTACCTCCCTGCCACCATGCACCGGGAGGCTGCCTGTAGGTACGGAACAAGTCCAGATGGTCGTGTGATTCCTGTGCAGCAGTGCTCCACAACCGGGATGTGTTGACAACGACTGTTGCAACACGAGCTGTACATTCCGGGAACACACGAAGTGCGCTGTCGTGGTACCCATTGTGCCAGAATTGGTAGTTGCTGCGGTCTACTTTGCCTGGCCCAAGAGCACTGGTACTGAACAGTGCAATATGCGTGGCGAGGTGAATGCAACGGAAGCGCGCAAAGTCAATACAGCTCTCGGATGGCGGGTGGTGGTGTCACTAGTGTGTGACGTTCACTCGAGGATACAACGCATCACAATGAATCAGCAACCGTGGACCGAGTACAATACGCTCTCTGTGGCTGGTGTGGGGGACAAAGGCAGTGCCTGTGCCGCAGGCAGGGAGGTACATATACAAGCCAGAACACATCGAAGACCTGGCTGATGCCACCTACATAGCGCCTGACACCCACCGGATGACGTGGTTGGCAAGCAACATGCATTGCAACCCTCAGATGTGGTGTGTTGGGGCATTTTCTTTTCCAACCTCCCACACAGTGGCACTGTACGGTACCAAACGGTGGCACAAAATTTAGGTACCCCAATTCGGGCACCTGAGGTGCCCGGAATGGTGGAAAAGTGGGGTTCGATGGGTTTCCGGACCGATCTGGGGGGGTTTGGAGGGTTTACGGGGGCTTTGGGGCCTCTGCGCCGGTTTTTTGAAAAATCGTGTTTGTCACCCCCAGTTGACCCCCCCTAGGGGGGGGGGGGGGCGGTCTCCCCCCGAGTCAGCTCATGGCATGGCGCGGGTGAGTGCAGAGGCCCCTCTCCCCGGTCGAAATGGGAGATCGAGGGGGAGGGGGGAGGGAGGTTGCCCCCCGCCCCCGGCGCCCCCTCCCCCTCTACCCAACCCAGGCCTGTCGCTAACTTTTCGATTTTGGAGATTTGGTGGGTTGACGCTCCTGTTTTGGGGGGGGAATCAGGGGGGAAAACACTAGGGGACAATTTTTCTCGCGCGCGCTTCGCGCGCGCTCGTGTTGTTGCCTAATTTTCCCGTCGGTGGACCACTAGGTGGGCACGGTGTGAGGCGCTGGGTTCCTTCCGTGGTTCCTCTCCCGCTCGCGCCATCCTCGGGTGGAGGAAACCCAAATAATGGCTTTCGGGACCATGCTTTCGACGCTACCCCCTGATGTGCCACGGCCGTTGAAGCGCAAGGACTTGGTTACTAGACGGGCGCGCGAGATGGGGGGTCTGGGGGCAGAGCCCCCCAGCCGCCGGAGGCCACGGTAGTGAGCATCTGTTCATTGTGGGCGTACAGGTTCTGTGTGAGTTGGCTGCGTCCCCCTGAGGCTACTGGAGTGGTTGGATTCCCTGACCTGGTGGTAATCGAATGACTTGAGTACGAGACATGCACCACAGGGGCGTCTGGGGGGCGGAGCCCCCCAGCCGCCGGAGGCCACGGTAGTGAGCATCTGTTCCTGCATAACCATAGTCTCTTCGACGTCGACCCAGTGAAAGTGGGTTGACGCTTGGTCGACGCTTGGTGAGCGTCGACCCAGTGTAATCGGGTCAACGCTAGGTAAGCATCGACCCAGCGTAATAAATGGGTTGACGCTTGGTCCAGGCTTGAATGGCAACTCAGTTCCACTGGGTCGACGCTCCAAGCCTCGACCAAGCGTCAACCCAGTTCCACTGGGTCGACGCTGGGTCGACGCTTTTTTATGGGGGGGGGAAACCAAAAATCACTGGGTCGACGGTCGACGCTTAGCGACATGCCTGTACCCAACCCCGCTCCCCGTGGGGGGGGGGGGGGGGCTAGGCTGCACTATACGTATAATACGCTATACGTATAGCACAGCCCAGGGGGGGGGGGGGTTTGGGGTGGGCGATCAAAAAATTAGAAGGGGAAAAAAAACAAGGGTTGAAGCCTGGGCTCTTTCGATGCTGTACGAACGGTGTCCCCTCGGTGGGGTGGAGTGGAGGTGATTTTCTTTTGCAGTTGGTTTGTTGTGTTGACATCGGCACTGCTGCAGACAGTGGAGTGGGGCTGCGATCTGGCAAAAAAACCCCCCCCCTCCCCCCCCCCCCTAGGGGCCGTCTTACTGGGGGGGGTCAAATTGTACTACCCCTTTAAATACAACTACCCCCTCAAATACAACTACCCCCTGGGTTTTTCAAAATAGATTGTTTTTCCAGTATATTAGTACTACCCCCCTTTTTGCCCGTTTTTTCCCCTTTCTAAGACTGTTGCCCCTGTAGTAGGGGCATGCCGCTGAGAAAAATCGGTTGCACCGAGCCTCCTGGCTGAGCTGGTAATCAACGCCACGCTCTGAAGAGCAGCACTGCCAACCACTGCAGACCATCGGATACATAAGAACCCGTCCAACCCGTTTCTCCCACACAACTCTCCCGAAATGTGACCCGTCATGACCTGGCGAACCTTGAAGCGATCGCAAGGAAGAGCTGCAGTACGCAGTAACCTGCATGGGGGCACTGGCTGTGGGGGAGGTTGTCTAGCGACAAACTGGCGTTAGCTAGTGAGTCCTCGTTTGGAGACACCAGTCAGGTGGGGAGTTTGGTTGGGGCGGCACACTCTGTTACACATTAACGCAGGTGTCCGAAGGCAAGCTCAGTGAGAACAGAAATCTCACGTAGAGCATAAGGGTAAAATCTTGCTCGATACATGATCTTCAGTACCGATCCTCGGTGTGAAAGCATGGCCTAACGATCTTTTGGTCTCGCTCGAGCCTCTGCAAGCAGGTCATCGACCTCAAGAGACGCCCCTTCCACACCGCCGAGCGAGGTGGGGCCCTCTCGAGCACGGCGCGCGACACGTGATTCGCCGCCGTGTTGAACACCAGTGACGCGGGTGTTTACTGGGTGTCGGTAGTGTACCGGCGAGGGGATCTGCATGTGTATGATCCCCTTGGATCCCATTGAACCTCTGGAGGGTCTTTGGCCCGGAAGCCAACCCATAAACAAGGTTGAAATTAGGCAACTCACAACTGAAATGACCCCATCACAATCCGTACGGATTCCAAACATGCCGATAAACAGCGTTTTGGCGACCTGGGGGTCATAAAAGTGACTCATCGTCACCAATTACCATTTATCTACATTTTCACGATTTAGGCAAGCGGTCCCGCCTATTAGTACTACCCGGTAGTACTATTTGACCCCCCCCAGTAAGGTACCAAAAAACGTCAAAATAACGACATTTTTCGACATAGGCAACTTTCGGCTAGAAACACCCCAAAAATGCTGAAAAAGTGGCCAGACCACCCCAGAAACCGTCCCTGGGTGTGAGACACCCACTTTGGTGGCCCGGAACGGGGCTGAAATGCAATGCTGAAAATTTTGTAGTGGTTTGGTACCGAACCCCTCCCCGGCTGAGTCTCCCGATCACCCTGCCACCTGCATCATCAAAATCCCACGTCATGTACCACGTTCTGCCGCCTCTGATGAGGCATCTGAGCACTATCGAGCCAAAAAGGCGACGTTTCAGCGGGTGTTCTGTCAGGTTTTGCCCGATATTATTATCAACAAAGACCGGGATGTGTCCGCGCATGCAAGGGCGTCACTCGAGGGGGCTTTCTGACGTGCCCTCCGTCGAATGCATAGGGGTCATCCTGGTCCACTTCTGGACAAGGATAAGGTGTGCGACCACGGCGAAGCTGTCGCAGTCCCCGCGACTAATGGTTTCTGTGAGTCATCACGTGGGACCCTGTCGTACCAAATGGCAGCAGCTGTACGAGGGTGCAGCAGAACGGGCCACACACGGCGGCATCGAACATGCAGTCCGCAGCAAGGATCAGGTCGAACGGGCCGTGTGTGTGTTGTATGCTGGTGATGTCTGGCATGCCCCACGCCAGCAGCCCGATCACACCCTCCCCGCGTGATTGGCATGCAGGTTGTGACACGGCCTGCTGCCACTGCACCTGCGCAGCTGTGTCCGTGAGGACGGCCTTTGCAGCGCCGCACCACAAGGGCGACCAGGCTCGGTATTCCCACCCCGCAACCCAGCTCCAGCACGCGCTTCCCGCAGATGCGGCGGGGCGGCGGCGCAGGGCCAGCAGGTAGGCAGCGAGCACCACTGCACACCCCCCTGATCTATAGCCACCGCAGCAGATCGTACAGTTCAAGCACAACAAGGCACTCACCGGTGTGCCAGTGACCCATTCTGCTGAAGTATTGAACTTACAGTTCAGGCATGTTCAGGAAGGAGGCCACCCCATCTGCCTCTGCAGCGAAGGATGTCCACAGGGATTTGGAAGAGGCCGAATTCCGAACGAAGCCAGATTGAATGCCTGCTGCAGAAGCGTGCGCGCTTGCAGCAGAACACAACATCGGAGAAACTACTGAGAAGGCACTCCTTCACAAGCTTGTCACGTTCCTGCACTCCCAATTTGAACCGAAGGCAGCAGTGCCCACTCAGGAAGCGAAAAGGCGGAATGTTGCGAGCAAGTAGGGCGGGACGGGGTCGGGAGGGGGGTTCAAATGAGGGGGCCGGAACCAAACCACTACATTTTTTTGAGCATGGTCACGGATTGGCTCAGAAGTGGCCAAATACCCCCAAAAACCACCCAGACCGCCCCCAAATACTCCCAGGGGCCGGGGTTTCAAGTTTACAGCCATTTTGTGCGTGTTCCTCGCCTATGTGAAAAATGCCGTTATTTTTACCCCAAATGATTTTGCCTACCCCCCCCCCCACCGAGGATAGTTCGAAATGCCTGGCTTCAACGTATTTTCAATCGGGAATTTGGGGACACGGGGCAAGCCCTGAACAGGATGGACAGCGGGGGGTGTGAGATGGTGGCTGCCCACGACGCGGGAGGGGAGGGGGAGGGTCGACCGGTAGTGCGGTCGGGCTTTCGACCAGCTTCGACCGACCGATCGGAAAGTAGGTCGGATCGAACTGGCTCAGTGCGTCGTGGAGGACATCATCTCACCCCACCCCACCCCACCCCACACCCCCCTGAAAGAATGGAACATTGTTGTGGGAAAAAAGGGGGAGAGAGGGAAAGGGATAAAAAGGACAAGCAAAGGGGGAGGATGTGTGCTTCTTATACACAACACGCTGTCGTTTGTTTGTTTTTTTCTCTCTTTTTCTCTTGCGTTCAATTTTTGACAGCGTGCTGCAGCAATACGAACCAGCCGCAGCACGAAACTGGTTCAGGGGGGGGCGTGCCCTGCTTGAGGAGGGGGCGTGAGGGGGTGCGGTGGTGTCGGAAATTTCCCGGAAAGTTCAAAGAACCCCCCCCGAGAGTTTCAGACCAGGTCCTGCCCGCGCACCCCTCCTTCTACTTCCACGGGGGAGGCCTAAAGAGACGGACGCCCCCTCCCCACACACAGCGGCATCATTGTTCAGACGAGCCTCGGATGTAGAACTGCTCCCTGGTCAACGAGATCCGCTCCTTCCGGCGCGCCTGCGTGTGCTTGCTCTCACGGAGCTGCCGGAGGAAATGGTCGGCCCGCACCAGCCTGTTGTGCATCGTCTCAGGGTTCGTCAGCTGCAGGGTCGGGAACAGGGTGCAGATGTCGCGGTGGCACTGCTGCAGCATGCTGAACGCCTCCACCTCCCCTGCGTCCAGCAGGGCTTGGTACTGCAGCTCCAGGGCGTTGCTCTTGTTGCCGCCTGCACCGAGCGGGCCGCTTGCGGTGGAGCCGCAGCTGGAGGCCGCGTCAGTCGCCTCTGCAACCCTGTCAAAAAAATCGAGCTTCCGGGTGTTCTTCGTCTTGACAAAGTCGAGAACGCGGACATCCCCGCTCCCGCTGCAGCGGATGGTCAGTTTGTGCCGCTTTGCAACGTTGGTCAGAACCTTCCTCTGCTGCCTGTCGGCAAGACAGTACCGCACGGACCGCATGCTGGTGTCCAGCAGGAAGAGCTGCAGCGCCAGCTGCAGGGTCCTGATCCCATCCTCCCCGAGGGCGTGCCTCTCCGCCTTGCCGAAGGCGCTGCCCTTCATGAGGCTGGCATGCACGCCACGCCTCGCGCGGCTCAGCCTGACGTTGTCCTCTGCAGCCTTCTGCTTCGCAGCGTCGGTGTCAGGCAGGGCCACGTCGGACAGCTCGGGCGGCGACAGCGGGGTGGTGCAGGGCGAGGCCTCCTGCTGGTCGTCAGAGGTGGAGCCGTGCCCCGACAGGGCGGAGCACGTCGACAGCGTGGAGGACGACGAGTTGGACACCGGCAGCGAGGTGGCGGAGCCCGAAGAGAACTCCCCGAAGGAGGAGAGGCGAACCAGCTCCGCCTCGCGTGCCAGCAGCTCCTCGCGCTCCTGCTCGCGCTGGCGGCTGCGCCTTGCGGCCCTGCTGACCCTCACGTGCTTTGCCTGCGGCATCAACGTCGGGGACGTCGCCGCAGGGCACGTGTATTTGCACATCATCAGAAGGTCCAGCTCCCCCTCCGGCATCTCGTCATTGCTCATCCAGTACTGCATGGTGCCCTTGGTCTGCCTGCGGGGCATGTAGTACTGTCGGTGGATGAGCGGGTGACGAGAAGGGAGACAGGACGTCCTCCTGTTAGGGGTGATGGGTGGTGGGGTGGTTAGCTTTTTCGCGCTTCGAAATAAAAACATGATGTGTGCATGGTTTCGGAAGAAGAAGAGGGGCTCAAGAGAGGGGTCGGGGGCGGGGTTGCCGAGAGATGTCAGCAGCGTAGCTGCCCTTCCAGGTGTAGGACGGACTGGGTGAACTCTATGCCGGCACCGTATAGCACGGACCCTCTTTTCTCAGACACCCGGGAAGCGGCGGAAGTCGCTCTCAGGGGTGTTGAAGGGAAAAGAGGCCTGCTCCACACACGCACTGCTGCAGAAGAAGGCTTGCCTTGCTGGCAGCGTCTGCCGTGAGAAAATCTCCCCTGCACACACACACACTTTTCAACAAGAATCTGTAGTAGTATCAAACACACCGAGCACCTGCTCTTGATGGGATCACCACTGACACGCACACTGCGCGCCTGTCGAGGCCTTTGCCCTGCCAAAACCGAGCTCTGTACTGCTAAGGCAGCCTCACTCTCCTGCACGGCAGAGGGAAGGCCTCCAGCCATATCGTTTTATGGTAACAACACCCTATCGAGCAACAGTACAACATCAGCTCTGAACTGACTCTCGCTGAGCACACCACCGCGCCTGATCTCCAAGACCGTGTTGAGATGACTGGAGCTCCAGCAGAGAGGCAACCGAGATAAGCGAATTAACCCTGAGGGGGTCGTCGCCGTTCGGCTGCGGAACAGCTCAGGGCAACCCGACACAGACACAGACCGCCCGCTTTGATTGAGGCTGTGATTGTGCCCAGAGGGCCACATAATGGAGGCAACAGGCATGCCGTGCTGTGCCCGGAGGGGGTATGTTTTTCGGAGAAAAAAAGTGCAGCACCTGGACAAGGTGCGTACGCAAATGCACGCATGATGAGTGTTACAGAGGGAACCCCCTCCAGAAAGATGGTCCGGGAGGTGTTGGCGGGTTACGGTTACATGATCCAAAATGGGGATGGCACTTCTTACTTTGCAGCCTGTGCCCCCGCCCCCCCCTCCCCATCCGCCCACGAAGAAAACAGAAAGCTCTCATCGCCAGAAGGCGTTGCAACTACCGTGATCCACACACACGTATCATATTTTTGGAGCAATGTAGATAGCACCGAGCCCTGCTCGTTGGGGCGATACCCACTGTCGCACATAGCACACCCAACCCCTCGGAAAGCGCAATAATAATCGATCCTGAACCCGCGATGTCAAAAGTCTTCCCCATGACAGGTGCGACACATACATGCCCCAGTCCACTGCCATCAGAAATCTCGCTCTTTTCTGCACACTTCAAAGCGAAGGCTCTCTCTCCGCTCCAATGCAAAGAAAAACATTCCTTCGCTCCCCAGAAATACAGAAAAATGCGAGAAAAAAGGAAGCCTCCCTCACAAAACTGGCTGCAAAGCGACACAGATCGAAGGCCGCCCCACACACACACACACACACATTTGAATCTCTTTATATTCGTGTAGACACACACCGAGCACTTGCTCTTGGTGTGATCTCCACTGCACACACATCACCCCCTCCCTCACCCCCTGTCCTTTCAAGATGCCTTCAACCGGTGCCTCGAGGGGCGCGCCTGTATAGACGACGACCTCTGCCTCTGATCCGACGGCGCTTTCGGGGGTGCAGGCGCGTGACCCGCACCCCCCGGCCCGCCTCCACCCGCCACCACAACCCCTTTGGAATCCCGCCGGGGCAGCTGGGCCTCGGGCCCCACACCTCCACCTCCACCTCCACCTCCTCCACCACCACTACCCCCCACCGACACACTCGAGGCCCTCCGGTCCCTGCTGCTGCTTTCACGCCGCAGCTTCGGCAGCTTTGTCATGGAGCTGTTCCTCCGGTAAGGCTGCCTCAGCCCCGCATCGATGCCATCCCCTCTCGAATGAACTGAGGTCGAACGGGCCCCTGCACCCCCTCCCCCTCCTCCACCTCCGTCACCCGCCCGGCTCTGCCCACCCATCCCGGAAGCCAAGCTTGCTCTGCGGGGGAATACCCTACGACTCCCGTCATCATCTGCAGAAGAACTGCCGCTGTCGACCCGTTTGAGGGAGGGGTTTCCGGAAAAAGGCTCAGCCTGCGATGCGAGGCTGCTCGCGCTGCCCCTCCGCCTCATAGAGCTGAGGGACGCCAGCCTCTCCCGAGTCAGCAGGGAGCTCTCTCGCCTCCCCCTGCTGTGAAATCTCTGCTTCTTCTCCTCCTCGATTCTCGAGCTGATCCCCCCGGTGTGCTGCGGCTGCCAGTCCTTCCACCTCAGGGTCCACACACTCCCGGAACCGCTGAACCCCCCCGGGGGAGCTGGCATCCCCTCCCGCGGGCTCCCGCAAAATACATCCTCCCCTTCCGTCTCTCGTTCCGCCTCGAAATCCCCTGTGGGGTTGGGGTCGGTTCCACCGAGAGGTGCCTCGCCTGTCATCATAGCGCATCTCCGGCCTGCCCATGCAGAGCGGAGCTTTTCGAGAGTCACGCGGAGGTCATTCAGCGTTCTCTGCGTCTGGGGGAGGCAGGGCTGCGCAGACCCTTCGTCAAACACACCCCCCCGGAGGATCATCACAGAGCGCACCCTCGGGGACCCGCAGGGCGACCCATGCCCCCCTCTGAAATTCATCCGGGGGGACCCCTGAGGGGACCCCGACCCCCCCGGCGGAGGCGAGGGCAGCACCGGAACCACGGGGTGGCTGGGGGCTCCGGAGAGGAGAGGATCGTTTTCCAACAGCACGCCGAGGCCAGGCGGGGGTGCGACGGAGGACAGCCGCGCTGCGGACCCCCGGGGGGACCCGGGGCAGGGGGGCAGCCTCGGCGAACCCGGCCTGGAGGTGCTCGGTGGGGTGGCGACTGGGGAGGAATCCTGAGATAAAGGCACATGCAACGATCCCCCCCTTTGGGGGTGCTGCCGATCCTCGCTCTGCCTGGCCCCCCCCCGGGGGGCCAGGCACGACGCGAGCTTCCGTTTGCAGTAGAGTGTCACGATGGCGGCGCGCCTCTCCCCCGTGGTGAGGGAGTCGATGTGATTCAGCCGCTTCATATTATCGAACTGGACGGAGAGGGTTGAGACGCTCCTCCGCATAACCTCCGTCAGCCTCCTCCGCTCGGCACGGTCGTCCCCCTCCCATTTCTGAAGGCATGTTTCGAACAACGCGTTTCTCTGTAAGATATACCTCCGGTAGGCCCGCTGGATCATCTTGGAAACCGTGAGGATTTTATGCGTCCTGAGATGCACTTGTTTTATGAGAAATGTCCTCCGAATCGCAGGGCTCCGGAGAAACCCCCTCACCGTGTCGGCGAGCTCCATCAGCTCCGCCCGGGATGGGTGGCGTGGCCCGGCTTCATCTGTGGCCCCCCCTCCGCCACCACCCCCACCCCCATACGGAGATCTGAGTCCCATACCCCTCCGAAGCACCGCCATGCGCTGACCCCACAGCTCCACAGCTGCACGCGTCTCCGCCCCTTCAGGGCGGATCCGGAGAGCCTGGGGTTGTGGGTGCAGAACACCCCCAGCGGCAGGCCCAGGCAGCAACACCCCGGGAGGCACCGTGGTGGTGTCGGAGAAGGAGACACTCCTCTCGCTGACTACAGAGGCTGAGGGAGGGGTGTCGTCGCGCGTCGAGGATGAGACAGAGCGGGTTCTGGAGGTGGGGGCAGCAGGCGTGTCAGGCCAGTTGAGGCAGTGCGGGTATGCCGCATCCCCGGTTGCGCCGCACGTGAGGGTGTCCGATTGGAAGCAGACACAACTCCTCTCGGTGTTGAGGAGCGTCCAGCAGTTGTTCGGGCGGCTGTATGAAATACGGTGGCTCCCGCCCTGCTGCTGCGACCACATGGGTTTCTTATGGTGCTGCTCGGCGCAGATCCGGTAGATCCCGCTGGCCTGCGCCTGAGGCCCAGCCCGACAGACAGCCACAACCAAAACCTGCGGGGGCGCGCCATGCTGGGGTTGGTATCGCGTGAGCTGCGAATACTCATACTCCAGCCTCCGGAGCTCGCCGTGCCCATCCCTCTCCTCGGCAAACAGCGACTCCACGACATGCGACATGCCGCCGTCGGGGGGTAGGGTCGAGGGGTGGGGCGAATAAGTGGGGTGCCTTGAAATAGAAGCGGAAGGGAACACAAGGGTGATCCCCCTTCACTCGCTACGCAGGGGTTGTGTCTGAGATCCGAGGGGTCGCGGGGTGGGGTGGGGGTGTGTGTGTGCGTGCCGCTCACCCCACTCCCCTCTTGAGACAGATTGGCTCCCTCCGTCTCCCGGCTTGCGGATGCGCCGCGTCCCGTGTGTGTGTCCCCCGGGAGGGGGGTGGTGGTGGGGGTGCTCAAGGGGCGATCTTGAACAGGTTGTGTGTCGCGTGACCCGGTGGGCCCGCAGGCCCGGCCAGGGAGGGGTGTGGTGTGTGGGGTGCGAGGTATGTCTGAAAAGACGGGACGGGTGGTGGTGAAGCCGGGCGGTGCGGCGGGGAAGTGGGTGGCATGCTGTGGTGCAGCAACACACAAAGACACATCAGACAGGGCTGTAGCGTGGGGACAACCCGATTGGTGCAAACTTGCATTGTCGCCTTACAAAGTGGATGAACAAAAGAGGAGAGAGGGAGGTGTGGGGGTGGGGTTGGGGTGTTGTGAGCTGTGAGGCCCGTGTGAGGAATGAAGCTGTTGGGTCTGGCAAATGCCACAAAAGCATCGCTCTGCGGTGAAGCAGCACACGTGTGAAAGAGGAAACAGCAAATGGGATATCGGGGCTGCAACGGGTGCCTGTGTCTCGGCAGCGGGACACAAGTGCCGCCTGTCCTGGTCTCCGAGGGAGGGTGGGGCACACGTGCCGTCACCGCCTCCCTTTGGCTTCCTTTGGCAGGCGGGTCTTGTGTCTGTCCGGCTGCCTCACAGCAAGGCACGCACAGCCCACGCAAAGGCACATCCACATGCACACGCCACGCGGCACAGCACCGAGGTGCGGCACACAGCGCAGCAGTGCGCACCGGACCAGCCTGGTAGAAGCGAAACGTTCAATTCACAGAACAAAGCGACAAAACAGACAGCAGACTGCAGAACAGAAAGCTGCACACTGCTGGCCCAACTCTGCACAGAGGTTGCACGGAAGACCGTCTCACCTGAGCAGAAGCGAGCCCTGCATCCGATGGGGTTGGGGGATGTTGTGTACAAGGCTGCTCGTTGGGGACATCGTTGTGTGCGGGAAGAAGGAGGCGTGCGTGTGCCGACGCCCTGCCGTGCCGTGCAAAACGCCTGCTTACTGGCTGCGCAGCGGGGCGCACCCCGTCTGCTTCGTCTTGACGAGGCCCAGGGCTGCAAGGTCGATCCCCACCTGCCCGGCGAAGGTCTGCAGGCCCTGGTAGGACGCCTCGCTGATCTCGCGCGTGCGCGACAGGATCCACAGGTCCTCCTCCTTCACCCCGAAGGTCTCGGAGCAGGAGTACACCAGCGACAGCGCGTAGTCGCCCTTCGAGTCGCTCTGCAGGTTGATGATGGTGTACGGCCCGTAGAAGGGCCCGAAGAAGGAGACCTTGAGCGCACCCGTGTTCGGCACAACCTGCTTCGCCTTCCCCACAGCCTTGTCCAGCACACCGTTGCGGAACCCGTTGTTCTCCACACGCACTGTCGACGCGTCCTCCAGGGTGTAGTTGGCGTACACACAGTCAAGCCCCTTCTCCCTCCGGTCGTTGAACTTCGCCGTGTCCGCAATCTGGTACCACACCCCGAGGTAGTTCTGCAGGTTGAAGGGCGCCACGGCAGTCGCGTTGGCTGGGCAGCTGCCCTGCACCGACACGGCGCACAGCACCACTGCCACCAGTGACTTTGCGAAGGACATTTGTGTAGTGTGGGCGGGTGTGTCTTCTCCTTGTGGTAGGCACAAAACCTGCTCCGTGGTGCCGTGTGGTGTGTGGTGCAAAAGGTGTGGCGCCATGTGCAAGTCACCTAACAGCAGCAAATCAACAGAAATGATGTCGACATTTCTACAATGTCCTTATTTCGCCCGCTAGGCCACGGGCTGGGCGAGGTTGGGTGCCGTCGGACCCCCCAGCGGCGAAGTGTTGTGCAAAATTATTGTCCCATCCACACTGAGACGACACGCCGGTTTCATGAGCAGGCCGTGTTTGCCCCGTTGCTCCAGAAGTTCCTCCAAGAAACTTTCAACATGGCATCTCTGGAAGCGGTCAGCACCGCCATTGCTTAATGTATCAGCTTCGGAGTGTAGGGGAGGTGTGTTGGGACATCCGCTGCCTCACTGGAGAGAGGACATCACGCATCATGCAGCACATCGACGAGAGATGACACGCCGTATTGGCATGTAAGGAGCAAGCGAGCCGACGTGGCATTTGACGGGGCAAGTGTCATGAGCGGCAAATATCGGGGTTTACATGCCCCAGATGAGTGAAGCGCCTCATGTTCGAGCTGTCGCGAGGTGTTCAATGGGAAGTATGAGGCGGACCCTGCTGATACCTTCGCACGTCTATGGGATACAAATCACTCTGACGACACCATTTAGAGGAGCATGCTCCCTCCGAAACCGAGTCTCGCCTCGGCGTCACAGCCGTCATGCGATATGATCGGGTTATATCGAACGAAGGGTGGGGGTTGGAGGGGTGGTGCAAGCATACTAAGGGCAGGTTCTGCGCACACAAACTACCAGTCGAGCAAATTGTTTTCGCAAACAAGCTTGCTTGTGAAAGTCAAAAAAACAAAGATCTTGCCCGAGACATCTGGGCGTCATGCCCGACAGTAAAACAAGCACACCCTGCAACAACACGCGGCAGAGAGACTGATTAACAAGTTAACTTGGGAAGGAGGCCGGAGAGGAGACGGGCACCTGCTGCATTCCGTTCCCTCTCTCGGCTGTCGCTGCTCCGACAACCCAGATCACTCCGCCAACACACGCCGCACCCAGCATACACTGTTGCGGCGGTGGCTTGCCTATCGCGCTGCTGCAGCCACAATCTCAGGGTCGTCCTTCAGGGAGGTATGCACATACTGGAAGGCGGCAGGGTCCTGAGAAACTGCCAGAAGATTGAGCTCTCTGTTGTCCGCATACTTTCGGGAGACATGCTTCAACGCAAGGGGGGTCCTCTTCATCACAGACACGATGAACGCCCAGTCGTTAACCAGTTTTGGCACGTGTTGCAGGGCGGCGGGGTTCAGATGCACCGCGTCGGCAAAGAGCCCCTTGTCAGACAGGAGGGCACACCATGCCAGGGACACAGCCTCGGGGTATTTGGGCACAACTCTCAGAAGAAGCTCCCTGTCCGCCGACCTGGGGTACGCCAACACTTCCTTCAGGGACAGCACATTCTTGTGCTCGAGGGCGGCGAAGATTACATCGACGTCAGACTGGAGGGCGTAGGCGGCATGTCTCCACATCTTCGAGTTGACCCTCACAGCAGCAAGGACGTATTCCTTCGTCTGCAGAACGGAGTAATTCATGAACTGCAGTGCATCGGGATGCGCCTTCAGCGCCTTCCACACCAAGTCTGGCGAAGAAATGTTAGCAGAACGTAATACCCAGGGAGACGTTGCTGCAACAGCGATAGCGATCTCCGGATCAGTTCTGAGGGAATCGGGGACGGAGTCCCCGAGGCTCGGGGAGTGCTGTAGAGCTGCGAGGAGGATGTCTCTGTGCTGCAGCAGGGAGCTGTGTGCGTATTGCAAGGCCTCCGGGTTCCGCTCTTTGACCTGAAGGAGGAAGTCCCGATCGGCCTTCAGGGATTTGTGCGCTGACTTCAGAGCCTGCGCATTGCTGGCAACCGCCTCGAGAACAATCTCCCTGTCAGCCTTCAGGGGTTTGGGCAGGTACGGCATCACATGCGGACTGGCCTTGGCAGCCGCAAGCGCGATGGTCCTGTCAGCCCGCAACGATTCGGGTGCAAACTGGAAGGCGCGCGGATCCACCGCAACAGCAACGAGGACGGCACTGTGCTGTGCACGCACCCACAAAGGCACGTCCCGCAGTGCTGTCGTTCCCGTGCGCAGCGCATCCAGGAAGCGGTGGGGCGTCAGTTCCACGACGATGTCGCACCCGCCGTGCACACCTGCGCTGCTCAGCGGCTCCTCATCGCACAGCACCTCACCCTCGAACAGCAGCTGCAGGTCGGACGGCTCCGAATCGGGAGGGAAGCAGAACACCGCGTGTGCGACACTCTTCACCGCCTCTGCGAGGTCGTCGACACCGATGTCCACTGCATGCTGCTCCCCGGTGGTGGCCTCCACCAGAAATGCTTCCATCTCACCTCAGTCGGTGCCTGCAGTGTGGGGAAGTGGGTGGCTTGCCTGTGGTGCAGCAACACACGGACACGGCAAACGGGCTGTAGCGTGGGGACAACCCGACTGGTGCGCGAACTTGCATTACAAAGTGGATGAATACAAGAGGAGCGAGGGTGCGGGGTGGGGTTATGCATACAATACAAGGCCGTTGCACCCTCCGCCCCGCCTCCCCTGACCAGGGAGCACTCCCTGCCGTGCACTCCTCGGCCACAGTGCATGTCTGTGTGTGCGAAACACTGATATGTTATGCACGTAGGAATTCGGAGGCCTGTATGTGTGTTACCCAACAGCAGCAAATCAACACAAGTGACATGTTGAAACTTCATCGGTATCCTCGTTTCGCCCGATACCCAGGCCGTGGGCTGGGCGAGAGGTGTGCAGGGCTCGGACCCCACACCCGGCGGAGTCTCCTCCTGGGCAGCAGGCGTGCTGCGTGCGGATTAGAAGGCCAGGCCGCAGCACTCCAGCCCGACGGGCTCTGACGACACGATGGCAGAAGAGGCTGTGTGGAGGTGTCTCAGGCCTGTCCTGGAAACGAATCACGGGGTGAACGCGACAATGCCGTCGTGGCAGAGGGCTGGGGATAGGTATGTCGTCTGTTCAAGACAAGGAAGACAGGCGGGAAAGAAGGATGGCCACGTGGCAACAAGGGAAGGCACTGCCCGCACAAGCGTGTGGTTAGCTCAGGGCTTGGCGAGGGCCTGCAGGTGGACCGCAGCGCTCCCACTTGTGTGGCCATCGTGGAACTGAAACACGGCCCTGAGGTGGCCGCAATTCGGCCTTTCGCGGGGCGCCTGACACGGACACTCGACGGACACGGCAAACCCACCGGGGGTTATGAGGTCACCCTCTCGGAGGCGTTTTGAACGATTTTGAACGATTTTTGGCCGTGCTCGTCGCGTCCCCCGGTGAGGGGGGACGCTGTTTCGTTTTCTTACGTCTCCGAGACAAGACACAGCTCACAGCTTCATGGGGAGCAAGTCGCCCAACGCCTCATTTCGTTTCATTTCACTTCACTTCACTTCAGTTCGCTCCAGTTCATCTCAACACCCCAGAACCAGGAACGGGTTCCCGGTGGGCTGCAGAGTTCTGCCAACATACTTCGAAGCACGCGGGGTTTGCATCACAACATGCATAAATTCGTGGTCTGCCGTCAGCGACTTGTGCACGTGCCCCAGCAGACAGGGGGACTTCTGGACAACCACAAGCACAACATCCCTGTCGGTTTGCAGGGATTCGTGCACATACGGGAAGATGCCGGGGATCTTCTGCAGAATGCTCAGCACAACGCTCTTGTTCGTCACGAGATTTTCGTCAGCGTACTTCAAGGCACTGGGGTCTGATTGCACAGCGGCGAAGACGATGTCCCTGTCAGCCTTCAGGGATTGATGTGCGTGTTTCAACGAGGCAGCGTTCGCCTTCACAGCCACATGCACTATTTGGCGGTCCCGCTTCCAGGGCTCAGGTGCGTACTTCAGGACATGGGGAAACTTCTGAACTACTTTGAAGAACGTAGACTTCCGAGCCTCCATGTAGTTGTGCTTCATGGCGAACAGAGACGGGTCACTTGCCACAGCCTTCTGGATCGCGATGTGTAGGCGTGGGTAACACTCGACGGTGTGATGCAGGAGACCTTGATCCAACGCGACAGCTGCGCGAAGAAACTCGCTGTCCTCCCTCAATGAGGCGTGCGCTAAGTAGAAGGGGTGGCCGTATCTGGGCACGACCGTCCCCCTGTGCCTTTCACCCGCCTCTCGCCCAGCCCCCATGAGGGATAGATACACCCGAAGGGACGCAAGAACAAAGTCGCGGTCGCTCTTCAGGGGTTCATGTGCACGCTCGAACACATCATCGAAGGGGCACCCAGCTTCCAGAGCCGCAAGGAGGAAGTCTGGGTCACCCAGAAGGGAGTGGTCTGCCTGCTCCAGGACGGGCACATAGAACGCACTGGCCCGAAGGAGGGTAATAACAAACTCCCCGTCGGCCCTCAGGGAAGGGTGTGCCTGACTCAACGCATCATAGCACCCGGCTTGCACGGCTGCAAGAATGATGTCCCGGTCAGCCATTCGTGATGCATCCAGATGCCAGAAACAGGAGTGATGCGCCCGAATGGCCGCAAAATTATACTCGCGATCAGCCTTCAGGGAGTCGTGTGCGTACCTGAAGGCGAAGGGGATCACTGCCACCGCCGCAAGCATGAAGTCTGGGTCAGCCTTCAGCGTATCGTGGACATACTTCCACGGGTCGCAGTCGCCCCGCTGCCTGCACTCGCATGTGAACCAACAACAGCCCTGCACAGCCAACGCAACTTCCCTGTCAGCCTTCATGGAATCATCTGCATATTCTAAGTTGCAGAAGCACCCACGGACAGCCGCAAGGACAATCTCGCGGCCCATCTTCGCAGAATGATGTGCGTCGACGAAGACCGAGTGCCGGGCACGGACAGCCTCAAGCACCTGCCCCGGGTCTGTGAGGTACAACGGGACCTCCCACACTTGCTTCTCCCCGCTGCGCAGCGCATCGAGAAGATGCTGGTCTGTCACCTCGATGGTGCACCCCTCCTCCACGCCTGGGATGCCGCACAGTGGCTCGTCATCGGGCACCAGACAGCCCGCAACAGACAGCTGTCTGTCATGCAACAACCCGGAAGGGTAGAACGCCTGGTGTGCGAGCATCTTCACGTTGCCTGCCTTGTCGTTGACCCCGATGTCGACGCGGTGGCGCTCCCCGGTAGGAACATCCACAAGGAACGCCTCCATCCTCGGGGAAAATCTCCTGCAGGCGGTAGTGTTGTGTTCCAGGTGCAGACAAGTGGCTCGTGTGCAAACAATGCCAAGGGGCAGGTGCAGATTGCGACAGTGGTTGCGGCAGGGCGAGCAGCCATCTCAGATGGGGCAACACAAATGAAGCGCTGGGTTCCTTCCACGGTGCCTCTCCCGCTCGCGCCTCGCCTCCTCGGGTGCTGGAGGAAAACCAATAAAGCCTATGGGGAGTCAGGGAAGGGGGGCAAAGAGCAAACAGAGGAACGGGGAAAAGGTGTTGCCTTGTGTGGCAAGGGTTGCGGAGGAAGCGTCAAGGAGGAAACACAGCAAAGGGTTTATCCGTCTCGGTGGGGGCAACGTTTTTACACGGATTACACTGCACGGATACACCCAAGCCAAAGCGACTCGCCTGCACCATCTGGAGGGGGGAGCAGGGCAACACCGGCACAACTCCTCGCCTGACTCGGTTTGCAGCTCACGTGGCTTTATGCTCTTCTCGTGACACTGACACCTCAACTCCTTCACTGAGCAGGACACCACCCTCCATCCGGTGGTGCCTGGCGATGCATCGATGCGTGTCTGTAGTTTCTTTTTCAGAATGTCAGTTATCGGGCGTTCACCCCCTGATTTCGTGCAACGAGGAATATCACACAACGCAACCATTCAATTGCTTTGTTATGCTCGTCCACACAGGAATAAACACACACGGCAACCATTCAGGATCGAACTATACAGACACGCCTGCAACATGCGTCGACCCAGTGGAACTGGGTCGACGCGGTCGATGCTTTTTTATGGGGGGGGGAAACCCAAAATCACTTGGTCGACGCTTAGCGACATGCCTGGGTGGGAGGGGGAGGAGGGGGGGGTGGGGGCATCCGTGCGGCAGCAGCCACCCATGTATTATGCGAAGCGTTTTCGTTTTGGTCACAAATGGCGTTCCGCATGTACTACTCAAGGGGACACAACATGACCACATCATGTTGTCCCGCGACAAGGGAACAGCCACAGGTCACGGGTGCTGCAGTGACGACCGAATCGGTAGCACAGCCTGGTGGGAGGCAATGCAGGTGTGGGTGCGCACCCTGACTGCACATCGAGGCTAGTTGGGGTGCGGTCAGGGATGTGCGGCATGCACCAGCATAGGGTGCGGGATGCACCTGCTGCTTTCTGTCCTGCCAAGGCTGTTATCAAACCCCGCTGCCACGGCCTGAGACTGTGGCCCTTCGTCGTCCTAGCGTGCTGCTGCAGCCACAATCTCAGGGTCGTCCTCCAGGGAGGCATGCACATACTGGAAGGCGGCAGGGTCCTGAGAAACCGCCAGAAGATTGAGCTCTCTGTTTTCCGCAAACTGCATGTGGACATACTTCAACGCAAGGGGGGTCCTCTTCATCACAGACACGATGAACGCCCAGTCGAAAAACTTATGCTGCGACAGATACTTCAAGGAAACAGGGTTCAGATCGATCGCGTCCAGGAGGAAACTCTGGCTACACTGGAGACTCCACTGTGCCAGGGGCAGTGTTTCGGGGTCTCTGCGCACAGCTGCCAGCATCACCTCCCTGTCCTGGTGCAGTGGGGGCAGCAGCAACTCCTTCAGGTCCAAGCGCACGTACGTGTCGCTTTGGAGGGCGGCGAGGGCAACATCCCTGTCAGCCTGAACGTCGTGGGAGGCGTAGTACCACATTGTCGGGTTGCCGCTCACAGCAGCAAGGACGTACTCCTTCGTCTGCTGAACAGAGGAATCCATGTACTGCAGTGCATTGGGATGCGTCTTCAGTGCCCTCCACACCAACTCTGGTGAGGCAGCAGTATCAACATAGCACAGCGCTTCAGGACACTTGCGTGCACCAGCAATAGCGATTTCGGGATCGCTTCTGAGGTGGGATGGGGCGACTTCCCAGAGGATTGGGCACTGCTGTATAGCCCCGAGGAAGAGGTCTCTGTCCTCCAGCAGGGAGCTGTGTGCATGTTTCAAGGCCTCCGGGTTCCGCTCGACAACCTGAAGGATGAAGTCCCGATCAGCCTTCAGGGATTTGTGCGCTGACTTCAGAGCATTCGCGTTGCTGGCAACCGCCTCGAGAACAATCTCCCTGTCAGCCTTCAGGGGTTTGGGCAGGTACGGCATCACATGCGGACTGGCCTTGGCTGCTGCAAGCGCGATGGTCCTGTCAGCCCGCAACGATTCGGGTGCAAACTGGAAGGCATATGTATCTACAGCAACAGCAATGAGAACGGCACTGTGCTGTGCACGCACCCACAAAGGCACGTCCCGCAGTGCTGTCGTTCCCGTGCGCAGCGCATCCAGGAAGCGGTGGGGCGTCAGTTCCACGACGATGTCGCACCCGCCGTGCACACCTGCGCTGCTCAGCGGCTCCTCATCGCACAGCACCTCACCCTCGAACAGCAGCTGCAGGTCGGACGGCTCCGAATCGGGAGGGAAGCAGAACACCGCGTGTGCGACACTCTTCACCGCCTCTGCGAGGTCGTCGACACCGATGTCCACTGCATGCTGCTCCCCGGTGGTGGCCTCCACCAGAAATGCTTCCATCTCACCTCAGTCGGTGCCTGCAGTGTGGGGAAGTGGGTGGCTTGCCTGTGGTGCAGCAACACACAGACACGGCAAACGGGCTATGCTCGCAAGGCAGGCACAGGGCGGTGAGCAGCAAAGCACGTGTATGGGGTCAGCAGGGGTTGGGGTGTCATCCTGCAGGATCATCCAGTGGCCAGCAAGGCAAACACCGAGGGGAGACCACACAGCCAGGGGAAGGGGAAGCTACCCCAGTCGCCTGATGAGAAGCACTGGGCGGTGGGCGGCTGGTGATTCCATATTTTCCCTGAACGGAATGGTCACAGGGGCATCACGCCCAACAGCAAGAAATCAACACGAGTTCTCTCCTTGCAACAAGACTCAGCTGAGCTGCGAAAACCAGTCGGCTTAGGAAGGAGGCCGGTGAGGCAGGGAAAAGGAAAGCGTGGCGCCTTCGGGGGAGGGTGGTCGGAGGGGGTCCGCACAAGGAGGAGGGGTGGCTGGGTGAGGCATCGGTCCCGGCACCTTATGAAGTCTGCTCCTGGGCACCAGGGCGGAAGGGTCCTTCTGCGGGGCAGCAGCAACAGGTCACACAGGTTGCTGGGAAGCCACAGCGGATGTGTGGGTATTGAGAGAGCGCAGTGACAGCCGAATCGGTAGCACAGCCTGGCGGGAGGCAATGCAGGTGTGGGTGCGCACCCTGACGGCACATGGGGGCGAGTTGGGTTGCCAGGGATGGGCGGGATGCACCAGCAGAGGGTGCGGGACGCACCTGTTGCTTTCCGTCCTGTCAAGGCTGTCGCTGGTCCGACAACCCAGATCACTCCGCCAACACACGCCGCACCCAGCATACACTGTTGTGGCGGTGGCTTGCCTATCGCGCTGATGCAGCCACAATCTCAGGGTCGTCCTTCAGGGAGGTATGCACATACTGGAATGCGGCAGGGTCCTGAGAAACCGCCAGAAGATTGAGCTCTCTGTTGTCCGCATACTTTCGGGAGACATGCTTCAACGCAAGGGGGGTCCTCTTCATCACAGACACGATGAACGCCCAGTCGTTAACCAGTTTTGGCACGTGTTGCAGGGCGGCTGGGTTCAGATGCACTGCGTCGGCAAAGAACCCCTTGTCAGACCACAAGGCATTCCCTGCTTGTCCCACAGCCTTGGGGTATTTGGGCACAACTCTCAGAATAAGCTCCCTGTCCTCGCACCTGTACGACAACAACTCGTCCATGGGCAGTGCATCCACACCGTGATCGAGGGCGGCGGAGATGACGTCTCCGTCAGACTTGAGGGCGGAGGAGGCATGGTTCCACATCTCTGGGTTATCCCTCACAGCAGCAAGGACGTATTTCTTCGTGTTCCGAACAGCGGAAGACATGTACCGCAGTGCATCGGGATACATGCCCAGCGCCTTCCACACCGAGTCTGGTGAAAAAGTAGAAACACCGTCCAAAGCCGAGGGATACACTGCTGCAGCAACAAGTGCGATTTCCGAATTAAACCTGAGGAGGAAGGGGGCGAATTTCCAGACGCTCGGGGACTGCTGTATGGCCTTGAGGAAGATGATTCTGTCCTCCACCAGGGGGTAGTGTGCGTATTGCAAGGCCTCCGGGTTCCGCTCGACAACCTGAAGGATGAAGTCCCGATCAGCCTTCAGGGATTTGTGCGCTGACTTCAGAGCCTGCGCGTTGCTGGCAACCACCTCGAGAACAATCTCCCTGTCAGCCCTCAGGGGTTTGGGCAGGTACGGCATCACATGCGGACTGGCCTTGGCTGCTGCAAGCGCGATGGTCCTGTCAGCCCGAAATGATTCGGGTGCAAACTGGAAGGCGCGCGGATCCACAGCAACAGCAACGAGGACGGCACTGTGCTGTGCACGCACCCACAAAGGCACGTCCCGCAGTGCTGTCGTTCCCGTGCGCAGCGCATCCAGGAAGCGGTGGGGCGTCAGTTCCACGACGATGTCGCACCCGCCGTGCACACCTGCGCTGCTCAGCGGCTCCTCATCGCACAGCACCTCACCCTCGAACAGCAGCTGCAGGTCGGACGGCTCCGAATCGGGAGGGAAGCAGAACACCGCGTGTGCGACACTCTTCACCGCCTCTGCGACGTCGTCGACACCGATGTCCACTGCATGCTGCTCCCCGGTGGTGGCCTCCACCAGAAATGCTTCCATCTCACCTCAGTCGGTGCCTGCAGTGTGGGGAAGTGGGTGGCTTGCCTGTGGTGCAACAACACACAGACACGGCAAACGGGCTGTAGCGTGGGGACAACCCGATTGGTGCGCGAACTTGCATTACAAAGTGGATGAATACAAAAGGAGGAGCGAGGGTGCGGGGTGGGGTTGGGGGGTTGTGAGCTGTGAGGCCCGGCATGAAGCTGTTGGGTCTGGCAAATGCCACAAAAGCATCGCTCTGCGGTGAAGCAGCACACGTGTGAAAGAGGAAACAGCAAATGGGATGTCGGGGCTGCAACGGGTGCCTGTGTCTCGGCAGCGGGACACAAGCGCCACCTGTCCTGGTCTCCGAGGGAGGGTGGGGCACACGTGCCGTCACCGCCTCCCTTTGGCTTCCTTTGGCAGGCGGGTCTTGTGTCTGTCCGGCTGCCTCACAGCAAGGCACGCACAGCCCACGCAAAGGCACATCCACATGCACACGCCACGCGGCACAGCACCGAGGTGCGGCACACAGCGCAGCAGTGCGCACCGGACCAGCCTGGTAGAAGCGAAACGTTCAATTCACGTAACCAACAGACAAAACAGACAGCAGACTGCAGAACAGAAAGCTGCACACTGCCGGCCCAACTCTGCACAGAGGTTGCACGGAAGACCGTCTCACCTGAGCAGAAGCGAGCCCTGCATCCGATGGGGTTGGGGGATGTTGGTATACAAGGCTGCTCGTTGGGGACATCGTTGTGTGCGGGAAGAAGGCGTCGTGCGTGTGCCGACGCCCTGCCGTGCCGTGCAAACGCCTGCTTACTGGCTGCGCAGCGGGGCGCACCCCGTCTGCTTCGTCTTGACGAGGCCCAGGGCTGCAAGGTCGATCCCCACCTGCCCGGCGAAGGTCTGCAGGCCCTGGTAGGACGCCTCGCTGATCTCGCGCGTGCGCGACAGGATCCGCAGGTCCTCCTCCTTCACCCCAAAGGTCTCGGAGCAGGAGTACACCAGCGACAGCGCGTAGTCGCCCTTCGAGTCGCTCTGCAGGTTGATGATGGTGTACGGCCCGTAGAAGGGCCCGAAGAAGGAGACCTTGAGCGCACCCGTGTTCGGCACAACCTGCTTCGCCTTCCCCACAGCCTTGTCCAGCACACCGTTGCGGAACCCGTTGTTCTCCACACGCACTGCGGACGCGTCCTCCAGGGTGTAGTTGGCGTACACACAGTCAAGCCCCTTCTCCCTCCGGTCGTTGAACTTCGCCGTGTCCGCAATCTGGTACCACACCCCGAGGTAGTTCTGCAGGTTGAAGGGCACAACGGCAGTCGCGTTGGCCGGGCAGCTGCCCTGCACCGACACGGCGCACAGCACCACCGCAACCAGTGACTTTGCGAAGGACATTTGTGTAGTGTGGGCGGGTGTGTCTTCTCCTTGTGGTAGGCACAAAACCTGCTCCGTGGTGTCGTGTGGTGTGTGGTGCAGCAGTGAGGTGTGATGTTGCGACGGCACAGAAAACACAAGCCCAGCCCACCTCGCCCTGACGCGGGACAAAGAGGCCGTGCCCACAGAAAGAACACACAACCCCCCTCGTTGCCAGGCTCACAGACCCCTGTGCACACTCAGCAAACGGACCAGCAAACAACAAGCTAGACACCACGAGCACACCAGCCGTGGATGGGGCCGGGGCCTGCATACGGCTGCAGCGACACCTCTCCTTCTCCCTACATGCCTGCCGTCAGACCCTGTCTGGCCTATTCGCACCCTGAACCCCCACCGGTACCAAACATGCCGACAAGACGGCATCCCCACTGGGAAGTCTAAGAAGGGCACCGAAGGGATTGGGTTAATCATACAATACAAGGTGGTTGCACCCTCCGCCCCGCCTCCCCTGACCAGGGAGCGCTCCCTGCCGTGCACTCCTCGGCCGCAGTGCACGGGTCTCCAGTCGGGAGCCACAGGGTGGGACACTCCGGGATAGGACTGTCCTCAGTCGCCCTCCAGGAGCACCTCACGTCGGGCACAACACCAAACTAGTCTCGGTGTGGCCACAGCGAGCCAGCCGAAGTTCATACAACACAGACACAGCGTACATGCCGCCAAGATGGACAGCTCACACAACAACATGTCATTATTTTTTGGGAGAGGGCTTCGCTACCGACAGCGTTAGCCTGGCAACGTTTGACGGCATGCTTCTCCTAGGGATCGGAGGAAACACGCCCAAAACGCACCAGTTTCAACACCGTGCCAGCGTGGCACCCCCCCCCCCCCACACTATAGAATAGAAGAATGGGATCTACACAACCAACCATACACAGAGCGTCGCTTAACACCGCACCCAACCACCCCCTCTACCGCCACACTTGGCAGGTGTTTGTCTTAGGATGCGGGGGAGGCCTCCATCAGGCGGGCACTCTGCATGCAGTGCTGGTGCACGGCGCGCATGTCAGCCGTCCACTTGGAGTTTGCTGCAATGCCGTCTGCGACGCGCCGACCGTCGACTGCCGACACTGCTTCGTGGTGCTCCTCCAGCAGCGTCACACACGTGTCGCTGGGGCGGGGCAGGAAGAGCTGAGGCTTCACTGTGTTCACATCCTGGTATGTGTGGACGGGGGGCATCGCCGGGCTGATGACCATCTGCGGGTGGCGCGTCTGCACACCTTCACCCAGCACCCTCCCGGCAGCCACCTCCATCCGAGGCACGAGACCAGGCCCCCCCAGCAGCGCCGTGGGCTGGTGCGCAATCACCGACGGTGCCGCAGGCACCGCAATCGCAGAAGAAACCGTCGTCATTATGCTGAACGGCAAAGGAAGGACAGAGATTGCCTGAGACGTGAGGGAAAGGTGGGGTGGGTGTGTTGTGATTCTGGCAACGTCACCCTATGCACCACCAAAGAGCGGAGTGCTGCATGCGCGGGGGGCAGGGGCAGAGGCGTAGTATCTGCGGGAGTAGAATCGGGTAGGGGTGGGTGGGCGGGCCTGGCTTCGTGGCGTATTATGTTGGCCCAAACGCCCCAGACCGATGAGAGGGGGCAAGTTCGAAGGCAACCGGCTCAGCGTAATTCCGGTGTGGCCTCCATTATAAGAAGACCACATTGTGCGCAGGAGCGCATCAGAGTTCATAGTATGGTCTGACTCATCGCCTCCCCGTGTGGGATGCGCCTAACGGTTGCACCCCACGCGGAGGTGTGCTTGTCGGTGGCTGCCGGCTTTTGAGGGCACCAAACGGCGCCGCGGGTCTATTTCCTGCAGTTCGCGCCCCTCCTCTCCGCAGGCCTCCCGCCACCGCCGGGCCACGGCCCGCCGACCCGCGTACTGCAGCACCCAGTCAAGGGGTTGTGCTTGGCAACCCTGTCGGGCATAACAGGCGTACAGTTGATGCGATGGCAACGACACTGCAAGGGTGAGAGAGGGATGCAGCCAACCCCGCGAAAACAGGGTTCGGGAGTGGGCGGCAGTCGGGAGGAAGAAGGAACAAGCAGGGCCAGTGGGTTAGATTCGATCAGATAAGGACACGTAGTGGATAATAACCAGAAACATCTTGGATGACAGGATGACAGAGGGAAGGCCAGTGCAGCTGAAGCAGCGGCAACATGCGGGACACATCAACAAACCGAAACGCAATGATTGGTCTCTGAAATGCGCACAGGATTCCTGAAAAGAAACGTGCTGCTGCAAACACTCCCCGCGAATTCGCTCTTTGCAGCAGTACGACGCACCGAAAACACACATTCCGCCTCAATGCGGCCCCCACACACGGCGCAATAAACAACCCCCCTGTCGCAACAGAGCATCTGATTTCCAGTTGCCTGCTGCGACCCCTCACCACCCTCCCCCCCCTTCCGGCAGCTAAACCAAAGGGCGGGTAAGATTCACTGCCCTTCGCAGACTGCCCGGATATTTTTTTTGGATCCGACGACCCCCCCGGCCTAACACATCGGGACACCCCAGCCAGAGCCAGCCAGAGTGCCGCCCACTCCGCAAACCCCCCCCCCCCCGTCCCCCCCCGAAGGCGTTGCCCTCGCAGGGATCGCCCCGATATCAACACATTTTGAGAAGAACTTGGCACAAGACCGCCCAGCCCAGCATGTACACATCTCCAAGCGGACCCCTCCCCCTCCAGCAAGACACCCCTCATCCTCCTCCTGGCCACCTCTCAGCCCATCTCAGTCTCCGGCACTCAGAAGGGCGCTGTCCGCAGCCGCACGCGACCGAGACCCCTTGCTTAAGCGGGTCTTCACAGGGTGGGGGCGACTCAACAGCGGGGCCTGCTGGCTCGTGTCGGGCCACGAATCGGCGTGCAGCTGCAGGAGGTGGTCGATGAGGAGTGTTGTGGGAGGGTCGAACTCGACGTGGAGCTCCTCCAGCCGCGTGACGTAGAGCTGCAGGTTGGACGGCGCGTCCTGCTTGAGATACGCCCCGGCAAGCGACAGGACGCGGTGCAGCACCTCGATGCACAGAGGGGACGGGACGTGATCCCGCGAGGCTGTTGCTCCGAAAAGGCAGTGGATAACGCACGACTGCACGATCTTTGGGCTCATCACCCTGTGTAGATAGAGCTGTGTGATGAAGGTGCATATCCCCTTCGTTGCAGCGCAGGCCTGGTCGCTGTCCGGGAGGAATCTGTTGAAGGCCAGCTCACACCTTTCGTGCAGGTCGCGTTTGAAGACACGCATTGTGCGTGAGTCCGATCCCTTCACAACCCTCCGCACCAGCTCTGAGTATACATCAGTCCTGTCGCATTCAGATATGGCCTTTGCGAGGATGAGCTCGACAACAGCGGATGTCTCCTCGACGCCAGCCGCTTCCATCACGCGGATCAGGCGCCCAGCCTCCTCCTCGACGCGAGAGCTAGTGACTCTGTTCAGGATGAGCCGCGTCTGGCGCACCAGGCCCAGCGAGTCGTCGTGTCCCGCATTCATCGTGACAACCCCCCTCCCCCCAACTCACAGTGCCAGAGAGAGGCCGTGCCTCTGAGGGGTATGCGTATATTTTACAGAGGAAAGCTTAATGCGGCGTGCCCCCTCCCCCCGCTGACAGCAAAACCTAACTGGGGTGGGGGGTGGGGTGGGTGGGGCCTCGCGCATCTCGTGCTGTGACCCTGCTATGAAAGCACCCTCTGCCTGCGTCCGGTCCCCCGCGCTCCCCCCTCCCCCGCCTCCCTGTTGCCTCGCGAAGAGGAGACCTAACAACGGGGGGGAAAGGGGGGGTGGGGGTGGGGTGGGGGGGGGGGGGACGGCAGTTACAGCCAAAATAGATAAATATGGCGAAGGGGTGCTGAAAGGTGTTTGTCTGCTGCGGGTCAGCAGGGGTTTGACGCAACTGCTGTGGATGGCTTCGGTGGTGCCGTCTCCGCTGTCCGAAGGAGGTGCGTGTTAGGCGGGGGCCGAATCAGGGGGGCAGAAGAACAAATAAATTCACGGCAGGTTGTCAGTTTGTTTTCCCACGAAGTCCTGCTTCGTTTGTGGGGGAAACAAAAAGAAGACACGGCTTCAACGAGAACCCAAGCAAAAATGTATCATGGCACCAGGAATCAATCTGATAAGCTGCTCCAAGAGAAGTGCCGCTCGACAACCCGTGTGGCGGTGGGGACTGTGAGGCATGGGGAACGTCACCTCGCCCAGCCCCTCACCCCACCAACCACCAGGCCCTCTGTCAGGCAGTATGCAAGACCCACGGAGTTTCTTCGGGTGCCGAAAATAGAACCAAGATAAGGGAGTGGAAAAAGAGAAACAAAACGCACCCCACCACCGCCTGGGCGCGGAGTGCGACACCAGCGAAACATACGGGTGTGGGGTGTGGAACGACACCCACCGACTGTGAGTCAATCGGGCCGTCTATACAGGAAACCAAAAGTGGGCAGAAAATAGGCGCTTTATTTGCAGAAGAGGCGATGATGTGTGGGATGAGAGAGGAGGGACAGGGAAGGGTGGCGGCCTCCACCCACCCCCACCCAACACCGTCCCACCGCCCTGCTTCGTTGCTCCGCAGCATCCAAGCCAAGCGGGACAGGCAGGGCAGGCCAGGGTGGTGTGAGGGGTGGTGGTGGTGGCGGCAGTGCAAGGGAGGGATATCTCCAGGGCTGCCTGGAGGGTGTGGATGTCGAAAGAAGAAGAAGAAGAAGAAGCAAGAGGGGGGCATGCCGGCGCCGTTTATACTTGCCAGGGATGGGTCTATTGATGAGATAGCGGCAGGCAACGGCAAGGGTCTGACGGCGCACGGCACCACGGCGCAGCTGCTGCTGCACCGTGCCTTCTCACAAGGGGCAAGAGGGCCAACGGCAACAAGAGTGAGGCGGCAGCCCGAGCAGGGAACACCGCCTGATGTTCTGTGTGGTGGTGGCAGCATCTTGCAGCATCGGTAGTGTTCATGTGCGTGACTCTGCAGGTTCTCATCAATTCGGTTCGTCAGGATTGGGAGGGCATGGGATTTGATGCGGCGCAGCGGTACGACAGCTCGACGCTGCTGTGGTGGTGGATCACATGCCCAGCTCCTGCACGTGGCGCCAAGCAGCAAGGTAGTGTGTCTGGAACAGACGCTGGTTCTGGGCGAACTGGCGCACGATGTTGCGGAGCCGGTTGTCTGCACGCATCACCATGTCGATGGGAAGCATGGTGAAGCGGCCACCGGGCCCGCCGCGGTACTGCAGATCTGTGGGCCCCTGCTGTGCTGTCCCGCGGCCCCAGTTCCCGTTCTCCAGGTTGAAGAAGTACTCGTTCCCGAAGACCAGGTTGTTTGCAGTCCACACGCCCTCGTTGTTGCTGACCACTGTGTGCATCCCGCCCATTTGATGTCCTCCCATGAGGGCAACTGCCTTATGCAAGGCCAGCCTGTCGTTGTCGAGACTGATGTCGAGGCGCTCGAACACGTCGAAGAAGTGCTGCAGCGTGTCCGGGTGCGGGAAGTTGTCGTTGTTGAAGCGCTTCTGCGGGATGCGTGACGCGTCCCCCACACACAGGCGGCGTGTCTCCGCAGGTGCCGCGAAGTCGCGCCGTCCAGGCCGCCAGAACAGGGACGGGCTCCCCATGTACTCGTGTGCCACGTTCCCAGCCAGCTGGTACAGGTCTGCGTACGTGATGAAGGGGTGTGCACGCTTCACCTCATCCAGTGGGTCCGTCACAAGCGCCATGATCGTGTTGTCAGGGATCTGGTTCTCAGGCGCTGTGCGCAGGCACCCCCCGACAGGGCCGCCCACAGGGCGTGCAGAGCGGTCGAACGTCGTCACCGCGTGGAACGCCATACGCACGAACAGCGGCCGCAGCTCTTCGGGACTCGACTCGATCAGCCGCCCGATGGACTGCACCACAGGTTGGTACCGCCCACGTGCCGAAGCAAGGATCGCACGCCCCGGCTGTGTCCTGGGTGGCGGGCTCTGTGTGGGCGCAGGTCCAGTCGGCGGGGCAACAGGCGGCTGAGGCTGCGGCGCGGTGCAGGCTGAGGTGCAGGGCGGCCACGCCCACGGCCACCACGGCCCCTGCGGCCACCCCCAGTCACAGGCGGTGCAGGTGCAGGCTGTGGCGCAGGCCGCGGTGCAGGACGGGGTGCCGGTGGCGGTGGAGGTGCACCGCCCCCACCACGGCCTCCACCCCTGCCACCTCTGCCACCCCCGCCCCGCCTGCCACGCTGACCCTCCACACTGCCCAGCTGGACGGCAACAAGAAGGGCAAACAGCAGAACAACACGGGACGCCCTCATTGCAGCAGCAGTGATGTGTCTGTGTGTATATGTCAGTGGAACCTGCATCGGGACGGGATGTCGGTGCAACAGGCAGGCATGCAATCGTTTGGCAACACACAGCAAAAGGCAGTCTCGCGTGAAACCTGACCGACGAGATGACAACATGCCCTGTGAGGTGGGGATGGGGGATGGGGAACCATGCATCCTCTGATGTGCGATCGCATCCATCCCTCACGACGGACAGAAGGATGAAACAAAATGTATCATGGCACCAGGAATCGGTGAGATAGGGTCCTGGCGGAAACGTGCCACTCGACAACCCGTGTGGCGGTGGGGACTGTGGGGCTGAGGAACGTCACCTCGCCCAGCCCCTCACCCCACCAACAACCAGGCCCTCTGTCGGGCAGCATGCAAGATCCGTGGAGCATCTTTGGGTGCCGAAAATAGAAACTCAAAGAGGGGCGAGGTTTGCAAGAGAAGAGAGTGGAAAACGAGAAACAAAACGCACCCCACCACCGCCTGGGCGCGGAGTGCGACACCAGCGAAACATACGGGTGTGGGGTGTGGAACGACACCCACCGACTGTGAGTCAATCGGGCCGTCTATACAGGAAACCAAAAGTGGGCAGAAAATAGGCGCTTTATTTGCAGAAGAGGCGATGATGTGTGGGATGAGAGAGGGGGGACAGGGAAGGGTGGCGGCCTCCACCCACCCCCACCCAACACCGTCCCACCGCCCTGCTTCGTTGCTCCGCAGCATCCAAGCCAAGCGGGGCAGGCAGGGCAGGCCAGGGTGGTGTGAGGGGTGGTGGTGGTGGCGGCAGTGCAAGGGAGGAATATCTCCAGGGCTGCCTGGAGGGTGTGGATGTCGAAAGAAGAAGAAGAAGAAGAAGCAAGAGGGGGGCATGCCGGCGCCGTTTATACTTGCCAGGGATGGGTCTATTGGTGAGATAGCGGCAGGCAACGGCAAGGGTCTGACGGCGCACGGCACCACGGCGCAGCTGCTGCTGCACCGTGCCTTCTCACAAGGGGCAAGAGGGCCAACGGCAACAAGAGTGAGGCGGCAGTCCGAGCAGGGAACACCGCCTGATGTTCTGTGTGGTGGTGGCAGCATCTTGCAGCATCGGTAGTGTTCATTTGCGTGACTCTGCAGGTTCTCATCAATTCGGTTCGTCAGGATTGGGAGGGCATGGGATGTGATACGTCGCAGCGGTACTACAGCTCAACGCTGCTGTGGTGGTGGATCACATGCCCAGCTCCTGCACGTGGCGCCAAGCAGCAAGGTAGTGTGTCTGGAACAGACGCTGGTTCTGGGCGAACTGGCGCACGATGTTGCGGAGCCGGTTGTCTGCACGCATCACCATGTCGATGGGAAGCATGGTGAAGCGGCCACCGGGCCCGCCGCGGTACTGCAGATCTGTGGGTCCCTGCTGTGCTGTCCCGCGGCCCCAGTTCCCTGTCCAGCATCAGTAGAGTGTCCAGTCTGGCGGACGACTGCTACTGTCCGCCCGGGCCCTCACACCGGTGATTCCGGCTCTCCTCGCGAGTGCCGAGTGACCCCCACCTCCAGCTTGTCGACTGCCGCGTTGGCGGCGGCGTCCGCGTCCGCATTCCACTTTCGGCCCACGTGCACGAGAGTGATCCGTGTGCCGGCCGCCCGCAGGGCGGCGATGCGTTCTCTGGCCTTGACGTACAGCGGGCGGAGCTTCTTGCTCCGGCACATGGTGTCGGTGTTGACCTGGTCCGCAACCAGCTGACTATCGCCATACACCACCACCTCGCCCACCGGCGGGTGGTCAATCAGTTCATCTAGGCAGAGCAGTAGACCCGCGTACTCCGCCTCGTTCACAGTGCACCCCTGCGCCAGTCTGCTCTGCGCGGTCCACACCACCACACCACTCGCGGTTTTGCGCACTGCACCCGCACCCGTGCCCGCCCGCTTCTTGGCAGTGCCCTTCCCCCGTCTGAGGGACCCGTCGAAGAAAAGGGTTTCCACCCCACTCCGCGGTTGGGGCTCAGCTCGTGCCACCACATGACCAGCCGCCGCGGCCTCGTACACGGCTCTCCTCTCGTCGCGGCCCGCCTCTTGGACCAGAACCTCCATCGTGGTCCAGCTCGGGCGCGGTGTCAGCGACGCGGCCTCTCGCACTTGCTCCTTCAGCCTAGTGAGCATCGCTTCGACCGCCTGCGTGCACAGCAAGCGAGGACGCCGGTTCAGCCCGCCGCACTGCAGCTGTCCGATGAAGGGCTCCAGAGACTTGCACTTGGACTCCCCGCCCTTCTTCCCCGGGTGGATGTACTCACCGGGTCCCGCAATGGCTTCACATGTGCGCATCCAGGCAGCCATCAGCGTACCCTTGTCCCTCGCAGTCAGGGCCCGCTGCCCCTTCTTCTTGCTCCCCGGCGAGAACACGACGTCGACGCCGGTGAACACCTCGAAGTCCACCGCGAGTTCCAACCAGGATACGTGGTACTTGCGGTTGTTTTCGTCGTCCGGCCACTTCAGCTGCCTCCACCAGTCGCGGACCGCGAAATAGGCCGGCACCCCAGCCACCTTAGACCAGGCTTGCGGCGGCAGGGCATCAGGGAGCTTGTCGTAGGTCTCAAGGGGTTCCTCAGGGTCCCAACCCCAAGGAAAGGGCTCGCGTACCGACACCCCTGTGGCCGGTTCAGCCTCGCGCTGCTTGAGGAGTCGCTCCCTCTGGAGGATAATCTCCGTGTACAGTCCAAGCAGCTGCCGCAGGCACTTCGCATTGCCGTGTCCCTGCCGCATCACAAACCCCAGCGGCAGAATCCCGTTCCGAGCCAAGCAGGGGGGCCAGTTGGTCCTGTCCGCCGCCACCACATCCCGATACGCCGGTAGCCGGCGGTAGTCCGCCGTCGCCTCGCAGCGCCACCACATGTGTTCGTGGTCCTCCTTCTCGAGCCCACACAACTTACACATGCCATTCCCCTGCTTGTAATGGCGGAGGCGGCGGTCTTCGGTGACCTGGTCTCCAGCGATGATCGCCCGCATGATTCCCGCACGGTATGGTTCCGGTTCCCCCGACCACACTCGGGTGACAGCCATGTAGTCGACCCCGTCGCGCATGCCCGTCGTGTCTTCCCGTTTCTTTGCAGCAATCTCCCGCCACCTGGCCGCACGAACCATCTCACGCAGGTCGTGCAACACCGCAGGTCGATCCTCGCACCCGAGATCGATCGCCTTGTCGGAGTCACGTGCCTTGAGGCGCCCCGCATCGGGCCACTTCCAGCGCAGGTCCGAGAGCGCCGTCTGTACCAGGGCCACCGGCCCGGGAGTCGCCGCCTTGATCTCCGCAGCCGTCAGCGCACCGGCCCTGCTCGGCCCCCGTGGACCCCTCGCGGGGGTGCGTAGGCTTCTGATCTCAGTCACCAGCTGCCAGAGATCCGGGCATCTGTGGCGCACGGTGTGCATCGCCACCAGTCGTTGGTACTGGATGTAGGACGTCGGGTCCACGCGGTGAGCCGGGCACAGCAAGTTGCGCACGATCATCGGGCATCGCCGTGCCTTCTGAAACTTCCACAGCACACGCATGACAGCCATGTCAAGGGAGCTCAAGGTGCCCCACAGCGGGTTGGCCGTGTGGATCGCGGCGAAGGCCATCGGCATCACCATCGTCGCGAGAATCTTCGCCTTGGCCGGGAACCCCAGGTTGAGGTATTTCGCTTCCAGGCGGCGGCACACCTCAATTGCCTGTTTGACACGCTTGTCACAGATCCCCGAGATCTTCTCCCGCGACACCAGACAGATCTGCGCCCCAAGGTCCTTTATCTCTCCTCTGGCTTGCACGATGGGCTCCCCTTGGAGAACTAGAGTCAGCGTCTCCCCCGGGTCGGTGGAGAAGCATCTCCCCTTTGTCCCGTACCGCAGGTCCGTCAGCTCCGAGAACTCCTCGGTGAGCCGTAGCCCCCTCCGGATCTTGGCGAGGTCTGTGTCCAGCAACTTCTTGTCGTCAGCGTAGAGGCCGGTTCCACACTGTGCCTCTGCTCGGACCACCCTGTCCCACACCGCCATCACGGGGTTCAGCCACAGTACGGACAGGGGGCACCCCTGGAGGATCCCGTTGAAGGCGGCGAAGGGTTGACCCACCGAACCCTGCACTTTAAACCGCCTCCTGAGGCCATGGTACATCGCCCGGGAGGGCCGCCGCACTCTGTCGTCGAGACCCATCATTTCCAGGAGGCCGAAGATGATATCCCATGGCACCGAGTCAAAGCACTTTTTGACGTCGAGGAGAACCCCACGCAGAGGCACGCCCGTCAGGGATGCTTTCTCAGCTAGCAGCGCAGTCTTCATGTACGCCCCAAAAGCACCCTTGCCCGTACGGAAGCCGTACATGCTGTCAGTCGCCCACTCCTCCTGCCAGACCATCAGTTGGCTTACCCTGGCTTTCGCCCACACCCTGTATATCACCGACATGACCGTAATAGGGCGATGGTCCAGCGGGTCGGGGTCCTCCTCCTTCGGGATCATCGATACAGTCGCCGACAGCAGAGCTTCGGGCCACTCACCCGACAGCTCCACGCCATTCAGAACTTCTGCCAGGGCTGCGTAGAACGCCCGCGGCAACAGCTTCAGCTCCTCAGCGTACCAGCCGTCCGTGCCTGGCGCCTTCCCCGAGCCCATGTCCGCAGCCGCCATGTGCAGTTGCTCCCCACTCAGAGGCTGGAGGGGCAGCGGAACCTCAGGGATGTAGGCGGCGTAACGCTCCTTGAACAGCTCCCACGAGGGGCCTCCATCGCGGTGGCGTTGCATGATGGGGAGCCATGCGTCCAGGAGCCAGCTGTCCATCACCGACCGATCGGTCGTTTCCTCATCCTGGCGACGCATCAGCACCGACGTGCGTGGCGGGCCCCGGAGCCTCCGGTAGATCTTCCCGGGGTTCCGATGCCAGGAGGTGTGGGTCTCCCGCATGTACAGGCGGCGCCGCCGCACCGTCATCAGCTTCCGCTCCTTCTCGAGGGCGCGGTCGCACGCGGCCCGCACCAGCTCCAGCTCCCCCCGCGTCGGGGTCACCGGCTCCACGCGGCCTAGGAGCTCGGACGCCGCAGTGCGCACCTTCTCCCATGCCCCCCTGACGGAGACTGGCATCGCACCTCCCACAGCACGGCGCTCCACCTCCCGGATCCTGCCCATCATGTCGAGGAGGCAGATCATCTTGCGGGTCAGGGCCCCGTCGTGACCCCAGCGTTGCCTGCCACATAGCCACTCCTGGCGGACCACCGCGGCGACACCCTTTTTGCGAGCCAGCGCTGCGGTCTTCGCCGACCCCTCGGCGTCCCGCGGCTCGCACGCGTGCACGGCCAGAAAGCTCGACGCAGCGGAGCACCATGTCTGCCAACGCTCTTCAACGTTCCCAGCTGGATCCCATTGGCGGGTCAGGGTGTCACACACCTTTGCCGCCGCCTCCCGCAACGCGGGCTTCTCGTCCCTGCCGACCCGCCTGAGCGGCAGGATGGCCGGTACTGCGAGGCGGTCCACCCTTTGCCGGTACGCGAGCGTCCCGAAGCTCGCGTCCACCTGTCTGTGGGTCGGGATGTTCTTATCGTCCGATACACAGAGCGTCTCCAGGCCGCTGATCGCCACGTGGTTGGCGAGCACCAGGTCAATCCTAGACGCCGAGCGTCCCTCCGGTCCATCAGGGCTCCCGGTGTAGCAGGTGGGGTCCGGAGTTGTACCGTGAGCATCAGCCGCGACTTGTGCACAGTCGAACCATCGGCCCGACGCCAGGTGCGTACTCAGCACTGTACTGGCCGAAGGGTCAGGCAGACAGTTAAAATCACCAGTGATAATCACCGGCACGTCACCCAGCAACACCGCCTCATCGAACACATCAGCGAAGAAGTCCTCCCGCTCTTCCGCAAGGTCCGGAGTAGCCCCTGTTTTCGCATAGACGACGAAGACGTGCAGGAACAGCTTCCCCGTGCCGTATGCCACTTTGGCGTGGAGGAACCTGCAGGATTCCCGCAACTGCAGGGCCCCGGCAGTGTTCACCCGGACGCACGGAATCCCACGTCGCACCAGGAGTCCGACCCCGAGGACCTGGCCTGACTCACCCCGAGCATCGCCGCGGTATGGCACGTCGTCTCCCCAGAGAGCCTTGTACCCGGCCTTCCATGCCTGAGCCGTCATGGAGTCCCGCGCCCCTTCAGTCAGCCTTGTCTCTTGCAGCGCAACCATATCCACATCCCACCGGAAGACACTCGGACAGTGTTTCTGCAGAGAGGTCACGTTGGCCGACCGGAGGAGTAACCCCCCTCCCCCTCCGGAGGTCGGAGAGAGCACTTCAGTCGTAGTCGCGGCAGGAGCCGGGGTCGCACGCGGAGGTACAGCATCCGCCCGCCGCACCTGGGCAGCAGCCCCAGCACCCAACGGGGAGACCGGCCGCTGCAGCACGCGTACACGGCGCCCACCTCTGGTGCGCCGGGGGCCAGGCGTGTCCGTCTGCCCACGAAGCTCGGGCAGCGGCACCGCGGCCAGTTCGGGATCCTGTCCACGCTGTTCCAGGACCTGGAGGGTCGACAGAGGGAGCCGAAGTTGGTCGTAGTGATGCGGCCTGAACGTTACCACCAGACGCCTGGTCGCGCCCGGACATCTCCCCAGGCGAATCAGCCCCTCCGGGTTCCCCACGTTCAGCGCCCAGATGTCTGCGTTCAGGACCTGCGCCGCCGCCTGCAGGGTCAACTCGTCGTCGTAAGCGCCCGGTACGCGCATACCTTCCACATAGGCGGCGGGGTCCTCATGCGCATCAAGGAGGAGTTGAAGGCCCTCGATGCTCTCCAGCCAGTCGCACACCGCCGTCCGCAACCCGGCATGCTCCCAGTCACCAACTTGCCCCGACAGCGCGTGGAACTGGCAGTTCCCATCTCCTGGCACACGCACGACCTGCCCCAGCAGGCGGGAGCTCTCTTCCGCCAGCCACGCGTCCTGGAGCTCTATACGCTCCAGGGGGTCCACCTCATCGTCATCACCGCCACCAAGGAAAAGGCGGCGCACACGCACACCACGCAAAATCGGGTCCTTATGGCCCCAGTGTCGCATTGCCGGGCGCGTCTGCGCGCTGCCCAGCCCCATTTCGCCGCACGACTGGCGACTCACGCACGACTTACACCACTCCACAAATCCGCACACAGTGTCAGCGGACCCGCTCATCTGCCGCCGTGCCTGCCCGAGGCCCGGCCCCGGCGGTCCTTGTCCTTCCGGGCCGGCGACTCCGACCGCCCCGACCTCGGCCGCTGCGCTTCCAGCAGGTCGAGGATGCGGTCCTGTGATGCCTGCATCCGCTTGCCCTGCTCGATCATCTGACCCTCGAGACGTGATGATTGTGCCGCAAGGTCCTGTTCCAGCTTGGCGCTGCGCGCATCCAACCGTTCCCACCGCACTTGCACTTCTTGCCGGAGGCTCCCCGCATCGCGGCATGCTTCTTCCACAGTCGAGAGGCGTGACAGGGCCACCTCGACCTGGCCAGCGAGAATGGCCAGGGTTTCCGACTGGGAGTCCAGCTTCGCTCTCGCCTGCAGGTCCTGTAGCGGCGGCGGCTGAGGCCGAGCCTGTTGCTGTTGTTGTTGTTGCTGCTGCGGTGGCTGTTGTTGACGCGGCCGCTGCCCCGTTTGCGGCGAGGGTTGCGGCTGTGCCATACTCGCTGCCCCCAGCCAGGCTCCCGAGCGCTGCACCGCAACTGCCGGACCAGTGTGCCCAGCAGACGCTGTGCGTCGCTGCTTCGCCGGAGGTGCAGAGGCTGCGCGCCTTGCGCCCTTCCTCAGACGCTTGGCGCTGGGCGGGGCGACCTGCATCACTGCCAGGTCGCCGGTCGCCCACTGCTGCGGGTCCTGCGCGGCCTCCACCGTCCAGACCCCCCGGAAGAGGTGACACGGGGTCACCTTCCACCCCATCGCGTCGGACAGCTGCTGCTCGAGCTCGGCGCCCCGCATCCCCCGCGCACCCGACACCGCGTAGCGGCGGCCTCGCGCTGCTATCCCAAGGGCCTGCCTGGCAAGCTGGCCCTTTCCCGCCACGACGCGCACACCCTTCTTGTGGCCGACGTGCCACGCAGCCCCCAGCCACCAGTCTGCCCCCCGGTGCGCTTCCAGGGAGGCCTCCTGCTCCTCCGACACCAGCCACACCACCTCAGCGCCCTTGTCCCGGGAGGGGTGGCGGCGGACGTACACCTTCTCAATGCCACTCTGGCGGAGGATATCGTCGACCAGGTTGGGCGGGGCCAGACCCGTCGCCCGGCGCACATCGCCATCCGTGGCGACCCGAACCCGCACCAGCTGCCTCGCTGAGGCCCAGCCCCGAAGCGCATCCTCCGAGCCGTCCTTGGCGGCCATCGCCAGGACCAGCTCTTCCCGTGGCGCCTGGACGGGCGCATTGCCCGCCTGCGACGTGGGCGTTGCGTCCCCGGCGATCCACAGCTCGCGCAGGGTCACACCCTGGGCGCGGCCCTGCCCCAGCAGGCGCACCCGCGCACGCGAAGCCACACTGCCCGGCAGGGGGTCGAGGGAGCAGTAGGTCCTGCCCCTCCGGAGACCCTGCGCTGCCACCGCCTCCTTCCCGTGCGGCACGAGGCACACCCCGCCTTCCGCCTCAGCGTCCCACGCCACCAGCTCCACGTCCCAGTCCTCCTGGCGGAGTGCCCACGGTCCCCATTGCCCAGTCGGGCGGGCCCCGGAGGCAGTACGGGGGAGGGGCACCTTCATCGTGGCCCCCGCATCCGGATCCTGCGGGATGTCCTTCGCATCCTCCTCAGCCACCGAGGACCCGGCACCCGACGCGGACGGTAGCACCGTTGCGTAGTGCGACCCGCAGACGTACGCGATGCGGATGCACGGCCTGCCCTGCGACTCCCCACGGGACTGGACGGTCAGTTTCCCGTCCCGAAGCCGGAAAACTTCGGCATGCCTGCCGATCCGCCTCAGCAGTGCGTCCAGCTGCACCGCGTCCCCCCACGTGCCCGAGCGAGCGACCCGGGCGACGTACTCCTGGTAGTCTCCCTCAACCAGGGGGGCGTACCTGTCCTGCCCGGACCGCAGCTCCAGCACCGTCGCCGCCCGATACGCTGCATGCCCGTGCGGCGTCCCGTGCAACGCTTTGCAAATTGCCCTGTACAGGCAGTTGCCATCGCCCTGCACGTCCCGGACCGTCAACCCAGCCGGATGCAGTGCACGCCTCATCGATGACAGGACGAAGCCCGCCGACTCACCGCCCCCTCCAGTCATGGCGTCCCCCAGCCGTGTCTTGCTTACTCCACAGGCCCCCTTCAGGGTCTGGAGAACCAACGCGCCAAATCGCCACAGCGACGGGGGGGACTGCACCGTCAGGAGCTTCCCACGGTGCCCCAAGGCACGGCGGGCGGCCCGTGCTGACGGGAGCCGCCAGCGGTGTGGGGGGTAAAAACGTGCAGATCCCTCCTGCCCGCTGCCCTCCACGCGCCAACCGAGGAGTGCCGCATCCAACCACTGGATACGCATCCCCCTCACATCCTTCGGATCCGCTTTAGTCGCGCCGCCCATTTGAGCGAACACGTCCGGGTGCACCGCGTGGAGGCGCGGATCCTCACACACCCGGGCCCCTGCTGTGCTGTCCCGCGGCCCCAGTTCCCGTTCTCCAGGTTGAAGAAGTACTCGTTCCCGAAGACCAGGTTGTTTGCAGTCCACACGCCCTCGTTGTTGCTGACCACTGTGTGCATCCCGCCCATTTGATGTCCTCCCATGAGGGCAACTGCCTTATGCAAGGCCAGCCTGTCGTTGTCGAGACTGATGTCGAGGCGCTCAAACACGTCGAAGAAGTGCTGCAGCGTGTCCGGGTGCGGGAAGTTGTCGTTGTTGAAGCGCTTCTGCGGGATGCGTGACGCGTCCCCCACACACAGGCGGCGTGTCTCCGCAGGTGCCGCGAAGTCGCGCCGTCCAGGCCGCCAGAACAGGGACGGGCTCCCCATGTACTCGTGTGCCACGTTCCCAGCCAGCTGGTACAGGTCTGCGTACGTGATGAAGGGGTGTGCACGCTTCACCTCCTCCAGTGGGTCCGTCACAAGCGCCATGATCGTGTTGTCAGGGATCTGGTTCTCAGGCGCTGTGCGCAGGCACCCCCCGACAGGGCCGCCCATAGGGCGTGCAGAGCGGTCGAACGTCGTCACCGCGTGGAACGCCATGCGCACGAACAGCGGCCGCAGCTCCTCGGGACTCGACTCGATCAGCCGCCCGATGGACTGCACCACAGGTTGGTACCGCCCACGTGCCGAAGCAAGGATCGCACGCCCCGGCTGTGTCCTGGGTGGCGGGCTCTGTGTGGGCGCAGGTCCAGTCGGCGGGGCAACAGGCGGCTGAGGCTGCGGCCGCGGTGCAGGCTGAGGTGCAGGGCGGCCACGCCCACGGCCACCACGGCCCCTGCGGCCACCCCCAGTCACAGGCGGTGCAGGTGCAGGCTGTGGCGCAGGCCGCGGTGCAGGCCGTGGCGCAGGACGGGGTGCCGGTGGCGGTGGAGGTGCACCGCCCCCACCACGGCCTCCACCCCTGCCACCTCTGCCACCTCTGCCACCCCCGCCCCGCCTGCCACGCTGACCCTCCACACTGCCCAGCTGGACGGCAACAAGAAGGGCAAACAGCAGAACAACACGGGACGCCCTCATTGCAGCAGTGGTGTGTCTGTGTGTATATGTCAGTGGAACCTGCATCGGGATGGGATGTCGGTGCAACAGGCAGGCATGCAATCGTTTGGCAACACACAGCAAAAGGCAGTCTCGTCTGAAAGATGACAACATGCCCTGTGAGGTGGGGATGGGGGATAGGGAACTGTGCGTCCTCTCTGGTGTTGTTGTTTGCCGCCACACCGCTTCCAACCGGCACAGCAACACTTTGGATACGTGCCCCTACTCTTCTGCACACCCCATCCTGGGGAGGACGCCGGGACCCACGTTGGAACTCCCGTGCCATCACCTGGCATCCCTCACGATAGAGAAGGGCACCCGGTGTCTTTCATTAGGCAGTACTGAATAATATCCAAGCGAACTGACTTGAGACTTGGCGACTGACATGCGCACAATAAAGAACACAGCAAAAACAAAGGAATCTTAGACTGGGCTTCCAAACTCAGATGCAATGCAACGAGACTCACAGGGGTACACGACAGCACAGCGCAGCTTCGCTTGTGACAGGAATCGTTTACGGACGGGCTGGTGGAGGGGGGGGGGGGCGATTTGCCCGACACACAATATATATAGTTTGCACCACAAAAGGTCTCCTGTCGGTGTCAAAAAGGATAGCGGACCAGCGGTGCTTTGGGGCAACAAACCTGAACCTACCCACCCTCAAAAGGCTGTGGTGGGGATGGCTTTTGCTTGCCCGGCTTTGGTGCACAAACACCACACGCCCCTATCCTTTCTTTGCCGATGTGCGGATCGCAGCGAGTATTTTTTTTGCTTATTTCCCCCCCCCGAAAACTCGATTCCGCCAACCACTGATGGCTACACGCAGACCTTCAACAAAATGTGACCCCGAGCGAAGAAAGGTGAGGCTGTGCTGCCGAAAAGAATACGGGCGTTTTTCCCGAGAGGCAGATAACACCATTGGGTAAATGTTCAAGTGTAGATGCTGAGTTAACTCCGCTTTGCAGGGCGAGACAGCGTGGGAGGGGCGTCAGGAGGAGGAAACAACCAGAAACGAGACGATCTAGGGGTTTGCGCCGCGCACAGAGATGGCACCGTTTTCTTCGCATGACTCATACACGCCCCACATCCCCCCCTCCCTTTTAGCCCAGCCCCGCCTGGCAAGGCAAGGGCGGGCAGTCCTGATGGCGAAATGGTGCAAGACATCAGGGGAGGTGTCGTGCTGTTTTCATGAAATGAAATGCCAGGACGGGCATTGGGGGATCCGGCAAAGAGATAACAGAAAAATCATCAAATCCTGGCAAGGGGCTGGGGTGGGGGGGGGGGGGGGGTACAACTGCGCTGGATTCGTGTGCGGGAGCAGCGTGTGATGTGTGGTGAGAGGCGAAGGAGAGAAAACAGTTGTCTGCTAGTGGCACAAAGGAAATCCGCGTGCGTGTGTCAATATCCTGCAGACTTCCAGTTGAGGCACAAATGTTAAGATGCGTGCGCATGAAGGGGTCACTGGTTACAGGGATGTCTTCAAAAGGGGCACGGCCAGACTTTTTTTTGCCGAGAGAAACATCTGCAAAGGCTCACAAAACTGCAGTTCAACTGCGGGCATTCCAATCCGGTTTAGAAACAAAAACGCGCAAAAACAAACAACAGCAAGTGTGTATCAGGGGCGTGAGATTGAGAATCATAGTCTCTATTGCACGGCGATACAGCGATCCACCGGCAACACATGGGGAGGGGGCACAAAGCAAAGCAGCTGATTATCCTGCAACTCTCTGCAACGTAACAAGACAAAAGGACCCCGGGCTCTCTCTCTCTCTCTCTCTCAGGTCATCAGGCTGACGTTTCAAGCTTGTGGAATGACTTGAAGTCTTTGCGGGCTGCAGGGGGGGACTTCTTGGAGGCTGTGCACAGTTCTTCAGAGAGGAGCTCCACAAGCCCGTAGAAGCAATGCATGAACTTGGGGGACGCGTCGTTGCACCCGGTGTCCACAGTGCCTGCCATGATGTGCGCCAACGAGTGGACCAGCACCATGACGCACTCCCCGACGCTGCTGAGCCTGGTGCTCCTGATGTACAGCGCCCCGGCCCCGGCATCCCAGGCAAAGGAGTTGCGGAACGCCGTGTGGTTCCCGCGGGGGTGCGGCAGGGAGGTGGCCGCCTTCAGCTGCACGGGGGGCACCGCGTCGTGCCCCACCTCGCCCCGCACCTTCTGCAGCAGCTCTTGCGCATAGGCGAGCACGCCGGCCTCCCTGCTGCCGAGAGCGCTCGGGTCTGCCTCCACCAGCTCCCCCTCGCAGACCTGCTTCCGGTCCTTCGGGTCGACGTAGTAGCTGACGAGGCCACCGCTCTCCCGCATCTCCTTCAGCATGGTCTCGATGGTCTGGATCTTGTCGAACACAGGGCTGTCCATGATGGCACGCACCCACTCATGCACAGGGTGCGTGCTGCCACGCTTCTGCATGCGCATCCCGCTCTGCTGCGCCCCCCGCTGCGCAATGCCTGACCCGCGCCTGGAGAGCGTGTCCGCATCGAGCTTCTTCTGCTCCGCGGCAGGCGTAGTCGGCGCCGCAGGGGCAGCCTCGTTTGCCTTGAGGCGGTCGTCCTGACGCTTCCGCTTGGCAGCCTGTTGTGCCTTCTTCGCAGCCACACGGCGCTCGTGGAGGTCGCGCTCCTTCCGGCGCTGCTGCTCATCCTGCTCCTCGAGATGGCGGGTCTTCTCTTGGTATTCGTGGAAGAGGCGCTCGGGCTCGTCGGGGGCGGTTTCCATCTTCGTCTTCAGCTCCCTGTCGTACTCCTCCTTCTTCTGCTGGCGGAGCTTCTCGCGCCGCTCCTTCTCCTCCCTGAAGCGGAGCTCCTCCTTGCGCATCTCCTCGTCGTGTTTCGTCTTCTCCGCCGCCTTCTCCTCCTCGATCTTCTTGCGCATCTCCTCCATCTTCTGCTCCGCGATGTGGTTCTCCCGCTCCTTCGACTCCTGCAGCTCCTCGCGGAACTTCTCGAGCTGCTCGCGCACCCGCACCGCCTCCTCCTTGGCACGCCTCGATGTCGCCTGCCGGAGCACCTCGTTGGGATCGTCACCCTGCAGCTCCATGCAGGCCTCCCCAATCTCCTCCCAGTGTTTGCACTTCATCTCAAGGCGTTCAGTGGTGTACTGCTCCTGCCAGGCCTCGTTGATGCGCTCCGTCATCTTGTCCACATCTGTCTCCATGCGTGCCTTGAGGCTAGCAGCCTTCTGCTTCGACTCGGCCTCCAGGCTGGAGGCCTGCTGTGCAGCAGCGTCGCCTCCGAGGGTTGTGTCAAGGCGTACGGCGCGGATCTGGTCGTCGTATTCGCTCTGGACACGCTGCATCTCGGTTTGGTATGTCTCGCGGAGCTTCGCCGTTTCCCTGTCGGGGGGGGAGTGGGGGTGGGGGTGTTGCCGCGGAGTGGGTGGGGTTTGAGGCAAGAGAAAGGTAAGGTGCAGAGGGTTGGCATGTCCCCATTCCCCATTATCCCCCCCCCCCTCCCCCTCTCTTGTGTGACTGTGGATACAACACATGTGTGAATATCCCCGCCACGAGAACCAAAGCAATGCCCCCCCATCCCCTGCAACAAAACAAGAGGCATACGATTGGATCGCATCCTCACGCTTCCTCTCGGAGTCGACCTTATGCTGTTCAAACTCGCGCCTGTGCCGCTGGAACATCACCATCTTCGCAGCCTGTTCAGCATCGAGGTTCTCCTCGTCCACAGCCTGCCTGATGGCGGTCTTCTCCGCCTCCACGGTGGACTTCTTGATCAGCTCCTCAGACTGCTTCTGCTGGTTCTGCATGACATGCTGCACCTCAGCCTCATACTCCTGCACGACTTCGCGTTTCCGGGACTTACGCTTGGCTTCAAGCTTCGCCTGCATTGCCTTGCGCTGCGATTCTTTATCGGCAGCAAGCCGCTTCTCCAGGTCAGCCGATTGCGACTTATGGTCTTCGAGAAGGCGTGCCTTCTCCTCCTCCGATGCTGCGTCCAGGCGTGCGGCCTGCTTCGACTTCAGCTCGTTCTTCAACTTGTGGTGCCCCGCCTTCAGCTCCCGCTCGCACCGCTGGTGCTCCTCATCCAGCTCTTTGGCGAGGTTCGCCTCCAGCTCCTTGAGATTTGCCTCCTGCTGCAGCTTCATCTCCTCGAAGCGCCGCCTGTGCTCCGCACGCATGTTCTCCTCCGTCCGCAGTGCGTCCTCCGACAGCTGCACCTGTGGGGCGAGGAGGGGTTGTGCCGCACAACACAGTACACTGGCTGCCCACACCACACACGCCAATCGTTTCCCCTCTCAATTGTATTGACAACACCAAGGGAGAGCAAGACCCAATGCTAAAACACGTGCCGCAGGCAGGCGTCATGCTGCCGCATATGCGAGGATGGGGAGTGTGTGTGGGGTCCATACCTCCAGGTGCACCCGGGGGACCTCCGCGCTCATGCCCAGCATCTGCCCCACCTCCTTCTCCGCCTTGGCCAGGTCCTCCTTCAGCTCCTCCTGCTGCTTGCGCTTCAGCTCCTCTGCCTTCTTGAGGCGCTTCTCCTCGAGCTTCTTCCGCACAGCCTCGCGCTGCTTGCGCATCTCCTCAGACGACTCGATCATTTGGCTGTGGGGAGGCGACGAAGGGGTTCCACCGATTTGCAACACGCTGATAGGATTTGCGACACACAGAAAGACAACCCCCGCAACCCAGGGCACATGACATGACATGACACGGCATGGCTTGGCACCGTGCAGCGTAGCCAGCATACCTGCGTGTTTCCTCCATGTACGAAGCGTAGATCTTCTCCCGCTCCTCCTCCGTCATGGGCTTGTCGTGCTTCTGCTCCTCCTTCTTCAGGCGGCGCTCGACCTCCTCCTTCACCAGCTTCTCCTCCTCCTCCTTCGCCTCCTTCTGCAGGTCACGCTCGATCTCGCGCGCGGCAAGCTTCATCTCCGCCTGGCGCTGCTTGCGCTTGGCCTCCTTCTCCCGGATCTTCTGCTGCAGACGCTCCTTCTCGTTGATATACTCCGACTGCCGGATGCGCTCTGCCTTGAACATCTCATTCTGCTGCTGCTCGATGATGGAGTCAATCTCACGCTTCTGCTGTTCGATATCATTCACCTTCGCAGCCTGCTGCTGCGACTCGAGCGCCATGTCCTTCCGATCCATCGCCTCCTGCCGCTGCGCCTGCCGCTGCCCCTCCTCCTTCAGGGCCTGCTCACGCTTCTCCCGCTCGATCGCCTCCAGCTCCTCCTGCATCTTCCTCTGGATCTCCGCCTTCTCAGCATCGGAGAGCACCCCACGCCGCGCAGCCTCATCCCGCAGCTCCTGTTCATACTTCGCCCTCGCCGCGGCACGCTCGATCTCCTCCAGCTCCTCCTGTTTGGCACGGAGGATTTCGTCATCCTGCTCCTGCGTCTGCTGCTTCTCCTTGTCGAGGATGTCCTTCTCCTTCAGCTGCTTCTTCTTCCTCCGGTACTCCCTCTGACGGATCTTCTCATGCAGGGTGCGGCGCTGCTTCTCAAACTCCTCCTCCTGCGTCACGGTGCCGGAGATCCGACGCGCCTCGTACTCTGCAACGATCCGCTCCATCTCCTGCTTCTCATCGATCTGCACAGTCTTCTCCAGACGCTGCTCATCCTTATGCTTAATCGCAAGCACCTTCTGCTTCCTCTCCTTCCTGGCAGCGAGGTGTTTATGCACAGCAGCCTTCTTCTCCGTGCGGACAGTCTCGAGCTGCCCACGCTCCCTCTCAAGTTTCTTGTCATACTTCTCCTTGATGGAGGCACGCTCTTCCTCTGTCGTGGCCTGTGCCAGCTCCGCCTCCATATCACGCATGATACGATCCTGCGCCATGCGGAGCTTGTCATCAGTCTGCTCGTCGATCTGCGCAATCTCCTCCTCCGCCTCGTCATCCAGCAGAGCCAGGTCGGTGCGGGCCTCCCCATCCTGCTTTGTCTTCAGCTCCCGCATGCGCAGCTTGTGCACCACCTTCATCTCCTTCAGCTTCCGCATCTCATCGCTGTCAACGCCTGGGAGAGACTGTGCAACCTCTGCAACGCTGATTGACTCACGCCGCATGGGAGACTTTATAACAGTGCCATCGGGCTGTGGCACAGCCGGAGCGGCTGCCCTGCTGCGGAGCCACGCGTCACGCTTCTCCATCCGCTTCAGGCGCTCGTCAGGCGGGAGAGTCACGTCGTCCTGCAGCTCCATCGGCACCTCCGACATCCGCTCCGCAGCGACCTGCGTCTTCACCTTGTGGGCAGCCATAAAGATAGCGGGGGGGCGCGATACCCCCTCGCTTCCGATATCCGCGATGCCTCGTCCCTCGTCGGACTTCATGAAGGCAACCCCTGTGTGCTGCACACTTGCCCGCCTGCCGCCTCCCGCCCTCCCGCCGATCGCCGACACAACCCCTGCGGTTTGCATCGCGGCGCGGGCCGCAGCCCGCGCCTGCCCCGACACGGCGCCCTCCTCCGTCAGCTCCTTCGCGATGGAATCGTCGTGCTCCTCATGGGCTGCGAGGCTCTCCTTCAGCGTGGCGCGGAGGGCAGACCTCCTTGCCCTCTCTGCGTCAGGCAGGGAGGGGTCGTCCACCAGGGCGTCGTGCATCATCGCCTCCAGGCGCGCGTTGTCCTCCGCACGCTTCGCCCCGCTGACAAACGCGCTGCGGAGGATGGACCTCCGCTTCCTCTGCTCCTCGGAGAGATCCGGGCTGTCCTCCAGCTCCGGAGGCAAGCTCGTGAGGCTGCGCTGCCGCGACCTCCCTGGGAGGAATGTGACAGATCTGCGGCGCTTCTCCACCATCTCATTCCCGATGCCAACACCCGTCGCCCCGGAGTGCATCGACACAGGCATGTCACCCCCCGCCTGCGCAGCCCGGACACCCTGCCGCAGTGCAGCCCGGGGGGCCCTCCGCGCTGTCGGGTCAAACACATCCAAGACCTCATCCTGCTCCAACTCTTTGATGGCACGCTGCGCCTGCGCTGCGGCACGCCCCTTCTCCAGAGCCCGGAGGACACCCCCGCAGTGCATCGCCTTGTTAACCCCCGGGGCTGCAGGAGGGGGCGGCGCACCACCCATCGCCTCGACCTGCTCCGCGGCGCTCCTCCCCCTCCGGAAAGCAGATTTCAGGGCGTGCTTCTCCCTCCGGGCCTCCTCCGAATCCCCATCGCTGTCGAGGAGCTCCTCGCAGCACGCCTGCTGCGCCTCCGCCGCCTGCCTCCCCTCGAGGTACGCCGCACGCACCGCGGCACGCCGGCTCCTCTCCTCCGCGGGCAGACCCTCCTCATCCCGCATCGACTCCGGCAGAGCCTCCCCCTCCTCCCTCGCCTCCCTCCCCCTGAGGAAAGCCTCCTTCGCCTCCGGGTCCGACTCCAGCTCCGGCGGGAAGCCTTCTCCACCAGCCCCCTCCCCGTCACGCCCCCTCTGGAACGCAGCGCGGAGCTGGCCCCTCCGGCGGGTCTCCTCGGGGGTGAGGCGATCCTCCGGGTTTGACATCTCCCTCGCCGCCTCCCCGTGGTGGAAAGCGCTCCGAACCTCCTCGGGTAGCTCGGCGAAACCGGGAGGTGGGGGCACGCCATCACGGCCTGCTTTAAAGGCGGCACGGCAGAGGCTTCGCATCTCCGCCTCTTCGGTGTTGCCGTTCTCCCCCTCATCGGCAAACTCGGAGTCCTCCTCGTTGAGGATTTTCGCCGCAGCGCGGCCCGCTTTGAAAGCCTCTCCGAGCCCCGCCCGGCGCGCCTTCTCCGCGTCGGATATCCCCGGGGTGTTTTCATCCATCTCCTCAGGAAGCTCCACCTCCTCCCCACTGCCTCCAGCAGGGCACGCGCTCCTCCCCGCCGCAAACGCCGCAGATATGGCAGCCCGGTGTGATTTCTCCGCCTCCGTCTCCACCCCGTCAGGCCCGGCGAGGCGGCGCGCCTCCCTCCCTGCGGAAAACGCCTCCGCAAGCTCCGGATCCCCCGCGATCTCCGGAGGTGGGATCGGGGTGGTGTCCCCCGCAGCGGGGTCACGCCCCTTAAGGAATGCGCTGCGGAGGCACTCCTTCCTCTGCCGCTCGTCGGGCGGGAGGGAGGCGATTGCGGTGGGGTCGGAGAGACCCGACGCGACAGCCCCTGAGTTGAAGGCATCGAAGAGGTCGGGGTCTTCGGATATTTCGGGAGGGGGCGGGGACCCACCCCCGGCCCTCCCGGCGGCGAAGGCGGAGCAGAGCCTGGCATGCCGTGCCGCGGCCTGCCCCTCGGGGGCGACGGAGGTGAGCCCGGTGCCATATCTCGCATCCGCGACACCTGCGAGGAACATCTCCGCCTCCTCCCCGAGCTCCTCCGGGACATCCCCTCCACTCCCCCCGTGGAATGACTTCCTCCCGAGTTTAAAAGCGGCCTGCCCTTTGCGGTGCTGCCTCGCCTCATCGGAGGTCATCCCGCTGGGGGTCTCCCCAACATCCCGCGTCATCTGCCCCTGCTTGAAAGCCGCCTCCACCTCCTCATCACCCATCAGCATCTCCGGGACCTCCCCAAGGGGCTCCGCTCCAGCCTGCCCCCGGATGAAGGCGGATTTCAGCTCCGCCTGACGCTCGATCTCCGTTTGTGTCATCCAATCCTCCGGGGAGGTCATGCCCTTCGAGGCGATTCCCTTTAGATATGCTGCGGCAACCTCGGGAGGTCCTTCGGGGATTTCCTCCGGGGAAGCCCCGGGGGCAAGCCCCGCCTTGAAAGCGGAGCGCACCGCAGCGTGGCGGAGCGACTCCCCTTCGGGGAGATCCTCCTCAACGCCGGGCTCCGCAGCGCCGTGAGCCCAGGCGCCTGCTTGGAATGCCTCTGCTGCGGCCTGCCGAGCCCATCTCTCGCGGAGTGGGAGGGATGCGTCATCCTGGAGATCCTCCGGAAGCTCCCCGGGGGGGAGTGCACCCGACCTCCCATCGGAGAAGGCCTTGCGGAGCCTTGCCTTCTCCGCGGCACGCCGGTTCGCCATGAGCAGATCCGCATCTTCGGGGTTCAGCATCTCCTCCGGAATCTGCTGCTTCTCCGCCGCGGACAGCCCAGCCCGGTACGCCTCTGTGAGGCTCGCCTGCTGCTCGACAGAGACCCCTTCTCCACCGCCACTCCCGCACCCCGCAGTCTCAAGGATATCCTCCATAAGCTCCGCAGGCAGATCGTCACCAGGAGGTGCGTGGGCTGACCTCCCTGCGGCAAAGGCCTGCCGCATATTCCCCCTCCGCCTCCTCTCGGCGTCGGAGAGATTTGGGTCATCCAGGAGCGACTCGGGGGTTTCCAAAATCTCCTCCCGGGCCTGCTGCTGGCGGACCGCCTTCTGCCACACCATGCGGAGCGCCGCGCGGCTTGCAGGGTCGCCGGTATCCCCCTGGGGGTCTGACTCATCGGGCTCCTCCAACTCCTCCGGCATTTCAACGGCCTGCGCGCAGTGCTTCCCCCGGAGGAAGGCATTCCGCGCCACGGTGCGGCGCTGCCTCTCCGCGTCATCTAAGGAAGGGTCGTCCTCCAGCTCCTCAGGGGGCATCACTGCATCCAGATCCTCCTCAACAGGGGTGCGCCCCTCCGCAAAGGCCTGCTGCCCGTTGGCGAAGGCGCGGAGTTTCGCCTCTGCGAATGCAGGGTCCTCCTCAACACCGCCATCGGGAGAGGCTGCGTCGGGCGACCCTTCGGATTCGGGGAGCTCGGGGGCTTCCTCGCCGCGGCGTTGCTTGTTGAGGCTGGCCCGGATGGCGCCGAGCTTCCACACCATGGCAAGCTCTGCGTTGTGCTTCACGCTGTCCGGCATCTCCGCGACGGAGTGGGCGGACCCCACCTCCTGCACGAAGAGGTTCACCTCCTCACCTAACGCCTGAGCCGCTTCGGCGCTCGCCCCGCTGGGGGCGTGCATCATAGACAGCGAAATCCGACGCAACCCGGCAGGGTCGATGGGGACATCCCCAACGAGCAGCTCGTGCCACCTCCTCTCCCGCTGGAGCCCCGCGGCGAGACGCGCTGCGGCAGGCTCCTCTGGGAGGTCCGTCATGCAGGATGGGGTAAAAGCGTTGCTCCGCGCCCACTCGTGCCTGCGGAGGAGACGGGCAACCCTCTCCTCTTGAGGCAGGGAGATGTCGTCGATGGATTCCTCGGGTATGGACAGCCCTGCGGAGCGCCTCCACGCGTCACGCCGTGCCGCGGTGCTGACAAACTCCTCGTCGGATTGGGATTCGTCAGCCTGCAGTTCGGGTGGCATATCCGGCTCCAGAGTCTCGAGGTTCATCGCCCTGCGGAGGGCCTCGCGCCTTGTGGCACGGTCGCGCCTCTCCTTCAAGGAGAGGTTGGGGTCGTCCTGCAAGGATGGGTTGCAGGACACCGTGGTGTCGTCAGGAGTATGCCCATGCAAGCGGCGCCATTCGGAGCGCTGCAAGAGGAGGTTTGCCCTCTCCGCGGGAGGGTAGTGCGGGTCGTCGCAGAGCTCCGGAGGCATGTCGGTGTCGTCGGATATGCTGTTGTCGCGGCGCCAGTTCTCACAGGCGATGACACGGCCCACCCGCTCCGCGTCGGGGAGGGCCTGGTCATCGAGGCAGGCCTCCGGGCACCGCCCGTTGCGCCGCCACTGCTCCCGCCGGAGCAGGCGGGCGAGGCGTTCCTCCGCTGGCAGGTCCGGCCCGTCGACGATCTCCACAGGCATTTCACGCTGCTCCTCTTTGCACACCTCCGCCACGCGCTTCCACTGCTCCCTGTTGCGCATCAGCTCCAGGCGTTCCTCCTCGGGGAGATCGGGGTTGTCCTGCAGCTCGTCAGGGAGGTCTAAGTCATAGAGTGGCTCGTCACATGCCTCGTCGTCATCGTCATCGTCATCATCCACCCCATCGGTGTGATAGGAGGCGGACAGGGCCTGCCCCTCGCCAAACCTCCCGTCATTATCAACCTGCTGCGAATATGCCGTCTCCTCCCCATCCGACACCGCCATGTTGAACTGCGTCGAGAGGAACTCCGTTAAGGCACGCTTCATATCCTCCGGGAGCTCTATATCGCGCTTCTCAAAGGCGTCACGCTGCTCCTTCGCCATCTGCCCCAGAAGCTCGCGGAGAGCGGTGGTCTCCCCATTGAGCTTGTCGTAGAGAAGCACCTGCTGGTCCACCTGGTTGGTGAGCTGCGACACGATGTGGATGGTCTGGTCCTCCAGCTTGTCGTAGAGGGTGCGGACGTTGAACCCCTCCAGGTCGACCTGCCTTTCGTAGTCCCAGAAGTCATCCTCCATCTGCTCCAGATCCAGCGCGGCGCGCGGGGCGCCCGACCCTCCGGAGCTGCGGAAAACAGCATCCTTCATGGTTGCCATCTCGACACTCTTCACCCTGCCATAGTCGGAGGCGAGCTTTGTTGAGATGATACTGTTGCTATCCTGCACCTGCTTCATTATATCATCCGCCCTGTCGTCCGCATCCTCCACACCGGTGACACGGAAGCGGACAACAGCGGAGCCCTCTGTGACTGAGAGGATGTCAATGCCCTGGGGGGGGAGATCCATCAGGGCGGACATATCAGCAGCAAACCTCCCCTGGTCGAAATCGGAAAATTCCATGTCAAGCGTGAGGGTGATGGTCTTCGAGGTCCGCGTGGCAGCCACCTCTGCCTCCTCCGCCGCAACCTGATCCCTGAGGCGGGAGAGGTGGCGCGACGCGCTGTCCGTCTCCCCCTGCACCAACAGGCGGAAGTCGCTCTGCACGGCGGCGGCATCAGCACCCTCTGTGGAGGAGCACACCACACGCAGCTGACCCTCCTTCTCCTCCGACACCGACTTCACGCGGAAAACCGCGAAGGGGGGGATCAGCGCATCCGTCTCCGCCTGCTGCGACACGCTCCTCAGGGGAAGCACATAGCGCATGCCCTGCAGGGTGTAGAAGACAGCTGGGCCACCCTCAGCCACGACGCTGTCGAGGAGGGAAGGCGATGTCGCGCCCGCGGCAGGGGAGAGGAAGGCAGCGTGGCCCCCGCGCTCCAGCTGCGGGAGGGGCTGCGTGCGGCAGACGGCGTAGAGTGATCTTTCGAAGGTGGGTTCGCATGCCGCCATGATGGTGCCGAGGGTTTTGCACCACCGCGTGAGGGGCCCTGTGGATCCGCTGTCGACAAACCCCTGCACCGCAGCGCGCATCTCCTCGGAGGGGCAGGCGTTGCGCTCCTCTCCGCCGGGCAGACCCAGCAGGGCGTCGACATCACACCCCTGCTGCGTCGCCAGCAGCATGCAGAGCACCTCTGCGGGGTTGCGCGAGACTGACCCCAGGGCTGCAAGCTGATCACACACCGCGAGGATCACCCTCTCTGGATCAGCCCCCTCCGGGAACCTGAGGTTTTCCGCCAGCTCACCCACAACAGTCCCCTCCTTCTCCCTATAAAGCTCTGAGATGGTCTGCTGCGCAGACTCCGCGCGCTGCTTCACCTCCGTCGCATCGGATGCGGTGAACACAGCAAAATCCGCACCCCGCCACCCGGGGGATGGGCCCCCAAGGGCCTCTGCAGCACCCTCGACGCGAGAGAGGGCCTCGGGAGGGATCCCATAACCCAGCGCAGTGCGGTCGGCACCGCCTTCAGGCATTGGGGTCCCGTCGGCACGGAGGAGGACCTTCATGGATGAGGTGCCCTTCGAAGCGATGGAGGCGAATCCGCCTGTTTCCAGGGCGTTCATCCCGAGGGTGCGGTATTTTGGGACGGAGGATCCAACCATTCCCCAGGTTTGGGTCCGGAAGTGCCAGAGCCCTGCGATGATGCCCAGCATGAGGACGAAGAGGCCCACCAGGAGGACCCCGATGAGGACCCAGTCGGGGGCGAGGATTATGTTGCTGTTGCGCTCCACCCCGAACTGCACCAGGGTGGTGTCTGTTACAGGTTGGAACTGCGAGGAGGAGGGGCACCTCTCATAGTCCTTCACAACCCGGACAACGGTGAGGACGTTTTCATCGCAGAGATCCGGGCTCCGGGTGCACTGCATGAAGACGTATGTCCCAGCCTCGTTGAATGTGAAGAGGAAAGACGACGGGGGGTTCTGCCCGTTCAGCTGCGACGCCAGCTCGCGGAAGGCCCCCGCGTCGAAATTTTTGTTGGTGTTCAGCAGAGAATCCTTGAGATACTTCGGGTATGCATCAGCCACATCGAACATCATGGACTCCCCGTTGTTGAGGCACACCGCGGGGTTCGGAAGGGTCCTCAACGCGGAGGGAACCTGCAGCAGGTGCCGGGTCCTGTAGGTGCTGGCGGCTGTCCCGTTGCCTGTGCCGTAGGCGAGGTCCTCCAGGACAGCCTGTGGGACGTCGTAGACACCCTCGGCCTGCGTCGGGGCGCATTTCACCATCTTTATGTTGCAGCTGGAGGAGCACTGGCTGACGCCGCCGCCGAAGATACCCACTGCCTTGCTCAGAGGGATGCGCGTCTCCTGCCCATTCTTTGTGAAGACGACATCGCTCCCCTCGATCCGCATCGTGCTCTCCTGCGCCAGACACGCCTCGTCGCAGACATCGCTTGGGAAGGTGATCTTGGCACACTTGCATATCCCTGTCGTCTCGTCAATCTTCCCCTGCTTGTCGGGGCAGGAAACACAGGCCTGGTCGGTGTTGGCTGCGCTGATACACTGCCCTGCGGCAGAGCGGACCTCGCTCGGGGCACAGCGCGACAGGATCCTCTCCTGGCAGTCGATCTTCGAATCCGCCTCCGACAGCCGCGCATTCCCATCGTAGAAGACGTAGTTCGGGCGGCAGACACACGCCTTGTCGCTGGGCTGGAAGACACGGTTCTTCCCGATGCACTCGCATATAGTGGACCCCTCTCCCGACGTGGAGGATCGCCCGCAGTCCTGGCATTTGTCCTGCCCCCAGAGGCTGTTGAAGGAGTTCGCAGGACAGCCCAGGCAGCTCTTCTGCGACTTCCCCTTGGTGTGCGGGAAGTAGGTCCCGGGGGAGCACGGCTTCTCCACCACAGCGCCCGGCTCGCAGAAGTGTGCGACAGGGCAGGGGTAGCCGCCGTCACGCGCCGGGTCCTCGGGGCGGGCCGAGGTTGCCCCAGGGAGGCAGACGAACCCTGCGTCGCACATCTCACACCACAGGGAGTTGGTGCTGTAGAAGCCTGCGGGGCACACCTCGCATGATTCGTTCATTGTCCCGCGGGTGGCGGTGTCATTCTTGCTGGCCCAACCCATCGGGCAGACGTAAGGCACACTGTTCACCCCCGGGCAGTACGTCCCGTTGAGGCAGGGCAAGGGGTAGCTCGACAGCGCAGGGCAGTAATAACCCTCGGGGCATTTGTGGAGCTTTGCAGTGCCAAACTCGCAGTAGAACCCCGAGGGGCAGTGCACCGGGGCAGCGGAGCGGGGGGGGCAGAAGGTCCCCTCGGGGCAGACGTGTTTAAACACGGCAGCCTCCGGGCCACACCAGAACCCCTCGGGGCATGCAAGGCATGCTGAGGAGTTAGCCGCAACGCCATCACCGTGCGGCTGGTAGGTCCCGGCAGGGCACGGGAGGTAGGCATCCTGACCCATCCCGGAGTAATGCCCCGCAGGGACAGGGTGGTTGATATAGGTCGTCATCCCCAGCTCCGGGCAGTGGAACCCCGCCTGGCAGGCCACACACATGCTGAGATCCATCCCAAGCGTCTTGTTGTTATAAGTCCCGGGAGGGCAGGGCAGCGGCTCTACAGCCCCATAGGGGCAGTAATTCCCCTTCGGACAGGGAACCGGGATAATTGCATTGTCTGGACAGAGATACCCCGCAGGGCATGTCTCACACTCATCTTGTGAACGGATACCCTCGCGGAGGCCGACGCTCCCGTTGAAGCAGGGGGTTGGGTCGATGGCCCCCTCCGTGCAGTAGTACCCCATGGGGCAGATGCTGCCGCTGGTGAGGACCGACCCGTTGAAGACAAACCCGGCGGAGGCCTGCTGGTTGGGCTCCGGGAGGAAGTTACCCCACTTGCAGAGGAACCCCGCGGAGCAAGGGCCGGTCACCTTGCCGTAGTTGCAATACCTCCCCGGGGGGCACAGGGTGCAGTCCTCCACACGCGACAGCGAGAGGGTCCCCTCCCCTGGGGGGGAATAGGTCCCCGGGGGGCAGACATTCGGATACCCCGACCCCTCAGGGCAGTAGTACGATGCAGGGCACCAGACAGGCGACTCCGCAGCGTTGTTGCAGTAGCGATACACGGGGCAGATTTTGCAGGATGTCTGATGCGTCTCGTCGTTATACCTCCCGTCAGGGCATGCCCTGGAGAAGGCAGATCCTTCAGGGCAGTAGTGCCCGAAGGGGCACTCCTTCCCGACAGGGTCGCTGCGTGTGGAGCCTACCTCACAGAAATAACCCCCTTGGCAGGGGCCAGACCCGGAAGAGGAGGATGTGGCGAGATCGCTGCAGAACCTCCCAGCGGGGCAAGCCTTGCAAGCCAGGTCGTTGATAGCACCTTCGATATCGGAGTAGGTTCCGACAGGGCAGGGGATGCCCCGGTCCCCTCCGGTGCCACTCCCGCAGTAACGCCCTGCAGGGCAGATCCCTCCGACGGAGGATCCGTCAATCGATGCGTCAGGCGTTGGGGTGGAGGAGCCCTGTGCGCAGTAATACCCTTCACGGCACAGCCCCGTTTCGCTGACAGCGGCTGGGTTGAGGCAGTACATCCCTGGGGTGCAGCGGAAGCACTCCGCTTCGGAGCCAAGCCCTGTCATGTTGGAGTATGTCCCGGAGGGGCATGGGTTATCCTGCCGCGAAGCAGTGCCCTGCGGGCAGTAAAACCCCCTCGGGCAGGAGACAGGCACAATGTAGTAGCTTGTTTGATACCACGGGGCCCCCTGCTGTTCATCGAGGTTGCACACCATCCCTGCAGGGCATGGGTCACAGGAGGTGCTCGCCACCCGGGAGACCGGGATATACCCCCCGGCGGCGCACTGCGTGGGGCTGGCAGACCCTGCGGGGCAGTACCTCCCCCCGGGGCACTCATACCCCACAGGGGTTGCGTCGGTGTTATTCCCCGGGCAGTAGTACCCCGCCCCGCAGGTTGCGGTGGGAGCAGCACCTCCCCCAAGGCAGTAGAACCCCCCAGGGCAGGGCGAGCAGTCGTCGGACCGGATCAACCCGACCTGTTCCCCGAAGGAGCCCTGGGGGCAGGGGTCGGGGGCCTGTGTCCCGGTGAGGCAGTAGAACCCTGCGGGGCAGGGGCCGCCCGACCCGGAGTTGGTCACCCCATCGGGGGAGGTGACCCCGACACCCAGAGAGCAGATGAAGCCAGCCTCGCAGGTTGCGTCAGGAGAGGTCAGCCCAGGGGAGGTGCACGCCCTCCCCGCAGGGCATGGGGTGCACTCCGCCTCTGCCGACACGTTGTAGCTCGCGCTGTAGGACCCCACGGGGCAGGGGATCTCCTGCGGAGACGACGAATTCCTCGGGCAGTAGTACCCCGGCTCGCAGGATCTCATCCGGGTGAACCTCCGGTTTGCCCAGGTGTCATCCGCATCCGGCCTGCAGTAATACCCTGCGGTGCAGTCGATGCATTTCTCCATCATAGTATAGAATGTCTGGTGTTGCCCCTCGGGGCATATCAGGGGTTCTGTGGAGTTCGCCGGGCAGTAGTACCCCAGGGGGCATTCGTATTCCGTAGGGTTTGGCATCGCCTGCCCCCCGGGGCAGTAATACTTTGGAGCGCATCCCACATCCGGAGAGGTTAACCCTGTTGTGGTGCAGGCGAACCCCGGAATGCAGGGGCGGCAGTCGTAGACATCGCGCCCTCCTTCAGAGCTCAGCATCGTTCCGACGGGGCAGGGGATGGGCTGCCCTGTTGCATTGGGGCAGAAATGCCCGGGGAGGCACTTCCCCCCGGTTGCCCCACCGAAAGGGCCTGGAACTGTCGCATTTCCCGAGCAGTAATGCCCGCTGTAGCAGTCATACCCATCCTGAACTATAGTGGCTCGCGTTGCACCGGGGGTGCCGTCGCAGAATTTCCCGGGGGGGCACGGTGCGCAGTCTAAGGGAGACTCTGCGTTGGACCGGACCCCAAAGGTTCCGGGGAGGCATGGGTAGCTGTGTGGGTTCTTCGTCCCCTCCGGGCAGAAATACCCCTCGGGGCAGTCGCGCGCAACGAGGAATGTGCTGGGTATGCAGGGCTCGCTCCCCCAGCAGTAATACCCCGCAGGGCATGCCGCACACTCCGCCATCCCTGTCGTGTTGGAGTGTGTCCCGTCGGAGCAGGGGAGGAACCCCGCAGTCGCGTTGGGGCAGTAGAACCCCCTCGGGCACAGCTGGGCAGCCGGGCGTGGCTCCGACATCCCCCCCGGGCAGAAAAACCCCTCCTCGCACCCCCCGGTGGGGTTGGCCAGGCCAGGGGACCCGCAGTAATACCCCGGGGTGCACGGCTGGCACTCCGACGCATTCCCAGACCCCATCGCCGAGACAAACGTCCCCACAGGGCATGCCACCGGATCCACAGTCCCTTCAGGACAGTAATGCCCTGGGGGGCACACCCCGCCAATCGGATCCCCTCCCCGCTGAACCGGCTGGAAGGTGTCGCCTATGGGGTTGGGTCTGTCGGACTCCAGCTTGCAGTAATACCCCACCCAGCAGGGCCCGGTGGGCCGGGTGAGACCCACCGTGTTGCAGAAGAGCCCCGGGTCACATGGGGTGCAGTCCCCTGCAGTCTCCAACCCAGTCGAGTTGCTGTATGTCCCATTCGGGCAGGGGAATTGTGTTGAGAATCGCGTCTCCTCCGGGCAGTAGAACCCCGGGGGGCATATCTCTGGGGTTGTGTAGTTCGATCCGGGGCAGAGGTTGTCCGCATCGCAGAAGGCTCCCGGGGGGCATGACGTGCAGTTCTCCTGGCCAAGCTGTGGGGCGTGCCAACCCGAAGGGCATGGGAGAGGCGACTCGCTCCCCCTCGGGCAGCGGTGCCCCATAGGGCAGATGAACTCCGCAGGGGAGTCGACAGAAGACCCCTCGCTGGACCTCCCCGGGCAGTAATACCCCTGGCGGCACTCCGCAGTTGCAGCGCTGGTCCCCGGGGCAGGGCAGTAGTGCCCCGGGGTGCATATGTGGCACTCCATCTCCGTCGCGGCGTACGCATTCGGGTTATACGTCCCCAGCCAGCAGGGCGTTGGGAGGGAAGATCCATTCCTGCAGTAATGCCCTGCGGGGCAGCCCGCCCCCACCACCCCATCCTCCGGGGTAGGTGTGGTCGACCCGGCAATGCAGTACCACCCCCCGAAGCACTCCCCGGTGGGGGTGCCCAGCCCCGACCTGTCGCAGTAGAACCCCGGGTCGCAGGTGAGCATCGCGGAGCTGCCCGCGGGGCAGTAGCTCCCGGCGGAGCAGCGCCCCCCCTCCGCCGCGAGGGTTGGGGTCGGGGAGGTGGAGTTTCCGGAGCAGAACCATCCGGCGGTGCACTCCCCGGTGGCATTTGCCGCGCCTGCAACGCAGTAGTGCCCCGGCTTGCAGGGGTCGCAGTCTGCCTCCGAAACACCCATGATGTGTGGATTGTAGGATCCCGCAGGGCAGGCGGTTGGAACCCCCGCCCCGGCAGGGCAGTAGTGCCCCTCAGGGCAGGCCGCCCCATCCGGCCTGCTGTCGAGACTGCCTATCACGCAGAACCACCCCTCGGTGCAGAGCCCCTCCACTGCGGACAGCCCGGCGGATTTGCAGAAAGATCCGGTGTCGCACCAGCCACAGTCGGAGAGCTGCGTCCCCCCCGACGCCGCGCGGTATCTCCCGGGAGGGCAAGGCGTTGGCTGCTCGCTCTGCGCCCCGCAGTAGGTCCCCGAGGGGCAGATCCCGCCGGATCCGCCGAGGCTGGCCCCAGTGGCCCCCAGGGTTGTGCGTGCCCCCGACTGGCAGTAATACCCTGCAGCGCAGGGGCTGTTCGGCTCGGTCAGGCCAGCTGAGGTGCAGGCAAACCCACCGGTGCACAGAGTGCACTGCGACTCCTGCTGCATGGCGGTTGCGTTGGAGTAGGACCCCGAAGGGCAGCGCGGGATGTCGCTGTAGTCTCCCGTTCCGAGGGGGCAGTACATCCCAGCGGGGCATGTCGCGGGGGTTGCGCATGCCCCCCCGCAGTAGTGCCCTGCAGGGCATGTTGCGCAGGCGTAGGATGCGGCGGTGGAGGCGTAGGTAGAGGCGTTGCATGGGGTTGGGGTGATGGTGCCGATCCTGGAGGTGAGTCCGTCGAGAAGCGTGGTGACGGAGCTCGAGGGGCGTCCGAAGTGGGTCAGGAGGTCGAGGGTGGGGCACATGAAGCCCACGGGGCACGCCCCTCCGGTCATCCCGTCGCAGTGCCCGTCGCAGGGGTTCTTGCTGCAGGTCCGGTCGGTGCAGCCGACAGGGCAGTAATACCCCTGCTCGCAGTAGGATGTGACAAACTCATTCCCTTCCCCCTCGCAGTAATACCCCGGGGTGCAGGGGCTGCACGCGCTGGAGTTCGTCGCCTGGCGGTTCGGCTGGAAGGTCCCTGCGGGGCAGGGGAAGCTCCCGTTGGACCCGGTCCCCTCCGGGCAGTAGTGCCCTGTGGGGCACCTCCCGGAGCTCCCGCCGAGAACTCCGAGGGATCCCACAGGGTCTGCCGCACCCGACACGCAATACCACCCGGCGAAGCACATTCCGGTGGTGTAGTTCCTCCCGGGATCCGCGCAGTAGTGCCCTGGCGTGCAGAGGGAGCATTCTGTGATGTTCTGCAGCCCGGTCAAGCTGTTGAATGTCCCGGAGGGGCAGTCGGGGATGTCGACACCCGTCCCCTCCGGGCAGTACTTCCCCTCGGGGCATATGGTGGGCTCGGAGCACCCCAGCGAGCAGAAGTGCCCCACAGGGCAGGCGAGGCATTCATACGCCCCATACGCCGGTGCATAGCTCCCTTCAGAGCAGGGGATTGGTGTCGCGGTCCCCATATCCGTCGTCATGCCGTGCATCAGGGTCTCCATTGCGAACGGCTGGAGGTTCGCCTGCGTCGGGCAGCGGTGCCCCCTGGGGCAGGCCCCTCCCCCCATGTTGTCGCAGGATGGGTTGCTGCACGGCTGGTTCTGGCAGAGCTGGTCGCTGCACCCCAGAGGGCAGTAGTACCCCTGTTTGCAGATCCCCGTCACATTCCGCAGCGCCTCCCCTTCACAGTAATACCCGGGGGGGCAGGAGAGGCATCCAGTTGAGTTCGACGCCCCAACCTCAGGCTGATATGTCCCGGTCGGGCAGGGGTGGTCAAACGGCCCCCGCGTCCCCTCCGGGCAGTAGAACCCTGGAGGGCAGAAACCGGTGCTCCCGCCGAGGGGCCCGAGGCGCCCCTCCCCTGTCGCAGCCCCGCTGCTGCAATAGTGCCCCGGGAAGCAGAGCGCTGTGGTGGTATTCCTCCCCTCGCCCGGGCAGAAGAACCCCGCATCGCAGAGGGTGCACTGCGTGACGTTCACCAGCCCCTCCAACCCGCTGTAGGACCCCTCGGGGCACATCGGCTGTGCCATACCGACCTCCCCGGGGCAATACCTCCCCGAAGGGCAGGGCCTCGGCTGGTATTCCGCATGCCCGCAGTAGAACCCCCCGGGGCATGGCCAGCAGTTTGACTGACCCACATCGGGGGTGTATGTCCCCTCGGTGCATTCTGTTGGGATCACCGCACCCCGGTAGGACACATCGCCGTAGAGAAGTGTGGTGACAGATGCGGTTCCAGTTTCGGTTGGGCAGCGGTGCCCAATAGGGCAGGCACCTCCCAGCATATGGCTGCAGAGCGACCCACAGGGGATGTTGGAGCACGTTGAGTCTGTGCAGAGGGAGGGGGCATAATATCCCTGCTCGACAGCTGCGGTGACATGCCCCTGCCCTGCGTCGGCGCAGTAGTATCCCGGGGTGCAGGGAAGGCAAGATTCTTCTGTTGTGGATCCGGTGTTCGGGTTGTAGGTCCCATTGGTGCAGGGGGTTTGGCGTGAATACCGCGTCCCCTCCACGCAGTAGTGCCCTGCGGGGCAGATCCCGCCGGACCCCCCCAGAACCCCGGTGGTGCCGTTGGCGTTTGCAGCGCCAGATTCGCAGTAGACCCCGGGGGGGCAGATGTCCGAAACATTCGTCGCGCCGAGGGAGGGGCAAAACCTCCCGGGGTCGCACAGGGTGCAGTCCGTCACATTCACATTCCCGAGGGTGAAGGAGTACGACCCTGCGGGGCACGGGTTCTCCTCGGGCGCAGCGGTCCCTCCCCCGCAGTAGTGCCCCTCCGGGCAGATCTGCGGCAGATAGGATGACAGCTCCGACACGGCATAGCTACACCACCTCCCGGGGGGGCACTCGAGGCACTCAGTGGCTCCTTCACTTCCCGAATAGCTCCCTGCGGAGCAGGCCTTTGGTGAGACTGCCCCACGAACCTCCGTCAGACCGGTGATGGGGTTGACCCAGGAGTCCAGCGCGCAGTAGTGCCCCTTCGGGCAAACCCCTCCCTCAGCGTATCCCGGTGATTCATAGGGTGATGGATGCGCGCAGTTCCCGGTGCACGGCATGTTGGAGCATTTGTCATCTGTGCACCTCCCCGGGCAGTAGTACCCCGCAGAGCAGGCCCCGGTCGGGGCTGACATGGCAGCGGATGCGCAGTAAAACCCAGGCGTGCAGAACAGACATCCCGTGTCATTCCCCTGCCTCTCATAAGGGTTGAAAGCCCCCGGAGGGCAGGGGTACGACGTGTTGCTCGGAGTCCCCTCCGGGCAGTGGTGCCCTACAGGGCAGGGCCCGGAGTCCCCCCCGAGAACCCCGACAGACCCCTTCCCGTCGGATGCGCCTGATGTGCAGTAATACCCTGGGTGGCAGGCTGGGGTAGTGGTGTCTATCGTGGCATGCCCTGCCTGCGGGCAGTACGATCCTGCTGGGCAGAGGTAACACGCAGTCATATTCGCAGCCCCGGTGTCGGAGTAATACGACCCAGCAGGGCAGGGCTGCCCTGAGTAGGTGCTCCCTGCCTCACAGTAATGCCCCGCAATGCACGGCTGGGGTGTGTACGTCGAGAGGTATCCATTTGTCGCAGCCTGGTAGTCACACCAGCTCCCATCGGGGCAGATCAAACAGGCGTCCTGCCCCATCGAGGATTGGTATGTCCCGAGATCCACCCCGTTGACCGCGGTGTAGCCGCACTGGGTAGGGGCGTGTGAGCCTGCAGCACATCTGTGCCCCCTGGGGCAGAGCCTCGCCCCTGCGCTCTGCAGCGAGGTGTCGACCGATGCGTACGCCGGGGTGGACTCCCCGGGGTGGTTCTCGCATGTGGAGGTGTAGCAGCCACAGCCCACATACCCCGAGGTGCAGGTGTGCCCCGTGAATGACCCGGGGCAGTAGTACCCCGCAGCGCACTGCTGCGGGATGAGAGACCCAGAGAGCTTGGTGGACATCCCGGTGACATCGCAGTAATACCCTGCGGTGCATGGGGTGCAATCCAACTGCATATCCTTCCCGAGGGTCTGATCCCTAAAGGTCCCCGCAGGGCAGGCCAGAGGAACCGCAGTCGAGTTAGGGCAGTAGTGCCCATAGGTGCACTCCCCGCCGTAGGTGTCGAGAACCCCGCTGGAGAAGGAGTCGGAGGGGTTCTCCCGCAGGTCGTTTGTCCCGGGGATGACATACAGCGAGCAGCTGGGCGTGGCACACCCCGTCAGGCAGTAATACCCCGGGGAGCACCCCGCGGTTGGGGAGGACGCGTTTGCCGACTCGCAGTAATACCCCGACTTGCAGGAGAGGCAATCCGTCAGGTTGTGCCTCCGCAGCTCCGGCTGATAGGACCCCGGCGGGCAGCTCTCCGGCACGATCGAATTGCTCGGGCAGAAGGAGCCTGCGGGGCAGGCGATATAGGTTATCATAGCTCTTTGCGGGCAGTAGTTCCCCACAATGCACGGCTGGCACTCCCCCTGCCCCACGGCGGGGTTGAATGTCCCCAAAGGGCACTCCACAGGCGACGATGCGCCAGGCCCAGTGTAGTGCCCCGCTGGGGTGCGGAATTGCGTCGGCAGCTTCGCACCTCCGGTGCAGTAATACCCTGCACTGCAGGGCCCCGTGGGATACGGCAGGTTTGACCCGCTGCAGTAGTACCCAGGCGTACATCCGATGCAGTCCTGCTGGCTCGACCCTCCCGTGAAGTTGTTAAATGTCCCCTCCGCACACGCCGTGGGGTAGGATGATCCCACAGAGCAGTACCCCCCCTTGGGGCAGAGCCCCCCCGTGGGCAGCCCCGGCGGGGCAGAGGTGAAGGCGCGCGAGATGCAGTAGTACCCAGGGTCGCAGAGCCCGGTGGGGTGGGTCAGGCCCAGCCCGTCGCAGTAATACCCCGGGGTGCACGGGGCACACTCATCCTGGGAGCGGAGATCTGTGGAATTCCCGAAGGTCCCCATCGGGCAGGGCTCCGGCCGGTCCGTCCCTGCCACGCAGTAATACCCCCGGGGGCATGGGGTTGGCACGGCGGTTCCTGCGGCGCAGTGGGATCCCCTGGGGCACACCGCGCAAAACTCTTCACTCTCCGCCCGGGGCTGGAGCCGGTAATATCTCGTAGGGCAGGGCACCTGCATCGCACCGGTTGACCCCTCCGGGCAGTAATACCCTGGGGAACACTCCCCGGTGACACCGGTCTGGCCCTCATATGCGCAGAAGTATCCGGCACCGCAGACTGTGCACTCCGCAACGCTCGCCCTCCCGACCTGCGCGTTGTAAAACCCAGCGGGGCATGGCACCGGGGCAGGCGTCGCGGAGGGGCAGTAGTGCCCCGCAGGGCACGCACTCTGCTCCGCATGCGGGACATGGTCTGTCGCATTCCCACAGAAGAGCCCGGCTGGGCAGCGGAACAGCCTCTCCTTGTGATCCAACGTGGTCTCCTCCAGAGGGCAGTAGAACCCCGGGTCGCACACGGCACACTCCGCCGCAGCCTCGTCGGAGAAGGACCCGATCCCACAGGGGATGGGGCGGGATGACCCGGCGGGGCAGGCGTGCCCCGCCGGGCAGACGAGACACATCATAGCAGAGGCATCCTTTGTCGGGCCCGACGCAACCGTGCTGTTCACCGGGGTGTAGGCCCCACCGGGGCAGGGGGTCATGGAGATGCTCGCCTCCGGGCAGAAGAACCCCGGGAGGCAGGCGTTGCACTGCGACTTTTCGCCGAGACCCTCCTCCGAGCTGTAGGTTCCCGCAGGGCAGGGGACCTGCGTTGCACGGGTGGACCTGACAGGGCAGTAGTGACCTGGCGCGCAGAGGGCGGTGGGCTGGGCAGCCCCGCCCAGGCAGTAGAACCCCAGGGGGCACCCCGAGCACTGCCCCTCGGCCCACAACGAGGTTGAGTTGGAGTATGTCCCGGGGGGGCAGGGGAATTCCATCGGGCTCCCGGCGCGTGCCCCGGCGTATGACGCTACGAAATACTCCACCCCGCTCCCCGGGGTGGGGACCCCCGGGCAGTAGAACCCCTGCGCGCAGGCGACGGGGCTGTCATGTGGGGAGGATCCGGTCCCCGAGGGGCATGCGTGGCCCCTCCAGCAGATCTGGCAGTCCTGCAGACGCTTCAGGTCTGTCCGGAAGGAGTATGACCCGATGGGGCACGGGTTTGCCGAAGCCAGCGGGGTTCCCGCAGGGCAGTAGTGTCCCGGGTGACAGGGTGTCATATACGATCCGGTCTGCGCGGTTCTCTCACATGCCCAGCCAGGCTCACAGTCTCGGCACCGCGTTGACCCGGTGAGGGGTTGGTAAGACCCTGCCTGGCATGGGGTTGGTGTGACGGTCCCACTGTTAGGGCATGAATGCCCTGCGAGGCACTGCCTGCACTGCCCGACGGAGATGAGTCGCGTCACCCCGCTGTACGACCCGGGGGGGCATGGGTTTTCAAACTCGCCCCCGGTCCCCTCCGGGCAGTAGAACCCCAGGGGGCAGTCGCGCGCGGCGTAGCTCGGGGTGCCTGCCGGGCAGTAGAATCCTTCGGGGCACATCAGACACACCGTGCGGGTCACCGCGCCGATCGACCCGCTGTATGACCCGGATGGGCAGGGTGTTGCCTGCGGGGCCCCCTCCGGGCAGTAGAACCCCTCGGGGCATCTGATGTTGTCGGAGATCCCGGCTGTCCCCTCCGCGCAGAAATAACCCGCAGGGCAGTCGTGGCAGGCCTGGTCGACCGACTCCCCATTCGTCGCATACCCATAGGTCCCGGCAGGGCAGAGGAGGGGGACAGTCGCCCCGGAGGGGCAGTAGGAGCCAACAGGGCATTCCTGCCCCTCGGGGGTCGGGGTGCCGCCCCCTGCCGGGCAGATGTACCCTGCGCTGCAGGGCTGGCAGACGACAGATGAGGTGTAGCTCCATGACCCGGCGGGGCAGGGGGTGGGGCTCGCGTCTGTCGCGGGGCACATCGACCCTGCGGGGCAGAGGGAGCAGGAGGTGGAGGAGAGGCCGCTGGAGTATGTCCCGGGCAGGCATGACACAGGGGGCTCGTATGGGGTTCGGCACTCCTTGCCTGCGGGGCACTCGACACAGGCGACTGCGCCTGAGGCGACAAATGTGGTGCCCACCGCAGGGTATGTTCCATCAGGGCATAGCGTCTTTCCGCCATCCGGGAGAGAAGTTGTAGGGCATTTGTGACCGAGGTGGCATTTGGTGCAGGAGACAGAACCAGCCGAGGCAAACTCGCCGGCACCGCAGGGGATCTGCCTCCCAACCCCGTAAGGGCCTATCCAGGGCTGTGCCGCGGACACTGCTGTTTTGGGGCAGTAGTGCCCCACATCGCAGACGTGGCACTCCGACTCTCCAGGCTGGGAGAAGGAGCCATTCACACAGGGGGTCACCATCTCGCGGACTGTCGAAGAGCAGTAATACCCTGCGGGGCACACAGTGCACACCGCCTGGGCTCCAGTGCTGTATGTCCCGGATATGCACTGCTGAGGTGTGTGCTGCTCCCTGTTTGCATTGGGGCATTCAAACCCAGGCTCACACGCCGTGCAGTTCTGCTGTCTCCTATAGGAGTAATACCCGAGATCGCATGGAACCACAACAGCCTCATCTGAGTAGGGGCAGGAGAACCCTGGGCTGCATGAGGTGCAGGCCGTCTGCCTCCCTGCAGAGAATGTGCCTGCCTCACACCGGTATGCTGTGGAGAAGGTGGTTGTGTCAGGGCAGGCCCACCCCGCAGGGCAATCCGTGCAGTTCAGCGACTTGGAATAAGCGTAGGTCCCCATGGAGCAGGGCGCGGGGGCGGTCCACTTGTTAGGGGAGAACCACCCAGCCTCAACCATATGGCATTCGTCATCGAGGTCCTCGCTGTAGTATCCCGTCGGGCAGTATTGAGGGCTTGTCCCGTTGTAGCACGCCTTCCCCCCGGGGCACGGCTGGCAGTCGGTCTGTCTCGAATAGGAGTAATGCCCTGGGGGGCAGTTGACAGGCCCCTGGCTGACGAGGGGGCATTTATAACCTGCGAAGCAGTCCTGGCACTCTGTGTTCCCCGGCATGCGGTACTGCCCTGGGAGGCAGACCGTGATGGTGTAGTTATTTGCAAGCGCGTCAAACCGGCAGGATGTCCCTCTTGGGCACTCCGTGCAGTACGACTCCCCTTCAGGCGAGTAATACCCCTGCTCGATGTCGCAGAGCTGTGGAACAGTCGACGCGTTAGGGCACCTATAATTCGTCGGGCAGAGAGAACACCCCGTGCTCCCTTCCAAAGAGTAGGTGTTGGGGGCACAATCCTTCGGGATACCGCTGGTCGAGCTGCAGTAGGACCCAGCAGGGCACACTGTGCAGTTCCACCCGCCCCCCAAGGTGTATGTCCCGGAGGGGCAGGCCTGCGGGCTTTCCGCCGGGTCGAAGCAGTAGAACCCCGCAGGGCAGAGGGCGCATGTCTCGGCATTCCCTATGGAATATGTTGCCTGGGAGGGAAACCCTACGGAGCAGTGGGTGCATTCCTGATCCCCTGCGCGAGAGAAATAACCCTGGGGGCACTGCTGGGGCTCCTCGTAGTTCGTTGGGCAGGTCTGCCCAGCAGGGCAGGCTATGCAGTGGTCAGCCCCTGTGAAGTTTGCAATATAATACCCACCGCAGGTGACGTTGCAGTCGAGGCACTGCGCCAAACCACCCCCGGAGTAATGCCCCACGGCGCATGCAGTGGGGGCTGCGTCTGGCGTGGCGCATTCAAACCCTTGGGGGCACTCGAGGCAGTCCAGAGACCCTTCTGGGGAATACCTCCCCAGGGCGCAGCGGTTCATCTGCGTCGGGTCGGGGCAGCTGAACCCCGCGGGGCACGCAGAGCAGCTGGTGTGCGGGAAGACCGAAGCCTGCCCGGAGGGGCATATCAGGGGGTGCCCGTCGGTGCTGTTGCTGGGGCAGGCGAACCCGTCAGGGCAGAGGGTGCAGTTCCCTGCCCCGGGGAGGGAGTAAAACCCTGTCGGGCAGGGGTACTGTGCGACATTCGCGGTGTCGGGGCAGTAATGCATCGCAGGGCACGGGGTGCACGCTGTGGAGTTTGCGTCGGAATACGCCCCCAGCTGGCATGCGTACGGCTCCCTCTCCGCAACCCCATCCAGCGGTGCGATCGAAGGGCACGCCCACCCTGCAGGGCACGGCGTGCAGGACCCTGCCCCCTCCCTCGCGTAGCTCCCGACTGGGCAGCCCTCCTCATGGTTGAGGGATCGGGAGGGACAGGCAAACCCGGCAGCGCAGGGGAGGCACGCCGATTCGTTAACGCTCGCCCAGGACCCTGCGGCGCAGGCGGTGCAGGTTGACCTGTTGAGGTTGGAGATCTCGCCCAACGCGCAGGCGGAGCAGGAGGCGATGCCTGTCTCGACAGTGATGGAGCCATGCGGGCAGAGAGTGCACTGTGTGGATCCCGGAGTGGAGTAGAACCCGATGCTGCAGTTGAGGCAGGAGTCGACAGATGTCGCCGCTTCGAGATATCCATATGAGCCTGCAGGGCAGGGGTCAGGCGCGCTCAGGTTTCCCGTGCAGAAGAACCCCGGGGAGCACTTCACGCAGGACGCGGTGCAGTTGGAGTAGAAGTAACCCTCAGCACAGCCGTGCTCGCAGAGCGTGTCTCCGGCTGCCCCGGAGGCAGGGCCCCCCAAGAGCCATGCTGCGAGCAGCACGGCACACCACCAGAGGGCACCTCCCGCACCAGTTGCACCCGGAAGCATGCGGCACCGTCAAAGTGTGGGGGTGGAGGGGGAGGGAGGGGCGAGTTACGGCCCCACCCCCCAACCCCGGCCCACCCCCGTAGTCTGCTGTGCCCTGGTGGATGGGGGGAGGGGGAAGGTTAGCCGCCTGTTGCGGGAGTGCCCGGTGGGTTGGGTCGGCGTGGTTCACGAGAGAACCTCGCGCCTGTGGGTGGTGGTGGTGGTGTTGAGGAGGAGGTGGTGGGGGGGGGGGGGGGGGGTGATGGGCACGGTGGGCTAATGAAAAAAATAGTACTATAAATAGTGACATGTCGACTATAATAGTCACTATATAGTTGACATGTCGACTATTATAGTCACAAAATAGTCGACATGTCGACTATAATAGTCACTATATAGTCGACATGTCGACTATAATAGTCACAAAATAGTCGACATGTCGACTATTTTGTGACTATTATAGTCGACATGTCAACTATAATAGTGACTATATTTAGTGACATGCGACTAAAATAGTGACTATTATAGTCGACATGTCGACTATATTGTCAGTAAGTGCTCAGTATGCAGTGACCACTTAGTTCTATGTGGACATCGAAGTCCACTAAGTGTCGAGTAAACGTCCGGGACATGTCACTAAGTGTCCAGTAAAACGCTTTTTTGGCCAGTATATGGCCGGAACTGCGACTATATTGACTGACACGCAACTAACATGTCAGTATTATAGTGGATGCGCAGTCAACATGTCAGCATTTACTGAACATGTCCACTATTATAGTGTACGCATGCACACATGTCCAGGATATAGTGAACATGTTCACTATAATAGTCACTATTTTAGTGACATGTCGACTATTATAGTCACTATTATCATGGATATATTCAGACCTTATTAAGAGATTCCGCGTTTTAACCTCTTAATTCTAAGACCTTAGTTTTTCTGCAGGGGGTTCCCTATTGGGAAGGGGTTACAGAACATCTTTGCTCAGAAACTGACCTCGGCTCGACGGACTAGGATGGTATCAGCCCAGGAATCTCTCATCCCACCCCCAATCCTGCAAAAGCCTGCACGGTCCAAATAACATTCGCTTTTTTGCATGCTTGTATGTATGCGCGTTCCTCACTTCCACACCTGGCACACACAAGCAGCCGCAATATGGCAAAGAGAGCGGCTGACTCCGATGAGGATTCTATTACTGCGGAGCTGTCACAGGCACAAACTGTTGCCGTAGATGCTGCAGCCCTGTTGCTGCAGAAAAAGGCGAAGTCGTTTCTGGTGGACCTGGCGAAGGCGGAGGGGGTGGAGGCGGCCGGCACGAAGCCCCAGCTGGCCACAGCCATTGCCAAGGCCCGCATCCTGGCTGGCGAAAGAGGCACGGAGGAGGAGGAAAAGCCCAAAAAGAAGCGGGGCAAGAAGGCGGGGGCGAAGACTGCTGCCAGGAGGCAGCTCGCGCAGGACCTGGGGGCCCTGGCAGATCCCCCGGCGGAGGACGTTGGTGACGACGCGCCGGCCGCACCCCCTGCTGACCCCCCACCTGCCCCCTCCCAGAGGAAGGTACTGGGCGATGCTCTCCGCAGGGAGATGAAGAAGCACACCGACTGTGTCTGCGTGAAGGTCGGCGACATCAAATCACACTACAGGAATTCCAAGCAGCTGACGAGCGTTTACGCAGCGGCTCAGGAGGTCCCCTCCTGCGATATCTGCGAGGTGTTGTGGATGCCCCATGTCCAGGCAGGCGACCTGGGGGACCACTTCACCGGCAGCAAGCACGTGGGGAAGAAATCAAGGCAGAAGAAGGGGGAAGAGGGGCAGGTCACAATTGTGACTGCATTTGAAGCGAGTGAAACCGCTCTGCATGACAAAATCGCGAAAGGGGTGCTCTACACGGGGATCACAGCGGGCGCGATGCAGGGTGTACTCTCCTGCCTCGCAGGCACACGCATCCCCAAGGACCCCCCGAAGGTTGCTCCGCTGGTGAAGAAGCTGGGCGACGAGCTGACGAAGGACAGCGAGAAAGTCATCACGGCCAAGCTGAAGGGGGGGAGGTACTGCATGTCGCATGACAACAGTGGGATTGGCGACACGAAGGCGACGGCCATCATCCTCAGCGCTGTAGGATTCGCCGCATCGCTGATCTTCATACGTCCGGAGGAGCGGAGGGGGAGCCAGACCGGGGTCGAGCTGTCGCAGGACATCAAGCGCGAGCTGACGCGCCTCAGCTTGCCCCCCCCCTTCCTCATCAGATCCGACAAGGGCGGGTCCAACGCAGCTGCAAGCCGTGAACTCGCCGAAGCATTCGGTGTCCCCTTCGTGTCGTGCGTCCCACACTTGGTGAACAACTGTGGCGACGTCTGCGAGACCTGGATGCTGGCCAACCTGGAGAAGAAGTTCCCGGGGTGTGCCGCCTTCGAGGTGTCCCGCCTACTCAACAACTTGCTGGGCGGGGATGAGAACAAGTATCGGCACAGACGGTGGGTCGAAGTGCAGATGGAGTGTCTCTCCGGAGTTGCTGTGTCATCGCTGGAGACCATCCTCGGGGAAGTCGAAGAACTCAGGGAGGACTGCACGCCGCAGGAGGAAGCCGATCTCTTCGAATCGTGCGCCGGGAAGATCCGTGCAGCCCTCCGCCAGCCGAACGAGGCAGTCTCCACCGCTACCACCCTCAAGGATATCCTTCCAGCAGCGCATGCTGTTCTCGACGCTGCAAAAAAGAACAACACAAAGGAGAAGGTGCCGGCTGTGAAGTGCCCCCTCCCAGGTGATACTCGGTACTCGTCTCGCATCGAAGTGTACACCCACGTGCGCCAGCGCATGAAGGCGCTGTTCGTGTTCGTGAGCACCGAGCTCCAACAGGGCAGTACGACACCCAGCATGGGGAAGCTGGGCCAGCTGCTCAAGGATCTGGGGGTCACACGGCTGGAGAAGGAGTTGCTGGAGATGGAGCGGGCAAATTCGCCGATCATGGAGCTGCTGGCTTCCTACACCACCCCCTCGAAGAAGTCGCACAGCCACTCTGTTTGGGGTGACATGGAGGGGAAGATTCAGGACCTTGACAACATCGCGTACGCCAAGACGGAAAAAGAGAAAGAATTTCTCGAGCGGGAAAAGAAGTCCCTGGAAGACCTGCTGGATGCCAAGTCCCCAGTCGCAGCTGTCCTCTCAGAGGAGCTGAAGGTGCGGTGGTGGGGGAACAAGTCGGAGGGGTCGTACTACTACTGGAAGGCGATGAGACACGTGAACCCACGTGCTGTCAAGATCATGGGGAACACTGACAACCTGATGTCCTTCCAGGATATCACTGCCTGGATTCCGGCGTTCCGTGAAGTCGAGGAGGCGGCGTGGGTAGAGTATGTGGATCACTCCAAGAAGGAGGGCATGAAGGGCGATGTGGACTCCTTCTGGCTGAACTACGGGGAGTGCGCGCTGCGTACTCTGTGCCTTGATCTGCTGGCGGTGACTGCATCGACTCTGGGGTGTGACAGCGTGTTTTCTATCGCGCGCCGTGTGCTCCCCCCGTCCCGCATGGCAGCGCACGCATCAACTCGGGCCCGAATCCTCTTCCATGCCTGCAACCAGGACCTACCCAACCAGTTCGACCGGACCCTGCGGAAGGGCTATCCTGCTGCGACTGGGCCGAAAGTCGTCGAGTGGGAGGACGACATTCTCCAGCCCACCACCATCCCGAAGAATGTGCTGGCTTCTTTCGAAGAGGCAGTCTCTGCCATCAATGCACACGCGTACACCGCGTGAGATGATCCGCTGAGCGGCAAAACTCCAACCTGTATTCTGCTGCCGCTCTGTGACTCAAGCGTACTTTTGCAGTGTGGCATTTCTCTCACACTATGTTGCCACTTGCTGCCACGCAAATAAGAGTCCTCGTGGGGGATGTGAGTGTTGGAGTCAACTGAGTGTGTGGTGGGGGGGGGGGGGGGGGGGCACGAACGTGCGTGTGGTGGGGGCGCGGGGGGCGGGTGTGTGCAGGAACCTGCTGGGTTCACCCGCTGTCAACGTAATATTGCTGAAGATCGAACTAAGGTCTTAACCTCTGAGTGTAAGACCTTAAAGAGGTTACACTAAGAGGTTTAAGACCTTAATTAAGGGGATTCAGATGTTGGGCTTTTTTGGGCCGTTTATGGACTAAGGTCTTAATCTAAGAGGAGGAGGAGGTAGATTTGGCGAAAAAAATTCCTCTCTTATTAAGATCTGAATACATCCATGTTTATGGTGGAAAATTGCCTATGTCGAAAAATGTCGTAATTTTGACGGATTTCGGTACCTTAAGACGGTCCCTACCCCCCCCCCCTCCCCACCACACCACCCAACCGCCCCATTTCGACCAGGGGCTTGCCGTTGTGCGAACCGAACCGACTAGAGGTGACTAGTACACCTTTCCTCCCCCTCCCCCTCCCGCACCCGGTCCACCGGTGCACCCCGCCCGTCCCCCGCCCCGCCCCGCTGCGGGTTTTTTGGGAGGGGTTCAAACTCTCTTGTTCTCTTCGCCCTTACCTTCAGCACCCACACGCGGTCGACAGAAGAGGAACCCATCATCACCCGTCACAGACACACACATGAGGGCGGGACGAGGTGTGTTCATCAGAGGATGGCCGAATCCAAACACACACTCACTCACTCACTCTCACAATCCAAACACACACGTGAATCTTGTTGTAGTAATGTATATCACACCGAGCACCCACCCTGCTCTGTGATGTACACTGTCGCGCACACACACACACACACAACAATCCAAAACACACACGCGAACCTTGTTGCCGGAGTGCAGAACACACCGAGCATCTGATCTTGATGTGATCTCTCAGGGAGGACGTGCCCTCGCGAGACACACCCAGAAAAAGGGAGGAGCACTATCCGCGGTGACGACCTTTGACCCTTGCGTCGCGATAAGTGGGAGTGAGGGAGGGTGGGGGTGGTGGGAGTGTGTTGAGATGGCAGCGGCTAGACATCGCAGGACGGTCGGTGGGGGTGGGGCGTTGTTGTTTGATCTGAGGAAGTTGTGCTGCAGGAGGTCAGGAGGTTGGCGGGCACACACCGCACGAACACATACGCACACACCGGACCCCTGTCAAGACCGTCAAAACACACACATACACCGCACCCTTGCAAGTGTGGGGAAGGGATATGGGGGTGTGGGGGGGAGGGCGTTGGCGCAAAAAAGAAGAAGAATGGGGGAAATGAAAAAAATACGGATTTTACTCTCAACGCAACCAACCAAGGCAACCGATGGCATGGGGTCACACGCAACACACCGTATGAGCCCTCCCAATGCGGCAGAGAGAGGCTGTCCCATCCCCACCCCCACCAGCACTCCCTCAGGTCCCCCCCCCTCCCTCGCTCCTCTTCACCCGCGCACCACCCCCCTCAGCCGCCGTTCTTTACCCAGCAGGTGGCAGGTGGTGTGGTACGCCCGTTCGGCACAACAGAACAGACTCACGCGGACCCAACATCCTCAATAGAAGTGGGTCGAGAAGGGGCAATCAAAAGACGTGTGGTTGTGTGCGGGATTGGGTGGGATGGGAGGTGTGAACTGATGGAAGGTGTGTGTGTGTGTTTTGAAACCAGAGTTTTGCGTGGCGCACCCATCTTCTAGGGTGCTGACGACACCGTGTCGTGTGTGTGCGTGCGTATTCTCATGTTCAGACCAGTTTTTCGAGGCAGATCGGAGAGATATGAATCAGGGCTGCACTTTCAAAGAGTAGCCGCGATCCACACCCCCTGGAGGGGCAACCGTTGCACTCCGACCTGCGCCGTGTGTGCGTTGTGTGTGCAGGGCGGGTATCCCAGGGCCTGAGCAAGGCTAGCCAGCAGCCTGCCAGGGAAGCAGCACCACCACCCCCTCCCCTTCACGCCGCAAAGAAGGGCGACCGGAGCATCGCGTCAGCAGTGGGGCGGCTATCAGGGATGCGGTTGAGAGTCATGGCAAGCAGGTCTCTCAGAGGGGCAGGCACGTCGTCAGGGATTGCGGGGCGGCAGGTGCCCTGTGGAGGAGGGGAAGGGTGGGTTGGGGCGAGAGGGCGCGTGGCAGAACAGATAACTTTACACACAATACACCCTGCCCACAGGGACATAGTAACACACCTCCTTGTCTTCATCGATGTAGCGTATAAGGCGGAGCACGTCATCCCCCACCTCACACCACGGCAGCCTCCCGGTGTAGGCCATCAGGAGGGTGCAGCCGAGCGACCAGATGTCCGTCTGCTTCCTGGCTTCGAAAGTCTTCTTGTCGCTGCCGGTGTATGTCCGCAGCAGCACCTCCGGCGCCATGAAGGCGAAGGTCCCAACCGGCTGTGCGGTGTCCTGCGTCATCCCGCTGTTCTCATATGACTTTGCGGTCCCAAAGTCGGAGAGCTTCACCTCCCCTGCTGTCGACACCAGGATGTTCGCAGGTTTGATGTCCTGTGACGAGAGGAGGATTGTCAGCGGAAACACATGGCTGTGCAGACATCAAGACAAGAACGACACGCGAGCCAACCACACACACACACGTTAACGTCTTTTTTGTGTCAAACGCACCGTGCTCACGGAAGGCGTTCAGAACTAAAAAGGTTGCAGTGGGAGCAATGTTTTGTTCACCTACACTCCACGCCCCAACGTGCAGGTGACCAGAAGGTTGCACAAACAAAACAAAAGAAACCCGGCAATCCTTTTTTGGTTTAGTGTGGGTGGGACGCACCGAGCAAGCTCTAGTGCTGCCTCCACACACACCCTCCTTCCTCCTCCCCTGCTGATCCCAAGCATACCCTGTGCACCACGCCCTTCTCGTGGAGATATCTCAGCCCCGCAATAACCTGACGACCTGTGTGGCGAACCTCCCTTTCGAGGACAGGACGTGCCTCGTCTGGACTCTTCCCCTGCACGTCAAAATGTATGCGCCGGATGGTGACGTTGAGCTCTTCATGCATGAGTTCCATATAGATCTCGAGGCACAGCACCTGCTTGTTGAAGATCGACCCGTGGTACCGCACGATGTTGGGGTGCGACAGCTTCGCCATGATGCCTATCTCACGGTTGATCTTGTCCATCTTCTCATTCGTCAGCCCGAATATCCGCTTCACAGCCAGGAACTCATTCGTCACCGTGTCCACCGCCTTGAAGACCTGCCCAAACGACCCCCTCCCGAGGCACTGATCCATCAGCATCTTCACATTGTGGCTCAGCCGCTGCCCCGTCGCGTCCTCCACCATCCCATCCAACACATCCCCGGACCGGCTCGTGTCATTCCGATGCAACCCGGCTGTCGCGTCAACACTATCCATAAACCCGTTGGAGGTGAAGGACATGCTGTGCACGCTGCCACCCTGCTTGCCGGGAGTCGCCCCCATCCCAGCAGTCCCCCTTGCAGACCCTATCGGTGTGTAGGGGTCGCTGTGTGTGGATGCCCTGCTCTCATGGGTGGACTGCCTCTCCAGCACCGCGGGGGGCCTGGATGCGGCAAGCAGGGGGCTGGGGCGTGCCGACCCCACCGACACACCACAGCCCTGCGTGAACTGCGTCTGCGACACGTCGTTGCAGAGCAGCTCCAGATAGTTACGGAAGGAGTAGTTAAACCCGGTGCGGTCCGCAGGGGGGACAGGCTTATATCCGTTGAGCGGGGTGAAGAGAAAATCACGCCGCCCGCCGCACAGAGGTTCTGACGAGGAGGTGGGGGTAACGAGGGTGTGGCGCGGGGAGGCCTCTTGCACAAGGTATGTCACAGCGAACTGCCCCGGGCGGGAGTGCGAGGGACGGACGAGGAAATCCCCCACCTTGTAGATCCCCTCGCCGTCGCCTCCGCCGTCGTCATCCGCCCCATGGTAGTAGATTCCGTTGTCGTAAACAGGGCCACGCTTTCTTCGCTTCTTCAGCTCCTCCTCCACGCCCTTTGTGTGGGCCCCGATGAGAAAGAACCGGCGGCTGTTCAGCCACATGACGTCATCCATCAACGCCTCCAGGGGGAAGAAGTGGAGAAATGCGTTGAGCTCCTCTCGTTTTACTGTCACGGAGGGCCGGTTCAGCTGCCTCCCTTCGCACTGTATGAGGTATCGCACGAGGTCAAACAGCTCGGAGTACTTCTCGTTGAAGGCCTGCACAGCAAGGCCGGACACCTCCGCCATGCGGAGCCAGAAGACGCTCCATTCTATCTCGTTCTCCCCGGGGCGAAACACCTGCGGGGCGGGGCGAGATGGCACCGCCTTCTCCGGCTGCGCGCAACGGGGTTGTGCTGAAGGGGTTGTCATGAACCCCCCCACCTCACCACCCCACCCCCACGCACGTTAAGCTTTTTTTTTGCTTGTTTAGTGTAGGCCGCACCGATCGGACTCGGATGCAAACCGGAAGAGAAAGAGAGTGAGATGTTACAATACGACCACCCCCCCCTGCAGCCGTTTAATATAAGCGAGGGCACATGTGTAGGCCGAGAGGCAATATTTTCGGTCTGTGTGCCTGCAGAGGTGTGTGGGATAATGACAAGCAAACGAACAGCTGGCAAGAGCAACGTTCCACAAACCTGCTGTGCCACAGAGAGGCGGGTGGGGTGTGTGGATGTGGGTGTGGGTCGGGGGAGGCGCAGAAGACGTTTTGTTTTTTTTGACTGAGACTCGCGGGCTTACACACAGGGCACGCTGCCTCCCTCATCTCATAGCGTAATGACGGCTCTCTCTGTGTGTTGCACATCCCGCATATTTCACACACCCGGTACTGCCGAGAGAGGTGTTTTGAGAGAGAGAAAAAAATGCGACGTGATCTGCGCACGCCGCACGCATATTCTATCTGGCGGGGCCTGCCTGCCTTGGAGACACAGGCCTGAGAAGCGAAGACGTGGGTTAGGTTGAGGGGGCCGGCCGGCTGTCTCATGGGAAGCATCCCATGTCGGCCGTCGGGGTGTGGAGAAGAGAGCTGAGCGGGTTAGGGTTAGGGCTGGCTGGAAGCTGCAGGATCCTTCGGGCGAAATGAGGTTTGGGCCTCATAGCAATGCGCTGCACCGCGGAAGATCACGTCAGGCTGTGCCGTGCCGGGTGACTTGCTCCGCAGGTGCAGCCGCTTCAGCAGCGCCGCAAGCTGCTCCGGCGAAGGCTGCGCCGCAGGCGCCGCGCGAGACGTCCGGTGCGTGACACGGTGCACCGTCCCCCGCACCTCCGTGAGCCCCCGCCGCCCAGCCCTCTGCTTCACGGCCCGCCGCACCAGCGCCTTCTTCTTGCGGTTCACCTCCTTAGATGCCCGCGCAGCGTTGCGCCGCTTCACCCAACCCTTGCCCTGCTTCGTCCACCGCGCGACACGCATCCCAAAAGCACCAGCGAGAAGGGCCAACGCACACCCACAAACAGCGGTGGTGATGGGTGAGGAGGGGACGGGCCAGCAGGCGCTGGGGCGCGTGTGTGTGTTGTGTAGATGCTGCAGGGCGGGGGATGTTGGTTTGTGGCGTGTGTTGGAAAACGATACATAGGTGGATAGCCCCCCCCCCGCCGAGGGGAAAGCTCTGTGACAACCCTGCCGCCAGGCATGTTCCCCAATGCCGGGGACGGGGAGCAGGGCGCGCCTGCTGTCCTGTTGGGGATATTGAGGAAAATCCCGGTCCGACGATGAAATGCCATTTCAGTAATGGTGATGTGATACCGTGGGTGTGTTTTGCCAACGCATGCTGAACGCCTCATCAAGCGGGCGGAGTGGGGTGTGGTGTGGGGTGTGGGGAAAAGGTCTGTTTGGGTGATCAGCCCGGCCACAACCAATCGCCTTTCATGGTCACGCGTATAAACGCGAAACCGGGGGGGCCCTCGCTACCAGATGTGACTGAGTAATGGGAGCAACCTAACAGGGGAGGTGAAGAGGGCACGGGTCTTAGCCTGATGACACACTGCAACCTCAAGGTGACTGGCGACACCTCTCCCACAGTCTGCGGCGACTCTGCCGTGGCGACAAGGCTTCCTGTCATGGGAGATCGCTGCGTGGATCAACGTGGCACTACCCGTGTGCTCGGCAGGTTGTTTCGGCACCTGTTTTCTCCGTGTCATGCTTTTCGTGAGCGTGTCAGGGATGTTGGCACACGCTGGGGAGGGTTCACATGATGACATAACATATATCAGAAGCACACACCCACGTGGCGCTGTCCTTGGCAGGACTTTGAAAGTGCCGCCTTGATATCCTTGTTGGATAGAACCCTCATATCACACCCTCAATCAGCTGACGACTGAGTGAGAAAAAGTGAGTTCCAGCCCACTTCCCCTCGCTGACTGACGAGCTGTGACGAGCTTTGACTGGTAGCGAGGGCCCCCCGGTGCAACTAACTAAAATACAAGCCAGAGGCGTTCCCCTCCGAGGGATGCAGTACCCCCGGGCACAGGGTTCTCCGGCACACACACAGGTTGACCTGATCTCGATTCCCAGCACACTGGGGCCAATCAAACCTTGCATGATTTTTGGTTCTTTTTTTTTTTCGCGCTGTCTTGTGAGCGGGACATTTCACCGATGCTCACGCTCACCGCACGGCGCTCTGCACAACCACCCCGACCACCCTAACCCGAGGTGATAACTGTGGCAACGGGCAGCGACACCAAACAAAATCGGAAGGAAAGGTTGAGAAGGGGGTGGAGTGCGGGATCGTGGCACATTGTTGATCTGCACATCTCGGGATCGAGAGCGGATCGCGTGCCCCTCCGTATTTTTCTCAGCCTTGCCGAAACAGAGTTGGGGAATTCAGCCACCCTGCCCTTTGAAGGCTGCGACCCCCCAACGCGATCACCAGGAACGTGTCGATGGGACCGCTTCGGGTCAGGTCGTGTGCATTGCATGTGGTTCCATGCGGGGCAAAAATATCAAAGCGCAAAGCAGCAGAATAAGCGGGATGCCAAAAAGGAATAAGCGGTGGCGGTTCGCCTTGGGTCTTTCTTTGTCCCAGCTCCAGGTCTCACCCGACACACCCCCCCCTTGGCCCCATCGGCTTGTTTTGCGATGCGGCGGTAGCATTTCCCACACAGCAAACCAGCGCACCGCTGGAGTGAAGGGTGGTGGTGTAGAGCAGGGCTTGCAGAGGATTCGTCAGACGCTATCCATGCAACCCGGACCCGGTGTGCTTTGGAGTAAGCAGGGTCCTGGGGGGGGGGGGGTCGAAGCGGAGCACACTAGGCAATTGTCCTAAAGGGAGCCGTGGCTCAGAAATGCAGAAAAGTGTGCCACCTCCTAAAAGAGGGTGGCAAGCTGATGCAGTTTGACACAGAGCGAAGGCCCCCAGAGACTATGCCGTGTGAGAGGGGGACGCCCACACAGTATGTGAGCATTTCTTCGTTTCATCGGGGGGTGAACCGAGTGAAATCTGGTGGGGAAACACTCTCGCCTTCACACAAGCAATGAAAGTGGTTTTACAGCGTAGAGTGCACGAGCACAGTGATTTTGGTGGAATATACACGAGACAGGCCGCTGTTGCAGACACAAAATAATCGTCCGAGTGGGTCCATTCTGTTGAGCTGAATGATGAACGCCTTTCCCGTGATCTGTGCCTGCCCCTGCCTGTGGGAAGGGGTCTTTGCCCTCCTTCCCGAAGAACCCCGAGCCGCCCCTGATGGACGTGAGGTGACATCAAAATGCGGCACGGCAACGAATCAACCACTGCCGTTGTTGCCGCCGACATTGGAATGCAGATTCCACCCTTTGTGCGCACCACTCCCCGGGTGTGGGATGAAGTGGCACGAGTGGGAGGGGGAGGGGGGGGGGGGCACAGAAAAGATGGGCTCCGCGCCGAACTGCCAACAAATCAACAATCCTCCCCACTTGCCAGGCATTCGAGCCCAGCGAACCTGAGAGACACAACACAAACCACACACCCCCCCCCCCTCACCCCGAGTAATCCTGAGAGCTTTTGAGAACATGTGATATAACCCCCCCTCTCCTCCCCGCAGGGGTGGGGGAGGGGTCGCGAGGCACAGGACCTGACGACCCACGCACACCCTCGCCTTTTGTCTCAACTGAATCGCAACAAAAAGAATAGTGGAGACTTGGTGTGGTCGAAAAAAAAATATACTCCTACAAAAACCCGGAGGTGTGGCAGCTGCCTCAGAACCGGGGCCTCCTGCTGTGCGCTAACCAGGTTTCCTGGTCTCCAGTAAAGAAGACTGTTCGGCAGCGCATGTGTTCCAAACCATTCGTTACCCCCCTGCACCCCACCCCCTGTGGGTTTCACATTGTGTTCCATTGATGTTCATGTGTCTCAGAACTGACGGGAATCCGCCTCCCGGTATGCCAGTTTTTGATAACACTGAAAGACTGACACCGCAGTCTTCACCACCCCCCCCCCCCTACTTCTTGGTCTGGCATCGGAAGACACGCACGGCCACAGGACAGCAACGGAAACTGCAGAAATCGCGTGAATTGTGTGGGTCACACGCCGCACAGAGAGAAAGGAAGGAGAGCAAAACATATAACGCAGGCGTGTAGGGGAGGGGGTGGGGAGGTGCGGTAGTCACGTGGATAAAAGGTAGGGTGCGGATAGTCAGACACCCCCTTCATTCTATGCGGGTGTGTGTCGTGGAGATCACATCAAAAACAGAATGTGCTCGGCGTGATCTACACTGCTGCAAAAAAAAGACTCACGTGTGTGAGGGGGGGGGGGGGGGCGTACGGTTGATGGCATGGCCGCTCCTGAGATGGAACCGCTCCTTGCCGGCAACCAATCAATTCATCCGGCTGGCCAACACCAAACAAAACAGGGCTGAATTACATTCTCACCACACAGATCAGAACATCCCAGACCCTTTGCATTTTGTTCGAAACTGCGCGGGGGGGAGAGGGGGGCCGGGGGCGGGGTGTTTTGACGAACGCCGGCGAGATGACCACACTGGGGTTGCAGAGTATTTTGACAACAAGTTGGAGACCAAAATTTTGGTACCCGGGAGGTCCCGGTTACCGGCCCGGGTACCCGGATCCGGGTACCTGGGGGGTACCCGGCGGATACCCGGGTACCCGGGCCGGATACCCAGCCGGATACCCCGGGTAGTTGGCCGCCCACCCACGACGGGAGGAAAAAAGAGTGAACGGGCAGCATGCCGTTCCTCTTTTTCCCCCCGTGAGGGTGGGCCCCCCCCTGCCAGGCAAGGTGAAAAAATGAAGAAACGGGCAGCATGCCGTTCTACATTTTTCCTTGCAAGGCAGGGAGGGCGCCCCCCATGCCAGACAGCAGCCACCCCTGGAGGGGCAACAACTGACGGGCATGGGGGAACGAGGTGGGTCTGGACCCGACACCGCCACCACACGCGCAGTGCACCTTTCGGATACACTGTCGTGAGTGGGGTGTGGGCAGTTCCCCTATCCTGTGAGCTCCTTTCGGACGAAGAGGTGCAGCGGTTATCTGCAACCTTCGTCCTGAACTTGCCTCGGGGGGAACGCCACGGTTTACCGCGGGTCCCGACGAGGGCACTCAGGCAGGATCTTCACGCCACCCCGCACCGAGGTCCCTTCTCACGCGGCGTGTCTCCCAGGTTCATGGCGGCGTCATCAGGTCAGGCTTTGTAGTCTCTACACCATCAGTAGTAAGGGAAATCCTAAAACCATACATGAAATCCACCTTTTGGGCCGCTGGTGTACGAGGCTTGTTCCTCCAATTGAATCATGTTTGCTGTGTCAGGCAATATCAATACAGCCGCTGAAAGAAGTCGAGGTGTTGTGGATCTGCTGCTCACAGGAAGGATTCAGGGAGGATCACAAGACTGACCACCCTCTTTCCTTTGTCAAGTACCCTGTAAAGCATCAGAACACCAAGTATCTTTCAACACTACATGTTCAAGAGTGGAATCAGTGGAATCGGAAGGGGTCACCTACCACACGGACACAGTTCCCGCGACTAATAAATGCCGAGAGTTCCGGTGTCCGACCACCTGGTATTACTTGGCTCCATCCACCCAGTCATTACGAGGGGGCGTCCCTTGAAGCCAGTTCCGCAGAACTCAGACCCCCTTAAAACCAATGTCCTGTGTAGACAACTACTTAGCCTGCCTGATGACGACACCAATTCGCTGGGAGAGACGCCGCGGTCCAGGACCCCAATGGGGATGACGTGGCATTGTTTGACCGGATCGGTTGTGTAAGTGTGTAGCCCCCTCTGCCCTCTGTCCCTCCCCCCAGGGTGGTGTGTGGAGGCGAGAAGCGCAAACAGCAGCAATGCAGGCATAGCAAAAAGTGGATCCCTGCAGGTAGACCCTCGGGGTACATCCCTATCATCGGGTCACCTGAAATTTCCCAATTTGAAAATCTGCAACAAGGCAACACGGGATGGGATGGGGCACATGACCTGCACAGGGGTGGGGGGCAGAGGGCAGGGGGTGGGGTTGTGGTTGGGGTCATGGCATTTGATTACTTGAGCTTTATTGCTCGAATTTCGCACAAGAAACCTCCTCACTTGGCCGATTCTCTCCCACAACAAGGTCCGGCTTCCACAACTCGGATTTGGAGTTTTGTAAGCCGGAGCAAACCTCATTTGCTTGATTTTTGGGGTCACATGAGTGAGAATTCGGGGCGAAACGTCGCGATTTTCTCACGACTGCCTTCGAAAATGGACAGTTCCAGACCACCAGGACCCGATTATGGGCCCAGACAAGTTTGGGTCAATAGTTTGGGCGAAATTTCGCCAAGGCCAAAAAACAGCCATTTTCCGGAAATTCCGGGACCCGTTTTAACGCGTTTTAGGGCCCAAAATAGGCTCAAAACTCAAAAATTCCTTCGAAATCGGGCTCAAACGTCCAAAATAGGACCCCCCCGAAATGGAACACTATCGACACATGTCACTCAACACGGGGGAATGGGGAGGGGAGAGGTTGTGGTGAAACGCACACACCTCGACCTGTGATGAGGTGAGATGTGGCTCTGCAATTACGGCACTACGCGTGCCGTAAACTCGAATGACCTGCTTTCTCCGTGTTCCATTTCCTCCTTCATTGCATGAGGCTACAAAAAAAAATTTGAAAAGGGTCCCCCAGGGCTAATCCTAACTTCATACCCAAACCCGGGGGTCAGGAATTCCCAGATTTCTCCCCTGTTTAGCGCGTTTTTTTTACCTCTGTTTGGCGCGTTTTTTTACCACTGGGAGCCCCATGCAGGAACGGGTGAAATTTTTGGGCCTGTGTGGGAAAAAACATACTCGTGGAAACCGCTGTCGCGAATCGTTACACTGCGACCAGAAAAAGTCCGAAAAACTGGAGGTGCGGTCTCCCAGCGAGGAGTGAGGTCGAGGCCTATTTATGGGAAAATGGGTGGACCAGGTGTTTCTCGTGGGGGATGACGTCTTTATGATGAATCCTCTGGACACCCGCCCCTTTTCCTGTTTATTCCCAGCCAAACCCGCTACACGGGTTAGCCAAACCAGGTTTTCTTGCAGGTAACATACAGACGCTCACTACCGTGGTTTTCTCCGGCGGCTGGGGGGCTCCGCCCCCCAGACCCCCCCGTGGCGTATGCCTGTCCAGGACCCAAGTCCTTTCGAGTCACATGCAACAAGCCTGCAGTGTTCCTCTATCCCGGTCCGTCTGGGGCTATACGAAAGGTGCGCAGATGTACCCGAGCCGCAGCGCCTCCCCGTCAAAACCTTTGCCTTTGAGTGGTGCATCGACGGAGGCGTGACGAGAGCGAGAGCGGAACAGTCCAAAAACGCACATTTTCTGGACACCGTGGGTGTGCCCCTCCATGAAAACCACCCACAAACAGGGATCCCTGTTTAGCGCGTTTTTTTGACACCCAAAACTGGATTTTGGCCCCGACCCCCCCCGGATTTAGGATTAGCCCTGTCCCCCTATACACTCTGGGTTATGGACAATAATTCACGGGTTCCCGGGCCGGGTACCCGGGCGGGTACCCGGCGGGTACCCGCCCGGGTACCCGGATCCCGGTATCCGGTGGTATCCGGGGGGTACCCCCGGGTACCCGGCGGACCACCCGGCCGGGTACCCGCCGGGAGGTGAAGACCGCGTCGTGCATACAAAAGATGCACACCGCAACCAACACGTTCACCAACTCGGGTGTGTTGGTGAATGAATCATCGTAACGCTAACATTCCCGACACTTAAATGCAGGTAGCGTGTTGAGTGTCGGGAAAGGGGGTCGGTGGGAGGTGCCGCTGCCCGGCATGTTGCAGGTTGTCAGCGGGGGTGGTGGTGTGTGGAATGGAGATCTACGCGATGGTTCTCCCGCCATTACACCGCGGGGGCCAAGAGAACGCAAAAATACACTGGCCGAGCCTGCCCTTTGGATCCTCTCTTCTCCATAACAAGGTTCACAGAGCCACATCACGCAGCTCAAACCAAGAGAACATGCAACACTGCAGGAAGAAGGGGATGGTGGCCTAATTTTCGCAAGCGAACCCTCCAGCAACGCGAGTCCCTTTTTTTGCAGTCACTGCACCAGGGTGTAATGCACAGGGAAGGGCCTGCCGGGAGAAAATCACTGGAAAACACCATACTGCATGTCGATACATTGGAACGAAGGCCCCCCTATCTAAGGCATTTGGCAACGTGATGTGCCAGGAATGTAAAGGGTGGCAAATATTTTTCGTATGCGGTGCGCAAAGATGTGGGCGCACCAGCGACCCGCGCCTCGGCACGGCTTCCACCTGACAGGGTGGGGAGGGGTTTGTGGGTTTGTGGGTTCGAGGTGAGTCTGGCCATGGAGAGAACGGAAGGGTCGAGTGGATTTTTGCACGAGATATAACGATTTTCGCACGAAAATGCATAGGGTCGCGCTGTCAACCTCTCCCACCCGTGGGTTCATTTTTTTGATGCGGTTGACGCCTCCACAGTACCGAGCTCGGTGGATAGGTCATGACAGCGGTAGTCTTCTTCAAAAGAGAAGCAGTTGGCACATGGTTGGCGTATGCTTGAGCAGACACCTCTCCTCACTGTGCATTTATTTCTCGCAAACACACACACAGCCACAGTTCCCCCGCCCCCCCTGGAACAATGGCAGTTTAACCACGGTTTGCCCCCCGGGCGGGATCCCGGGCGGGCCCGGCCGGGTTCCGGGAAATTCCGGGATTCCCGGGATTTCCCGGCCGGGAAATCCCGGGATCCCGGCCGGGAATCCCGGGATTTCCCGGCCGGGATCCCGGGATGACCCCGGGATATCCCGGGGTCATCCCGGGACCCCCCCGGGGTCAGGTGTAGGTGGGTGGTAAGATGACTTGAGAGTTTTGCACATTGCATATTGCACGCTGCCGTTGCCCCCTTCCCCTTTGCGATCCACCCGATGTCATTAGTTTTTCACGGTTTGCCCCCGGGCGGGATCTCGGGCGGGCCCGGCCGGGAAATCCCGGGATGGCCCCGGGATATCCCGGGGTCATCCCGGGACCCAGTCGTGCCCTTGTGCTCCTCACTCACGACACCATCATCAGCAGGAGTGTGAGTGTGGAAGCGTCAACGCAAAAAGAAACCAAAGCAAGTGCCGAACAAAGCGCAGTGACACTTTTCGCTCAGTAATGCTGAAAAATGAGCCGCCTCACAATGTTGGTGACCCCTCCACCTCTTCCCAGCACAACTGGAGGGCCACCCACTCTGCGCAGTTTGCCGAAGCTAGTACCTGGCAATAACCCAGCGCGTTCACTCCATCGATCTGTACAAGAGGCAGCCCAGCCAGTGTCACAAGCCCAGGCCGAGGGGGGGTGACATTCTCTCGGAGTACCCGAGGGAACAGAGAGGTAACAGAGCGGGATATCCGTGGGATATCCCTCTCTGTTTCTCGCGTGTCTTCTGCAGGGTTCCACATTGGTGCAGGACATCCAACGGGAGAAGTAACATTCCGTGGAGGTTATCCCATAGGATATCCTCCCCAGGTTCTGGGAATCGAACCACCACCTATGTTGTCACGCAGGCTCCATGCGACAGTACCTCGCGGACAACCCAGAATCGGGCGCGGAGCACATCTCCCGACGGTGTTCCCCCGAGGGGAGCCTCGCCCGGGTGTACTTTGCACAGAGTATGGGCGCCCTGTTTGGGATGTCGACTGCCGCAACCAGATCCCAGGCACTGTGTCGACGACGCAGCACCTGAGCGGGTTTTGAACCCGAGACCGTCAATTCTCAGCAGGACCTCAGGGAGGGCGCCGACCCGGGCTTCCCCTCCCGGTGTCCTCGCCTCGAAGGGAGGGCGTTTGGTGTGTCGGCATGAGGTGGTGCAGAGGGCAACCCTCTGGAGTGCACTACACAGCGACGTGGTTCCTGATGGACACCGTGGTTGAGCAGCAATCTTGTTTCCTGCCACTTGTAATCCTGCCACTTGTCACTTGTGTGCTGCCTTCGTGTGTGCGCCTGTGCCTCCCTGTTCTGCATTTGGTTACCCTCACGGGTATCACGATACAGAGCAGTCCCCCCCCTCCTCCCCCCAAAAATCGTTCGCATCATCTTGGCGCCCATTCCTTCCACTTTCTGTGGATGTGTTTGGTATTTCCGAACGGAATTTTCCAGCGTCAAGACTGATACCTCGCCGTTTTCGAGTCAGTCACTTCCACCGCCGCTGCGATTTGCGTACCGGTAGTTGTGCAGAAATGCTAACATTTAATTTGCTCTGTGGAACCTGGACTGCACCTTCTGGGATGTGAGTCTGTAGATAGTTGGACAGTTGCGGTACCCATCTGTTAGAAAGCTGAAAGGAACCTTGTCGGGCGATCAAGGACGACTGAGGGTTCAGTTTGAGTTTAATGTGGTCCAAGGGTACAACAGACATCACTGCTTTGCAGATCCCTCTTGCTTGTCCCTCTGGTAACTTCCAACGGCTCAAACTCCTCGACTTCCTTGGGTGGGCATTTGCCATACCTGACGTAAAACAGTGATGCTTCGTGCTAGTGGTGAACCTGACGTTAGTAAAGGAAGGGTGCTGCGGCTGTCCACGAGGGGCTCTGATGCCTCCTCACGGTGCCTGGTTGGTCGGTTCAGGTGAAACAGAGCAAATTTAGTGTTAGGGGGATGCCTCTGGTCAAGGCCTTTTCACAAAAATTGACCCACGGCGCCGAGTTGGGCCGTTGGTTCCTGGTTGTAGCTCGGTCTACGCCAGGTTCCACACCCCGTCATCGCAAAACGTACGCATACACAGAGGCAAAACACAACAGCCTCTGTGGTACGGGAGCATGGCGGGAGGAAATTTTGCCTTTTGGTCAAATAGGCACCCTTTTGTAATCACTTGACCCGCAGGGTGGCTGAGTCTTATCAGACAGGCCGACCTACATGTTGATCAGTGGAACCACACAACCTGTTCAACCTGCCCCCGGGGTGGCTGAGTCCACCCCTGCCGTAGCGTAAGATAAGCCTACGTCGACCCTCGTCGTCCTCTTCGTCGTCCTAGGACTGTGGAGTTCAGCAACCAGGAGGAGGATGCGGAACTGCTGTGAGCTGCACACTCTCTTGACACACCTGCACGTATCTGCGTTACACTCGTGGTAACCCCGAACCCTGTATTTATACAGGAGACTTCCATCTGGGACAGTTTCTGTTCCAGATGAGCTTTGACAGTGGTAGCCATCTTTGCTATGGAGCCATCGTCATTGCTATCGTCGTCACTCGGACCCATGAGCAGTGGATACAATTGGTGTGGAAGGAGAGGGTGCGGTTCTGGATCAGCAGGTCTGAATCTGAAACTGGGACTGAAAGCCATAGGTCTGAGATGACCTCGGTCCAAGCGACCTGAGACTGAGAACCCCCGGGATTCCCGGCCGGACCCCGGCCGGACCCGGCCGGGATTTCCCCGGGATCCCGGCCGGGATTTCAAAATCCCGGTCCCGGGCCCGGAATTTCCGGGCCCGGCCGGGGTTTCCCGGGATCCTGCCGGGGGGCAAACCGTGTTTAACAATAAACATCGTCGGGGGTCAAAAATAACATCCCCCGACACCCAGCGGTTGCATCAGAACGAGTAAATAGTAACGCGAAGAACAAGGGAGGGAAGAGAGACGCATCGGGAATAGAGAGGAAAAAGGAAAGACTAGACGTGAAAGAGCGGCTAATGTCCGCTGCAGGATCAAATCGGGAGAGTGGGTGGGTGTAGAAGGGGGGTGGAAGACCACCGAACGGCTCTGCTTGCAATGCAGGAGGATCCTCGGGCACACACACGCACTGGGGGAATTCACCCTATGTCAAACACAGACTGTTGCCAGGCTCGTCTAGTGCTCGTGTCGGATCAAAATGCCTTCGCCGTGTCTGAGTTTGTTGGTCGTAGGAAGGTGTCGCGGTGGCAGGGGCTCCTATCTGTCTCAGAGAGGGACAGCCGCTTCGGAAATCTTGTCCCTTCCCAGCTGCGCTGCAGTGAGAGAGCCCCCGAACCCTGCATCTGTCACACACAGGTGGCGGGGGTGGGGGCGGGGGGGAAATCGTACTCCGTTCGCTTGACACAATGTCCAGCAGCTGACAAACCCAATTTACAAAACCCAGCTCCGAACCGAGTTTCGTAGAGGGCGCGTTTGCTGTCTCAAGCCTGTGTCGAGGTCTTGTGAAGTGTGTCATTGGGGTGATTCTCCTCGAGCGTCATGCCGTACGATTTCATTCGTTGCTCCGGGAATTTCGCTCTCCTTCGTCCGCCCGTGGTTTGCAGAACGAGTAAAAACCTACATGTGCCCTGTCGGATCGTGAAGTGACAGTAAAACGTGGCAACAAACCAATGCCTTCCCTCAATTGATTGTGTTGTCCCGCAGATCCCACCCTTTGCACACCACACCCCGGGGTCTGATGAAGTGGTGTGAGTGGGAGGAAAAAGGGCGCAGAAAGTACTTCCCCGCCAGTTGGGAAAATATGTGGAATGGAAAAAGGAAAAGGCAAAAGACAAAACAGAACGACACACAGAACGGGCGAACGCCGGGGGTCAGGCTGTCTAGCCACTCCCGAGGATGCAAATGGGGGAGTGCGCGCGGCACAATGGCACATTAAATACCGCCTTGTGTACGGGGGCTGCAGCACATATCGCACCAGGGGGCGCACGCCCTTCGGCGCCATCACCACACACCCTCATCACACAGGCGGAATGCACACCCCGTGAGGGGGCTCCTTCCCTCTGAACAGGCCTGAGCCACTAAGGGTGCTCCGACGGCACAGCCACCCGCCCTGCCCAACCCGTGGCCAACAGGCAGTTCTTACCGCCAGATCTCCAACCTGTGGCTCACAGCGGTGCTGCATATCGGACACTCATCAAGGCCCACTGCACAACCCGCGCAAGACGCGACGTGCTTACAGGGCATGAGCACGGTGTTCGCCGTCGCCTGTTTCGGGGGGGGGGGGGTTTGATTGTCAAGAGTGAATGGAAAGCAAGTCTCCCAGCCCCTTCATATTTTTTTCGCACCCACCCACCCACCCCTGCCAACCCCACCACACCCAAACATACCGAACTGCAGACGGGGCACGTCCGCTCGGCACTGAGCGACCTGGGCGACCCCGTCGACAGCACAGACCCACGCGGGGACAGCGACGGCGAGGTCGATATGCGCCGCAGCTCTGTGCGGGGATGTTTCCTGCCCGACACCAGACAGGTGAGGGGCACCTCTGCCAGAGACAGCCCGCAGTACTCGCAGGTCTCCACCCGCAACACCTTCCGCGGCGACAGGCTCCCGCTGCGCGGCACACTGCGGGGCACGCTGCGCGCAGAGCTCCGGGGGGAGCTCACAGCACCGCCACCACCACCGGTATCGCTGTTCCCCTCCTCGGCCTCCTCCCCCTCCTCCGCGTCGCACTCATCTGTCAGCTGGTCGCCCTCCACCTGGCCTGGCAGGGCGATCTGCTCGTCAGGCTTTGCCGCACCGCACATCCTGCACACACCCCCGCTGGTGTTGGCGTAGGTGCAAGCCGGGCATATGAAGCTCACGATGCGCGACGCCTTCCTCCCGCGGAGCTGCCCGATCTCCACCCCCAGCTGATCCCATATGTTGTGCACCACGGCAGCGCGGTCCGCCAGCGTCGCCACCATCTGGAGTGACTTGAACGGGACACCCAGGATAGGCTTTTTGAACAGCCCCGTCTCATAGCACATCATCTGCAGCCTCCCCCTCTCCGCGTGGCAGGATATCCGCTGTGCGGAGTACATCCAATCGCCTGTCGGGGCATACACGTCTAGCCTCCCACCGTGGTGCAGCACCAGCTTTGTCCTCCCGCTGGGTGTCTGGAAGGTTACAACCTCCCCACGATCCATCGCTGCAATCACAGCGGACCGATCGGGGCGGATGCTGGCACGGGGTGACGGCTGGCCCTGCTCTGACCCCGAGGGGAGGCCAGAGGCATCAGACCACCTGGGGCCACGGTGGGGGCGCCCGGTGTGGACGCAGAATAGTGGGGTCGCGATAAGAGGGAGCCCGCAGTCTGCACAGGATGAGCCCTCGGCAGTCCCATCGTGGACATGAGGGTCTGTCGTCACGACGAAGGCGCTGAGCGTGTGTGGGATGCCTGCTATGTCAGCGAGGTGTGCCACGTCGGAGAGGAGGTTGAGGAGATCAACCCCGGTGGCGCGTGCCCTGCAGATAGGCTTGTCCTTCAGGCTGTGGAGTGTCACGGTGCTTCCAGCGGAGTCGTTCCCCTCCCGGCTGACGGTGGATGCGATGATGCCGCTGACAGCGTACTGCCACTTCCCGCCGGACATCACCTCGAGAAATTTCGGCCTGCAGTTCAGCAGCGTAATCTCATCCCCGGACTCATCCTGCATGTTCACGCTGTCGCTCCGAAGCAGCGCATTAGCGAGGTGCTGTGCCGGTGGCGGGGCCTTCGGTGGTTGCGGCAGCCCTTTGGAGCCTATATACCAATCAACCTCATCCAGCACGCTCTCACGTTTCTTGTTCCGGCTGAATCCACCGCCCATCCTGGGGTGGGGTAGGGGGTGGAGGGCGGTCGGAGGTTCCGGCGGGAGTTGCTGTGGTTTCTTCAAAAGGGTGAAGTGGATCCGCCAACACGGTGGGATCTTGTAAATTTTACATGTATAACTACAAGTATATACATGTATTATACATGTATAATACTTGCATGTCAACTATTATACATGTATAATACATGTATATGCCTGAAATATACATGTAAAATACATGTATATCAAGTAAAAATACAAGTACCGTAAACGGAAATATTGTGGACCGTAATAAAGGTGAACCGTACTATAGGTGGACCGTAAAAAAGATGGAACAAATGGGATTTTTCCGGAACTTGGAACATTTTTACGGTCCACCTATTTTACGGTTGGGATAGTGGACTTGGCGGTTTTTTTTACGAGTTCCTTCGTGACGAAGTCGCGAAGGAACCAAGGAAATCGTACGACTGAAGCTGCAGGATTAACACCACAGAGCCTCAGCACAGAGTGTGCGCTCACCATCGTCCGGGAACTGTTCTCCCACAGTTACTGCAGGGTGTACTACACTAAAGGAGTACGATTTCCCTGAATTTTCCGGGCACTGATTCACGAATTTACATCTGGAGGGAGCCCGGTGGTCTCAGCTTCTGTCTGCGCGCCCTGCCGTACTGTGGCTGCTTTTGTGGGCTCGTGCATCAGGTTCTACTTTTACTTCTACCGGAACGCTCCTTGCATGGTACTACACTTCTCGAGGTGTGGTGGTGGGTGAGTCTCGAGGTGAGTGGTGGTGATCGTGCCCTTTCCACACGCAGGGAGGACTTGCTTCTCTTGCTGGTGTTGGTTGCGGTGGTGGAGGGAGGGTCCAAAGCTGGGAGGTCGGGAGGCCTACGTGCGGGAGTCTGCGGCGTGGAGGCCGCAGTCCGCGCCCCGCAACCCACCAGCCCGCGGGCGAAAATCGCATTGTCTTTTCCATATGCAGTCCCAATAAATAGTGGACCGTAAAAAAGATGGAACGTTTGGCCTTTTTTTGGGAACTTGGAACATTTTTACGGTCCACCCTTTTTCCGTTTACGGTATAATACTTGCATGTCAACTATTATACTTGTATTTTTACTTGATATACCGTAAACGGAAATATTGTGGACCGTAATAAAGGTGAACCGTACTATAGGTGGACCGTAAAAAAGATGGAACAAATGGGATTTTTCCGGAACTTGGAACATTTTTACGGTCCACCTATTTTACGGTTGGGATAGTGGACTTGGCGGTTTTTTTTACGAGTTCCTTCGCGACGAAGTCGAGAAGGAACCAAGGAAATCGCACGACTGAAGCTGCAGGATTAACACCACAGGGCCTCAACACAGAGTGTGCGCTCACCTCGTCCGGAACTGCTCTCCCACAGTTACTGCAGGGTGTACTACACTAAAGGAGTACGATTTCCCTGGATTTTCCGGGCACTGATTCACGAATTTACATCTGGAGGGAGCCCGGTGGTCTCAGCTTCTGTCTGCGCTCCCTGCCGTACCGTGGCTGCTTATGTGGGCTAGCGCAGCAGGTTCTACTTTTACTTCTACCGGAACGCTCCTTGCATGGTACTACACTTCTCGAGGTGTGTGGGTGAGTCTCGAGGTGAGTGGTGGTGATCGTGTCCTTTCCACACACAGGGAGGACTTGCTTCTCTTGCTGGTGTTGGTTGCGGTTGTGGAGGGAGGGTCCAAAGCTGGGAGGTCGGGAGGCCTACGTGTGGGTGTCTGCGGCGTGGAGGCCGCAGTCCGCGCCCCGCAACCCACCAGCCCGCGGGCGAAAATCGCATTGTCTTTTCCATATTCAGTCCCAATAAATGGTGGACCGTAAAAAAGATGGAACGTTTGGCCTTTTTTTGGGAACTTGGAACATTTTTACGGTCCACCCTTTTTCCGTTTACGGTACATGTATTTTACATGTATATTTCAGGCATTTACATGTATTTTACATGTATAATACTTGTCATGCAAGTATTATACATGTATTTTACTTGTCATGCAAGTATTTTACATGTATAATACTTGCATGACAAGTATTATACATGTAAAATACATGTAAATGCCTGAAATATACATGTAAAATACATGTATATCAAGTAAAAATACAAGTATAATAGTTGACATGCAAGTATTATACTTGTATTTTTACTTGATATACATGTATTTTACATGTATATTTCAGGCATATCCATGTATTATACATGTATAATAGTTGACATGCAAGTATTATACATGTATAATACATGTATATACTTGTAGTTATACATGTAAAATTTACAAGATCCCACCGTGAAGCCAAGCAGGGGGGGGGGTAGGGGGGGCTAAAACCGGGAGTAAGGGGGGTGACGATTCTTCCCGATTTTCCAGAAAAATAAAAAAAATCGGGGGAAAAAACGCTGAAAAAAGGCGAAAAAAGAGTATGGGGAGTTGGGTCCAGTATAGCAAAGTTTGTGTATTTTTCGGGTGTTTTTTTGAATGGGACACCCGAAGAACATGGTTTGACATAAGACTTACTTATTTTTACGCTTATTTCGTAAGATTTGTAAGTCTTACAAGACTTACGGATTTTTCCGGAAATCTTATAAGACTTATAAGATTCTTACAGAAATCTTGCAAGTCTTACAAGATTCTTACATCTTGCCCTGCTATTGGGGCAGGAACTGGGTGAACTGGCACCCTGATGTGCCTCGTTCAGCCGGCCACCTGGCGTGACACGGTCATGCACAGGCTCTTTGCAGGGTCGACCTCGCCCTGGACCAGTCGTAGGCTTACGCTACTGTTGGTTTTCAGGACTGGCCACCACTGCGCGGGTCAATTTTTTTGGAAAGGGGGCCTTGACCAAAGGCAAACAGTTTTTGAGTTCTTGCACCACTTCATCTCGGGACTACTCTGATTGGGGATTCCTCGGATTCGTCGACACGCTGTTTCAGAACTGTGCATCTCCATCCACACCGGCATCGGGTCACCCGCTGAATGCCGTGAGGGCCGAAGCCCAGGGTCAGATTTCGGTACAAGGCGATTAACAGGTCGTTGAGAGGTTCGCAAGTTTAAATGTACCTACAAAAGCTTCATGTACCCGTGATAGGGATTTAGTCATTGCTATAGGTGAAGATCAGAGCCCAGGCGGGATGTAAGACAGGGTGTCGCAGATGCAACAATGTCTCCAGAGCCACTTTGTATGCCTTTGTTCGGGATGCCCCTTCACCTGTCGCGCTTAGGTTCCGTCCAAGTTCGCCGATTCCAGTGCTTCAAGAGAGCACACAGTTCCTTCCCAGCAGTCTTCATCCTCGGTTCCGAATCATCGCAGTCCCTCGAATCCATGGTGCAGAACTAAATTCTCGAAAGGCGGTCAATGTTTTGAAAGGGGCCCGTGACCAGCGGAAATTGGAATTTTTGAACCCAAACCTGCAAGTGTGACTGTTGTTTAACGTTGTCCAAAGCCCCTTGCGGTGTGACAGTATATTCGTTTTGTGAATATCTGTCACATGGCTATGGCAACACAGACACAGGCAAGCTGGGGAGGCGTCGCGTCCGTCGAAAAGATCATTTCTGCACAACTACCGGCATCGCAGCTACGGTAGAAGTGACTGACCCTGTTCTTGTAATCTTGACGCTGGAAAATTCCATTCGGAAATACCAAACACAACCACGCAAGTGGTTGGAATGGGCGTCAAGATGATTTTTTGGGGAGTGGACTGCCCTGTATCGTGAACCCGCTGAGGGACAAAATACAGAACAGGGAGGCACAGGTGCAGGCACACACAGGCAGACACAGACAACACTGAAAGCAGTCATTTGGGCGGGGGGCGGGATATTCCCTTCCAGTCATCGGAGATTCCCTTCATTCATCAGTGCGTCTTCAACGAAGACCCCAGGAAGCAAGACCACATCGTTTCCCAAACTCCCAAACTACAGGTTTTGTTTGTGCGCACGAGCGACAGTGTGTTGTGACCCCTGTGCAGGGCGTTGCTGTGAATAGGTGGTTTTGTGTTGCTCTCTCAAAACACACTGCGCGCGTACGCTCCCACTGACTCTTTCGCTGACAAGCAAGTTTGGGCAAAAAAAAATATCACCCCACGCCCCCAAGGTTCCCTCCCCCCGCTTCACACCGCCGCCCCCCCACTCCCCCTGGTCCACCGACGGGCAAGTTCTGAAAATCAAAAAACAAGATGGGGGGTTTCGCTCGAAAGTGCAGAAAAGTGTGCCGACGCCGTCACCCGCCACAAAGAACACGGTGTAGGATTCTTCTGCTTTCACAAGCAGCAGAGACCAGGTGGGAGTGTGGCAGTCCCTGGCACGCCCCCGTGAGTGTTGGTAAAAAAAAAGTAAAATTAGCGAAAAGTGAGAGCCTCCACAGCTCAACCCCGGCCAGTATGCGGTTTGTTTGTCCTAGAGAGCAGACTGACGTCGCGGAAGAACGAAGTGTGGTTTTGAGGGCGCCCTGAGGCCAAGCCCACAATCGAGTGTGGGCTTGGGCACGCATGCACAAACGCTGAACCCAAGTACACGAACCCAATTACACGACGCACGGTTGTCTGCGGTGAGGAAAAGAGACACTGAAGTCTCTGAAAAACCTGCCGCTGGCTAGCAACCCCGGCCCGATTGTCTCAACCAACCCCACCTGGAAAGGTGGGTGTTAGTACGACCACGTGTAACCTCACACCTCAACTTCCCGCATCGCCGTCAGCGCGGACTCAACCGTCCGGATGAGCTGCACCCCCTCTGGAGGTCCTTCAGCATCATCTTCCTCGCTGTCAGACGCATGCTGAACACCGGGGAAGCCCTTGCGGAGTGGCTTCTTCTTTGCGACCACCAGGTCCCCAAGGTCCTGGTTGGCCGCGCAGAAAACCACCTGGGCCTTGCGCTCGCGCGACATGGCATCCCGGCCCTGCAGTGCGTGAAGGGCCACACTCAGCACAGAGTCAGGAGCCGTCGACGCTGGGGGCAGATGGACGGCCGCCAGTGCCTTCTCCGCCAGGGAGGACAGGGGTGTTGCTGCCGTGATCCCAGAATCAGGTAAGTGCGCTCTCCAGAATTTCACAGTCTCCAGCCGGGTGTCCGTTGCTGCGACCACGTAGGCATCCCATTCTACCTTGGTGACGCGGAAGGGGAGGCTCAGCTGAAGCTCTGCCAGCGACATCACGTTGCCGACGCCTCGCATGACGTTCAGCATGTCGGGGTCGAGGTGCCTCAGTGCTTGCCAGGTGACAAACCCGCTGTCGTGCGCATCCCACCTGTGAAGAGGGGAAGGAATGACAGTGCACCGACATGGCATACCGCTTGTGCATCGCCACTGCAAGAGGCTTTGCGAAGTCGCCGATGGCTGGGTCGGCAGCCATCCTGTCGAGCTCACCCTGGCACTTCACAATCAACCCGTACACCTCATGACCCTTGCCGTGCTGGGTGTTGATGATTGCATCGACCAACGCGCGAAACTTCTTCGTCACGGTCAGCATCCTGCGGAAGTCATCGCGGAGGGCCACGAGGTTGTCGCGCAGCAGACAGGCGAGCTTCCGCATCGACACCGGCACATCTGCGCGCTTCAGCTCCTGGCCAACCCAGATGTATAACACCTGGAACCGGTCAAAGAGATGCTCGTAGATCTCCAGGCGCGCCACAAACCGTGTTTGCGAGGGGAGAGGGCACCTCTTGACCGGCACAGCCGTAGGATTGTCAGCAGCAGCCTTCTGAGCCTCTTCCACGACCGTGAGAAGGTCGCTCAGCTGTGATGCCGCGGCAATTGCAACAGAGAACGCCGGGAGAACGTCGTGGAAGTGGGGGCGGAGCTGGCCCACGCGGAAGCTGCCCTCCTCAGCGCTGACGCAGCTGCGGATGGAGCTGCGCACCGAAGCCTCCAGCTCCTGCACCCCGTTGGCGGACATACGGGCGCAGTCATGCTGGGCTGCAACCCAACGGGCGTGGCGCTTTGCATTGAGCGACCCCTTCAGGAGGTTATCCATGTATTTGGCGACCAGGAACGGAGGCCAGGCTGCGTCGTTGAGAGATCCCTCCCACTCGGAACCTGCATTCATGCAGATATGGGCAGCACACGGCAGGAAGATAATCTTGCGGTGTGATGCCGTCTGGAGGGCTGCAGGGCCGTCGGCTCCGCCGCGGTCCGACCGCACGCACAGAGGGTTGCCCAGACCGTAGTCCGCAATGACTTCCTCAACAGCGTCGCGAATCATCCGCGCATTTGTGTACCCCCGTGGAAAGAACACCGGGGGAAGGACGACGCTTGCATCTGCATTCTGGAGCAGCAGGATGCATGCCGGGTCATTCTGCACCATCCCGCAATCATGCATCACCCAGTAGGGCTTGGACCCAAAAGTCTCGGTGATGTATGTCGTACCGATACCCATCAAGATATCCAGGGTGGTACGCAGGAGGCGGTTGCAATTCGGTGGTGTCGCAGGAAGCTTACACCCCGAAAGGCACTCGAGGGCTGTCTGCATCTGATGTGCAGGGATGCCGGCGTAGGCCATGGCAAGGCCAATGGCGTGCTCTGGCTCCGGGCCCAGTGCCTCTGTCACGGCACGCTTTTGCCTGCCAGCACGGTCACCGTTGCGCACTCTATCTTTATGCGCACCGGTGCGGAAGTGCTTCGACAGATCACTCCTCTGGACGCCGGGCTTCCAGACCTTCGAACAGGGGTCGCAGATGAACACCTTTTGGGCGTCCGGCCACGACTTCTGCAAATCGGCAGCCCCCTTGAATTCAGTGCACTCGCTCAGGGTGACCGCTTTCAGATCGGGGAAGTCTGCCAGGTACTCTTTTTCGAACTTTAAGGCGACACAACCTTCCCCTGCATGTTCCTTGCCCACAGGCTCTCTCGGGTTGACAGCGGCAAGAAGTGCGGCGGACAGATCGGCCTGCTCCACCTTCTCGGGACCCTTCGTCCTCCCGCGCTTCTTCGGCGACCCTCGTGGAGGCTGCGTCGTCGGATGATCGGCTTCGCGGCGGCGCTTCTTCACGGATGCAACAGCCATCAACTGCTCGGCGCGCTCACGGGTGCCCGTGAAGTTAGCGGGCAGCAGTCCCTCTTCGGCGGCGTGTTCGAGGAGGAGTGGCTTGTTTTTAAAACGCTTGAACCTGTTTCGTTCAGCGGTTGCAAGCGCTTTGAAGGCAGGAGTGTCTTCAATATTCGACTCCTCGGAAGACGCCTCTTCCTCGACCGCATCGGGGTCGATTGCCAACTCTTCCGGTGGCATGGTGTGTGCGTGTGTGTGTGGGACGACACTGCGAGATGGTGGTGATGTGTGAACAACGGGTGAGGGGACGAGAAACTGACTCAGGACGATGACCAGATTGTACCAGGACGATGGACATTTTGTAACCCAGGACGATGGACATTTTGTAAATCAGGACGATGGACATTGTGTAAATCAAGACGATGGACATTTTGTAACCCAGGACGATGGACATTTTGTAACCCAGGACGATGGACATTTTGTAAATCAGGACGATGGACATTGTGTAAATCAGGACGATGGACATTTTGTAACCCAGGACGATGGACATTGTGTATAAATCAGGACGATGGACATTCCAATGGGGACAAAAATATTTTTGTCCCCATTGCTCGCCCAGAACCACCCACCGTGAAAAATGGCAAAAATCGAGTATTTTGCCATTTTCGCATTTTTTGACCATGTCCCAGGAGCGGTAAAAATGAAAAATTCGATGACGCGTTTTAGGCCTCAAAACGGGCTCAAAACTCAAAAATTCGATCAAAATCGGGCCCAGATGTCCAAAATAGGACCCCTCCCAAAAAAAATTTGAAAGGGTCCCCCTACATATTCTGGGTATTACCCATAAGACTTATAAGATTTTTCCGGAAATCTTATAAGTCTTATAAGATTTCCCGGAAATCTTATAAGACTTATAAGATTTCCGGAAAAATCTTATAAGTCTTATAAGATTTCCGGGAAATCTTATAAGACTTATAAGATTTCTGGCAAGAATCTGACGGAATCTTACCGGCTTCTTATAAGATTTCCCAAAAATCTTATAAGATCTTGTAAGATTTGACGGCTTATCGTAAGAATTCTTGTCTTACAATCGTAAGTGTTCGTGGCCAATAAGCGTAAGAATCCATAAGAATCCATCAAAATTCTTAAGCGGCTTGTCAAACCATGGAAGAACCCGTTGATATGTGAATGACAAGGGAGGAACACCCACCCGCAGGCAGCAGGAGCAGAGCCGGCGGATGATGGCGACAGTCCGGCAGGGAGACGGACGCACAGTGGTGTGGGTGGACGGCGCCCGAGGCAGGTGGTGGAGGAGGATGCGGGATACCCAGCGCACACAAAAGTGATGGGCAGATCCGCGACCTGCCCCAATGACATGGGGGAGATCCGGGTAGATCGGCCAAGAGCCCCAATGACATGGGGGAGATCGGGACAGATCAACCAAGTGCTCCAATGATGTGGGGGAGATCGGGACAGATCAACCAAGTGCCCCAATGACATGGGGGAGATCGGGACAGATCAGCCAAGTGCCCCAATGACCTGGGGGAGATCGGGACAGATCAACCAAGTGCTCCAATGACATGGGGGAGATCGGGACAGATCAACCAAGTGCCCCAATGACATGGGGGAGATCGGGACAGATCAGCCAAGTGTTCCAATGACATGGGGGAGATCGGGACAGATCAACCAAGTGCCCCAATGATGTGGGGGAGATCGGGACAGATCAACCAAGTGCCCCAATGACATGGGGGAGATCGGGACAGATCAGCCAAGTGCCCCAATGACCTGGGGGAGATCGGGACAGATCAACCAAGTGCTCCAATGACCTGGGGGAGATCGGGACAGATCAGCCAAGTGCCCCAATGACCTGGGGGAGATCGGGACAGATCAACCAAGTGCTCCAATGACCTGGGGGAGATCGGGACAGATCAACCAAGTGCCCCAATGACCTGGGGGAGATCGGGACAGATCAACCAAGTGCTCCAATGACCTGGGGGAGATCGGGACAGATCAGCCAAGTGCCCCAATGACCTGGGGGAGATCGGGACAGATCAACCAAGTGCTCCAATGACCTGGGGGAGATCGGGACAGATCAGCCAAGTGCCCCAATGACCTGGGGGAGATCGGGACAGATCAACCAAGTGCTCCAATGACATGGGGGAGATCGGGACAGATCAACCAAGTGCCCCAATGACCTGGGGGAGATCGGGACAGATCAACCAAGTGCTCCAATGACCTGGGGGAGATCGGGACAGATCAACCAAGTGCCCCAATGACCTGGGGGAGATCGGGACAGATCAACCAAGTGCCCCAATGACCTGGGGGAGATCGGGACAGATCAACCAAGTGCTCCAATGACCTGGGGGAGATCGGGACAGATCAGCCAAGTGCCCCAATGACCTGGGGGAGATCGGGACAGATCAACCAAGTGCTCCAATGACCTGGGGGAGATCGGGACAGATCAGCCAAGTGCCCCAATGACCTGGGGGAGATCGGGACAGATCAACCAAGTGCTCCAATGACATGGGGGAGATCGGGACAGATCAACCAAGTGCCCCAATGACATGGGGGAGATCGGGACAGATCAGCCAAGTGCCCCAATGACCTGGGGGAGATCGGGACAGATCAACCAAGTGCTCCAATGACCTGGGGGAGATCGGGACAGATCAACCAAGTGCCCCAATGACCTGGGGGAGATCGGGACAGATCAACCAAGTGCTCCAATGACATGGGGGAGATCGGGACAGATCAGCCAAGTGCCCCAATGACCTGGGGGAGATCGGGACAGATCAACCAAGTGCCCCAATGACATGGGGGAGATCGGGACAGATCAGCCAAGTGCCCCAATGACCTGGGGGAGATCGGGACAGATCAACCAAGTGCTCCAATGACCTGGGGGAGATCGGGACAGATCAACCAAGTGCCCCAATGACATGGGGGAGATCGGGACAGATCAGCCAAGTGCCCCAATGACCTGGGGGAGATCGGGACAGATCAACCAAGTGCCCCAATGACATGGGGGAGATCGGGACAGATCAGCCAAGTGCCCCAATGACCTGGGGGAGATCGGGACAGATCAACCAAGTGCTCCAATGACCTGGGGGAGATCGGGACAGATCAACCAAGTGCCCCAATGACATGGGGGAGATCGGGACAGATCAGCCAAGTGCCCCAATGACCTGGGGGAGATCGGGACAGATCAACCAAGTGCTCCAATGACCTGGGGGAGATCGGGACAGATCAACCAAGTGCCCCAATGACCTGGGGGAGATCGGGACAGATCAACCAAGTGCTCCAATGACATGGGGGAGATCGGGACAGATCAGCCAAGTGCCCCAATGACCTGGGGGAGATCGGGACAGATCAACCAAGTGCCCCAATGACATGGGGGAGATCGGGACAGATCAGCCAAGTGCCCCAATGACCTGGGGGAGATCGGGACAGATCAACCAAGTGCTCCAATGACCTGGGGGAGATCGGGACAGATCAACCAAGTGCCCCAATGACCTGGGGGAGATCGGGACAGATCAACCAAGTGCTCCAATGACATGGGGGAGATCGGGACAGATCAGCCAAGTGCCCCAATGACCTGGGGGAGATCGGGACAGATCAACCAAGTGCCCCAATGACATGGGGGAGATCGGGACAGATCAGCCAAGTGCCCCAATGACATGGGGGAGATCGGGACAGATCAACCAAGTGCCCCAATGACATGGGGGAGATCGGGACAGATCAGCCAAGTGCTCCAATGACCTGGGGGAGATCGGGACAGATCAACCAAGTGCTCCAATGACCTGGGGGAGATCGGGACAGATCAACCAAGTGCCCCAATGATGTGGGGGAGATCGGGACAGATCAACCAAGTTCCCCAATGACCTCGGGGAGATCGGGACAGATCAACCAAGTGCCCCAATGACATGGGGGAGATCGGGACAGATCAACCAAGTGCTCCAATGACATGGGGGAGATCGGGACAGATCAGCCAAGTGCTCCAATGATATGGGGGAGATCGGGACAGATCAGCCAAGTGCTCCAATGACATGGGGGAGATCGGGACAGATCAACCAAGTGCCCCAATGACATGGGGGAGATCGGGACAGATCAACCAAGTGCTCCAATGACATGGGGGAGATCGGGACAGATCAGCCAAGTGCTCCAATGACATGGGGGAGATCTGGACAGATCAACCAAGTTCCCCAATGACATGGGGGAGATCGGGACAGATCAGCGAAGTGCTCCAATGACATGGGGGAGAGCGGGACAGATCAGCCAAGTGCTCCAATAATATGGGGGAGATCCGCCAAGTACCCGAATGATATGGGGGAGATCGGGCAACCCCACTCACGTGTTGGGGAAGATCGGGCAAGGCCACTATTGTGGTGGGGGAGATCGGGGGAGATCGGGCAACCACATTCATGTGTTGGGGGAGATCGGGCAACCCCACTCATGTGGTGGGGGACATCGGGGGAGATCGGGCAACCACACTCATGTGTCGGGAGATTTAGTGAATAGTACGGAGCAAGTATCTTCGCGCGACGCGAGAAGCACAACAAAGCATGAAGGGTGGTGGTGGTCGCGCCCCCGTCCAACCGTGCAACGCACGTGGCGGAAACTGCACTATGCAGCAACAGTGACGAGAAACAACACGGCAAAAACAGCAAGCAAACAGCAACAGAAAACCTCGCGCGCGCCGCTCCTCCCTGTTCTAAATCTCCCTTACCGTGGCGAAGCCACTCGACTAAAGTCGTTCGTATCATGTGTCGGGGGAGATCGGGCAACCACACTAATGTGGTGGGGGAGATCGGGGGAGATCGGGCAGCCCCACTCATGTGGTGGGGGAGATCGGGCAACCACACTCATGTGTTGGGGGAGATCGGGGGAGATCGGGCAACCCCACTCATGTGTCGGGGGAGATCGGGCAACCACACTCATGTGGTGGGGGAGATCGGGGGAGATCGGGCAACCACACTAATGTGGTGGGGGAGATCGGGCAGCCCCACTCATGTGGTGGGGGAGATCGGGGGAGATCGGGCAACCACATTAATGTGTTGGGGGAGATCGGGGGAGATCGGGCAGCCCCACTCATGTGGTGGGGGAGATCGGGGGAGATCGGGCAACCACACTAATGTGTTGGGGGAGATCGGGGGAGATCGGGCAACCCCACTCATGTGTCGGGGGAGATCGGGCAACCCCACTCATGTGTCGGGGGAGATCGGGGGAGATCGGGCAACCCCACTAATGTGGTGGGGGAGATCGGGGGAGATCGGGCAACCCCACTCATGTGTCGGGGGAGATCGGGGGAGATCGGGCAACCCCACTAATGTGGTGGGGGAGATCGGGGGAGATCGGGCAACCCCACTCATGTGTCGGGGGAGATCGGGGGAGATCGGGCAACCCCACTAATGTGGTGGGGGAGATCGGGGGAGATCGGGCAACCACACTAATGTGTTGGGGGAGATCGGGGGAGATCGGGCAACCCCACTCATGTGTCGGGGGAGATCGGGGGAGATCGGGCAACCCCACTCATGTGTCGGGGGAGATCGGGGGAGATCGGGCAACCCCACTAATGTGGTGGGGGAGATCGGGGGAGATCGGGCAACCACACTAATGTGTCGGGGGAGATCGGGGGAGATCGGGCAACCCCACTCATGTGGTGGGGGAGATCGGGGGAGATCGGGCAACCACACTAATGTGTCGGGGGAGATCGGGGGAGATCGGGCAACCACACTAATGTGTCGGGGGAGATCGGGGGAGATCGGGCAACCACACTCATGTAGTGGGGGAGATCGGGGGAGATCGGGCAACCCCACTAATGTGGTGGGGGAGATCGGGGGAGATCGGGCAACCACACTAATGTGTCGGGGGAGATCGGGGGAGATCGGGCAACCACACTCATGTGGTGGGGGAGATCGGGGGAGATCGGGCAACCCCACTAATGTGTCGGGGGAGATCGGGGGAGATCGGGCAACCACACTAATGTGTTGGGGGAGATCGGGGGAGATCGGGCAACCCCACTCATGTGTCGGGGGAGATCGGGCAACCCCACTCATGTGTCGGGGGAGATCGGGGGAGATCGGGCAACCCCACTAATGTGGTGGGGGAGATCGGGGGAGATCGGGCAACCACACTAATGTGTTGGGGGAGATCGGGGGAGATCGGGCAACCCCACTCATGTGTCGGGGGAGATCGGGGGAGATCGGGCAACCCCACTAATGTGGTGGGGGAGATCGGGGGAGATCGGGCAACCACACTAATGTGGTGGGGGAGATCGGGGGAGATCGGGCAACCACACTAATGTGTCGGGGGAGATCGGGGGAGATCGGGCAACCCCACTCATGTGGTGGGGGAGATCGGGGGAGATCGGGCAACCACACTAATGTGTCGGGGGAGATCGGGGGAGATCGGGCAACCACACTCATGTGGTGGGGGAGATCGGGGGAGATCGGGCAACCCCACTAATGTGTCGGGGGAGATCGGGGGAGATCGGGCAACCCCACTCATGTGTCGGGGGAGATCGGGGGAGATCGGGCAACCCCACTCATGTGTTGGGGGAGATCGGGGGAGATCGGGCAACCCCACTAATGTGGTGGGGGAGATCGGGGGAGATCGGGCAAGGCCACTATTGTGGTGGGGGAGATCGGGCCACTTTTGTCTGTGAGCATCGGCCGAGGTCTCCGTAGTGGCCTGTTGTTTGTTGCGACTGCTTCCCCGTTTGAGCCCCTACAACAGCGTTTCCGGGCTCCGGGACCCCTCGTAGTGGGCTCAGATGTCCAAAAACGACCCATTTTGCTACCCCCCAAAAAAAAAATGCGAGCATCTCCCCCTACAAACCCTGGCCTTACCACGGCCCCAGACCCGAAAAAAAGCCGGAAAAACCCGAAATTTTGGGGTGACGATTCCGATTTTTTTCGGGTCTTTTTTCCGGGGTTTTCCGGCCTCCAGGGGGGATTTTTCACGCATTTTGGCAAAGGGAAAAAAACGCACGGGACCCGAAAAAACCCGAAAAAAGCCGAAAAATGCCGGAAAAGTCGTCACCCCCCTAAACCCAAATTTTCAACTTCGCCACAGAGAGGCCCCCAAGGGCACCAAAAGGCCAGAAACACCCCATATCACGCCGGAAATCCGGTATCTGCCCGAAATAGGCCCAAATTCCGCCCGGAAAGCTCATTTTTTGCGTCTCCAATTTTTTGGCACAGATGTGGTACCGGTGCTGTGCCAGTTTACAGCGGCTGCTTGCAACACACAGCGAAACCTGTGGTCGAAGCAACCGAATGGTTCATCGGTCAAGCTCTACTTGATGACGCGGATCGATGTAACAGCACCATGTACCGAGGGGCGACAAGCAGCACCGCGAGGTGGGGGCAGAGGCCAAAGTGCACTCGTGTTTGCACTGAGAAGGTTGGTATCCCTTGTAGATTGAGGTTCCGGAGATGATGGGCACGCACTATGGGCGGAAGCAGGACGCTGCTCAGAGGGTTTGTCCGTTCCGACGCCATTCAGAGGTGGCAATAGCTCAGCGACCTCGTATCCCCCACAGTGAGCACTTGATGCCCTGCTCTCATTGAGAGTAATCAAATAGCGGCCCTTGCCATTCTAATGGGGCGGCTACGTCCTCAAATAATTGAAGGCAAATGACAAGGAACCTGCTGGTGAGCTGAGCGCCACTCGGATCGAGAACGTTTTCCTTCTCGAGGACAAGCTCGTCTCCCTCCTCCGGGAGATGCACCGGAGTGGCTGGCGCAGTTCATGTGTCGTGCCAGCCAGCATTGGGGTACGTGAAAAAGGTACGGTGGCACGCCAACCACGATAAACACACCTTGCCGATCTTAAAAACTGTGAAGGGGGCGGAACACTATCGAAGTGGCTCAATCATGACTACATTGATGCAATGGTGACATATGACGTCAAGCCGCAGTGCCTGCAGAAAGGAGTGCCCGCCGGCTGTATTTCTCAGGCCATTCAGGTACCGCATCTGGTACCACATCTGTGCCAACTGAAAAAAATCGCGTTTCTGGGCCTCTCTGGGCCACACAGGTCACCAAAACCCCCCAGAAACACGTTTCTGGACTGGTTTGGGTCGGTTTGTAGCATTGATTTCATGTTTAGGGGTGCTCCCTGAAAAAGTGGGGTTTACTCCCGTTTTTTGGGTTGAATTAGCCCCCCCTAGGGCAGTGATAGAAAATACGTAAAAAACGTTCAACGTATTTTTAAAAAAATGCGTCGAAGTTGAACGTTTTTTTGGCTTTTGAGCGTTTTCACCCACTGGGTTCACTCTCCACATGAAACCCCCCCGAGCAGTAGGGGGTGGGCCCCCTGCACACACTAAAGGGGACACCTGTGGGATGGAGAGTGTCACGCGTGGCGAAAAGTCGGTGAAAAAGAGGTTCTGTAGTCCGAGAAGGGGCGGGTCCCGGAAAGGGGTGGTCGGTACCCCCTCTTTTCAGGGTTGAACTCCGGAAAAGCGGGGGTACCAACCCCCTCTCGGCCTATCTCCCAGTTTTACCCCACTCGACCGGCTGGAGTCCGTCGTGTAGAGGAAGTGGATGGCCGAACGTGAGCTGGCCGAACCTGAGCTACGGGTACAGGACGTATGGGATATCCCGCATGGGAGAACCGGATGGCATATCCCACCGGCAGGGGTTCACCTCAACTGCACCAGCCCGCTTCATGGAGCAAAGGACAAGGGATGTGTTGTCGACTGCATCGCGACTGGAGCGCGCGAAGCAAGTCGCTGTAAAATCGTGCTCCAAGGACGTCTTCCGCACGGTTGTCGTTGGTGCCACCAACTCGCCCTTGCTCTGCTTGAGGAAAGGCGGGTTTGTGACTGGTGGCCCCTGCAGACGGTAGGCAATGTGAGAAACGTTCAAATACGCTGAACGTTCAACGTATTTGAACGTTCAACGTATTTTTAAAATCGGGATTCTGAAAAATACGCGTATTTTGCCTTCACTGCCCTAGGGGGGGGGGGGGCGCGCTGGGTGTAGGTGTGGTTCTGAGAGAGGGGGGAAGAGAGAGAGAGAGGGGGAGGGCGGGAGGGAACTCACCCACTCCCGTCCTGCCTCTCCCGCTGGGGGGGGGGGGGGGGGGCACGCGGTGTGTATAGGGTGGGAGCGGGTGCGGAGGCCCTGTGGGGGGTGGGGTGTGGTGGTGTGGCAGCAGGGGATGGGCATCCAGGAGCAGAGTGGTTTGCTGTGGTCTATACACGACTTTATGAAGGACTCCGCTCAGGGCTGGTGGGGGGGGGGGGGAGGGGGATGGGAGAGGGGGGGTGGGGTGGGGGGGTGGGATTCGCCGCGAATGGTGTGCTGTCTTCTGGTGTTCCACGGGTTTCTTCCCCTTTCGCATTGCCGCAAGGTGGTAACTTTGCTTTCATTCATGCATAGGAGGATGAAGGATGAAGGAGGCTTTGGGGGGATATCCTGGCCACCACCACACGAATCTTTCTGCTTGCCCTGGCACTACTTTTCTTTCGTCTCACCCACCTCACACGGTCACAATGCAACAAACTTCGTGCACCCAACCCTCCTCTGTATTTCGGAATCGACGACCGCCCAGCCTGACATCAGGCAGTGCCGCTTCCTGCACACCAGAGTGAGAGGTAAGCCCGCCCCCCATCCATTGCTTACCCCCCCCGCTTCACGCTTCTTGCTGAGAACATACACAGAAAGGCACATGAAAGTGCATCGAGGGTTTGGGTGGCATGCAGGCGGAAGCCTGTGCCCCCCCCCCCCCCTAGGGCTAAGTTGGCATGATACGCGTTTCAGAGCACATTTTTGGCGGGGGCGATACGTGATACGTATCCGATACGGCAACGGCGCTGATACGGCAGACGTGCCCCCGAGCCTTTCTCGACACGTATCCGATACGGCGTCCGGATTAGGTGTTCAGTGATCTCGTGCCTGGCCAGGCAGGTAGGGCAGCTGCCCCACCTATTTAGTTTCAGTCCGAAACCTTGGTAGGCCTGACCAGCCTGCCCGACCAAGAATATTTCTGATCTGCCCCCGCCCCCCTGGGCCCAGGGAGCAGGGCGATTCCGAACTGTTGTCCCAATGGCCCACCGAATTTGGTCAGTGCTTGACTGAAGCCAGCCTGAGAACATATGTTCACTACCGTGGCCTCCGGCGGCTGGGGGGCTCCGCCCCCCAGACCCCCTGAAAGGCGATCTGCTGGCTCCTGGGTACGGGGACCGAAACACTGACCCCATGCAGTGATACGCGAGACGCGAATCGTGATACGTGATACGTATCTGATACGCGATACGTATCACGTATCACGCCAACTTAGCCCTAGGGGGGGGTCACTGGGGGGGACAAACCCCAAAATTCCACTTTCCCTCGGAGGTCATTTTTGGGCCAAAAAAATATGAAAAACCGGTCCAGAATATGTCGGAACCCGGAAATACCCCCACTACAACATGATCTGTGGCCTTGTTACCCTCTCAGACCCCATCCTAATTTTCCATACCACAACTTGTACCGAGCCCACCCCCGGTGGGCAAGGTCTCATCGTGATCAACATGCAATGGGCCAAGAAAAGCTCTGTTCCACCCTTCAAAGCTGCCGAGAGGTTCCTGTGGAGTCTATCGGAACAGCGGTGCAAGCCCTGCTGTGAGATAGCGGTGCTGCAGGTCGCAGATATCGCACAAGAAGGTACCTACCGGTTGTTGTACCGGAAGCACACCATGGTGAAGGTGCAGCACAGGTGGCACGGTTGCCCCTGTACGAACATATACTCCACTGCAGCGCTCGCACCCTAGTGCTGACGTGAGCCGAGGTCGGTGTGGATCGAATTCAAACAGGTGTGGTGCACGACTGGCTGGAGGGTCTCCTCTCGTCAATGACAGTACAGCTGATCAGCCGCTTTCAGTGTACAGCCTCAACGGTGACTGCACTCGCACAGGTCACCGCAAGCGGAATAGTGAATATTGAGGTGGGGAAATCCCCCTGTACCCTCGGCAGAGGATGTGCGCGCATTTGCGAAGCGACCGCGTCCCCAGACAACTGCCCAGGAAGCGTTCCGGGAGATACTTGGCCCACAAACAGGGCGGGATCCGCAGCTTCCTGGGAAGGAAACGGGGTGCTGAATTGATGGATCGCGCCGAGGAGAGCGGGCTCCACCAGGATGAATTCACCATACTTGAGCTCCAGGAGAACCTCCTGGACGATATGTATGTGTAACTTGATACAATGCCTCTTCCCAGTGGTTGTAGTCAAAAAATGACGAAGCCACGCTACTACCCCGAGGTACAAGTTCTGGTAGGAAAATAAAAAATGGGCGAAAAATGCCTTCCCGGGTGTCAAAAATCATCGAAATGGGCCTAAAACCTGTTTTCCACCACATATCGGCCAACAGCTACCCAAAAATAGGCTCTCCGGGGGTCGGAATGGGGGTGTCGGAAAAATTGCTGTTTGTCTACCACTTTTCCTTAGCAGTGACCCCCCCCTACCCCCCCCCCAGTTGAGTTGAGGCAGAAAAGCAAATAAATCACATACCCAAGGCAGCTGCCTACTCCTGTGTATGTGGTGGCAACCCACTGGGTACCTCGTGAGAGGCATCCAATGGGTTGCCTTTTGGGCAGAGTGGCCTGCCAGAACAGCGATAGACATGCCATCCGTCATCTGCAGGCACGGGCTGCGGAAAGGGTCACGGAAGTGACTCCACCACAGCTACAAACCTTCTTTTGAACGCCGTGGGTGCGAAAGGGGGGTCTCGGGAAGGCAGCCAGGAGAGGTGGGGGCGATCTGACCGGGGTTTCAACCAGGGGGGAGCAATACCGCTTGCAAAGGCAGAAGGATGGAGGCCAGGGGAGGAGGGGGCAGGGGGTTGGTGGCCCACTCCAGCCGGAAAGTGGCAGCATGTCGCCATATCGCCCCTCCCTGTTGCCCCAGTTTTTTTCCAGCGCACTGCGATGTGGGCGGAAAAATGTCGCGTGGAAATGCCCCGTGCTCTGTGATCCTCACACACACGACACCATCATGAGCAGGGGGTGTGGGTGTGGAAGCCCGATCACATCAAAAAAAGGGGGTAACGGAATCAGAAAGTGCAGAACAAAAAGCGCGCCACGGGGGCACGGCACCACCATCCCCACGGGGTACCTGCTGGGCACACGGCAGCGAGGGTTTTTGCAAAACACACACACACACACCTCACCTCCTCCCCCGTACACAGCAGAGATGATTTGCTCACTATCAACACACACGCTAGCCCCTCCTTCTTCACCCGGCAAACCCGCTGAGGAAGCGGGTGATCTGAAACTCGAGGCTGTGGAAAGGGGCAGGGATCTTGATCGCTGCAGCGCAGGCGAGAGTCTTGAGGAATGCGCTGAACGACACCCCCTCGTCGTGCGACTGGCAGGACCCGAATATGACGGCAGCCTCCTTCGATCCGAGGGAGTTGGGATTGGTCCGGCAGCACAGCAGGTCGTGCGACGCCAGGAAATCCAGAAACCCGGGGTACCCCATCACGGGCTCCGCGAGATGAGCCGCTGTCGCCGCACGGCAGAGGAATGGCGGCCGCAGCACCGAGGCATACGCCACCACCGCCGCAGAGTTCGTCGGCAGATCCAACCCCGCGAGGAAAGAGGACAGCTGGGGCGTGTGGCCTCCCTGCAGCACCTGCCTCTCGATAACGTCACCCAGCACAGAATCGACACTCTCCCCGATCCGAACGGAACGCGCCACCGCAATGCGGAGAAGCCCCAACACGCCTTCAGACAACGGATGCCTCCCAGCGACGGGGAACTTCCCGTCATCCGGCGGCAGCCCGCAGGACTCCGCAAAGGCTTCAAAGTCCTCCCAGATCAGGCACGTGTTGTAGGCATCCCGGTTGCTGTGCACCAGCAGGACCCTTTGCAAAGGGAGGGCGTTCCGCCCGACCAGATCCACGCAGGTCTCCACCTGCGTGCTGCTGGCATGCGCACGGCAGGTGATGCTCGCAATCACATCCCGCCCCACAGCCACGCAGGCCTGGTCTCTCGCATAAAATGAGTTCGGAGGAACGGCATTCAGGCGCTGCTGCTGCTGCTGCTGCCGCTTCGCAGCAGACACTCCACCCCTGCCAGGCACACCCCCAACCCCGTTGGGCCCGCTCAGCACAGAGTGGAGGCAAGACAGCAGCATGATGGTCTCCTGCCTCTCCGCCTTGAGATTCCGCACGATGCCATCGAAGGAGAACGGAGGGCGCTTCGCGACCTGCCTCGCCCGAGGCGATCCGCACTCCCTCCCTGTGGCAAGGCTTGCCATGGCACCGCTGTGGTCGGCACGCCTGACGCCTGAGCCCTTCGGGCTGCAGGGCTGCATTGCCTCCGCCTGCTGCTGCTGCTGCTGCTGCTCCTCGCTCTCCGCAAAGTCGAGAAAGAACTCCGTCGCCTCGCTGAACAGCCGGGGCATCGCCCCGGGGTCCAGCCCCAGCGCCATCAGCACCGACGCCAGCAGCTCGCGCCTCTGCCGGAACACCTCACGGAGGGACACCACCACTCCTCCGCCTCCACCCAGCCCCACTGCCTCGCCACCCTCCGGGGCATCGCACCCATCCTTGGTGGAGGGGAACCCACCGGCAGCAGCATCCGCTGCGCGGGGAGACGCGCGGGGCGACCCGCGGGGGGACAAGGGGGCGGCAGGCATATCCCCGTGGTGGTGGTGGTGGTGATGATTCCTCCTCTTCCCATCCCCCGCGAGCTGCGCGTGCCCCCCGAAGAGCCTCCGGATCTCGGGGCTGCACTCCCCGTTGGGCAGCGCGAAGAAGTCGGAGAGAATCCCGACACCTCCCACCCCCATGCCCCGCTGGGCTGCCCCGGCACACCCGGCACGCTGCTCCCCCTTCAGAGAGCTCCCCGCTGCAGCCGAGTAAAGAACGCCTTGCGCACCGCTTGTTGGAGATGCCACAACAGATGCCGCCGCAGGCGGCATCTGCCGCATCTGCCTCTGTGCCGTTGCAGCCGCCGCCGCTCCTCCGGACCTGCGTGTGGAGGCGACGTGGAACCTCCAGAGAAACTCGAGGCACAGCGACAGGTCCCTCCACTGCGTTGTGAAGTTCTCCACAGGCGCGCCGGAATACCCCCCTGCAGACAGCACGGAGTTGACCCACACCAGCAGGGGGTGGTTGGGTTCCCGGCTGCCCCCCGCGGAGGGGACGGCACCGCCGCCGCCCCGCTTGCGAGGCTGCCGGGGTGGGGCGGGCGGTGGCGCGCTGTGCGATTCGGCAGACTCATCACCCTGCTGCGCACCGAGGACATCCCCGAGGGTGACGCAGCGCTGCGCGGCGAGCTGGGGTGGGGCGGCGGATGACGTGTCGCCCCCCACCGCTTCCCCACCCCCCTCCTCCGCGTCGCCGCAGGAGGAGCCCTGCCTGGAGCGCTGCTGCTCGTCTGCGCCCTCCACCTCCTCGGGGTACTCCAGCATCCACCTTGCGTAGTCCGCAGTGCTGGCGAGGTCGCCATCCTCGCTATTGCTGTCATGCCCTGCGTTGCCCTCCCCTCCCGAGTCATACCCCCCGTCGCTCTGAGTTGAGGTGTGCGGGTTGCCTCCCGCGGACCCCGTGGGGCTCGTGTCCCCCTCGGCCTGCCTGTGGCGGGGTGTGGATGCGGTGGGATCTGCTGCCGCGGTGTGGTCCGCCGTGCCCATGCGTTCGACAGGGCCTGAATCGGAGAATTCCTTATGGAGTCGGAAGATCAGCGCAGCGTTTTTCGAAGCTTTCGCCTTCAGGATGTCGTTCGGACGCATAGGAGGGTCCAGCGGCTGCCCCAGAAGCTTCTCCGCTTCGGACAACACAAGCTCCGCCTTGGCGAAATCATCATTGGAAGGGTTGAGGCAGTAGCGGACCAGGTTTCCCTTCGGGGTGCTGAAAACCCCCAGCGCCCGGAGGAGGTATGCGTAGTTGTGGCAGTTTGAAAAATCCGTCACAAAATTCGTGATCTTCTTCGACGGGCGTGACAGGGAGTGCACCTTGAAGTTGACCCACCGCATCACCTCCTTGAAAGGGGCCGACTTCTCCTCCTTCGGCGGCGGAGGCGGCGGAGCCCTCGGCCTGTTGTCAAACTCCTTCCCGGTCCCCAGATGCTCCAGCTTCTTCTCCACCTCCATCTTAGCCTTCTGCAGCGCCTCCGTGATCTTCTTGTCGATCTCATCCAACACCTGCTTCGGCTGCGCTGCCTCCTTCCCCCTGCTAGGCGGGCCTCCCCCACTCCTCGACTCGGGCCGCGACCCCACCGCCGCACCGGCCTGCGCCCCCACACCGCCCTCCGGGTTGTCGCAAGGCGCAGCGTCACACCCCTCAGGCACAGCCGCCTCGCTTCCGGCATCCGGTGCACCCGCCGGGTCCTCCCCCTCCGCTACATCCGACGCCCGCCTGTCCCCCGCAGCAGGGCCCCCTGAGGCGTCAGCCACAGGGGCACCCTGGGGATCCCCGGGTGTTGCGTCGGAGGGGGGCTCCGCGGGGTCGGGCTGCAGCGCCTCCGCCTCACGCTCGTCCTGCTCCAACTTCTCCTCTTTGTATTTCTGCAGGATGCCCGAGAGGCGGACGAGGGTGATGCGGCTCCGGTCGTACTGCGATTGGTAGAAATCCGCCTTCTCCTGCAGCTGCTTCCAGCCTGCCTCGAGGCGGAGGAGCTTCCTGCCCATCGCAACGTTGACAACGCTTGCCTTGCCGTCCTTTGAGTCATCCCGGGTGCGGGATCTCTTCGTCTGAACCAACGCCCTCCAGCTCTTGAAGCATGTCTTGTACATATGGTTTTGCTTCTTCGCAAACAGCCTCTCCGCTATGGCAAGCGCCTTCTGCTTCTTGTCGTGCTCGCTCTTGTTGATCATCCTCCAGTTTGCGAAATAGATCTTCACGATGCCAAGCTGCCACCGCCGGATTGCGGCGTTCAGCACATCGGTGATGCTGATCCCCTTCGACTGGTCGACAGTGAGCGCGTTGTCCTGCGAGAAGACGAGCTGCCGGCAGACCTGATAATATGTGCTCTTCTGGTTGAGGTCGTACAGCGCAAGCTGGGGGTTCTTCGGGGCCTTCGAGACCCCCTTTGGAGCCTCATTCCGCCGCTTCTTCGCCTTCTTCCGAAGCTTCCGGGTCACCGTCGAGGCGGAGGACCACCCGCTGCTGCAGCGCCCACCGCTCCCGCCGCAGCCGCTGGCCCTCTCCGCACTGCCACCCCCGTCGCTCGGCACGCTGCTCGCCGGATCGTCGGCACAGCCATCACAGCCGCTGGTGGTGTCCGCCAGGGCACGACCCTCCAGCTCCGACCGGTCGATCTTCGGAAGCCCGCTGCTAAGATCCCCGAACCCAGGCCTCTCACCGAGGAGCGTGTGGAGTGCTGGGCTTGCAGGGGATGCCACGGTGCTCCGCGCCAGCGGGTCGGCATGCCGCTGCCGGCGCTCGCCATCGAATGAGTTGAGGGAATCCTTCCTGTGCAGATCCCGCGGAACCGGCGCCGCTGGGAGGGGGAGGAGGGACGGGAAGTTCTCCGTGTCCTGCAGCTCTTTCGAGCAGGGCCACTCGTGGTAGATCGAGGCGAAGAGCTCGTCCTTCAGGCGGTGCATCAGGCCTTCATACCTCCCGAACAGCGAGGTGACGGAGTCGAGAAGCATGCAGCACACCGCGGTGCGGAGTGGGTTGGGGCGGTGGAGATGCGCCGTGTCAGCAACGACGCGCTGCAGGGTAACCTCAGCCCACATCGCAAGCGAGCTATACGCGAGTTTCTCGTGGTGGTGGTTCTCCATCCACTGCCCCAGCAGCGTCTGCTGGGAGTCGTCCACCCCCTTAGGCCCATAGAGCTTCATGTCGAACGCCTTGATCTGCCTCGGGATGCGCTCGCCCTGCCTCCCAGGGTTGCTGGGTTGCGAGGCGCCGAACGCGCCCCCCGCCTGCGTGCCGTCCCCCGCAGGGCCGGGCCCCCGCCCCACCTTCCTCTCCCGCACCAGCCAGGTGGCGCCCTTCTTTTGGAAGACCGGCTCCTTCTCCCCGACGCGGGCGTGCCCCGAGAGGTTCTTCAGCTTGCCCTTGCAGCTGCGCGACCATGTCGCGTCTGGTGGCGGCGCTGCGCCGGGCCTTCCCACAGAACCAGAGACGGGTGGGTTCCGCAGAAGGGCGGGCAGGCGGGTTCCAAGGCCAGCACCGGCACGTTGCGGTTCAGGCTCCTCCATTGGGAAGGGGGGGTGGAGGAGGGGAGCTGAGGGATGTGGTGGTTGCGTGCGCACCACTCTTCCCTGGGGGGGGGTTGGTGTGTGTGTGTGTGGTTATCAAGTTTTAAGGCGGTGTCGCCCTGCACGGGCAGTAGCACCTCCCCTTCAGTATCGCACTCCCGAAGGATTCCCCAACACGACGTGACACCGGTTTCGACGCGTACTCTTCGTACCCCTCCCCCCGGCCGCGTCTCTTCAGCGAAGAACCGGGGATAATCGGACCAGGGCTAGCTAAACCCTGGTGGTGTCACGGGTGGGGTTGGAGAGGGAGAAAAGGAAGAAATGAAGTTGCGAAAAAGTCAAACACTGACACGTGAAATCAATAAAAAGGCTGTATATATCGCCCCCTTGCTGCGACGAAGACACTAAATAGTCAGGCCGCTTCAAGAGTCTTGAGGGCTTGTGTGTGTGTGTGTGTGTGTGTAGTGATAGTGGTTTTAAGTGGGTAACCCTGCGCGGATCTGTGCCCACTCCCCGCCCACCCCTACGTCACAGCGGATGCCCCACTCGGGTTAGAGTGTGGGGCCAACTCAGTGCCACTCCGAGGAGGGCGTGAGGCATAGCCAGCGTGGTGCGTGCCGCAACAGTGTGTGAGTGATTTCGCACTGCTGTGGCAGTCCCCGCACCGGCCCATGCGATGCGTCTTGCAAAATTCCATGGTGACTTGCAAGCCGTCGTTCTTCCCGTGGTGGTCCCGGCAGCAGTCCTCTTCCGAGAGGCGCCGGCGCCGGCAGTCCACGCAGCGGGGTTTCCAGTGCAGAGCGCAGGTAAGCATCTTCGCGTTCCGTCTGGCTCCAGGGGGGGCAGTCCGGGGAGCAGCGCCCCGTCGTTCCCATGACCGTCCTGTCCGGGCGTTGGCTTGCCGGCTGCTGGCAGTCCATTGCTGGGCCGCTTGCTGCCACCCCTCTGGGTAGTGGGGCTGCGGTGCGAAGGTTGCGGCCCACGCCATGCCGCGGGAGTGGAAGGCTGTGTCCCGCTGGTTCAAACCCGGGCCTGCCGTGTGCGCTTGGAGGCTGCGCATCACCGACTCGGTGGCTGGGCTGAGCTGGGCTCTCCTGGACAGGCCCCCTGCCACGGTTCCCCCGATCGCGGTGAGGACAGTGGAGCTCGCAGTGTGGCCACAGTGCCATGGTTGCTTGGAAGTCTTGCGCACCACCTCGCAGAGCTGCCTCAACGAGTGAGCCTTGCCCAGGATGCTCTTCTGGAAGGCTGCGAAGTCCTGCCGCAGCTGCTCCTGCGAGGTCTCCCCCTGCCTCTCAGCCTCGTCCATGGCGGCGTTGCTCAGGGCGTCCGCATCGACGTTGAGTTCCCTTTTCACGTGCTCATACGTAAGGGTGATCCGGGGCCCGAGGTCGGCAGCCAGCCGTGCCGTGCTGAGGAAGAGGGGGCGGAGGGATTTATCGCGGCAAACCGCTTCCCCTTTTAGGTGTCGCAGCACCACCTGCGAGTCACCCCGCACCGTAACGTTCCCCTCGGGTCGCCCCTTCTGAGCAGCCGTAGGCCCGCCCGAACCCCTTCGTACTCAGCGATGTTGTTGCTGCGTACGTTCAGCAGAGGGAGGATCTCTTCCGACACCTTGAGGCCGTCTCGGTAGAGCACCGCACCTGCACCCGCCAGGGCGAAGGGGGTGCCGTTGTCCCTTGCTCCGCCGTCGAAGTAGAGGGTGAGCCCCGGGGATGCGCCCTCGGGGATGCGTGGGCGGGCCTCCCGCGGCCCCCTCTCAGGGGGGTCAGGTGTGTGGGGGCGGATGCGGCGCGTTTCGACTTCTGGGAGGGTGAGGCCGGTCGACAGCTCGAAGTCGACAGCCAACTCCATGAGGGTCACGGTGTGCTCCCCTCCCTGCGGCCCCCATTTCAGGCCCCGCAGCCAGTCGCAGAGGGCCACCTACAGCTCCGGGGGGCGCTTGCCCCACGTCTGTTTGACAGTGGACGGCGCCCGCACAGGGATGCAGGCCTGTTCGGGGTTGGGTGTGCACCACCCCCATGGATAGTGAAGGGTGCGGTGGTGGCGCGCGGAGCGGTCGAGCAGTCCATCTTTCTCCTGCCGCGCCGAGAGGATTGCAATGAAGTAGCGGTGCAGCTGCGCCACTATATCCACCCTGCGTGCGAAGGATAGTGGCAGGGGCTGCCTGTCCTCCGGGATGCCGTGTCTAAAGGCGGGCGCCACCCCGCATAACGCCAAGCAAGGTGGCCAGGTTGACCGGTCCACAGCCGTAATGGGGTGGTTTTGTCGGATTGGGTCCCACGCGGAGCACTCCCACCATAGGTGCATCACCGTCTCGGGGGTGCCTGCGTTGCAGTATCGGCAGATCCCGCCCTGCCCCGTGCGCCCTCGGACAGGCACCGCCCCTGCAATGACGGAACGAAGGAGGCCCCGTTGGTATCCCGTGACCGCGGCGCCCTCTCCCTCCAGGACGCAGCGTGTGGCTTGCCCGTCGATGCCGTGCTGAGCGCCCGCAAAGTCGTCACGACGACCAGCCAGCGCCTTGGCCACCTGTGTACGTAGGGCCTGGCGGAGGTCATGAGCGAAGATCCCCCATCCGCTCGTTGTTGCTGCGGTGGGGTCGAAGACTATGCTCCGTCCCGCTTCATCAGTGTAAGATAGGGTGGTCGCCGTGCTCCAGCTCCATCCTATCCACCGAAGGGCCGCTCGGAAAAGCGCGAAGGGGCCTGTCCCTGTAAGCCTCACTCTGCTATCCCAAGCCGTCTCAGACAGAACCCTGCAGCGGCCCCACTTCTTGACCTGCATGGCCCAGGTGGTGATCTGCCGGTAGCGGGGGGCGACGGCGGGGTCCACCCGATGTGCATGGTGGAGGACATCCAGCACAGCCTCCCGCGCCCTGCGGGGGGGTCCGGACCACAGCGCGGCGACGAAGAGCCCCCTCCATCGCCTGATGTCGGCGTCCTCCCAGCGGGTGACCAGGGCGTCGTAGTAGAGCCTGGACCCCGCTGTCATCGCTGCTGCCTGCCCCTTCCACTGCACCGGTAGGGGCAGTGCCGAGGTCCTGCGCAGGTTCTGCTCTGCGCCCTCTTTTCGGCGGGCGACGCGCTCCGATTTGGGCACCTCGGGTCCCTCGAGCGGGCGCGCATGCAGCATGGCCCCGAGGCAGTCGAAGCTATCGCGCTGTCGAAGGGGGGTAGCCGTGCCGTCCCGTGTCCGGTAGACTATCGGGGTCAACGGCTCGGGGGACGTCGAGAAGACATGTGACTTGACCTCTGCGCATATTACCATCCCGGTATCGTGGGAGAAATCTGCAGAGTCATCCACCACTGCTTGCAAGGTCCCCGGGCTGGGGGTCACCGCGTACACATCGTCCACAAACGACAACGCCCTCGTGCCCTGCCGGTGCTCCGCCATGCGCATCCATACACCCACCAGCACGTTGATCAGCACGACGCTAATGGGGCAGCCCTGCATGATGCCGTTGGTTGGCAGGAAGCCCTCCCCGATAGTGCCGCTTACCCGGAAGTGCCGCTGCATTGACCCGTACGCTGCCCGCAGGGTGCGCAGGACTCGGCCGTCGAAGCCGAGCTCCGCAGCTAGACAGAAGGTCAGGTCAATCGGCACCGTGTCGAAGCATTTCTTAAAGTCTAGGGCGACACCGTACAGTGGCTGTCCTGTGAGGTGGGCCTCTTCGATCCGTGCTGCCAGGTGCCAGATGAGGTCCTCCGCGCCGTGGCCAGGTCTGCATCCGTGCAAGTCCTCAGGCGCAATGCTCTCCAGCCACTTCAGCGCAGGCTTCACTCGGATTGCTGCCCACACCCTGTACAGCACGGGAGTGATGCTGATGGGGCGCTGCGACAGCGGCTCACCTGAGCTGCCGGGCTTGGGAATGAGGCAAATCATGGCGTGCATCAGCTGCTCCGGCCATTCGCCCGATCTCTCGACCTCATTGAACACCTCCGCGAACAACTTGAGGAGGTCCCCTGGGAGTTGCCGCAGCTCGTGCACCCTCCAGCCGTGTAGGCCCGGCGAGGTGGATGTAGACATTTTAGCCAGCGCTGTCCCAACGTCTTCTGCCGTAATGGTCTTACACTCCATCTCGGCCGGGTCAGGGAGGAAGTCGCTGTACCTCTGTCGGAAGGTGTCCCAGCGAGGCTCAGGCGTCGTCGCATACTTCCGGAAGTAGCCCCCCCACGCAGTATCGCTCCTCAGCAGTTCATCCGCCTCCTTGGGGTGTGTGTGTGTGTGGTGACCACGTTTTGTGTGGGGAGATCCTGCGCGGATCATTGCCCACCCCCGCCCATTTCTACGTCACAGCGGAGGCCCCACTCGGGTTAGAGTGTGGGGCCAACTCAGTGCCACTCCGGGGAGGAGGGCGTGCAGCATAGCCGGCGTGGTGTGCTTGGCAGCAATGTGGTAGTGTTTTGCCATCGCTGTAGCAGTCACCGCATCGGTCCATGCTGTGGCGTTTGCAGAAGCCCATAGTGACCGGGAGCCCGTCCCCCTCCTTGTGGTGGTTGCGGCAGCACACCTCCTCCGGGAGGCGCCGCTTCTGGCATGCCGAGCAACGGGGCTTCCAATGCAACTTGCAGGCAAGCACCTTTGCGTTCCTCCTGGCACCAGGGGGAGCAGTTCGGGGGGCAGCGCCCCTCCGCTCCCATGGGCGCCCTACCCGGCTGTTGGCCTGCCGACCACGCGCCGCCCACTGCTGGGCCGATTGCTGCCAACCCTCAGGGTAGTGCGGCTGCGGAGCGAAGGTAGCGGCCCACGCCATTCCGCGATCATGGAACACTGTATCCGTCCGGCTGGGGGCTGGCACAGCCAGGTGCGCTTGGAGGCTGCGCATCACCGACTCAGTGGCAGGGTTCAGCTGGGCCCTCCTCGACAGGCCCGCCGCCACAGATCCACCGATCGCCGTGAGGACTGTTGAGTTGGCAGCATGGCCGCAATGCCAGGGCCCAGTGCCTACTTTCGTCACCATGCTGCAGAGCCCCTTCAGCGAGGCAGCCTTCCCCAGGATACTGCTCTGGAACACCGTGAGGTCCTGCTGGAGCTGCTGCCGTGAGGCCCCCAGCCTTTCAGCCTCGTCCATCGCGGCGTTACTGAGGGCATCAGCATCTGTGTTGGATTCCCTCTTCACATGCTCGTATGTGAGAGTGAACCTCGGTTGGAGGTCCGCAGCTAGCCGGGACGTGCTGAGGAACAGAGGACGGAGGGCGGCATCCCGGCACAATGAGTCCCCTTGGAGCTGGCGCAGCACCACCTGGGAGTCGCCCCGCACTGTGACTGGGCCCTCAGGGGCATCACCCCTCTCGAGGAGGCGCAGACCTGCACGGAGCGCCTCGTACTCAGCAATGTTGTTGCTACGCACGTTCAGCAGCGGGAGTACTTTCTCTGAAACCTTGCAACCGTCTTGGTATAGCACCGCCCCTGCCCCCGCCACGGCGAAGGGGGTGCCATTGTCGCGCGCACCACCGTCAAAGTACAGGGTGAGCCCTGGGGCTGTGTCTGCAGGGATGCGCGAGCGGGCCTCCCTCGCGCCCTTCCTATTCGGGTCCACGTGGGCGGGGGGGCGGATGCGGCGCGTCACGGTGTCTGGGAGGGTAAGGCCAGTTGATAGCTCGAAGTCCACGGCCAGCTCCATCAGGGTCACAGTATGCTCACTCCCCTGCGGTCCCCACTTTAGGCCCCTTAGCCAGTCGCAGAGGGCCACCCACATGCCTGGGGGCCGCTTGCCCCACGTCTGCTTGACTTCGGAAGGCGCCAGTGCAGGGATGGAGGCACTCTCGGGGTTAGGGGTGCTCCACTCCCAGGGGTAGACGGTAGTACGGTGATGGCGCACAGAGCGGTCGAGCAGCCCGTCCTTCTCCTGTCGCGCCGCCAGGACTGCGATGAAGTAGCGGTGGAGCTGTGCCACGGTGGTGATCCTGTCCGCAAAGGACATGGGCAGCGGCTGCTCGTTCTCCGGGACGCTGTATCTGTAAATGGGCGCCACCCCGCACTGGGCCAGGCATGCCGGCCAGGCCGTCCGGTCCCTCGCTGCTATGGGGTGCTTCTGGCGGACTGGCTCCCATGCCGCGCAGTCCCACCACAGGTGTGATACCGTCTCCGGGGTCCCAGATGTGCAGTATCGGCACACCTCCCCCAGACCTGTGCGCCCACGAGCAGGCACCGCCCCTGCAACAACGGAGCGGAGGAGGCCTCGCTGGTACCCCGTGATTGCAGCGCCCTCTCCCTCCAGGACGCAACGTGTCACCCTCCCGTCAATGCCGTGCTCTGCTCCTTGGAAGTCGTCTCTGCGTTCGGCCAGCTTCTTCGCCGTTGCGTTACGCAGGGATTGGCGGAGGTCGTGTGCAAAGATAGCCCAGGCGCTCGGTGTTGCAGCAACAGGGTCGAAGGTGACATCGCGACCAGCTTCGTCAGTGTAAGCCAGGGTGGTCGCAGCACTCCAGCGCCATTCAATCCCCTGCAGGGCGGCCCAGAAAAGCGCGAAGGGGCCTGTCCCCTCAAGCCTCTCTCTACTCCCCCAGGCTGCCTCGGACAGCACCCTGCTGTGACTCCACTTTTTGATCTGCTTGGCCCATGTGGTGATCTGCCGGTAGGGGGGGGCGACAGCGGGGTCCACCCGGTGCGCCTGATGGAGGACACACAGCACAATCTCCTGTGCTCTGCGAGGTGGGCCAGACCAGAGCGCGGCGACGAAGAGGCCCCTCCATCGCCTGATGTCCTTGCTGTCCCAACGAGTTACGAGGGCATCGTAATATAGTCGAGCCCCTGCCGTCATCGCCGCCGCCTGCCCTTTCCATTGCACCGGCAGGGGCAGCGCTGAGGTTCTGCGGAGGTTCTGCTGCGCACCTTCCTTCCGGCGGGCGATGCGCTCGGACTGGGGCGCTGTGCGCCCTTCCCTGATCAGGCGCGCGTGTAGCATGGCCCCGAGACAGTCGAAGCTGTTGCGCTGCCGGAGGGGAGTGGCCTCGCCATCCCTTGCCCGGTACATAATCCGGAGCGGCCCGGGGGATGTCGAGAAAACGTGAGACTTGATTTCTGCACAAATAGCCATCCCGGTGTCGTGGGAGAAACCCGCAGAGTCGTCTACAACGTCTTGCAGGATCTCCGGGCTGGGGGCTGTGGCGTATACGTCGTCAACGAAAGACAGCGCCCTTGTGTCCTGCCGGTGCTCGACCATCCTCATCCACACACCCACCAGCACGTTAATCAGCACGACACTGATGGGGCAACCCTGCATGATGCCGTTAGTTGGCAGGAAGCCTTCCCCGATGGTGCCGCTCGCCCGGAAGTGCCGCTGCATCGTCCTGTACGCTGCTCGCAGGGTGCGCAGGACACGGGCGTCGAAACCGAGCTCCGCAGCCAGGCGGAAGGTGAGGTCGATTGGCACCGTGTCGAAGCACTTCTTGAAGTCGAGGGCGACTCCGTGCAGCGGTCGCCCTGTGAGGTGGGCTTCTTCAATACGTGCCGCCAGGTGCCAGATGAGGTCCTCCGCACCGTGGCCAGGCCGGCAGCCGTGCAGGTCTTCGGGCGCGATGATCTCCAACCACTTCAGTGCCGGTTTCACCCGGATAGCTGCCCACACTCTGTACAGCACGGGGGTGATACTGATGGGGCGCTGCGACAGTGGCTCTCCTGAGCTGCCAGGCTTGGGGATGAGGCAGATCATGGCGTGCATCAGCTGCTCCGGCCACTCGCCCGACCGTTCAACTTCGTTGAACACCTCCGCGAAGAGCCTGAGGAGTTCGTGCGGGAGTTGTCTCAGTTCGTGGACCCGCCAACCGTGCAGGCCCGGCGAGGTGGACGTGGACATCTTGGCCAAGGCCTTCCCAACGTCTTCTGCCGTGATGGTCTTGCACTCCATGTCAGCCACCTCGGGGAGAAAGCGGAGGTACTTTTGGCGGAAGGTGTCCCACCGGGGCTCTGGCGTCGTTGCGTACTTACGGAAGTACCCTCCCCACGCCGTGTCGCTCCTCAGCAGCTCGTCCGCCTCCTTGGGGCAGGCCGTGAAAGAGCCGTCTTCGCGCCGCATGAAGGTGGCTGGAGCGCAGAAGCGATCTGCGAGGTACGCGAACACCTGCCCTGCCTCGTATGTCCAAGCTTTCTGCATCCTCGCCTTCCACGTGCGGATCCTCGCGTCGCGGAGCCTGTCGAACATGCCCCTCTGCGACCCCTCCAAGGCAATGAGGGCCTGCTCCAGGATCTCCAGGTCCGGCAACTGCGAGGTTGTGTTCGTCAGCGCTGCTTGCAGCCCCTGGGGGAGGCCCCCCTCCCTCAGGCGTTTCTTTGCGGCGCTCCAGGCGTGCTTCTCCCCATTCGTGAGGCCGTACGGTGCATCGGCTTGCAGTCGCTTGAGACCCTCTTGGACGAGGCATCGGAGGTTCCCCAACAGTCCGTCCTTCGCCCGGGTGTTCGTGTCACCGGCCCCCCGTGCAGAGGCGGGGTGGTGCTTGGTGGCCGCCCGCGACCACTGCATGTGGTAGCCCTCCGCTCTGCCTGTGTAGGCCGCTTCCTGCCTCTCCAGGTGGCCTACATGGACACGCTTTAGGAAACGCTCGCCGCAGGTGGAGGCTCGGTGGAGGAGCTGCGCGGCCGTTGCTCCGTGGCGCAGTTCCCCCTCTGCAAGCACGTCCTGCATTATCCCTCTCGCCGCAGCGTCTCCCAGCTTGGGCTTACCCGCAGGGAAAGGGGTGGGAAGAATGCAGATCTTTTTGGGGCGGCGGAAGGCAGTGAGGTCTAGGTCTACAAAAAGCGGGCAGTGCGTGGGTATGTCGTAGTCCCCCCGCTTCGCCACCTCAACGCGACGCAGGGCCGGCGCTGCGCAGGAGTTCATCAGGCAGATGTCCAGCCGAGTGCCGTTCTCCGACGCCCAGCACGTGTTCTGCACGCTCTGTTGTGCGAGCTCCGCATGCGTCGTCGCCGCGTCGACCCAGCCGCCCACCCGGCACGCCTGGGACAGCGTGGCGCTGGTTTCCGGGTTGGTGTTGAGGTCCCCCATCAGTAGCACGGGCACCTGCCCCAACCCAGCTGCGAGGTCGAGCGTCTCTTGCAGGAGGGCTTCCCGCTGCTCACCCACTTCGGTCCCCGAGTGGCCGTACACGCTCAGGATATGAAGCGCCGTTTTCCCGTCTCCAATCGCTAGCACTACGTGCACCATGCGGGTACTGTCGTACAACTTCTGCTCCTGCGCGGTCTTCGGCTGCACCACTTGCGCGACAAGGCCCTCCTTCGCCATGACAGCCACACCTCCGGGCCTTGTTTGTTCGCGGCCGTTCGCGCCTGCGACCCTGGGCATGCCCTTGCCCCAGTGCATAGCCCAGCCGTGGGCTGCGAAGTAGCCGTTGTGCGTGCCCTTGCTCGGGTCCGGGACTCGGGTTTCCTGCAGGGCCACAACATCCGCCTTCAGGCCCGCCACGTCGCCTAGGTGCGTCTGCAGTGACGTTACGTTCGCTGTCGCCAGCCTGATCACTCCCGGTGTTGTTAGTTGATATGCAGGATGCCGCAATCGCCGCGGGGGCGGTGACGCTGTGGACCCCTGGACGGGCGTAGGCACTCGCGTCCCGTCCGCTGTGGCCGGGGTGGGCATAGGAAGGGCTGCAGGGATGTCCCACTGGTTCGTCGGCGTCACAGCTAGCTCCCGGGCCAGGCTAAGGGGGAAACGGAGCACATCGTAGTGGAAGGGCCTCCACGTAAGGCCCAGCACCTTGGCTCCCTCCCCACACCGGGTCATGCATTGCTTGCTGTTGGAGGCGAGCAGCCACACCTGGGCATCCAGAACTTCTGCCGCAACCCGGAGGGTAGCCGCGTCTCCGTATGTCCCCGGGCGCGTCTGCTTCTCGACGTAGTCGTCGTAGGATGTAGGGGCCTGCGGGTCATCGTGGTCGGGCACGTACGAGGCCCTGCGCTCTGCGTTTTGCCGCATGGACGACGCCACCGCTGCACGCAACCCGCCTGCTGTCCACTCCGCGCACTGCTCTGCAAGGCCGGCGTACTGGCAGTTGCCGTCCTTCGGCACTGGTACCCGGAGCGCCATCAGTCTCCTTGCAGCATGCGTCAACCACTGCTCGTCTTGCTCTATGGTGGAGGGGGAGTACTCCTGTCCCCCCCCACGGAGGCGCCGGGGTTCTCCTGCCCCTGTCGCCAAATCTACGGGGTCCCAGCACGGGGCCGTTGCCCGGGTATCTCCTGCCCGTACAGCGGCTCGGCTGGGTCTAGGTGGGGTTGGGGGTGATGTTGGGGTTGGGGTTCTACTTGGGGTGTGTGGAGGTGTTTGTATACGCCCCGAGACCTCCTGTTTCTCGGGGTGGGGTGCGGCTGGGGGCCCGACGGCGAACGTGATTTGTCCCCAGACGTGGTCGGCACCCCGGCCAGGGGGAACGTTAATCTCCTGCGCGGGTCCCCCCCGCTGGCCGGAGCGCCCGCCCCCCTATTCCTCATCCGGCTTCTGCGGGTAGGGGGTAAGGCGGTTGGAACGAGGCTTCAGGTACGCCGTGATGGAGGCCTGCCTGGTCCTCCCGTTCCTGCTGGCTCCCGGCACCCTACAGGGTGGGGCCTCATCCCCGCCAACTGCCGTGGGCGTCAGGGCTTCGAGGAGGGGTGGGGCCGGCGGGGCAGGCTGGGCAGGCGGCGCCGGTGCTGCCGGCGGCACTGCTGCTGGCTGCGCTGGGGTCGGGGCGGCGCTCGACGTTGTTGGTGCCCCGGGTGCCATAGGTGTCACGGGTTTACTGCTCGAATCACTGGGCGGGGCAGGGGCGGAGGAGTCAGAGGCGGCGGAGGTGGCAGAGGTGGTGGTGGTGGTGGTGGTGGTGGTGCTGGGGGAGGAGCGGGCGGGTTTTGTGGGTGCTGGCAGGGCATCCGCAGCCGGCCCGGCCGTGGGCCCCGCCGGCGGTTTGCCCTTCGCCCCCTTGGACGCACCCAGCCCCTTTGTGGCAGCGCTCAGCTCCCGCCTCACGGAGATGAGCATCTCCTGGTGTTGCAGCTTGCGCTGCTCCTCCGCGTCGCGCACCCCCTCTAGCAGGCCCTGCCAGCTCTGCCCGAGCTCGCTGGCCTGCTGCGTCAGCTGGCGCTGCACCCTCTCGCCCTCCTCCTTCCCTGCCTGTTGGAGGTCAGCTCGAAGGGTAGTGTCGAGCTGGGTTGCCTTCTCGGCAAGGGCCTTGAGCTGCTGGGCCCCGTGCCGCGCCATCTGCGCCTCGCAGGTCCCCCGCAGCTCCCCACACACCTCATCCAGGCGGCTCTGGAGGCGGGCCACCTGCTCCCCGGTCGCCCGCTCCGACTGCTGCTGGGCGGCCGTGGCGTCCTTGCGGTCAGCCTCGCAGGAGGCCCGCAGGTCGCGCACCGTGACCCCCAGGCGCTCCGTCTGCCGCCGCAGCTCGCCCACCGCGGCTTCCCCCTGCTGCGCCTCCCACGCCCTGCGGAGCTCCGCCACCGCCGCGTCCAGGCGCTGCTGCTCCTGCCCGCGCTGCGCCTCCAGGTCGGCCCTGACCGCGTCCACCTCCGCCTGGAGCTGCTGCGCCTGGTGGTGGGAGAGGGGCGTCTGCTCGCTCGCCTCCGCGGCTTGCAGGCTCAGCATGGCCTTGCAAGCGCCGCTGAGGCGCTCCTCAAGCGCCCGGTGCTTGAGGTCCCGCTGCGCGAGCTGGCCCTGCATGTCGGCCTCGAGGGCCTTGTGGCTGGCCTCCCAGCCCTTGCGCGACGCAGTCAGATCCGTCGCATGCGCGCGGCCTTGCCCCTCCAAGGCGGTGAGCCCAGCAGCCAGCTTCTGCAGATCCGTGCTCGCTGCTGCCTCACCCACCGCCTTGCCCAGCCCTCCGACATGCTCGCGGAGGCGGGAGACCGTCACGCCCATCGACTGCTGGTGCTTCGCGACCTCCAGGAGCTGGGCCTTGTGCTCCTTTAGTTCACGCTCCGTTTTCAGTGTGGACGTAGTGGCTGTAGTGGTGGGGGGTGTGGTGGTGGGGCGCTCCTGGAGGCTCTTCAGCAGGGCCCCTTGCGCCTGCAGCTGCTCCTCCTGGCGGCCGAGGCGGTCCCCCATGCGCTGCATCTGCAGCTCGTGCTGCTGGGCGTGGCTGTCCAGCCGGGCCTCGAGCAGCGCCACCTGCTCGGCGTGCTGCTCCCCCTGGCGGCGCAGGCGGTCTTCGAGCCACTGCTCTGACAGGCCCGGGTGCCCCTGCATCGCCTCCATCCGCTGCCCCAGCTCGCCCTGCCGTGCCTGCTGGGTCAGCAGCTGGGCCTCCAGCCGCTTGCGGTGGCCGTCCTGGTCCTGCAGGAGGCGGCGCAGGCCCTGCAGCTCGGCTTGACAAGCCGCGCCGTCGCCCTGCGTGGCGGAGTCGGCGGCGGCAGGTGCGGGGTCATGCCCGAGCTCCCGCAGGCGCCCGGCGAGCTTCTCCAGATCCTTCTGGAGCTGGGCAGCTCTCTGCTGTGCCTGCTGCGCCTGCTGCTTCGCCGCCGCTGCTGCTCCGCCACCACGCCCGGTCCGCCCAACCGTGCCGCTGGCCTGCGACTTCGCAGACCTTCCCGCCTTCGCGGCCGTGGCGCGCTCCTCCTGGAGCCTGTCGCGGACGCTCTCATAGCGCCGCTTCAGGCGGAGCACCTCCTCGGCCTGCTTCTTCGCGGCCGCCTCCCTCTGCTTCTGCTCCTCGAGGAGCAGCGTGTCCGTCAGGACCACCTCCTTCCCGTTGACTACTAGAGTCCATGTGGGGGGGGTGCCGTGGGTGGGGGGTTGCTCGGCAGCGAGGACGGCGACGCCGCCCTCCAGGCTGTCCAGCGCCGCCTCCCACCGGAGGTGGTCGAGAATGGTGCGCACGTGGGCGGCACCATAGAGGGGGGGAAGGGGTTGGAGCTCGTATCTGCGAGGTTCCGTGAATTCGAGGGGGGGCAGGGGGGCGGCCTGTTGGCCACCGGCCTGGGAGCCGGTGTTCCCGGAGGAGACCCCGTGGAGGTCGGCCTGTGACATCCTGCCCGTGTATCCCTCTCTCCTCCTGTGTGTGTGTGTGTGTGTGTGTGTGGGTGGTTGTGGTGATGAAGGGGCAGGTGGAGGTGCACAGCGACAAGGGGGGGAAATGGGTGTCGCTCGATATACCAAGGCATGCGACCGTGTGGGCGAGGGGATGGGCAGCAAGGAGTGCACAGCAAAGGCGGATGATGAGGATGTGGAGGGTGGGGGGGACAGAAACAGCTCACCAGCAGTGATACTGTCCCTGACTACTGAAGGATGGCCAAAGCCCTGTGTGCCTAGGGCAGTGATGTAGAAATACGGATACCTACCCCCCCCCCCCCGTGTTTAAGTCCCCTCGGCGGCCAATTTTCCCGAAGGGACTTAAACACCCCGGTCTAGTAGTTTGGTTGGGGGGCATTTTTTCTCGATTTTTCCAGGTGTCCGTTGGCGGACCACCAGGATGTGAGGCACGTGTGGAGGCCAGGGAGGGAGCCTGGGGGCTTCGGATACCCGCACGTGGCCCGGGCTGCCCCGCAGGGGGCAGTCCGGGTCACGTCGCTCGTCCTCATCCACAGTATGGGTGGGTACAGCCACGGATGATCCCATGTCACGTCCCCCACCAAGTATATGGACCGTATCCTGACCGTATCCTATCGATTTCTGGAAAATTTGAATACGGATACGGATACGTATCCACCGTATCCTAACATCACTGCCCTCGGGGGGGGGGGGGGCAGTTGTGTGATCTCATGAGGGGGCATTGGTGCTTCGCTCGGTGCCTACGGAACACAAAAGGGAAAGGCCTCACGAGGGTGGGGCATGCTGAGACGCCTCCACATGGTGGCTCAGAGAAGCGGGCAGTGCTAGAGAATAAGAAGCAGAGGCACAGAGTGTCGACTCCTGTTGTCCGACAAACATCACTGCAGAAACCGCATCGTGCGACCGGCAGAGGGCAACGCCACGCCCCCTGATGCATGCCTCAACGCAACACGATCCGTGGGCACACCATTACTGATGCTGACTTGCAGCAGCAAGTATCTCGCGGTCACCCTTCAGGCTGTCGTGTGCGTACTCGAATGAGAACCCATCTTGTTGAACTGCGGTAAGAACGAACTCACGATCACCCTTCAGGCTGTCGTGTGCGTACTTGAATGACAACCCATTTTTCTGAACTGCAGCAAGAACGAACTCACGATCACCCTTCAGGCTGTCGTGTGCGTACTTGAATGAGAACCCATCTTGTTGAACTGCAGTAAGAACGAACTCACGATCACCCTTCAGGCTGTCGTGTGCGTACTTGAATGACAACGCATTTTTCTGAACTGCAGCAAGAACGATCTCACGATCACCCTTCAGGCTGTCGTGTGCGTACTCGAATGACAACCCATCTTGTTGAACTGCAGCAAGAACGATCTCACGATCACCCTTCAGGCTGTCGTGTGCGTACTCGAATGACAACCCATCTTGTTGAACTGCAGTAAGAACGAACTCACGATCACCCTTCAGGCTGTCGTGTGCGTACTTGAATGACAACGCATTTTTCTGAACTGCAGCAAGAACGATCTCACGATCACCCTTCAGGCTGTCGTGTGCGTACTCGAATGACAACCCATCTTGTTGAACTGCAGTAAGAACGAACTCACGATCACCCTTCAGGCTGTCGTGTGCGTACTCGAATGACAACCCATCTTGTTGAACTGCAGTAAGAACGAACTCACGATCACCCTTCAGGCTGTCGTGTGCGTACTTGAATGACAACCCATCTTGTTGAACTGCAGTAAGAACGAACTCACGATCACCCTTCAGGCTGTCGTGTGCGTACTCGAATGAGAACCCATCTTGTTGAACTGCAGTAAGAACGATCTCACGATCACCCTTCAGGCTGTCGTGTGCGTACGCCAGATCATTGCCGTTCTGTTGAACTGCTGCATGAACAAGTTCACGATCTCCATTCACGGTGGTGTGTGCATCTTTTAACCAGGGTTGCGTTCGCCCCCAACCGTCATTGAGTCCGTAAGTTGCTTGAAGGATCTCATCACGTGTCGTCACCCACAGTGGGACCTGCCACAGCCGCTTCTCCTTCCGGTGAACCGCATCGAGGTGACGGTCGGGACAGAGGGTCACGTCAACCACACACCCGGCTTCGACACCTGCATGGCTGCACAGAGGCTCGTCGACACACACCGCTTTGCCCCCCACCGACAGATGCACGTCCTCTTCCTCCACACCATCAGGGTAGCGGAAGGTCTCGCGTGCTTCGAGCTTCAGCCTGTCGGGCTTCTCGTCCATCCCAATGTCTACAGCATGCGTCACGCCTGTCGCCGCATCCGCCAGGAACACCTCCATGACCATGCCTGTGAAAAGCTAGCAGCGCCCTGCAGGGTGGTGTGGCTCTGTGTGTGTTGCAATCAATCAGGAGGCTTGCGCCCGCTCAGCGTGTGCATGGTCATAGCACACCCCTGCTCCTTCCGCTGCTGCAACCTCCTCGTCGCTGCTGGAGCTGTCTGCCACCCAGCCCGTGTGTGCGTGCGCATGTGTCCCCTCCTTCGCACAGCGCCGGCAGCAGTGCGTCTTGTGCAGCCCGCCGACAGGACGCGTGCACCCATCTGCAGCGCACACAGCAGACTGCCTCGGCTTCTCCACCACAGCGGCATCGGTGTCGGTGTTCGCGCTGCTGAGATTGCCACTTTGCAACCGCACGGAAAAGAACAGGGGTTTGAAAAAGCCAAGGAGGGGGTCCCACGAGGTGGGTGGGTGGGTGGGTGGGTAGGTGGGGTGGCTATGCCGGCGGACTCTCGGCCTCAAGCACGCTGCTGCTGTGCTGCCCCCTTCCCCCTTGAGCCACCCTCTCACGCTCTTCCCAGCACCGACCCCCAGAACCACTTGCACCACCATGTGTGTACAGCACAGAAGGCGCCAGAACCCGAACTCTCTGAGTGCAAGGCTGCCCCCCCCCCCTCCCCACTAACACCCACTGGCAGGCAGGCGTCATCACCCACACGGTAGCCGAGTCAGAGTTTTGACCGGGCCTGGCCCTGGTCAACACAATGGGCCTGGTTCGTGACCTGGTCGTGACCAGGGTCACAAGGCAAAATAGCAATAATATAAATCACTAAATAACCACCGCGAGGGCTGCAGATTTAGCCGCATAGGGCTCTAGATTTCTTTTGATGGATGGTCTGTAGGGAGGGGGAGGTCCTGAAATTCTCTGCGCCATTGTTTTGGGCTCGACGACCAACAGACTTTGCCGACCGTGACGCACGCATTGCCGCTCGAAAGTGCCTTCTTCTTACACAGCATAAGATAAGGGAGAAAAAAAACCCCCCCCCCTCAACCTCAGTAAGTAAGGACATTTCCTACTCCACAATACGAACCCCAAAGCGCCCAAACCGGACCCGCCCGGGGGGAGACAGCATACACTACTCTATACACTACTCTATACACCTTTGGAAAGACAGGCCTCCCCCCCCCCCTCCACCCCCCACACTCTAGAATACTACAACACCACCCCACCCCACCCCACCCCACGTCTACCGGGGTGACAGCGGAGGAGGCGAGAGCGCAGCACCATAGGACAGCCCAGGGGATGCACTGCGCGAACGCAGGGCGCTCCGCAGCGCGGGGCTCCGCCCCGCGGCAACCTCTAGCGCCAGGTCGGACAGCTGGGGGGATGTGACGCTGTGCTCGACGTAGCTGCGGCAGGCGTCCTCCTCGCTGCCTAGCAGTCGGCGGTACAGCGGCGCTCGGATGGGCGGCGGGGGCGGCGGGCTGTGCACCTGGGGGAACGTCACATCCCTCCTCCGGGCGGACGCATCCACCGCCGCAGCGACGGTGCTGAAGTGCTTCGCCTCCCGAGCCGCGTCGCGCTGCACCAGACGCACCGCCTTCCTTTCCACTCGCAGACGGTCCTCCTCCCTGTCGCGCCTGTCCAGCCGCATCCGCAGCGCCAGCCGGGCCTGCTCACTCCTCAGCGCCGCAGCCAGGGCACCCCTCTCTGCTTCGCACTCGCGTGCCAGCTTGCGCTGCGCCCAATCCAGCTGCTTCTGATGTGCGGTGTAGGCCTGCTCCTCACCCTCGCGTGCTGCGGCGTGTGCGACACGGAGGCGCTGCCCCGCCTGGGTGGCACACCTGCTGGCATGCTCTGCGAGGCTGCGCTCCTGCTTGTAGTGCGACACCTCCCACTCCAGCTTGGAGCGGGTCGTCTCGCGTGCTACATCGGCGTGGAGGTCGGAGGCCCACTTTGCCTCGCAGCGCTGCTCGCGCAGCGCGTGGTTGCGTTTGCTGAAGCGCATGGTGGTGGTGGCAGCAACCTTCTGCGCCGCCAGCTGCTGCTTCGCAGCACGGCCCGTCGTGCCCAGAAGCTCCTTCGCGCGGGTGGCAGTGGCAGCACGCTCCTGCGAGACGTTGCGGAGCAAGCGCTCGCTGTGGCGTGAGGCGTCTAGGCGTGTGGCCATCTCCTTGTTGGCATAGCCGGTGCGGAGGCGCGACTCCAGCTCGCGGAGCTGCCGGGAGCAGCGCCCCCCGAACTCTGCGGGAGTTTCGGCGCTGCGGCTGCGGCGGCTGACATAGGCGGTGGATGCGGCACCGCCGCACAGCCCGCTGGCAATACTGTTCATCCCGCCAGCAGCATCGTCGGCGCGGGGTGTCGCAGCCTGCGTGTGGGGGTGGGGGTGGTGGCGGTGGCAGATTCTTCGAATGATATCATCGCCAGCCCCCCAGGGGCAGCGGCATCAGGCTCGCTGGGCAGGGGCACGACACGCAGTGGGGCAAGTTGGGTGTGGAAAGGGGTGGGGTGGTGGGCCATTGCCAGGCAGAGCATCTCGTTTTTGTTTGGCAGCGACAACCGCGAGCTTGGCTATGGCTATGCCACAGATCTTGACATCCTTTTAGAATGGCTGCGGGGGAGGGTGAGGGTGGGGGGTGGTGAGGGTGGATCCTTCGCGGGAGTGCTGGGTATGGGTTGGCGGACTTCCAGCGGAGCATCCTCTCCCACAAAAATGGGAGAACGCGCCACACCCTCAGAGAAGCACCGCTTCAGGTTCCCCCGCGAAGGATCACCGCCACCCCCTCCCCGGGTTCCTCGCCTTCCCTTTGCAAGGTTCAATAACCTACGATCTAATCCATCCAGACAGCTATGTGAGGGCGTCTAATGTTCGGGATTTCAGGAAAAACTGCTTGAATTCCCCCCCCCCCCCTCGTCTCCCCTCCTGGGCACCCCAGTGCACACAGCGGGCAGTGTTATGACGGCGGATCGCCAAAAAAAAATATCGGCCGCACTAACCACCAGGCGTCAAGAAGAACGAATCTTCCCGAAGCCTGTTTTGACACGTTACCTTTTCTGAACCAAACACAGGCATGGCTACCAACACCCACCCCACACACACACACACCGCACGAACCACACACTGAGAGCCATCTCACACCAAAACGCTAGAAATGGAAATATGCCGTCATCCCGCCTCTGCTCTCCGCTCCCTCCCATGCGACCCCTTCTGATATGATCTCTGCGGTGCCGGCAATCAGCAGCCTGGCACATAGCACGGTGTGCTTTGTTCGGCCAATTCTCCTCCTCCTCGCAGCCTGCCACCCCCACACCCCACCCCCACCCTTCCCCGAGCGAGTCCCACTGCTGTTTCGGCTAACCTTCAATGAATGTCTGGCCACAGGGGTGAGTCTTACCTGCCCCCCCCCCCCCCACCCCCGATACCCTTCACAAAGCCCCAGCGTGTGCGACACTGTGTATAGTTTTGAGAAAACATCATCCACCCCTCCCCCACCCACCCCCGACACGGTCACCCCACCCGAGCGGCGACCAGGCGAGCCCTCTTTTTCACAGGAAGCGGCGCATCGGCTCCGCGGCTGTCTTCAGACCCGCTCCGGCTCCCGCAGGGGAATTCCACTTTGGATGCTTCCTGTGCCTTGAGGCGTTCCTGGGCAGCAGACAAGACGTCGCGCCACGGTTCCCCGAGGCGGAAGAGGAGGATGCTGTTCAGCCTGTCTGTCGCAGCTGCGGTCTGCCCTGCCTGAACCAGGTCACGGCAGATCCGGTACGCAACGTTGCAGTCATTGTGATAGGGGTAGAGCAGGGTGCACGACACAAAGTAGGGCGCGTAGTCACGATGCAGCATTGCAAAGGCTTCGAGGCTTTCGAACAGCTCCGCACATCGCGTCAGGATTGCAAGCTCATAGATGCGGTTCAAAATCTCGGCATCCGACGAAAGCCCAGGAATACTGGGGAGCAGCGACGCGATGCTCGCAACCTCACTTGCAGCCATCGGCACCCTGAGGGGCGCTGGTGCCTCTCTCCCTTCCGCGCATGCCCCATCCGTCGCAGAGACATAAGCCTCGCGGAAGGCAATGAGCCTGTCCAGGAGAATCGCCATCTTTTCGAAGAGCAGGGTGCCCTTCAGCGCCCACTTCCGCAGCGCCTCGATGCGGCGCTTTCCGCTGAGGTTCACCACCCGCTCGATATCGCGCAGGGGGACCGCGAGCTTCTTCTTCACCCCATCCTCATCCGAGAGGGTGACGCGGAGGCCTGGAGAGAGGTCGGTGCTGGCAACCCACCCGCGTATTGTATAGTATGGGATGTTGCTGGCTGCCCTCCCGAGGGTTTTGTGGCTGTGCCTCGCATAGAAGAGGGCAAAGGCCTCCGTAGTGACACCGCCGCTGTGGCGCTCCAGCCAGGCACGGATGAACTCGTCGAAGGACTCCAGGTCAGGGTACTGCAGCATCAGCTTGACCAGAATGAGAAACCCTTTGCTCCGCACGACGCGGTAGTCACCTGAGGAGACGGAGACACCAGATGTGTTGATGGAGGAGACGCTCGCCTCGGCCAGCCCCTCCGCAATGACAGACCTGAGGAGGTATTGCGTGCGGCTCTCGTCGGGGCACTGCCCCAGGGCGAGCTGTAGCACGCGGAGCTCGCAGAAGACGGCAAACGCCTCGTCCAGCCAGAAGTCGTCCTGATTCAGCCCCTTGATCCGGTTGCCGAACCACTCGTGGCACATCTCGTGGGCCAGGATCAGCACAGCGAGGCTGAACTTCCCCAGCCCGACGGTGCTGACCCCTGCGACCATGCTCTCGTTGAGGAGGCACCCTGAGTAGACGGACAGCCCCTGCATTGTCCAGCCGGGGTGGATGGCGACGATGCTGTAGCTCTCGAAGGGGATGTCCCCGAAGAGGGCGAGGATCCCCTCCAGCAGGCTGGCGACCACATCCGTGAAGCTCTCGTCTATGGGGAAGAAGGGCGTTTCGGTTCCCGGGCGGCACTGCACGACCAGGTGCACGGGGATGGGGTCCGTGATGATGGTGTGGTACCGCAGGTTTTTCGCAATCAGAACCCCCAGCGCGGAGGGGACCAGCCGTGGGGCGGAGAAGCGGAACAGCTGTCGCATGCACTGCCCGCACTGCGTGGGGACCGGTGCCTCCAGCAGAGGGGATGACACGTAGGCGCCGTAGCCCTGGGGGACACACACCTGGACATGCCAGTCGCCGCGCTGATCGACGGTGTCGACATAAGGGAGCAGGCACATCTGCCCGGAGTTCCCCCCGGCGCTGTGCAGGAAGGAGCGAGATGCCCACCACTGCAGAGCGTCCTCCAGCTGCTTGGTGTCCTGCTGTGTACGGTCTTCCGTGCGGTAGAGGGGGAGCTCAAACTTCACCCGGATGCGCTGCGTGTCGCGGGTGACCTGAACATGCACTTTTGCATCGGCAAATTCATAACGGAGTTTGCCACGGAGGGTGCAGTAAGGCGGTGTGCAGCAGCCGTAGTAACGCCTGTGCGGCCCCTTACGGTGGGAGCACCTGACGCTGCAGTCGGGTGAGGAAGAGTCTGCCTCCTGCAGGTCGGCACCGTCCTTGATGCTATATATTTCAAAGATCTCGAGCCCGAGCATGTCGAGCGCCACTGTTCTCGCACCGTCATCCTCCCAGCACAGCGTGTAGTCGACTGTGGCACGGACGGTGCTGCACCGCTCGCTGAAACAGAGCACCGCATCATACCGCACCACGCGCACCACCCCGTCGTTGCACTCCGCAGCCATGGCACGGCGGGGGTGATGGTGGTGGCGGGTGAGTGCGGCAGGGCTCTGCTCCAGAGCGTAGGGAGGGGTCCGCCCCAGCACCCAGCACCAGGCTGAGCTGTGTTACCGGTGGGGGGTCATGTGTAGCGTGCGCGGGTGGGTGGGGGGGCGCTGTGTGGCGGCAGCCCCCCCGCACCTGGGCAGGGGGAGGGGGCGGTGGGTGGGTGGGTGGGTGTGAAACAACAAACATGCACCTCCTGACACCTCGGGGACGGCCCCTGTGCCCCTGTGCAAAGAAGAGCCAAGAGGACGCGCTGAAATGCACGAACCCCACGGTTGACGACTCATCAAGAAGCACGCGGGAGCCCCAGGGCAAACTAGCAATAAACGGGGCACCCGTCTCCTATTAGATGCAGAAATCATCATCATATGCAGCATTGCAACAGGGCAGCGAGAGGGGAGGGGGGAGCGAGGGGTCTTGTCCGTGACAGCACAGATTCACAGCAGCACGGAAGTGCAGCCCGCCGCAGTGCGGCTTTTTCAGAGGCAAGTGGATGGCAACTGGCTGCCAAATGGTGAGGCACCGGAAGATGCCTCATACCTCATAAACTTCGCTTGGGCACCGGAGGTGCAGAAGGAGGGGGGGAGAGCAGGAGGAGGCGTTCACGTGCTCTCTCTCTCTTCCCATCCCCTCTTTTTGTATCATCTGGCCATAGCATGCCTACACAAGAAATACACAGCTCAGAAATCGTACTCCTTTCGCCTTGATGTAGACACCTCGTCCGGCAACTGTGGGAAAACAGTTCCGGGATACTTTTTGTTGAGGCCCTGTGAGGTGGCATGAAGGTGCTAATCCCAAAGCTCCAGTCGTCCGATTTCCTTTGTTACTTCGCGGCCTCGATACGCTTCGTCGCTCGTAACTAGTGAAAAGAACACTCTGAAACCGAATATCACGAGAGAGAAGGTGCCAATCGCGAGATAGTTCGCACCAGCAAAAAAAATACTCGTGGCCTGAAAAAGAGAGCGGGGTGGTGGTGGTGGTGGGGACAGGGCCGCCACAACTGACTGACACTTTCGCGCGAGTCGTGTGCGCGTTGGCTAACTAACAGAGGGAGGAAAGGGGAGGGCCTTTGCTCGACGTGCGTAGTGAGTAGCGACCGCCCTTTCAAGGCGGCACTGGCACAGTTTCGACAACAGAATGAAGGCATTACCGCACCCTGGGACTGATTCAGGGCAAAAAAAATTGGCAAAAAAATGGGTCAGACCGTAAGGTCGCCCAGAGGAGGCAACCACACACCACACATGCATGCATCATTTTTGGATTGGTGCACAGAGCACACTGATCGTGCGATCCCCACTGTAAATACACTTTTCATACTGCAGACTGTTGGGGGGAGGAGGGGACACTGTCGAACAAAGGGGGTGGGGGGGGCAAGAATCTATGTTTCCGGCAATGGTTCGCTTGTGTTTCCCGCAAACTTCCGTTCTGCCTTTTTCCCCTCCCCCCCCCCTTTTTTTTGACTGATTAGAACGTCAGAAAGGGGGTCCGGATCAGCTCCTCGGCTGTGGGGCGGGTGTGGATATCAACTGTGAGGCAGGCACGGATGAAATGAGCTGCATCTGGACTCAGATGCTCAGGCACCTGCGGCAGGGCCGAGGTCTGAGCCATCGCCATCTGATAGAGGAACGCCGCAGGCTCGCTCAGTAGCCTCTCAGGGAAAGGCAGCGAAGAGGTGATCATCTGCGACGTCGCAACCCCGACGCTCCAGATGTCCGAACAGATCGCTGCCTCGCCACGGCAAGCCTCAGGGGACATGTAGATCAGCGTGCCCACCACCTTCTTCCCCACCACGTCGCCCATGATGGTTGATGCCCCGAAGTCAGAAAGTTTGCACTGCCCGTCGATCTGAACCAGCACATTCGCGGGCTTAAAATCACGGTGCGCCACATTCATCTTATGGAGATACCGCAACCCCTTCACAATATCCTTGAGATATCTCCGAATGGAGGACATCGGGAGCTTCCCAAACTGCTCCAGGATGTTCTGCAGAGAGCCCCCCGGGACGTACTCCATGTTGATGACAATACACTCTTCTGTCACCGCGAGGGACACGTAGCTCACGATGTTGTCGTGATGCAGGTGTGACAGCAGCTCCACCTCCTTTTTGATCTCCTGGAGAACACTCTCGTTGACCTCGCCACCTGCGACGAGGCAGTTGTCTTCATACGGGTCTTCTGTGAATGTGTCTAAGGAGGGGCGCGTGTCGACGGCGTGCACGACACCGTCAGAGAGGATGGTGTCCGTAGCAGGTGGGGAGACCATGTGATCAACAGAGGCAGTCGGGATCTCGTCGCCAGAATCCTCTTCCTCCGAATCGGAGTCGATCCCATCGGGGTCTGTCACGACAGGCCCGCTCTTCTCGGTGATAATGTCCAGAGCGGGTATCACGGCCCGCAGCCACTTCATCGCCACGAGGGCGCCGTCCTCACCCATGCCCAGCCAGACCTCGCCATAGGCGCCGTTGCCCAGCATTTTGTCTGATTTATACCACTTGCTCCCATCGACATCAACCAGGGCTTTCTCAGAGGTGTAAGACGCAGCCCCAGAGTGATCCCCGCTGCTGTGCATGCTCGACCTGGCTTCGCTCTTGCCAGACGGTTCGATCGTGCTCCTCCGGGAACACCCATCCCACTGGTCGGACTCCGAAGTCACCAGGGAGGGAATCGACTCCCGCAGCTTCCCGTCATCCTTTGATTGTTCATCCCGGGAGCGCCTCTCCTTGGCTGTGTGTGTGATGGACCTGACAGACTCCCTGTCCTTCCTCGCGGTGCTGGGATTCCGCGTCGAAACCTTCCGCAGCTGCGTGATAAGATCATCCGCCTTCGACGAGCTGAGCAACGGCGTCTTGATGGGCGTCATCGGGACGGACGGCCGCGACATGCTCTCAGTCAGCCCCTTGGCGAGACACCCCTTGATGAACACATCCATGTCCTCCGGGAGCAGCGCATCCGCACGCTCCTCATAGTTCCTCCACCCGATGAGATCCCGGACATAGGGCATCGGGAGAAACGTCGTCGACTCCTTGCAGGCTGCGGCAAGCTTCAGAAGCCTCGCAGCTTGGTAGTCATCCGGGGATCTGCTAAGATACTTCGTGAACAGGCTCACGGCATACTCGCCCTTATTCCCACGAAGCGCGATGAAAGCGTCGCTGTAGAGGTGGAGGTGATGCGGGAGGGCATCCATAAGCTCGTAAACACCGATGGTGTCCGACCCCAGCTGGAAGCAGCTGACGTCCCTCTGGAGCGACACCGACTGGTTGTCATTGCAGGCAACCAACGGGTGCTCCGGGATGACATCAACCAGCCTCGCCGCAACCTGCGTCCGCACCGCCTCATAGACTGCCTCGGTGATGAGGATCCTGCACTGGATCTCCCTCGACAGGCTCGTCAGCGCATCCACCTGGCACAGAGGGGTTCCGTACACCATAGGCGACCTCTGCCAGTCGAGCCCTGTTGAGCCGATGGCGAGGTTCCCAGAGGCGGCGCAGAGAGAAAGCCAGGGCGACCCAGACAGCAGGTTCCGCGACAGCGAGAGGGTGCACTTCGAGGCGTGGTAACCATGCCTGGGGCAGGGGAGGTGGGTGTTCCAGGCGCAGTAGGCGACAGGCCCGTTGAGGTCGACGACAATGCCGCCCCAGGATGACACGTCCTTCAGGAGGGTTTCGGCAAACGCCGCCGCAATTTCAAAGCACTCCTGCAGGGGCGCGGTGGATGCCTCGAACACCGCACGCACCAGGGAGCCACGGCGGATCCGCATCCCCACCTCCAGGCGTTGCCGCAGTATATCCTCGTCCTGCTGCACGGTGCGCCTCTCCCTGGGGGAGTCGTGGGAGTTCGGATTGTCCACCGAGATAACCAGGCCCGGTATGTCGGCGTTCTGCGGGTTCTGCGACTTCCTCGGGAGGAACGCATCCTCCTCCTCCGTGTGAAACACCGTCGCCGGGAGGTAGGGCCTGTACATCCGGAGGTTTGCCAGGAGCCTCTCGAATGACCCGCGCATCGCGACGTTATGGTTTGTCGTCACCAGCTCCTCCGCAAAGTCGAGGTCGAATCTCACCAGAGCCTCGGCGATGCGCTCCGCCATCTGGACTGACTCCTGCAAGGCAAGCCGCTCCCGCTTCATCCCATAGGCAAACCTCCGGGTGAGCGCGTGGTCCAGAGAAAAGACCCCGACACGGAGGACAAGGATGCTGATCCCCCAGCGCCAGCCCTCTGCAGGTCGGGGTTTCTTGTTGTCGTTGTAGGGTATGTCGTCGTAGAGCCCGAAGCGGATTGTGTCTTCGACGGATCGGACGACAATCCACAGCATGGTCAGCCCGAAGAGGCTCCAGGAGAGGCGCGGCTCAGGCTCGGTGAGGAGGAGCGCGTTCATCAGCAGGATGGCGATGAACCACTGCTCGTAGAGTCCGACGTTAACCAGGTCGGAGATGAGGGCGCAGACGAGGAGGATTACAACACTCCGCTCCACAATGCGCATTGACATTATCCGGTAGCGGAATGCGACGAAGCAGACGAAGAATAGTATGAAACATGTCGTCGAGGCTAGCACGATCCGGATGGGGCCCGACTCCTGGTGGCTCACCAGCTGGTATATCAGGAACACCGTGAAGAACACCAGCATCAGGACGCACGGGGGGAGGAGGAGGACCTTCCGCCGCACCTCGTCGTCGCTCTCCCCCTCCCTCCGGGCGCGTTTGACGAACTCCTCCAGGGCAAGGTTGAATATGTCAGGTTTCTCCGGCTCGTCCGGCGGGGGCCGGTCCATCGTGTATTTCCGCATCCGAGAAGTGTTCGGAATACTCATGCGCGGCGGGAGATCCCAATCTTCCAACGGGCTCCGAATCGCCTCCGTTGGGCTCCGCACCAACTCAGTGGGGCTCCGCATAATCTCCATCTCAATAGAAGGCACCGCAGGTGACCGCACCACCGCCGGAGCGGCTGGGTTATCCACACTGGACAACGAGATGGGGGGCCGCCCTGGCACCTTGCGATTCGTCTCCTTGCTGTGGGTGGACATCTCGTCGGCAGGGGAGGGGGGGGGAGGAATATATCTTCTCGCTACTGCATGCGGTACAGCCTTGTGGGAGAGGTGTCTCTGGCTGGGTGCCTGCTGACCGTGCACGAGAGCGAGAGAGGGGGTGTGGGGGTGGGAGGGGATATCTGCGTGTGTCCCACCACACCTGGTCGCCCTCCCTCAATTGCACCCCCCAGATAAGGTGCACTGGCTGCTGGCGTGTGCAGCGCGTCGTCTGTCTGGTGTGGTATGGTATTGTATTGTGTGAGGGGCTGTGTGGAGGAGGAAGCGTGATATCGGTCTCACCTCGCCCTGCCAGCGACAAAGCGGTTTGCGAGTGAGGAGAGGGGGGGAGGGGGTGGTGGGGGAGGGCAGCGGATGGGTCAGAGGTAAACAGCTGCCATCAGAATGCTTTTGTCGTTCACCGTGCCAGAAACACCCCCCCCCTCCCCACCCTTTTCTCTGCTGTACGTTGTGTGCTTGGCAGGGTTGCCACACGTTCTTTGCCTCTCACACCAACCCACCTACCCTACTCTCCATTCGCCCTTACGTTAAATCACGCACCAGAGGCAAGCCGCAAGAGAAAGCAAATATATACAAAACCCAGCCACTTTATAGCATTTTTTTGGCAGGTTTCAGATCGCCCCCATACCAGCCTCGACCAACAGCCGGGGGCGACCAGGGCAAACAGCTGAACACGCATTGACCCCCAACGGAGTTTGTCGCAACTACAGTGCGGGGGGCAGACAAGGGGGGGGCCAGGTGAATGGCGACCTTGGTGGCCAGGTCACTGCAGAATATGAATATGACCTCCCACAGCGACCTGCCTCCTTCCCCCCCCTGTGTGGCCCTGTGGGCAATCCCGCTTTGTAGTCTATCAACGACTGCCTTGCCATGCTGGCATGCGAGAGAAGGCTTTGGGGGTGTCGGGAGCGGGTGTATTGGGGCACCAGATTGTGGCGTATTTTTTTATTTGTCTTTTTCAGGCGCAGTCGTTTATTTTTTTTACTACTTTTTCTTATTGTCCACATCCCGTGTTTGCAGGGGGGAGGGGGGGGGGGGGTAGGGGGGGTCAAATGGGGGTGACAAACACGATTTTTCAAAAAACCGGCGCAGAGGCCCCAAAGCCCCCGTAAACCCTCCAAACCCCCCCAGATCGGTCCGGAAACCCATCGAACCCCACTTTTCCACCATTCCGGGCACCTCAGGTGCCCGAATTGGGGTACCTAAATTTTGTGCCACCGTTTGGTACCGTACAGTGCCACTGTGTGGGAGGTTGGAAAAGAAAATGCCCCAACACACCACATCTGAGGGTTGCAATGCATGTTGCTTGCCAACCACGTCATCCGGTGGGTGTCAGGCGCTATGTAGGTGGCATTAGCCAGGTCTTCGATGTGTTCTGGCTTGTATATATACCTCCCTGCCTGCGGCACAGGCACTGCCTTTGTCCCCCACACCAGCCACAGAGAGCGTATTGTACTCGGTCCACGGTTGCTGATTCATTGTGATGCGTTGTATCCTCGAGTGAACGTCACACACTAGTGGCACCACCACCCGCCATCCGAGAGCTGTATTGACTTTGCGCGCTTCCGTTGTATTCACCTCGCCACGCATATTGCACCGTTCAGTACCAGTGCTCTTGGGCCAGGCAAAGTAGACCGCAGCAACTACCAATTCTGGCACAATGGGTACCACGACAGCGCACTTCATGTGTTCCCGGAATGTACAGCTCGTGTTGCAACAGTCGTTGTCAACACATCCCGGTTGTGGAGCACTGCTGCACAGGAATCACACGACCATCTGGACTGTTCCGTACCTACAGGCAGCCTCCCGGTGCATGGTGGCAGGGAGGTATATATACAAGCCAGAACACATCGAAGACCTGGCTAATGCCACCTACATAGCGCCTGACACCCACCGGATGACGTGGTTGGCAAGCAACATGCATTGCAACCCTCAGATGTGGTGTGTTGGGGCATTTTCTTTTCCAACCTCCCACACAGTGGCACTGTACGGTACCAAACGGTGGCACAAAATTTAGGTACCCCAATTCGGGCACCTGAGGTGCCCGGAATGGTGGAAAAGTGGGGTTCGATGGGTTTCCGGACCGATCTGGGGGGGTTTGGAGGGTTTACGGGGGCTTTGGGGCCTCTGCGCCGGTTTTTTGAAAAATCGTGTTTGTCCACGTAAAAGGGTGGCATTTGACCCCCCCTAGGGGGGGGGGGGTCAAGGGGCGTGGGAATATCGGGCCAGGGGGGCAGGGGTGTAAATAAGGCCGACTCCCGACTCCCGACTCGGGCCGGATTTTTTGGGGTTGGGAGGGTTGCCTTGCCTCCCTTAGGGAATGTGCAGTATTAGGCACCCCATGGCCAAAATGACCCCACTGCGATCCGCACAGACTCCAAATATTCAAAAGAAAGGGTTTTTGGAACACCCGAGGAGGGGGGTCCCGATGGGTGGGTGGGGGTGTGGGGGGGTCCCGCTGGGTGGGGCATGGTGTGTGCCTCCCAGTCATCTTCTTCATTACCGGTCTCTGAACTGGGGTGAGTTCATTGCCAAACCACTGCTGTGAATACGGCGCCCCTTTCCCGCCCCTTTTGCCAGATTCTGGCAGCTTCCAAGAAGAGTTGTGTTCCCGCCCCCTTCAGGTGGTTGAGCATACCACAGCGCACACGTGCACACCCACACACACTCCACACAGATGCGTCACACGCAACTGTTGCGACACACAACATGCCTCAGGTAGAGGCAGTAGTGTTTGACTCACAGCCAAATACTGCTGCCGTGAGTGAGGTGCTCGCAGCGTTTGGGGCGCTGCGGGCGAATGGGGGGTTGGCTGGGACATCCAACATGGCGCTGTCGTGCGGGTACGTCGCGTGCTTCTTCGCGGACCACCTCGCACGCGGGAAGACCCCGCAAGCGCCGAGTCGGTCCGCCCTGACCGAATGGTGGGCGACTGCTGGAGGTTCCATGGGACTCTCCACGGCAGAGGTGGCCGCACGCACGACCGTGCTGCGCAACGGCGAGGAGGCAGTGCCCCTCAAGAACACCGAGGTGGAGCGGTGGGCGGGGTCCCTGAGGCACGTCACACCTGTCAGGGTCCTCACATTTATGCGTGAAACAGGGCCGCAAAGTGCACAGCTGTTGCTCAATGAGCACAGGCTGCCTTTAGTGACGGTGGTGTTCATCCCCTCCACGGGGCCCGTGGGCCATTTCTTTGCCATCCGGCTGAGGAATGCCGCAGCGCCCACCCCCCCCCCGGTTGTTCTGTCGTGGGCTCGGCCGAAGGCCCCGGTCCTGGTGGCACCCTCTCCGACGTTCTACGAGAAGAAAGGCCACGCCTACTGCCGAGTGTGCGTTACTGCTGTCGACAGCAAGCTGATCGCGAAGCCGAAGCAGAAGAACAAGACGCTCTACATCGACGGGAGAGTCCCATACCGCACTCCTGGTGATGAGAGAAAGTCGCGGGTGGCTCACCAGACGAGTGACTTCCACCTGACGTGTGAGGCTTTGCTGAACCGCCGGCCTGCCGCGCGCATGTGTGTCACAGCAGCGCTTGCGCTTGTGTCTGTGCTGCAAACCGTTGCAGCTTCATCTCCGCCTGGCCGTGACAGAGCGCCGATTGTGGTGCCCGAGCTGCAAGAGGAGGAAGTGACGAACGACGAGCTCCGTCACGGCCTCTTCGCCTGGCACTCCCGGTTGTACGTGGACATCCGGGGGGGGCGGCCGCATGCGTCGATCATTGCGGGGCTTGCAGCAGAGCGGCTTCAAGGTGTTCCACTCCCTCCCAATAACCAATACCTCAACCGCCCCCACATCACGGCGATGTTAGAGGTGTGGAAGAACATGGTCGTTGCGGAGTCCATCGCGTCTGTGTCACGAACAGTTCAGGAGGGCATGCCGCTGTTTTTGCTCCTCGATGGCAGCGAGGTTGGTGGTGAAGAATCATACACGTTCCGCCTGCGATGGGTGTCGGACGACTGCCGTGTTGTAGAGCGCTGTCTTGGGCTTGTGAGTATCGAAGCTGCAGCAGCGAACGCGGACCAGGCCGACGGTGATGACGCGGACCTCTCTGCGAGTGGAAAAACCCTCTTCGACATGTTAGTATCTCTTCTTCATGAATACGGTCTTCAAATCCAGCATCTGTGCGGCATCATCGCAGACGATGGAAGTGCGATCTCGGGGCAGAAGACGGGGCTGCATGGTCGCATCGAGGAGGCAGTCGGTGCACCATCCCTCTACATCAAGGATGTCGGCCATCGCATCCAGAACTGTGTGGAAAAGCCGTTGAAAACTGACCCTGATTTCAAGTACGTCAGTGATACGGTGCGTGCTGTGCAGACCATCTTTCGCCAATCGGGGCTTATGCGGCGTACCTTGAAAAGGGCTGTCATGAAGAAAGGGGGGCGCGCGTACAAGCCATGCGGGTCGTGGCGGATCCGCTGGCAAGCAAAGTGGTGTACTTCGTTGCGGAAGGCGGGAAAAATGCGCGAACACTGGGTGACTCATCTGCGAAACGACCAACTTCACAGCCGTGCTGCATCTTCCAAAAACAAGACTGCTTCACAGAAGGGAGCCCGCACCAGGGCCCGTCGGGCGCTCGCGACAAGGCTGCAGGGCGCAAAGTTCAAGCGGGCGCTTGAGTATTTCAGCAAGTTTTTTGAACTTGCAAAGCGCCCCCAGCTTGTCGCTCAGTACCGCGCAGAACGGGGTGCCAATGTGATCCCCTACCTGCTTGAGGCTCAACTCCAACTCCGCGCATTCGGGGAGATGAAGAAGAACTGGCGGCCTGGATGCCATGGCGAGCTGGTCAAAGGGCTGCACCCAAAGAGCATCCTCTGTGATCATTCCTATGCAGCAGCGCTCGTGGCAGGTGTGGCATACGCGACCGGTGTCACAGACAGCAGTGCAAACGAGCAGTTCGAAAGCCTCTACTACATCATGAACAACACCGAGGCAACATCGACTGCTATGGAGCACTGGCTGTACATCAAGGAGGGCCGGATTCGGGATGATGCAGAGCTCTCCTTTGCCAGCTTCTGGAAGCTACGCCAGGAAGAGCTGTGCTCCCGCCCCGACTACCTCCCCACACTCCGTACCATTCGCGGGGCACTCTGCATGGCGTCGCCGACGAGCTCGGCATGCGAGGGGGACTTCGGGATCCTCCGGAACCGCACACCCGCCCAGCGCAGCACAGTAGGGGTGGAGAAGCTGAGCGACGAGCTGCTTGTGAAGCGCTGCGGCCCCGACCCCGATAATGTGGAAGCCACTCGGGATTTCATCCACCGGGGTATGCGCATATTCTTTGCTGAAAGACAGCGGCGGGCACCTGGTGGTGGGAGGAAGCGCAAGGCCGAAGATGAGAGTGAGCCGCTCCACGACATCGCCAAGCGACTTCGTCAGTCTGAGATCGACATCTTCGCGGAGGAACCTGAGGAGGACGAGGAAGAGGAGGAGGACGAGCTGGAGGAACTGGAGGAGCTCGAGGAGGATGAGGAGGACGACGACGATGACGACGAGGAAAGTTAGATTGTGTGTTACCCATCATGTTGTGTAAATATGGTTGGAGAGGTCGGCTCCTGGGTTCGACCGCCTCCCCCTTTTTGCGGGTTTGCTGTTATTCCTTCCCCTGACCCCCTTTTGTCAGCGTTATGGCGCCCGAGGAGTCTATCACTGCCTCTCTGAGTGCCGCTGCGACCCCTTTCCCCTCTCCCCTTTTGTTCGTGGGCTGCCCCCTGTGAATGGTAGACTTACCTACAGCCCCTTGTTTGCCGCCAGCACGGAGCCAAGCAGCTCAACCCCGGCCGTGCGCGGTTTGTTTGCCCTAGAGCATTGTTGTTCGTGGAGTACGTGTCATTGTGCTAAGAGCCCGGAGAAGCAAAGTCGAATCTGCTGCGCTAGCCTCACCAAGCAGCCACAGTACTACAGGATGCGCGCAGGATTGAGTAGGGTTTGAGACCGCCCGCCCCCCACCCCCCCACCCCAGGTACCTTAGGTGACTGTAAATAACCGACTCCCGACTCCCGACTCCTGACCCCCAAACCTTATTTACAGCCCTGCAGGGGGGGATGGGTACGACGAGCCCCCTGTTGAGACATTTGCTCCAGTCAGAACAAACTAAAAAGGGGGGGATCAAGGGGGGTGTGGGAAGGGGGGGGGATGGGGGAAGACGGGGAGTAACTTTGCAAAGAAAACACGTTAAATTCACGAAAGCTAACTTCCCCTGGTGTTTGCTTGGGTGGGGTGGGGGGGGAAGATGCCCTCTTAATCACATACGCCGCTGTGTCTTTGCAAAATCATATTAACTAGAACAGCTGCGGTGATGCATCAATCAACAGCACACAGGGGGGGCTCGATGGCAATTTACAACAAATCGATGCGAGGTTCAGACGAATCGTTCGCAACTAAACACTGCGACGCCCGCCCAATTTTGGTTTGCCTATATAGAAAAGGGGGCGAGGGAGGGGCACATCACACACTGAGGACCAAAAAAAACTGCTTCCAGTCTATGTCAAGCAAAAATGCCGTAACAAGTGTCGAAGACAGACCGCCTGTTCTGCACCTTCTCCCCTCCAATCCCCCTCCACACAGGAAAGGAGAGATACCCTATGACATGAATTGCAGCGCCATCTGTCACGTGCTGTCGAGAGGGGTGGGTGGGGTGGGGGATGGGGAGGGGGAAAAAGATCGCCGTTCAAATTCGGCGGCTAGGGGGGTGGGGGAGTACTTTTCAGTTGTCTTTTGAGAAGGGGTTAATTCGCGTCTGGCATCGTTTAAAAAAATCGTTCAATGCAAAAGTCCCCTTCGAGGGAGGAAGGGGGGGGGAGGGTGGTGAACCGACAATCAGAAGAGATGCACTGGCACCAGCGTGCAGCACTCGACTGGGGTTTGTTCGTTGGATAATCTCGGGGAAACGATCAGGGATGAAAGAGCGTTAGAAAGTGGGTGCATGTACGAGTGAACACACTACAAAGCACACCACCCCCCTCCTCTTTATGCTGCAAACGTTTGGGATTTGGGGCGGTTTTCCCCTCCCAAATGGAAAAAAGATTGTGCCACCCCAACTCACACCCCACACGATTCCAATCGAACCTTTGAAAAACCCCCCCCCCCCGCTGCTATCTGCTTTTATTTTCCCTTTTTTTGAGGGGCATTTTTTCAGCTTGCCAATAAAAAATCCCCTATCAACCCTCCCCCCCCTCCAGAATTTGTTCAACTTTGTCCCGATCACACACTCACACTCACACACACATCTCCACCCCCCTACCCAACACTGGATTTCTAGCAAAAGAAAAATCTCCCTCCCAAACCTCACACAATGCATAGGTGCCTGTGCGTGACATTTTCTGCCACATCAAATGCAGGGCGAAGCCTGAAGGGAGGGAGTGGTGCCTGCTCGCATATTTCCGTTCTGCATCTGCTTGGAAAGAGCGGGCGCACGCAGGCCTCTATTTTGTTTTGCTTCTCCGGAGGAGGGAGGGGGAGGGGAGGAAAGGCCTCCGCTACGGTGCCGAAAAACGCGTTGGGGGAACCTCCTATATCCATAGGAGAAACCTGCCGAAACGTGTTGCCGGGACTTTACCGAGAGCGAAGCTCTTCCCCCCCCCCCCCTAGGGGGGGTCAAATGGGGGTGACAAACACGATTTTTCAAAAAACCGGCGCAGAGGCCCCAAAGCCCCCGTAAACCCTCCAAACCCCCCCAGATCGGTCCGGAAACCCATCGAACCCCACTTTTCCACCATTCCGGGCACCTCAGGTGCCCGAATTGGGGTACCTAAATTTTGTGCCACCGTTTGGTACCGGACAGTGCCACTGTGTGGGAGGTTGGAAAAGAAAATGCCCCAACACACCACATCTGAGGGTTGCAATGCATGTTGCTTGCCAACCACGTCATCCGGTGGGTGTCAGGCGCTATGTAGGTGGCATGAGCCAGGTCTTCGATGTGTTCTGGCTTGTATATGTACCTCCCTGCCTGCGGCACAGGCACTGCCTTTGTCCCCCACACCAGCCACAGAGAGCGTATTGTACTCGGTCCACGGTTGCTGATTCATTGTGATGCGTTGTATCCTCGAGTGAACGTCACACACTAGTGGCACCACCACCCGCCATCCGAGAGCTGTATTGACTTTGCGCCCTTCCGTTGCATTCACCTCGCCACGCATATTGCACCGTTCAGTACCAGTGCTCTTGGGCCAGGCAAAGTAGACCGCAGCAACTACCAATTCTGGCACAATGGGTACCACGACAGCGCACTTCGTGTGTTCCCGGAATGTACAGCTCGTGTTGCAACAGTCGTTGTCAACACATCCCGGTTGTGGAGCACTGCTGCACAGGAATCACACGACCATCTGGACTTGTTCCGTACCTACAGGCAGCCTCCCGGTGCATGGTGGCAGGGAGGTACATATACAAGCCAGAACTCATCGAAGACCTGGCTAATGCCACCTACATAGCGCCTGACACCCACCGGATGACGTGGTTGGCAAGCAACATGCATTGCAACCCTCAGATGTGGTGTGTTGGGGCATTTTCTTTTCCAACCTCCCACACAGTGGCACTGTACGGTACCAAACGGTGGCACAAAATTTAGGTACCCCAATTCGGGCACCTGAGGTGCCCGGAATGGTGGAAAAGTGGGGTTCGATGGGTTTCCGGACCGATCTGGGGGGGTTTGGAGGGTTTACGGGGGCTTTGGGGCCTCTGCGCCGGTTTTTTGAAAAATCGTGTTTGTCCACGTAAAAGGGTGGCATTTGACCCCCCCTACCCCCCCCCCCGCCCCGCCACCCTTCTGCGGGTTCTTTTCAGCACAAAGAACACAAATCAACACGGAACCAGGGGGAGTGGGATACGGGCCATGTGATGCGGTTTGAATGAGGGGGTATGGGGAGATGGGGGAGCAGACCAAGGGCCCAGCAGTAACAAACTGGCCCAAGAAAAGTGTATCTCAAAAGAGATCGATAAGGGGGGGGGGGGGAGGGAGAGGGGGTGGTGGGGGAGAGAGGGAGGGAGGGAAGGAGGGAAGGAGAGAGGGGTGACTTTTCGCAGCGCAGTGCAGAAAAGTGCGTGTTAGACCCCACATATTGGAAAAAAAATGGAAAAGAAAATATGAAACGCAGGTTGCCGATGGGCGAAAGACCCGTCGTCCCCCTCAGGGATGTGAGGGGATCAGACGGGGAGAAAGTAAAAAGAGATAGATGGATGGATCGAGAAAGCAGTCGACACAGCAAAAAAAAAAGCAATTCAAAACCAACAACAACACTTCTCCACGCGAAAAAAAAGGGACATGGGAAACCACGGGCAGAGTGGCAGTCGTGGGGGGGGGGGGGAAGAGGTGGGCTCGGGGGATGTTTTTTTCATAAAACCTTCCCCCCCCCCCCCCCCCCGCCCCCCTCCCACCACCCCACCTCCCTCTCCCTCCCACCATCTCTGCACGGCACCGCCGCGCCCTACGTTGGCAGCACAAAAAAACACTTGTTGTCTCTCGCATTTTTAACACACACACACACACACACACACACCGCCTCTGAGAAATCATGCAATCATCAACTTCACCGAACTACCTGAGACAGGGGGGGGCGCATCGTTGGGTCACACACCCCCCATCCCCTCCCCTTCTATTTTGGAGGATTGCAGGGCAGGAATCCACTCTGTTGCTGCAAGAAACACTTGCCAGTGCTGGCATCTGTCGAGTGGGTTCCGCTCTATCGTGGGACTCTGGGATTCCGCGGTGCTGACGGGTGTCGGGGCCCGAGAGTACAACCTCCCAGATGTCCGGATGCGCGTGCTTAGCGGATGCCCTTCTTCTTTGCCGCCTGCAGCTCCGTGTCGAACAGGGTCGCAATGCGCTTCGGCACCAGCTTGAGGGACGCAGTCAGCGTGCCCTCATCCGGGGAGAACGGCTGCAGGTGGTGATGTGGGATAGGAGTAAAACCAACAGTGCGTGATGTGATGTCAAACCGCTTTGCAATAGTCGATAATCTGATGCACACACGGCCTTTTGCCTCGCTAAAGTTTGTGAGGCTCAGGTAACGCCGCCCTATCCCATGGCTGGGGCCAGGGCATCACGACGTTCGGGGAGAGATCCGTGAGCACGACGCCCATGCACACCAATACAAGGTTTACAACCAGGGGGCTGCAATGTAGGACATACCTTCGTGAGCAGTGCCACGCCGGCCAGGGTCTCCAGCGCCGTCAGCGGGGGGTCGGCCTGCTTGCCCGCCTGCGTCAGGGACTTGATGACCTCGGCGTGCACCTTGGCGTCGTTCTTCACCACCTCGATGTCCTCAGACTCGATACCGAGGGACTTGGCAAGGTCCAGCACGGCCTTCTTGTTGATCTGCACCAGGGCCACAGGGCGGTCCATCTCGTGGTCGCCGTACGAGCACACACCACCGGCGTCGCAGTCGACGAAGGGGCTGGTGTTGAAGGCAAGGTTCATGCGCTCGAGGGCAATGTACTCACCGCCCTTCAGCTTGACCAGGTTCTTCTTGCGGTCCACAATGCGCAGGGTACCGTCGGGCAGCATGATGCCGATGTCGCCAGTCTTGAACCAGCCGCTCTCCTTGTCGTAGGCCTCCAGCGTCTCGTTGGACATCTTGTAGTACCCGTCAGTGATGTTGTTACCACGCACCCACACCTCACCACGCCCCTTGATGTCGTGGTCGAAGTGCTTCGTGTCGGTCGCCAGGTACGGCTTGTTGTCTGCGTCGCAGATTTCTGCCTCCGAGTGGAGCAGCACGTCAACAGTGTCGATGGGCGCACCCACCACGCCGCAGCGCCAGTCCGAGGGGGACTGCACCGTCAGCCCGGCACAGGTCTCCGTCAGGCCGTACCCCTGGATGAGCGGGACGCCCAGCACAGTGCGCACCCACTCCTGCACGGGACCCGAGATGGCACCACCCCCGCTCACAGCCAGCCTCAACCGCCCGCCGAGGTTCTCCGTGATCTTGCTGAACACAAGCTTGTCGAACACATAGGTGTCGCGGTAGTGCGGCAGGGCCGCCTTCTTCCACTCCAGGGCGGCGTTGAAGAGGAACTCCTTTGTCGGGCCACCCGCCTTGATCTTCGCCTCCACACCGGCCTTGATCACCTCCCACACCTTCGGCACCGCCCCGATGACGGTGGGCCTGAAGTGCTTCAGGGCACCGGTGGGCTCACACTTCCCGGGCCCGGCCACCAGGGTCTTGGGGTCGGCGTAGCCGATCGCACCACCGAACCCGTAGGCGTACCACTCCATCTGCAGGTGTGGAGAGGTGGGTGTAGCGGCTGAGGCATGCAGGCGGTGGGGCAGGCCACACCAAAATCCTGTTTTTTTTTGATGTAATCCGACGTGCAATCCAGGCCTGGGCGGGGAACGAGCCCTTTTTCCAGGTTTTTTGGGTCGGGGAACCAGGTTTTTTCTAAGAATTTTTACAAGGGATTTTTTGCTCGCCCCCCCACAGTTTCCAGGCGCGTGCCCGTCAGGCGGGACTTTTTCTCTGATTTCTCTCCGCGTCATCATGTGACAGCTCTCGAGTGATGCCCAGATGCTTGCGGCAGAGAGTGCCCCTCATGCGCGTTACAGCTGAAAATGAATGAGGATCATCTGGCACTCGTTCTCATCGGGGGTTGTGCTCCGCAGGGACTCAATACACCTTGGCACTCTCGCAGGGCTGGACATGCCAGCAGCTGGAGGACAGTTACAAAGCTGCCACTCCCCGACGCCACCCACCTGCTGGCCCCTTCAGGTCTGAAAGCCCAAAAGCTCCCGGGGATTTTTGCAGTGGTGCGCACCATATTCAGCGCAGTAGGGTGATCTCTCCGATTTTCCAAAACTGCTGGTCTACTGGTTTGGGGAACGGTCGTCGGCAGACCGTTGAAATGCCCGTGTTAGCAAGGCACACTCACGTTTCAGGTAGCGTGTCGCGTGTCACGCATGTCGCGAACGCGGCAAGTGTACCTCCCAGGTGGGGAAGCCCGACCTCCTGTCCGATGTCAGCCAGGCTTCGAAGAAGCGCTTCATGGATGCGGCGCTGACCTCCTACGCTGCACTGTACCCGGGGAAGTGAGATAGATGGACGGGCACACGCTACATGGGGGGTCTGGGGGGCGGAGCCCCCCAGCCGCCGGAGGCCACGGTAGCGAACATCTGTTCGTGTGGGCGTACAGATTCTGTGCGAGTTGGCTGCGTCCTCAGAGGCGACTGGAGTGGTTGGACCCCGACTTGATGGGATTCGAAGGACTTGAGTACGAGACGTACGCCACAGGGGGGTCTGGGGGGCGGAGCCCCCCAGCCGCCGGAGGCCACGGTAGTGAACGTCTGGCTCTCCAGTTGGCCAGCAAGGCGAACGGTACGTGGGACAGACTTCCCTTCCATCCTTGTGCGCGCCCTAGAAAAAGTTTTTTCCTCTGCGAAACAACCTTAGAAAAAAATTCCCCTAACAAAATTCTTAGAAAAAAACTTTTTTTCCCCTTACAAAAATTCTTAGAAAAAAAGTTCAGAATCCTGAAAGTGGGGAACAAGCCCCCCAGTTAGGAACAGCCCTGGTGCAATCACCGTTTTTTTCCCACGCTGATGCTCAAAGAAATTCTGGAAACTCTCGAAACCCAACACCACCACAGCTCGCAGCTGTGTGGCGCTGCTGCCCTCCCTCTGCAGCGCGGATGGGCAGAGGAGCTGCGGCACACAGCGGGGCGTGCCTGCTGCAATGCAAACATACCTGCATCTCGAAGATGTGCGCCAGGGGGAGGAACCCGACAAGCACCTCACCCTCACCGATCTCCGCACGGTCCTGCGGGGTGGTGGTGTCGGATGGGTGCGTGCATCCCCGGTGTGTCACTTCTGCACCAAGGCTGTGGGATGATGCCCTGTGGCATATCATTCATGCGCTGGCCGGATATTTTGACCTTTCATGCTCAGCGCATGCATTCTCCTCGTTACCTCGCACTTCGGATGTGGGAAAAGCTCCAATCCCCCCCCTCTCCCTCTCGTGTGTGCATACCTTGATTGCCCCCAGAAGGCAGACGATCTGCGAGTGGCGCACCATGACACCCTTCGGCTTCCCGGTGGACCCCGACGTGTACATCAGGATCGCGACCTGCAGGTGGTGGGGGCGGGTGTGTCACCCTTCAACGATTACCACACAATCCTGCCCGGTGCGACGTACACTAAACCAAAACCCGAACGCATGTGTGGTGTGTGTGGGCACGGCATGCATACATCGCTGGGCGACGGGGGGGACGGAGGGAAGGCCTTGTCCTTGCCAAGGTCCACCACCTCGTCGAAGGACAGCACCTTGACGGTGGCGTCCGTGCCGGGGTGCGTGTCGCGGGCGGCCGGGGGGACGTTGAGCATCGAGTAGATGATGTTCTTCAGGGTGGGCATCTGGTCCTTCTTGGCAAGAACCTTCTTGACGTTGCTGTAGTTGCAGAAGATGGTGCTGATGCTCGCCTCGTTAACAGCGCTCATCACCGAGTCCACACCGAGGGTTGCGTACGCAGTGCCCACCACGATAGACTGCGAGTGCGCACCCTGGGCACCCGTGAACCAGTCGGCACAGGTGTCCTCGTACATCAGGATGGTGTGGTCGCCCTGCATGGCGCTCAGATCCTCGTCCTTCGAGGTGTGGCACGGCTCAACCCCGAGGGCGCGGAGCCCGCTGCCGAAGTTGTGCGCCCGCTCATTGACCTGCTTGTAGGTCAGCCAGTCGGTCTCACCGAACACCTTGGTGGGGAAGCGCATCCCCTCCTCCACCTTGATGTCCAGGAGGCGGCGCGTGCCCAGCGCACGCCTGTCGGAGTACCGCTGCGCAGCCCGCTGCGTCAGCTCGTAGCAGGTGGTGACACCCTCGCAGGGCTGGGTCGTCAGCTTCCCCTGGGTCACGGCCAGGGTGGACCGGAACACCGGGGAGGGTGCGTTGCCAGGCCCGTTCACATCCTCCTTACCGATCTCCTGTGCCCGGATCGACGGGACTTTGCTCTTCGCCATCGCCTGAGGGGGGTGACGGTGCGGTGTGTGGGGAGGGAGGCGGCAGCAATAGCGGCGATTGTGGCAACAGTAGTGCATCGCTGTGGCTGGAAGATTGACACCTGGCTGGCAAGCATACCATCCACATGGGCCCCAGCGTGACGAGCCATGCCAGAAGGTCGAACCCCTTCAGGATCGTCGCCACCACTTCGAGTGCGATGGACATTGTGCAAGCCCCTAGACGCCTGGTTGTGCGGTGCGGTGTGATATGATGTAATGTGACGTGAGAACAGTCGCAACAATCGTCACCATATCATATGACCGGTATGATTGGATGGCCTAGATAAGCAAGACTCAGAAGACTATGTTCGTTGCTCTCCTGCCAAAAGACAGGCATGATGTGTCGTGGCTGCGCATGCATAATGCAGTGGTTGACGCCAATACATCCGCAAATGACTTGCGGCTCCTGAATCACCCACACAGAGGATCACTGACCTAGAGCGAGCGCCAAACAACGCTTCTCTGGAAGGATCAGTTGGAACAGCCGATGCCCGGGGATAGCAGAGCTCCCTCGGCGTTTCCTGCAACACCCGCCAACATGGGTAGCGTTGGGGCAGACTCACCCAGATAGACCTCTGGGTGCAGAATGAACCCAGCCCTCCCTCCTCAGAACCCGTAGCGCGAGCGGCTTTTGCTTATCGTCGCCTGGGTGCGCGCCGTGCGGGCTTCAATATCACCCCGCATCTCTGCCGCCCGCTCCGCAAGCTCCCTGCAGAGGGTGGTGTGGTGGTGCGGTGAGGTGGGTGGCGGCACCTCTGTGCGAACGGCGTGCGAATGGCAACTGATCCCCCTCCTCGTTTCACATTCTCTGTTGGGGCAGTGCAGCCGCACAACTCAACACAGCAACACCCACTGCACCACGCTTGCCAGCCCACAGCCACAGGGCGGGGACTTCAGCATACCTTATGTTTGAGGTGAACGGCGCGACACGCACGGGCTGCAGATCCACAGGACCCCCGGATCCGATATCGCCTCGGGAGACGTTCACCGAATGCTGCGGCGCAGCCTCGGCAGGCGCTGCATGCTGCGCAGGAGGCACACCCTGGCCCTGCTGCTGCTGGTATGCAGCCAGATCCCGGTAGTACTTCTCCCACGCCGCACGCGCCGCTGCATCAGCCTGTTGCAGCGAAGGGCAGATGTCACCCGCAGCAGGGCAAAGGGAACCGGGCAGGACCCAGAGAAACACCACCACCCCCACCACCACCACCACCCCTGAAGCCTCGGCTGCAATGCATACCTCAGACACCGGCTGCCCACCACCACCTGAGGGCACCGCTGCAGTGCTGTACCCTGGGAAGCCACTCGGCGCGGCTTCCTCCTTCGGCTTGCGCGACTTGAAGGAGAACTCCATCTTGCGGATGACCTTCCGGACAGGCGGCTGCTGCTGCTGTTGCTGCTGCTGCCCACCAGCCTCCTCCGGGTCCTGCTCTATTCGGAACGAGCTCTGCTGCGGCGGGACGAAGGGCACCGCCGCAACGGCAGCCGGCTCTGCCACACCCGCAGGGGCCGCCCCACCGCCCCCCACCGCCGCCTCCGCAGAGGGCTGCGGGGGCGGCACCGCATCTGCCTCACACTCTGCATCTGCAGGCCCCTCCGGCACCACATCTGCGTCCTCCACTGCAGGCAAGGCACACGCCGCCTCCTCCTGCGGGACAGGCACCGGTGCTGCTGATTCTGCCGGTGTGGTGTCGGCTGCACCTGCTGCGCTGGCTGTGGCTGTGGCCGCCTCAGGCGCGCCCTCGCTCCCCTCCCCGCCGCTGTCGCTGTCGCTGTAGGCCCCCAGCAGCAGGTTCGGTGCGGCGGGTGCGGCAGCCTCGGCCTTCTGCTTCTTCTTCGAGGGGCGGGGCTTTGGATCCTTCGGGGCGTCTATTTCGAAGTCGTGCTGCTTGTTTCCCTCGTCAGGGAGGAAGCCTGCTGGGGCCTCAGCCGCACGCCCCCTCGCGACAGGCAGGAGAGTGCCGATGCCCGACGCAGGCGGGGCGGCTTCATCTCCAGTGTTCTTGCGGCGCCCCCGCTTCGCCTCGAGCTCACGCTCGTATTCATCCGCCTCCTCGTCTTCGTCGTCGCCGCCGAGACCAGCAGCCGTGCTCCCGACAACCCCCAGGTCGAGCTGCACCTCGTGGCGCTTCCGCTTCTTCTCCTTCTTATCCTTTTTGGACTTCTTCTCCTTCTTCCCCCCGCCGCTCGCGCTCGGCAGCAGTGACGCGATGCTCATGACGGGGGAGGGGAAGGGAACCTCCCCTGCGGGCCGCTATGTGCTGTGTGTTGGCCTGCGCGGTGGTGGTAGTTGCATTGACCCTCAACTTTTTCCAAAAATTGCACCACCGATGCCCCCTACTGAAAATGCCGACATACGCAGCATCATATTATGCCTTCACGCAGGTCTTTGATTATCCAGGTGTCTCTTTGAAAGAGGCACTCACTCTTCTGCTGAACACATGCTCACGGTGATGCTCACGGTGGTTCAGCGGTTAGACTCCACCTTTCCCGCAACAAGGCTCTTTGCCATAGTGACAAAAGCAGGCATGAGGGGGGGCAGGGGAGGGATGGGGGAGGGCAGTCGACCCTGCGGCAGGAATTGCTTCGCACCGCTCCGAGCCACACCGTGCATCCTGAGAGCAGCCAGGCTAGGGCAAGTGGATAGGGCGCAGGGCCCGTGCAGCGGTGCAGCACCGTTGGCGTTGCTGTGCATTCTTGTTGCTGTCTGTCAGGTGGGGTGGGGGAGGGGGTGCTGCCAAGCGGGACAAAACATCCCTGGCACCTCCCAGGTGGGGGTGGGGGGGCGGGGGAAGGGCGGGGTTTTGAGAGCTGGCCAGCAGTGCCAACCCCGTGTCTGAGGGAGGATCCCAGCCCCATGTGGCGGTTCGGGCGTGTCTCAACTTCTCAGCTCCAAAGATAGCTCTATGGCCTTTGGTCGGATTTCACCGGAAACATGTCGGCGTTGCACTGCCGGTGGTCTATACGTTGGCAACCAGGTGGATCGCCTGTGCTGTTGTACGATCGAACCCTTTTCGAACCCTCTTTTCAACTGTCAGAAGCGATGCCACTGGTGTGATGTTCAACATCAGACACTAACAACACACCGCCTGCTGTGTGATGCGGGGTGGGGCCAAAATCAAACAAACAACCCCATTCCAGCTCACGCCGCGCCACACAGGGAAGCCCACGGGGCGTGTGGTGTTGTGGGTGGGAGAAGGCGGCGAGATCGCGCCACGCACAGAGCGGGGGAGGGGGGGATGTGTGTGTTCTAGACTTTGGAAGCGATATCACTGAGGAGGGTGCGCACCTCTGCGGCCAACCGGGGGTTCTGGCTTGCAGCTTCGGAGAGGTCATCCGCAGACGCCGCGCCCTGTGCAGGAGGCGGTGTGGCAGTGCAGGGGTTCGGGAGGGGAACACAAACTAAAGTGCTACAAACAAAAGGCAAAACTGGCATTTTTTCGGATGGTTGGAAGGGCAATGGCCTGTGTGCTCGAGGCGTCAGACTGACACAGTTGAGCCACACAGAGGAAAGGCGAGCAAAACAAAAGCTGCGAATTCGAGAATGAACTAGCACATACGACAAGCGCGTCTCTGAGCTGGGTCAGGGAGTTCGGGGGCTGCTGGTCAGCACAGACGCCTGCACCCCCAGCAGAGACCCTGCGCCGCTTTGTCGGGCTGCTGCTGGGGCCTGGCATGCCGCACCCGGGCTCGTCAACCATAGGAACATCCGCCTCCATCTGCTGTTCGGCCGCAAGCATCCTGCCTGCCAGCTGCTCGATGAGCTCTGCAACAGGGGCCTCAAAGGCTTCGCTTGGCGGCACGTCGCACACGCCTTGAGAGAACTGCAAGCAGAGGTGGTGAGCGTGTGCAGAGAAGAGTACACCTGGCAAGACAAGACACGACAACCCTCGGGCATGGAAGAGCCATCCGTCCACTCACCCGGCTCCGACACACACCCCCTCCACTTTCCAGCCAAAATGGCAGAAGAAACAGGCAAAAGAAAAAACACGTCAGACCCTGAACATACCTTGGTGATTTCTGCGAGGGCTTCGGGCGAGAGCCCCATCACCGCCACCCCGAGGGCACGGCGCGACGCGATGTAACCATGCGCGTTGGCCAGCGCTGTGCACCGCAGCAGGGGGGCGTGGGGGCCGACCCCTGCAGCCCCCGGAAGGGCCAGGCTCGACCACACGTTTGACTCTATCCCCGCAGCGCAGCAGGGGAAGTGGATCGCAATGCGTGCCAGCAGCTGCTGCCCCGCAAGCACCACGCAGGGCGGGCTGGCAGGGCTGGCGACACGCCGCATCACGAAGTCGGCAATGCTGGTCAGCTTCACCTGGGAGTCCCTCCCGACCGGCAGGATCGTGAGTACGGTCCCCAGGATCGCAAACGACGCGCTCAGGCTGCTGGGGCTGGCGATCGCCGCGACGCCCTCCCTGTGGGCGGTGTTCAGCAGATCCTGCCCCACCTTCCACAGCCGCCGCAGCAGGGAGAACAGGGGGCACGCCTTCGTCAGCCGGATGCAGGGGCACTCGCAGGCCGCCTGCACCGCACTCCCCAGCCGGAAGTGCGAATGGCACGGCAGGCACACCTTCTCCCCTGCAGCCGACTCCCACTCCGGCTGAATCCTGACGTGCCGCAGCAGATGCCCCACCGCCGGCAGCGCCGAATGGTCCTTCGCATCGATGAGATCCGCAGCCTTCGCCACCGCTGCCTGATACACAGCTCTCTCGTGCACAGCGAGGTGGCACACCATCGCGCGGGGGGCCCCATCGAAGAGCTTCACGACGCCTGATGGGGATTCCAACACACGCATCACATGGCTGCCAATAAAGCCGAACTCCCCTGGGGCAGCCTGGGCAAACGCAGCACGCCCTGGCCAGAGAACTCTGGCGAGGTGCTGGAGGCGTGCCTTGGTGACGGCACGCCGGTCATCCGGATCCTGCGCGACCCCAACCAGCAGCTGCAGCACGGTGTCCAGGGCGGACGCGACATAGCGTGGCGGGGAGAACGCCCTGAGAAAAGCCCACACCTCAGCGGAGACGAGGAAGGGCATCGGGGAGGGCAGCGACAGGGCGTGGAAGAGGGCCGACTCGACGAACCGGAGGCAGGCCCCGCTGGGCGCTGCCGCAGCGAAGGAGCACAGCGAGATGGTGGCGACGGAGGCGAGGGGTGGGTGGGCCTGCGCCCCGCCCGCCCCGGCAGCGCCCAGCGGGCCCCACCAGGTGTAGAGGACAGGCAGGGCCGCCAGGCCATCCAGGATGAACAGAGGGTAGGCGCTGGCGATCTGCCCCAGGATGACCTCCATCGCGTCGCGGGAGGGTTCGATAACGGAGCCTGCGATCTGCGTTGCCTCGTCTGCCATCTTCCGCTGGTGGAGCGCTGCGGAGCGGAGCACGCTGCAGACGGCGATAATCTTTGCATGGAGGACAATGGCCTGCGCCTGGGGGTTGTCCTCCGGGGCACGCGCAACCGTGTCGTCGATCAGGGCGGAGATAAACTTATGTTTCGCCCCGACCGCCCACTCCGTCGAGGCATAGAGAGACAGGATGCACCGCTCGAAGCGGCGGTTCCTCTCCCGCCACTTCCTGGCGCTGGCCCATGCGGGGTGGAGGGCAGGGGGTGTCATGGCGCTGACACCTATCACAGCCTTTGCCAGCATCTTGGGGTCGGCGAGAGACACTCCAGGCCAGCGCTGCTCCAGAGTGAGGAGGAGGGAGAGGAAGTCGTGCAGCCCACCAGCCTCCTTGAGGACTTCTTCTTCGGTAAGTCCGGTGGTGGTGGTGCCGTCGCCGAAGCGGTCTGGGGTGCGCCGGGAGAGGACCTTCACAACATTGTCCGCAGCGGTGTCGATCTTCTCAAAAAGGATCCCCGCGGTCGCAGCTGCGTCGGATCTCTCCGGCGCGCCTCTGTCGAGCAGCAGCAGCAGGCCCTTCGTGATGAGAAGGGTCAGGCACTTCCGCCCAGCCTCGCACCCCTCGCTGGGTGCCCATGAGGCGCAGGTGTGGATGACTTTGGCGAGGGCGCTGCGGTATTGCTCCCGTGGCACGGCCTGCCAGTCGACCGCCCGGATGGGCGGTGTGGGTGGGGTGGGGTGGGGTGGTGCGGCGGCGTCGGGCTGCAGGAGAGGGGGGGAGAGCGTCTGGGGCTGGTTGAGGAAGGCGTCGAGGGCCTTGTGGAGGGTGGCGAGCTGGGGGGCGGTGCAGCCGCCGACGCTCGGGGCGAGGGCGTCTGCGGCGTTGAAGAACGCCTGGACGCACGTTACCCTGTCGGACTCCGAGGCACCCGGTGGGGCGGCGGCGGCCGCGTACACAGCATCGAGCAGCACAGACAGGTCAGGTGCAGCCATCACATCGCACTCCTAAACCCTGCCGCCGGTGGAAGAGTTGCTGAGCCTGTGTGGTGCACAGATGGCTCGACTGGGTAAACCCTGTTACAGAGGAGGGGTGTGGTGTGGTGTGGAGAGTGAGTGAGTGAGTATTGATTGGTGCTGCATGTCGGTGGCAGTGCATGGGTGTGGGGTGGGTGGGGAGAGGGGGACCACTCACGTATCTCTAGGACAGCTTCTTTCCCTGCTGCGGTTAGTTCTTCCCCCCCCCCCTCCGACCATTGTGTTATGAGATACGAGCAGGGGGGGAGGGGAAGGGGAGGGCAGAGGCCATCAACCAAGGCCCCCACCCTCCCCACCCCGCCCTTTGGCTTCCTAGCTGTGGTTGCCGCTCTCCCCATCCCACGCGCAGGAGGCGAACCAGCTTGTGTACCGGAGGACCATTTTGTTTTCGAAGAGGGCGGACAGTGCCGGGAGGCACTTCTGCCTCCTCTGTTTCATATTCTTCAGCTTCTGCAGCGAGTTCTTCGAGTTTGATTCGGCGAACGGGGCGAACGGGGCCCGGGCGTAGATCGGGCCCGACTGTGACACATTCGCTGCCACAAAGTTGAAGGCGATATCATCGCACAGGAGGTCGTCAACCAACGACCGCATCTGCGGGGCGATGGCATCATACGCCCTCCAGAAGTCACGGTGCCCCATCAAAGCGCGGGGCAGGGCAATGGAGTACACCTTCCGCCCCGACTCGTCGGTGTGGCGCGGGCGGTAAGCCCAGGTGTCCACCTTCATCCCTGCGCGCTGCCCGGCACGTGCGAGGGCATGGGGGTCGTCGCTGTGGGAGCGGACATCAACAGCCACGATGCGGTGGGGCGCGCTGCGCCAGACGTCAAACATGCACCGCACGCCCTTCTCCTTGATGTCCACGTCGTCGTCGAGGTTGAGGATCGCCTCCGTCGACACCTCGCGCCAGACCCGCCACCGGTTGTCCAGCTTGTTGGCAGCCTGCGGCAGGATGCGCATGCCTGTGCCCTCCAGGGCCCGGATGCGCTCCGGCACCAGCGATGCATCGCCGTTCCACACGAGAAGCACCTCGCGTGCCGCCTGCCACCCTTTGATCTCCTTGATGATGGACTCCAACCGGTGGAACCTGTCGCTCTTTGGGTACGACATCAGCACCGCTGTGAACTGCTTCGATGCAGCGGGCAGCGCCCCGGAGCCTGCGGGGAGGGCTGAGGGTGAGGCAGCTGGGCCTTCATTCCTTTGCTGCTGCTGCTGCTTCCCCAGCGTCAGCTCTGCATGCAGCTGCTGGTTGAGGCGGCGTTCCACAGCGAGCTCAGACTGCAGCTGCGCGATGCGGGGATGGGGTGTGTCTGCAATGCGGGACCACTGGCACACCCACACCGTCACCACCACCGCAAATACCGCCGCGAAGATCGGCACAAGCAACCGCCGGGGCGCCATGGATACAAGCAATGCGCGGGGGAGGCAGGTGGCGTGTGTGGGGGCGGGCGGGGGGCGGGCAAATTATATCAGCAAAATGACCATGTGTATCTCCCCCTTGGTAGCGCCCTGACGTGAGGTGAGGCAGGTGGAGCGGGGGTGGTGGTGGTGGTGGGTGCAACACCCCCCTTGCACTGTGAAACCGCCGTGTGTGCATTAATAACGGCACAAACCGACCCTCTCAGCCCCTGTTCATTCAAATTGCAGGTAGAGGTGGGGGGTGGGTCGAGGCAGGTAGGGCAGCGGTGGTGGGGCCAGGGATGGGTCACAGGGGTTAGCATGCTCCGCTCTGAGCCATGGCCGTTCGGGCATTCTGTCACCCAATCCCGCCCGCCAGCCCACCTCCCCCCCCCACCCCACCCTTTTTGCAGCAGTGTAACATGCACCGAGCTCGCCGTGCTCTTGATGCAGTGCCCACTGTGCACACATAGACATAGCGGCAAGTGCCCTGCCCTCGAACTTGGATGCCTGGAGGATGGGCCAGGCCACACCGAGTGTGGACTCAGATGCGGGTTCCATCACCCAACCCCACGTTTGATTCATGCACGTGGCCCAGGGTTTCTTTGGTGTAGCGGCGATATGGGGAGGCATGGTGTGAAATAAGAATAGGGCCGTGGGGTTTGGGGTTGGGGTTAGCCTTATTTCTCAGGCGGGTGGGTGGGGTTGTCCAGGTCAACCCCACCCAAAAGGGGCTGGGACAAGGATGTGGGTGTGGTCTCTGACTTGCCAGGACATCCAGTGCAGTTTCGCACCCGCAGTCGCACAATATTGCACTCCAGGTCTCGTGCTTGCACTGCGGTGCAAGTATGGGGATCCCTGCAGTGCAATAATGTGCCCTTCAAGGTTGGAGTGCAGTGTGCCCAGTACACTGTCAGCCACAGAAACAGCCTGGATCTGGCTGTGGGCTGTTCCACGTCCCTTCTCACAGTCTTCACCAGTCTCACACCAGTGACTGGATCCAGGCACCCACACCCGACCACCCCACACAATGTGACATCCAGCCAGACTGTCAGGCTCAGCCCACCCACACCCAGGTCCTGCCCAGTGCCCTGTCTGGGTGGATTCGGGCCATCTGCGTTCAGCACCCACACACAGCCACAGCTGCCGTCTCAGCCCGCACGCACCGAGATGTGCCGAAAGTGCCGGGTGATGGCAAGACACCATCACCTGCACCCCGAGTCGGCCTCAACTGCACTCGAGCAGAAAAAAAAGGCCTCGGGCCTCTGGCCCGAGGACATTTTTTTCCTGCACTCGGGTGCGTTCGGCCTCCGGTCTGTGTGCGTGTGCGACTGGTAACAGTAAGGGCGCTTGGTGTTTGGGGTCCGGGGGGGTGGGGTTTGGGGTTTGGGGTTAGCCCTTATTTCACACCATGTGGGGAGGGGGAGGGGGGGCATTCGAACATACAAGCTTGTTCGCCGTGAAGGCAACCCGGCCCCTGCCAAAAAAAAAGTGATTTACTTCAGCACAGCAGCGACACAAACAGAGCTTGCGTGTCCTGAGGTCATACAGGAACACAGAACTCCGGCGAGCTTGTGCTGTCGAATCGCGGGGGTGGGTGGGAGGGTGGGGCTGCACCACCAGCAGAACAGTGGGGATCTGAAAGGGGGGTGGACACCATCACGTCTTTTGATGGCTTTCCTATACGAGGACGCACGATATGGCTTCAAGGCACCATGAAGTGGGTGATGAAAACACCATGAATTCTTCAGTTGTCCGGTTTCGGGGTGGGTTTATTTTTGTTGGCTGATTCGCGGCGCGCCGACACTATAATTGGCGACGCATTGCCGCATCACGGGCGCTGCAGACACTGCTCGCACCACGCGTGTCTGTTGCCACTCCCCACTCCCCCGCAATAAAAAAAACGATGCCAAACCCAAATATCTCCAACAATAAAACGCCTCTACGAACAGGGCCGCCAAATGAGCCAAAAAATAAAGTCATCCAAAAATCAGGCGTGTATCTATTTCACGGAATGAAAATAGGAATTTGGGGAAAAAATATTTTTTTGCACTATTTTTTTGCACTTTTTTCTTTTGGATTTTATTGTGACCCTACTTGGTATTGGCAGAAAAATTTTATGTTCCCGGTCTTGGATGTGCTCAAACATTCAAAAGAACACATTTTCCGGATGCAAAAAAATTTTGCACCTGGGGGTGGAGAGGGGGGTCGGAGGGCGGTGGTGTGAGAGGCTTGCTCTCGAGCTCAAACCAACAGATGTTCACTACCGTGGCCTCCGGCGGCTGGGGGGCTCCGCCCCCCAGACCCCCCCATGCGACCTGTGCTATGATTATAGCCGCTATCTGTCAGTTGTGTTGTACTTGAGCGTATGCGACTATGGAGCCAGGCCAACAGACGTTCGCTACCGTGGCCTCCGGCGGCTGGGGGGCTCCGCCCCCCAGACCCCCCTGTGGCTTGTGCCTGGTCTTGGAGCCAAGTCCTTGCGCGTACGGGGCTGTGGCATATCGGTTCCAGCACCCTCGGCTGGGCCCGAGCACTGATCTCTAAGAGACGAACCACCTTGCGAATGCGATCGGGTTTGTGGGCTTGCGGCCATGACATCTCGAAAGGGTCGTCGTGGGCCCGTGATCATGTTTCGGGTTCGACTTGGTGGGCATCCGTGGCGAGGAACCACGTGTATGTGTGCGAGGAAGCAAGGAGATACCACACCAGGAGCCACACAGCACCAGGTCGACCTGGATCTGGTCGAGCTCAGGGGGAAGGAATCACAGTCACCAAAGTGATGTCACCACCGCCGGCCTCAACCACCAAACTGCAACCGCAGAGGTTTCGCTATTCTCACAAGGGAAGGCGCCCTGGGATGCAGCAGTGATTTGTGTGCAGCACCAAGAGGCACTGACCGCCTTGAACAGAGAGGTAGTGTACAGGTGGCGAGCAGTGGGAGGGCGTGCTGTGTCCTTCCACTTCCCCATCTACCTCCATTCGTTCACCGTTGTTGATAGCGATTTTTTCGCCATTTTTTCGAATCGTATGCATCGGTCAGGCAGAGTGAATCAAAATAGCGCAAAAATCACACCAAAATCTGTGTCTGAGGCACAGAAATCGTGCAAAAAAGCACCCAAAAAAAGTGCAAAAAAACCAAAATAGGATTTCGAAAATCGGCCAAAATACCCCCAAAATAGAGCCACACCTGCCAAAAATGAAGCCATTTTTTTCGGGAAGGCTTCTGAAGTTCAGAGGGAAGTGCCTATTTTTAGGGGTGCGGAGGGGGAGTGGGAAGTGAGAAAAGGGGCACATATCTGAGCACTTAGAACCTCCATTCGGCATAATGCACCTGGCACGCAACACACCGGGATACTTGGCTGGGAGAAGGGTGTGTGTGGGGAGGGTAATTCCGGAGAGAAAGGCAAAGGCCCAGCCAACATCTTGCCCCCCACTCCCTCAGCAGAAGGGAAGAAGGGGCGCCCCGGCTATAGGGCTGCCGTTCGGCGCAGCTCTGGCAAACGGCAGATGCAAAAGGGCCTTTCCCAGCGGCGCTGACAGCACGGGGACTGTTCAGCCTGCCAGGCTGCCATACTGGGGTGGTTTCCCCCGAGCCGTGGATTTCCTCTCTCATTTGCTTTATCAGAAACAGGGGCTCGTGCCACATGCCTTGGGTAGCTGGCACTGGCCCCTGTCCTGAAGGGCTAGAGTATGTGAAGCTAGCAAAACGGGGGGGGGGGGGTTTATTTTGGTTTGTGAGAAAGCCATGAAAAAATATGGCTTTGGAGAAGGGGGGGGCTCAGAGTAAAAAGAACGGCAGGTCCAACCATCCCCCCCCCCCTCTCCCCGGTGCCCTCATCCAAGTTCGAACGTTTTGAACAATGTATATTGTGAAACTGTTCAAATACCCTTCCCCCCACCCTCCATTTTATCCCCACCCCTGGCGAAGACGACGCCCCAGTTATTTTTTTACACAACCGGCGTTAGACATAAAATAACCAGACCCGACAAACTGAAGAGAAACACAATACCCCCCCCCCTCCTCCCCTCTCTGAGCACCACACCGCCGGGTTTCTTCCTTCTCTGGGGGGGGGGGGGGGACACACCCCTTCCCACACCACCGTTCCCTCCGCTCCTCCACCCCTCCACCACCACACCTCAAAAGCACACTGCAGACCATCCCCACCACCCATCCCACCACCACCACCACCACCACCACCACCTAACGCCGCAGCAGCGTGTTCGCCAGGCTGAACATGACGAGCAGCGGGAGCAGTGTGGTGAGCAGGGGCAGGAGAACAGGGAGGAGGAGGAAGAAGACGATGAGCAGGAAGCCAACGGTGGAGATGCCACCGCCATCGCCGGCAGCGTGGGCGGCGCGGGGCTCCCCGCCGCCGCCGCCGCCGCGCCGCGCCCTGCGCTGCCCCCCCCTGGTGGCGTTGAACCCGCCGGGCCCGAAGGACATGTGGAACGCGCCACCGCCGCCCGGCGAGAAATGGAACCCCGGCCCGAACATCTCCGCAAAGAGGTCCTCGGGGGACACATGCGTCCCACGCCCCGCCGACAGGTCGGTGTCGTCGCCCATCCGGTCGTAGCGATCCCGGTTGTTCTTCAGAGTGTCGTACGCCCGGGACACCAGCTTGAAAGCATCCTCTGCCTTCGGCTCCCGGCACTTATCGGGGTGCAGTTTAATCGCCATCTTCTTATATGCCTTGGCGATCTCCTCCTCCGTCGCGCTGGGGGAAACGGAAAGGATCTCGTAGTGATTTTTCGTTCTCAATATCCGCGCGATCTCCTTGGCAATCGGGGTGTTCCCGCCTCCCGCCGCGCTTCTGGGCGCAGAGGACGAAGCGGAGGAGGAAGACGAGGAGGGTGCGGCGGCAGGGGGAGGTGTCGGGGCGGGCTCTGCAGGCCTGGGGCCCTGCCTGCGTGCGGCGAGGAGGCGTTCCTCGATGTCTGCTCTCTCGTAGCACCCCTCGGTGCCGAAGCCCAGGGATGCGAGCTCGTCGCGCATCTGCCGGGGGGTCATCTCGCTGGGATCCGCCATCGTGACCCGACTGAATCACCCCGGCCCCACGCGGGACAAGAGCAACGCACCGCCCCTGGGTGCCCTGGAGGATGGGGTGGGGAGGGTGGAGGTGGGAGAGGGGGGAGGAGGCGCGTTACGTCAGAACCAGTGCGAAAAATCTGGGGGGCAGTGGGCGGGGGGTGGAGGGATGGAGTGTTGGGTGTTGGTTTTAAGAACCGGTGGGGGGGGGGGGGGGGGTAGGGGGGGTCAAATGCCACCCTTTTACGTGGACAAACACGATTTTTCAAAAAACCGGCGCAGAGGCCCCAAAGCCCCCGTAAACCCTCCAAACCCCCCCAGATCGGTCCGGAAACCCATCGAACCCCACTTTTCCACCATTCCGGGCACCTCAGGTGCCCGAATTGGGGTACCTAAATTTTGTGCCACCGTTTGGTACCGGACAGTGCCACTGTGTGGGAGGTTGGAAAAGAAAATGCCCCAACACACCACATCTGAGGGTTGCAATGCATGTTGCTTGCCAACCACGTCATCCGGTGGGTGTCAGGCGCTATGTAGGTGGCATTAGCCAGGTCTTCGATGAGTTCTGGCTTGTATATGTACCTCCCTGCCACCATGCACCGGGAGGCTGCCTGTAGGTACGGAACAAGTCCAGATGGTCGTGTGATTCCTGTGCAGCAGTGCTCCACAACCGGGATGTGTTGACAACGACTGTTGCAACACGAGCTGTACATTCCGGGAACACACGAAGTGCGCTGTCGTGGTACCCATTGTGCCAGAATTGGTAGTTGCTGCGGTCTACTTTGCCTGGCCCAAGAGCACTGGTACTGAACGGTGCAATATGCGTGGCGAGGTGAATGCAACGGAAGGGCGCAAAGTCAATACAGCTCTCGGATGGCGGGTGGTGGTGCCACTAGTGTGTGACGTTCACTCGAGGATACAACGCATCACAATGAATCAGCAACCGTGGACCGAGTACAATACGCTCTCTGTGGCTGGTGTGGGGGACAAAGGCAGTGCCTGTGCCGCAGGCAGGGAGGTACATATACAAGCCAGAACACATCGAAGACCTGGCTCATGCCACCTACATAGCGCCTGACACCCACCGGATGACGTGGTTGGCAAGCAACATGCATTGCAACCCTCAGATGTGGTGTGTTGGGGCATTTTCTTTTCCAACCTCCCACACAGTGGCACTGTCCGGTACCAAACGGTGGCACAAAATTTAGGTACCCCAATTCGGGCACCTGAGGTGCCCGGAATGGTGGAAAAGTGGGGTTCGATGGGTTTCCGGACCGATCTGGGGGGGTTTGGAGGGTTTACGGGGGCTTTGGGGCCTCTGCGCCGGTTTTTTGAAAAATCGTGTTTGTCACCCCCATTTGACCCCCCCTAGGGGGGGGGGGGGGGGGGTGGGGGCTGATGCGGCCACGCATGCAGGCGTCATGAAGCTCGTTATTTTCTGGTCCCTCCTTTTTTCTGTTGTGTGGGCCGTGCTGTTCAGGTTTTGTTTGTGCGAGGTGGCGTTTCGCGCGTGGCAACCCATCAGGCCCCTCAGGCCAGGTAGCAAGTGCGCCACGCTGCTCTGAGGAACCGTGAACTACCGCCATCTTGCGGCCCTCCACTGCTGCGCCAAAAAAAAACCAATTGTTTTCATCTTCACAGGAGCACAGAATCACACCGAGGACGGAGCTCTTGATGCGATCAACCAATATTTACACAATACGACACATACATCCTTCACACGTTAGACAGACTGGGTACTATGGTTTTTTTGGGATGTTTTTTTTGTTCTCTTTTTTGACAACCGTGGCATAGCAGGGGGCAGTGCCACACACCACTTGTCTTTTATTTTGCCTTCAACACAGCTTTCGTTTATGGGTTATTCTAATCACATACGTGGGGGAATACGGGGAGATGAAGAGATAGGCGCATGCAAGGATGATAGTTGCCTCTGCACACCCAGGCCCTGCGCAGGGGAGCGGGGTACAAGATGACACAGGCGGGCCGACGGGATGTGGGGTGTGGGGACCTGTGAGAAAAATACTGCGAGATGCTCTGTGGCCTCTGTGTGAGATGCTTGCATTGGGCGCTTCCACCTACCTGATGCAATACCCACAAACGTGCACACGATATATGCTGCTCAGAGAATGGGACACCCTGACACCCCTCCCCCCATACCCCACATTTCCCACACCGAAGCCACGTGCGATCCCACAATAACGGATTGCCGATTTTCTTTTGCTTTTTTTGTGTGCAACACCCGCCGTTGGAGTGCTCTCCGATCGACGACCTCACAGTTTCTTGTTGCAGCAACACGGCATGCCACCCCCCCCAACACCCAGCAACACCGTAAACAGTTGCCAGTCTGGCCACCATGACATACATTCCAGCTTGAGACGGGGGGCGGGGGCGGGAGGGGATCTAGGAAAGACCGATACATCTCATAGTCAATACAAGGGGCATAGCCTGTGTGGGGCAGCGCACGGCGCAGGATCCGGATCTTGACCCCGGATCAGGCTGGCGGCGCCCGTGCTGAGCGCCGTGCTAACAAAATGCCAGGGATGTCCTCTGACGTGGTGGCTGTATGGCGCAGCCACTGTTGGCCGATGGTGATGCATTCCACAGAGGGTGGATGGGTGGTGTTCTCGCAGGCCTGGTTTGCTGTTGGAAACGCCACCGCATTTTGTTCTTTGCGCCCTTTGTATATTTTTTGTTGAGAGTTTGTGCTCGCATTTCGCAGGAAAATCAAAAATTGAGATGCCGAAAAAAATGCAGGAAAAAAAACACAATCCTTGCAGAACATCGCCACACAAGGCGTTGGGGGAGGGGAGGGAAATGTGTTGCATTTTCACAATCGGCGACAACACCCTTCGACTCGGCCAGGCCGACCGGTCGATCCCCCGAAGGCGTGTCGTGCAGCAGCGACAATATACTGACTCTCGGAGACTGAACAGAACCAAGTAAGGGCTGGGAGTGAAAAGGGAGCGGGGTGCCGGGAACAGCTCGCATACTATACCTGATTGCCGCAGGGATTTTTTTAAGCTTAGAACTCAAAGAGGGGGTGAGTGGGTGGTGGTGGAGGGGGGATCGACCACGCTGTAGATGGCAGACCCCACAATCAGGGCCCAATCTGTGTGGAGGTGTCGGGCGCTCGAGTTGCACTACCACACGTTGAGGGGGGGCAGGCAGATATATAACGGTAAGGCTGTGCGCATATCGTGTCTTCCCGCCGAATGTCTCTGGGGCACACACCAATATGCAAGCCAATCTTGAAAGACACAGTCTCATGAGCGTCAGAGGATTTACCCACTCAACGTGCCACAATCACTCGCCCACTCCTTTGCCTTCGCCCTACACCTGCAGGACGAGGGGATCGTGGCAGGTGGAGCGGGCGAGCAACAATGGCACCTTCCGATCACAAGGTGCTGCCTTCAAACACAGAACTCACACACGCGTTAACCTTTCTGCTGTGGTGTAAGTGCGCTGAGCGAACTCCGCACTGCTGCCCACAGAGGGGGGAGGGGGGTGCCTGAAGGGGTGTCGACCTCGGTCATTCGATATTCGACATACACAAAATAGCGGCGTTCAAATGACTGTTGTGTTGGTGCCACCGCCGGGATAAATGTGTCGGGCGGACACTGCATGATTTGCCATGTGCGCGCGCACGCACGAATGGCGGTGTGTTTGCCAGCCGTGCAGAAGCATCGACAGAGATCAAATGATAGGTGCAGGATATCAGCATCACGGCGCCAACTATGGCACGAAAAAAAATCTGTGCCCTCAGCATGCCGGCGCCAACCCCTCAAAGGAATATTGTTTGTGCACACCTGTATGTGCATGGCTGTCCAAACGTGCGCTGACAACAGCCCTCTTTTACCGTGACCTGAGACAGGTTGCAGCAAGAACACCGCTTCTGATGCCCCCCGTCAACATCACTCTCGATTTGTATTTGTCCTGCTGTATATCTTTGCAGGCCCCACCCCAACACACACCTGGCGACACACCGTGAAATGAATTGCCCACTCAAAAAGCAGCCCACACACACACCGTCTCAGGCATATGACATAGATGGCAGGAAATTAATTTTTGTAATTTTTAATTGCCATCTTCCCGAAAATTAATTTCCGCTTGAAAAGTTAACTTTTTAATTTTTGGGAGTAATTTTGATTAATTTTGCTGTTCCGGCGAATAATCGAAAATTAATTTTTAATTTTTGGAAATTAAAAAGTTAATTTTGGAAAATTGGCCATTTTTGGCCCTTTGAACACAAAAACGGACAAGTCGTAGGGGGACCCCAACACCCCAGATACCCCCTTCTGGGACCAAAAAGTGCACGAAAGGGGTTAAAACGGCCCAATTCGTTGATTTTGTGCATTTCCCTGCTAAACAATGGTTTTTGTGTGGGCGAGTAGTTGTAGAAAATCGCGAAAAATGTCAAAAAATCGAAATTTTCACAGAGGCCCAAAAACGTGTTCCTGGGTGAAAAATGTGACCAAACACCGATTTCTGGCCATTTCTGGGTGGTTTTTGGGGGTTTCTGGCCATCTTTCAGCGATTTTTCTGGTCAGCAGAACCCACCCAGAAGCCCTTAGAAAATGGCTGGTGGCAGTTTTGGGTCGAATTGAACAGAAGGACGAATTGCTCGCCAACTCTTTCGATACACGAAAATTTGGGCATTTTCCGTTACTCTGAACACATTCGCACACCATGAGAAAATTTCGAATTTGAGAGGCTGTGCCAAGCTCATCCCCTGTCTGCATCCCGGACCGTGGCCTATCGAACTGCCCGATTTTTCCCACTTTTCACCTTGCGTAGCTGGGGAGGGGCGATTAACTGCAATTAATTTCCGGAATTAATTTTTTGAAAAATTAATTCCGGAAATTAATTAAAATTAATTTTTCAAAAAATTAACTTTTCGGATAGCAAAAATTAAAAATTACAAAAACTAATTTTCTGCCATCTATGATATGAGTAGCGGGGCTGCGTCTTCTCTCTGAAGCCCTCACCCCTGTCAACACTGCTGACAGCGGGAACGCCGCCACCACCCCGTCGCGGTGTGGACGCAGGGCTTGCGGTACGGTTCGCCACAGGGCGCGACACGCGGGGCGACAGGGGCCGGGTCGAGGGGGTGACAGACCGCGGGGCAGCGTCCGCAAGACGCCTGGCGGGCGTGACGGGCCTGCTTCCCACAGGCGTCAGCGACCTGTTCCGCGGTGTGTGAGTGGGTGTGTTGGAACGGCTTGACCCACGCCCCCCACGCGCCGCGTGAGTCGGCGTGGCCGACCGGCGCCCGCCCAGCGGACCGTTGGGGATGCCCTCCGACAGCCCCTGCAGCCGCCCACCCCCCTGCGTCCGCGACGCCATGTTGGGCGAGCTGGGCGACAACGGGCTGGCCCCAGGGGACGGGGCCCGCCTCCGGGGCCCTGCAGGCGACGCGCCTGCACTGCGCAGGTGGCGCGGCCCGACAGACCCGCGTGGCGTGGTTGCAGGGCTGATGGTGCGGCGCGACGTGGCTGACGGGCTGAGAGTGCGCCGCGACCCCCCCGGGCTCTGCGTGCGGCGCACAGCCTGCAGGGCGGAGGGGCTGACGGCACGCCGCACCCCGTCGTAGCCCCCCATCAGGGCGTACTCTGCAGACGTGTTGCGCAGGTCGCGGCCGTCGATGCTGGGGAGGCGCTCCACAGGCTGCTGCTGGTGCGGCAGCCCCATGTGGGAGGACATGCGGAACCTGCCGCTGTCGCCCAGCAGCACGCACTGCACGCCGCAGGAGCGGACAGGCATCATGGTGGCGTTGGTCCCTTCCTCCGCACAGCCGGGCATCCGCACCACGGCGGGTGGCGAGCATGACAGCGAGGCAGATGCATCCCTGTGGCGGTGGGGTGGCGATAGGGTTTTGATTCATCGATTCATTGATGTTGTCGTGTCGCATGACGTTTTCACGTCATGCGTGTGGGATGACGAGGCAGCTCGACGGCCTCCCCGAGTGCGACCCCCACCCTGCAACACACCACACCCCCTTCCCGTGTCTTCTGTTTTATCACATTGGTCCATACCGTGCATGCGGGCGCCTCTCGGGGGGGGTCGGGTGGTAGCCGTAGGTACGTGCCTCAGTCGCAGCCTCCTCCAGCGCATCCACAGAGTACGCCGCCTCGGGAGAGGAGGACCTGCTCTGCTTGTTCTTCGCCTTCAGTGCACGCCTGAGGCGGTCGTTCTCAAGCTCATACTTCGGTTGCTGCGGGTGGGGGGGAAGGTGTGCACATCAACAACGGGTTTGGAAGTGGGGCGGCGGAGGGAGGAGCGTGCCTTGTCGTTCGGTGGTGGTGTTTCCACAGTCGAAGCAACAAGGGCAGGGCAGATTGTTGTTTTGCCACCCACTGCCATTTTCACTGCTGACAGGATTCTTGCGATGCGCGTGAAAGAACCACGCCGAGCACAAAGCACAGGCCATACCATCTCAAGCTTGCCGCGGAGATACGTCACCTTTGCCTCGAGGGTCTTTGTCGCGAGGTTGGGTGGGAGGCCACGGGTCAGGTTGATGGCTGCGGGAGATGACATCAGGCGCTCTGCCAGCTCGAGGGACGTGGCAACGTCGGCCGTCAGGCCCTGGAGGACACGCTGTGTCAGCTGGGCCTGGCCAGCGGGGGAGACGGGCGGGGAGTCGGCGGCAGACGGGGCGGTTGCTGTCGAGGAGCTGCGTTCTCTGCTGCCTGTCCGCAGCATCTCGCGGAGAAACTCCATCAGCTGCTTCACAGAGCCGCTGGCAGAGGACATGCCATGCAAGCAGTCCTGCAGGATCAGATCTTTGGAGCTCAGACGGATCTTCATCTCATCAACCTCCTGCTCCAGCTTGTCACGCTCATCTCTCAGTGACTGGACTGTCTTCGCGAGCTGCAGGCTCAGCTGACGCGTCTCTTCAGCATCCACAGACAAGACCAGCTTTTCCCTTTGCATCCGATCACACTCTATCCTTTCCGCCATCAGGCTTTCAGCTTGCGTGTAAAGAGAGAAGGAATGGACAGAAGCGCACGCGATGATAATATGTCACCGCGTTGCCTCACCTCCCCTCTCCCCCCCTTCGACCCACCGGGGGGTGGGGTGGGGTGGGGGCGTGAGGGGAGTCGAGGGTCCTGCGCACAGAACAGGCCCCCCCCTCACCCTCTCCCTGCCCGCCCAGCCCTTCTTCCCCTCCAATAAATAGGGGGGAGAGGGGGGGTGGGGTGGGACGCCTAGCGTGTGGTGGATGATGTGTTGAACGACGGGTTTAAATAATGTGAGCAGGGTGGGCTGAGCTCGCATAGCATGGGCATCACAGAGCCTGGGCAAAAAGATCCCGAGAGCCGGAGAGGGGGTGAGGGGTGAGGAGGAGGGGGACGCCGCCGGATGTTTTGTCACGGCCTCTGCAACACCAACACACACACACACACATCGTGTGGGTGGGTGGGGGGGGGGGTTTGCATGTTTTGTTTGTTTTATTCGTTTTGTTTTGTTTTGTTTCGCGCACTGCGTGCGTTTTTGCCACAGCCCCCCTGCGGCATTACGCGCCTTCCCTCCTACAGCAACCCACCTCGAGGGTAGCCAACCACTTTCTGCGTGGGTAGACCTCACCGTGCGCAGAGGGAGCAGGCACCACCAGAGGGGGGCTCGGGGGGTTGGAATGGTGACTCGTCAGTGCGGTGCAGGTGGCGCGGCGGCGACAAAACCGTGCTGAAAAACCGATAGACAGGGCCTGCCCCCCTGTTGCCACCATAGATACCCAAAGGGGGGGGGAGGGAGGTGGTGTCCCTTTCCCCCCATTTCCCCTCCTGCCCCCCCCCCCCGCCCCCTTCACCACGGTGGGATCTTGTAAATTTTACATGTATAACTACAAGTATAATACATGTATATGCCTGAAATATACATGTAAAATACATGTATCATACATTGGGCGTTATTCCGTTACCAGTAACGGTAATAACGTTATTTTTGCGTTATTTTTTGACCCCAAAAAAGGCAGCATTTCCCGGTGAATCTGACCCGAAACTCGGGTCCCTACCCCCCCTAAAAGAATTTTCTTGGGTAAAATATCACTCCAGGGGGCCACTCCGTGATGTCAAAAAATTGGAAAACGTTTTCTCCTAAAATAACGCGTTATTTTTCCGTTATTTTCATGAAAACTTGCGTTATTCGGACAATTTTGCGGGCGGATGGTGTAGTTTTTGGTGGAGATGGCTCCAGAATACCCCCCTGGGACCATTTTTTGGATAATAACGCACGGACATGTCGAGTTTCGTGAAAAAATCATGTTTTTTGGCTTTTTCAAGGCAAATACTGCAGAAACCCCTGCAACCTTGCAGCATCCAATGTTCCTGGAGTGAAATTTGGAGTGAAAATCACTCCAAAATCACTCAGTGTGGACGCAGAAGTGAATCCTTCAGGAATACACCCGCACACCTCACATTGGCGGTGTATAAACCACCTGATATTTTTACTCGTTACGAGCGACGAAGTAGCGCGAAGTAGCGACGTGCCCATTTTTTCCCGGTCCGTTCTAAAATAGTTACGTTCCAAAAGTCCGTTACTGGTGCTGTCAAAGACGCTTCGCACAATATACGCACGAACTACCCAAAGTACGCTCGGGCTACGCACGAAGTACGCAGGAACTACACAATTTGAACTTTCTTGCACCCCCCAGTCATTATTTGCACGCACTCCAGGTCCCATATTTGCACCAGTGCAAATATGAGACCTGGAGTGCAAATATGAGGAATTTCCGAGTTCGTCGTGATGTGCAAAACATGACTGGGTTGTGCAAGAAACCATCATCTGCACCCGTATCGGCCTCAATTGCACCCTCGTGCAGGTAAAAAAAGGCCTCGGGCCTCCGGCCCTCGGACCGTTTTTTAATTACGCACACGACCTTCGCGCGGAAAGTGTCATTCAGCCCTGCCAAACGTGCTCTACACACCACCCCCTTCATCAGGCAAGTGGGTTTGTAAGGGTGTGTGGAAGCGTCAACGCTCGGGTGCAGGAAATTTACATTTTGGTCGCAAATGGCGTTACACATGCACTATGCACAACGTGTGCACGATTTCGGCAGAACTACGCACAACCAACGCAATTTGGACCTTTCAACAACACCATTCACGGTACTTCGATTTTGGGTGGGAAAGATGGGGCAAGGAAGTGGCAAAAACTGCGAAGAAGGTCGAAAATTTTCACATTTTCATCAGAAACCATATTCAACGGATTCCAATTTTCGGGTGAAATCAAGCAGGTTGGCACAATGGCTCATGTTCACCCAAAAATGCACCTACCAAACCTCTTTTGCTTGATTTTTGGGACGGCATGGGTGATCCAGAGGCCAAAAATCACGATTTTTTCACCAATTCCTTCGACAACGGACAGTTCCAGACCACAAGGACCACATTTTGGGGTCAGAATTTTCTCGGTCAAAAAATTCGAAAAATCTGAAATCTCTCGGAATTTTGAGCATTTTTTGAGATTGGCATGCCCATTTTAGACCCTTTGCGTGGCTCTAAACCCAAAAATTTGCTCGAAAATGGCCTCAAATAGCCTAAAACAGCCCATTCTGGCCACCCCGAAAAAAAAATTCGAAAAGGGTCCCCCTATAGAAGTTGCCCAAAAATACCGAAAATAACGCGGTATTACCGGTAATAACGGTAATAACGTTACCGATAACGTTATTACCGTTACTGATAACGGTATTACCGTTACCGATAACGGTAATAACGGTAATAACGTTACCGATAACGTTATTACCGTTCCTGATAACGGTAATAACGGTATTACCGTTATCGATAACGGTATAACGCGGAAAAATAACGTTACCGATTTTCGGATAACGTTATTCGGCCGTTCTGGAACGTTATTAACGGTAAGTTATTTTACCGAAAAAATAACGGTATTACCGTTACTGGTAACGCAATAACGCCCGATGTATGTTGATATACCGTAAACGGAAATATTGTGGACCGTAATAAAGGTGAACCGTACTATAGGTGGACCGTAAAAAAGATGGAACAAATGGGATTTTTCCGGAACTTGGAACATTTTTACGGTCCACCTATTTTACGGTTGGGATAGTGGACTTGGCGGTTTTTTTTACGAATTCCTTCGCGACGAAGTCGCGAAGGAACCAAGGAAATCGCACGACTGAAGCTGCAGGATTAACACCACAGGGTCTCAACACAGAGTGTGCGCTCACTATCGTCCGGGAACTGTTCTCCCACAGTTACTGCAGGGTGTACTACACTAAAGGAGTACGATTTCCCTGAATTTTCCGGGCACTGATTCACGAATTTATATCTGGAGGGAGCCCGGTGGTCTCAGCTTCTGTCTGCGCGCCCTGCCGTACTGTGGCTGCTTTTGTGGGCTCGTGCAGCAGGTTCTACTTTTACTTCTACCGGAACGCTCCTTGCATGGTACTACACTTCTCGAGGTGTGGTGGTGGGTGAGTCTCGAGGTGAGTGGTGGTGATCGTGCCCTTTCCACACGCAGGGAGGACTTGCTTCTCTTGCTGGTGTTGGTTGCGGTGGTGGAGGGAGGGTCCAAAGCTGGGAGGTCGGGAGGCCTACGTGCGGGAGTCTGCGGCGTGGAGGCCGCAGTCCGCGCCCCGCAACCCACCAGCCCGCGGGCGAAAATCGCATTGTCTTTTCCATATTCAGTCCCAATAAATGGTGGACCGTAAAAAAGATGGAACGTTTGGCCTTTTTTTGGGAACTTGGAACATTTTTACGGTCCACCCTTTTTCCGTTTACGGTACATGTATTTTACATGTATATTTCAGGCATATACATGTATTATACATGTATAATAGTTGACATGCAAGTATTATACATGTATAATACATGTATATACTTGTAGTTATACATGTAAAATTTACAAGATCCCACCGTGACCGCAGCACCCCTCCACACCCCCACCCCATCAAAGGCGCTGCACTGCCATCGGGTCGGCACAGTGCTTCTCCCCGTTCCGCCACAGCTGTGTTCTCTCATCCCCCCTTCCCCAGCAGCCAAAAGCCGAGCAGCGCGATGATGTTTTTCCCCTGTGGGAATTGGGCTCTTTTGGTGGGCAGGGAGCAGCTTGTTGGGAGAGGGGGGGCACAACCACGTAGGCAAGCACAGCGCACAGCCACACACCCTTTCCTGAATTGTGGTGCATTTAGCGCTGGCACGCCTGAACCTTTCTAGTGGTTTTCACCACTGACGTACTCACGGCGGTCCCACGCCATCTGCTTCGTGATACGGTATGCCATCGTCTCCTTCTCCGTCAGCATCAGCTCCGCCTCGGTGATAACACCACCGCCCAATATTGTCTTCGGCGTCGAAACACGAATGGAGTTGCCCCCAGACATGTTTGGGGGTCTCGGGGCATCGGCGTACAACACCTCGGGGCGGGGAGAGGTAGCGGCGGTGGTGCTGCTGCTGCGGTGCTGGAGGGCGGCACCGGCCGCCCGCAGCAGACATGCACCCGGTGTGCGCGCACTCAACATTGTTGGAGTGCCACGGGGATGTGTGGAAAGAAACCTCTTCCCAACACCTGTGTGGCGGTGGGTATGTGTCACGATAACCCCCATCCCCCCCTTTCCTCCGCTTGAAGCATTCTCCACCGCGACAATAACATGTCGGAGCGGGGAGGCAGGCTGGTCGCTAACTTTCTGAATTCCGAGATCTCGTGGAATGATGGTCAGTCGTGGGGGGGGGTGGGGGTGGAAGTGGTGGCCATGCAGTAAAATATGGTTCGTACGCAATCGCTCGCGCCATCCTCGGGTGCCGGAGGAAACCAAAAGCTTTCGGTACCATGATTCGGCGCTACCCCCTGATATGCCACGGCCGTCGAAGCGCAAGGGCTTGGTTCCTCGCCGGGCACACGCTACATGGTCCACAGGGGGGTCTGGGGGGCGGAGCCCCCCAGCCGCTGGAGGCCACGGTAGTGAACATCTGTTCATTGTGGCGACAGATTCTGTGTGAGTTGGCTGGGTCCTCCTGAGGCTACTGGAGTGGTTTGATTCCCTGACCTGATGGGAATCGAATGACTTGAGTACGAGACATACGCCACAGGGGGGTCTGGGGGGCGGAGCCCCCCAGCCGCCGGAGGCCACGGTAGTGAGCATCTGTTCCTGCAAAACCATACTCTTTGACCCTGGGGAATGGTGAGTGAATGAGTGGTAGTGTGTGTTTCATCCCATCATTCCACCATCGGTGGAATGATGGTGGAATGATGAAATATCTAGGGGGGGGAAACCCAGAATGAGTGGAATGATGAATGATGGTTAGCGACCAGCCTGGCGGGGAGGGGAGTAGGGGAGTAGGGGGGGGGGGGGTCGGGGGGGGACAACCTAACACCTGCACTGATTAGATAAGGTTTGCCTCTACACAGCATTGGGTTTCTTATGGTCGATACTTTCTGTTTCGTTACACACACACACACCCCTTCCTCCCCACCACCCCCCCCCTATATTCTCTGAGGATTCACACCCCTGTCTGTGGATTCTTCTTTTGGAAGAGTATCTTCATCTCTTTGAAGGTGGGAACCTCCCCCCCTTCCCCTTCCCCTTCCCCTTCACCCCCTCCTCCTCTTTGCTAGACTCAGTGTCAAGGAGACGTCCACTGTGGGCCTGTCACAGCCGCCCACTGCGCACACTACAGCCATGCAACAAGCGCTGCATTCGGATGGCACGGCACAGGGTAGTCGGAGCGAGCTTTCAGCGGGTTCCTGAAAGGGTTTATCCCACGGTGGGTTGGAGCCGGCAGCGGGTCGGGGTCGCGCTGCTTCCGCGAGACATCCGCGAAGGCCTGCGACACGTTCTCCGCATCTGTCACAGTGTAGCAGTAGGCCGCAGTGGGCTGCTTCTTCTGCACAGCGTTGGCACAGGCATGCGAGGTCGAGTGGAAGAAGTTATGACGTGAAGAATGCACATTCATCAGCAGCACCAAATCACATTCCCCCTGTGTCGGGCGTTGGGTGTCGAAGATGTGGGGTGCGGGGTTCGTGTGCGTGTGTGGTGACCACGTTTTGTGTGGGGAGATCATGCGCGGATCATTGCCCACCCCCGCCCATTTCTACGTCACAGCGGAGGCCCCACTCGGGTTAGAGTGTGGGGCCAACTCAGTGCCACTCCGGGGAGGAGGGCGTGCAGCATAGCCGGCGTGGTGTGCTTGGCAGCAATGTGGTAGTGTTTTGCCATCGCTGTAGCAGTCACCGCATCGGTCCATGCTGTGGCGTTTGCAGAAGCCCATAGTGACCGGGAGCCCGTCCCCCTCCTTGTGGTGGTTACGGCAGCACACCTCCTCCGGGAGGCGCCGCTTCTGGCATGCCGAGCAACGGGGCTTCCAATGCAACTTGCAGGCAAGCACCTTTGCGTTCCTCCTGGCACCAGGGGGAGCAGTTCGGGGGGCAGCGCCCCTCCGCTCCCATGGGCGCCCTACCCGGCTGTTGGCCTGCCGACCACGCGCCGCCCACTGCTGGGCCGATTGCTGCCAACCCTCAGGGTAGTGCGGCTGCGGAGCGAAGGTAGCGGCCCACGCCATTCCGCGATCATGGAACACTGTATCCGTCCGGCTGGGGGCTGGCACAGCCAGGTGCGCTTGGAGGCTGCGCATCACCGACTCAGTGGCAGGGTTCAGCTGGGCCCTCCTCGACAGGCCCGCCGCCACAGATCCACCGATCGCCGTGAGTTCGTGTGCGTGTGTGGGGCACGGCAAGAGAGAGTGGGCAGCATCATCAAACACACCCCACCCCGGGCGGTTGCGAATATCACACCACGGCACCCAAGCATACCACTGAGCCCTCGCACTTCTTCTGGAAGGTTGCGTAGTCTTCGGTGTAGAACCTGCAGGCAAGCGGGCCGTCCGCACCGCGCCACACATCGCCGACCTGCCCCGACGGGATTGCCTCCTCGAAGGCATCCGCCTTTTGTGACTTCCACTGCACCACACGGTAGTGCAGTGCCTTGTCGAGGCGGCGCCCGATGAACACAATACGCAGCTTCTTTTTGGATTCTGCGCCGAACCCGGGCAAGAGCAGCAGCAGCAAGCGGTAGGTTTCCAGCACACAAGGCTGCAGGGTGCGGTGTGTTGTGGATGGGTGCATGGGGCACAGAACTTTGTGGCAAAAAAAGCAACCGGGAAATCAACCCGGCCCTGAAGGATCTCCCGGGATCACGCAGAGGGCGTTTCTGGTTGTCTGTGGGGGCTTCGCCTTCACGATCCCCTCACGGCCATACCTCGAGGCAAGCATCCGGGACATGCACCACGAACTCATCCTTCGCCTCAAACGCCGCACGGAGGTTCTCAGAGAGGTTGTAGATAGTGTGGTACATCGTCGCCACCTGCGACAGCACAACACCCATACCCCTGTGCTGGTCCGTGCACAGGCCCAGCACGTCGAACAACGCCTTCCAAGTTGCAGCCCCTCCGCCACCAACACCCCCCGCAGCCACCAGCGCCGCGTTGCTGACAGCGCAGGTGCAGGCACCCTCCACACCCTCTGCACACCACACACCGTGCGTCAGGATCTGGTCCACAGGCACAACAGGCTCCTGTATGCTGTGGAACTGCTCCAGCGTGTCGATGCTGTCCGGCAGGAACACAGCCAGGCCTGGGCAGTCGTCAGGCGACTCGATGCGTGGTGGAATGTCATCTGACCAGGTTGCTGCCTCGGCACTCACCAGCTCTGCGTGCTTCGGGCAGGCTTGCTTGTGCCCCGCCTTCCAATCGAGCTTCTGATGCACCGCAGTGCAGTAGTGCACCACCTTGCACCCTGCACACCGCGCCAGCCCCTCCCGCCTCCGGCTGCAGTAGGCACACTTCCGCACCTGCCGCGACAGCTTGCAGGGGTGCGACACGCGGACCTTCACCGGGCCCCCTCCGGGCCCCGCCACCTCCACCTCCTCCTCAAAGGGCTCGAAGCGTGCCTCTCCGACCTCACGCATCGGGTCGTCCTCCGCAAGGGGTGGCTTCTTCGCCATGGTGCCGGACCTTCTGAACAGCTCCTGCCCTGCCTTGAGGCAGATCGAGAGGACGTAGATCTCTTGGTCTGTCGGGGGGCGCTTGGTGTAGTTCTCCTCGAGCTCCTTGGGCTTCATCTCCGGGACGTAGACATTGATGCGGGGTCTGTCAGCCTTGACACCGTCAAGGCGTTCGGGCCGGATCTCTGCCTCGACGTGCCCCTCTGGTGCAGCGTAGACTTGGGGGTCCTTGGACTGCTCCGTCTGCAGCAGGTCTCCATAGTAGCGGAAGATCTGGAGCTTCTGCTTAACGTACTTCATGTAGCCGAACTCGGCGCGCAGCTCGTCTGTATCCGGCTGCCCCTTTGACGCCGGCCCCCAGTCCAGCACCTCGAACCGCATGTGGACTCCGACAAACGCGGCCCACGGCCCTGTCTCGTGAAACTCCTGCACCGCCTCCTCGAAGTACCGATGCAGGCTGTTTGTCTCCGGGGTCATCTCTGAGAGCTTCATGGCTGCAACCCTCCGACCCCGCCCTCGCGAGGCGGGTGTGCTGGAGGGTGGAGGGTGAAGGGCACCCCGTCCTGAGTGCATTGGGGTGATGTGTGGGTGGGATGTGATGTGGCTGAATAAAGTCTCTTGGCCGCCAACTGGCCCGAGGGGGGTGGGACATGGCCCCCTGACACCCTCACACCTGGCGAGGTGCTTGCATGTTGCACTGCAACACTGCAACACAGCTGAGCATTTTGGGGGCTCGCCGCACGATGCCTTGCATCTGAAGATACTCCGATGGCGAGTTGTGGAGTAAAAGCGGCAGGGAATGGGAGGCAGGGGGGGAGGCATGCTGTGAAGGGGATGAATCCTTCCCTTCTGCAGGTCCCCGGCTGTTCGTTCTTTCTTGACTGCATCTCCTCTTTGGATGAAACCCCATGAAACACAGACCGAGCTTGTTGCTTTTTTTTACGGGATTCCTTTGTGAGAGCACAGACACCCACGCTTTGTTGCGCAAATCACAACAAAAGCGCACACCCCGGCCTGATGAAGGTGTGGGGCGGAGGGAGTATTACAAAACCCAGCAAAAAAGAAAGGCACATAAAAGGCCCAGTTGGACACCGCTGTCGCTAAACTGCCCCTCCCGTGTGACTGTCAATAACACATATGCAGACACCCCACCAACCCTCCGCCACCAGAAAACACCGGGCATGGCACGCCACCAATCGCCACGCTAATAAATGCCTAACCCACCGACTGCTTCGGCAGAACGGGATCACTGCAAATATCCTGACATTGGCGGCTCGGGAGGGCTAAATCACAAGTTTGACAGGACGGACAACTTCACTCGGGACGGGAGCGGGGGGTGATGCAGGGGGGACGGCGAGACAAAGAGATCACGCACCCCACAGACACGCTGTGCTGTGTGGCATGACACACACTGGCGGCGAGCAGAGGGAGGGGGGGGGGGCTATTTGGGTGGCGTTTGCAACATGGCAGCAACCCTTTGACGTTGGAGAGGAGACACACGGCACGTGAATAGAGTTGTGGCAGTGCAGAACGCACCGAGATTTCCTGCCTTGATGTGTTGCATCGCACCTGTTACCACACACACACACACACAAGCAGATCCGCCAAGAAGGTACGCTGTTAATCTAGTCGAGTTGCTAATGGGATACCCACCCGCCCCCCGCCCCCGCCCCGGCCGCTTCTCAAGCTCTTACAAAAAAAATACCTGGGCCAAACAAAAATCTCACAGTGGCTGTGACGACACCCACACACACCCACACCCCACCACGCCGGGATTCATTTAGTTGCCTTTTGTTGGGCGCGCACCCTCATCAGAGTAGCAGCAGCGCCCTTGCAGGTCCAACCACAACCGTCACCACCTGTGTGTGTGTCTCTCTCTTCTCCACAAGCGGCAGTCAAGGGGGCGTGGGTGGGCTGTGGCGCGAGGCGGAAGGTTGGGATCTGGGTCTGTGAGATCATTTTGGCTTTCCCACCCGCTGACCCCCACAGGGCAGAGTGGGGGGCCAAACCAACGTGGCAAGGGGGAGAGCAGCGCTGTGTTCGCCGCTGCTGCAAAACAAGGGGGGCACCACAGACGTGACAGGGCCGTTCAAACGCCTGGCGGTGTCCTCCAGCAGCAGATCCGCAGCGAGTGGCCTGCACATGACATGGCACGGAACCCCGTTCGGAATTTCTCCCAGATTCCGGAACTGACATGAGAATGTGCGGCACACCCCATGATTAGCTTTTGTGCAAAGGTCATTCTGTGTGCCGAAGGGACACCACCTAAGACCTGCACTTGGGTATGGTGCTCTGGGAACATCGGCTTCCCTGAGCCAAACACCCGGCCTTTTTGTGCAGGCAACGCTGTGTGGGCCCCTGCCTTCAAAAGGCGGTGCCCGCCTCAGGAAGGCCACTCACAAGACTGCGCTTTGGCCGCGCTGCCCAAAGCTGCCACTGCCACGCTCTCCTCCTCCTCCCCCACCCCATCCCCTCTAGGATCCGGCAACACGTGCGCATCGCTTGGGATGCGCCACACCTCACTCCCCCCACCCCCACCCCTCTCGCGAAAGGAACCAGGGGGTGTTCCAGAGCTGAAGGCTCAGGCGGCGTGGGGGTGCTGCATGGGTGTGCAGGACATCTGCAGATCGCTCAGCAGCAGCTCTGCACAGGACTACTTCTCCCTATTGGGGTAGCTGTCCAGCATGGACTTTTCCTGCATCTCGGCAGGCATGCCTTGGGGGCCAGAGTACGTCGGGTCAGGTGGCGTCGACATGGTCCGCCCTCCAAGCGCCAGGAACTCCTGTTGTATGGCGTGGTGGGGGAGGGGGGGGAAGACGAAAGGGCAAAAAAATGCACAGAAATACCCCCCCCCCCCCAGGCATAGGGTGCGGGCGATTCGGTTATCGCCCAAATCGCAAAAATTATCACCCTCATTATCGCCCATTCTGTCAAGGCGATAAGTGGGCGATAATTTTTCCGTCGTATTTTTGGGGGCAAAATGGCCCGGCCAGGGACGTCAGATCACTGCTGAGGTGGTGAGTGGGTCATTGCCTCAGTGAAGACCCGGTTCCTGACCTAGATCAAGCCCTCTGCTCCAGTGTTCTCAGTGGGTCATGACTCTGTGACCAGGGTCAGAACCGCCCCAGGTCTCAGATCAGCCGTGAAGCTTCCTGTGGGCTCTGCAATGAGTCATCTCAAACGTACGGAGTGCATCTCCTCCCATTCAGACCGACTACACTAGAACCACGCATCTCCTTCAACACTAAGGTGTACCCGCTTCATGCTCACGAGTGCTCCTAGTAACGGCGAGTGAGCAGGTCCTGAGCGAGGTCAGGATCTGGGCCAATGCCCAGTTCCTCACGTGGGTTTTGACCGAGGAAATGACCCACCCGCATGACGTCAGTGGTCAGAAGCTGATTTCTGATGCAGAATCCTAGGTCTTGGCCCAGTTGTTGACGAGGTCACAGGGCCCTGTGGGACCCAGGGTCAGTAGAGCGGTAACCCACTCACCACTAGCGGAAGACCCCTTCAGAAAGTGTGAAAGAAAACGGGCGATACTGGGCGATAATTTGGCGATAATCGGGCGATAATGGGCGATAAGGCGATTCGATACGCGATAATCGGGGCTCGAACCCGGTTGGGCGAATATAGGGCGATAGGCGAATCGCCCGCACCCTATGCCTAGGGGGGGGTATATGTGCGTGAGAAACCCGAATTTTTGACATATGCGAAAACGGCACCTAAGTCGACATCCAACCATACAAAGTGGTCCAAAACACCCCAGAAACACCTACAGGGCACTTTGGTGACCCCCAGTGCCCTCTGGGGGCCACTTATCTGCCATGCTCATTTTCCTGCCTAGGTTTGGTACCTGGCCTAGGTACCAGGCATAGCCACCCACACTGATACAACATATTGTACGGAATATGGTTGGCTCGTCGGTCAAACCAGGTCCCATTTGATATCCCATGCACATGCGGGGGTATCCCGCGTGACCTGGTGATGATATCCTGCGGATTATGACCTCCATATCCCGCAGAGATGGCCCTGTCTCCCGGGGGGCATATGGCGGACGGCAGGGATATCCCATTTTCATATATCCCGCTGGGTATCCCACATGTCCTGGTTGCATGCCTGTCCTGACAATACTCCCGCAAGCAATCAGATGTTGCAAAGACATGGACTCAGAGACGCTGTGGACGGCGACACCAATAATCAGAGATGTGCTTCCTGCCTCGAATGGAGCCTGGCCTAGGCAACTGGTGCAGTTGTGACACCAACAGAAAGAGCCACAGAGAAAGAGAGGGTGCTAGGTTGGTGCTGACTGAGTCTGAACTAGAAGAGGGCAGAGATGTGTGTCTCGTCAGCGGACTCTCGGACTAAGTGGGATGACGCATGTGAGCGTCGTTTTGCTTAGAATAAAGGCTAATTGACGTACAAACAGGCCCACAGGAGATGGGCTGCAAGTTTGGGGGTCAAAAATATCGTTTCTCGGAAGAGAACGGGTCTGGTGGACCCTGCCCTCGATCCAGAATGCACCCCCCCACACCCCTCGGCATTGCCAGACACCAAAAACCCTGAAAATAGATGTCCACTGTTCGCAAAAATCTGAACACCTCTCCCACAGGGATGGCCCAGGTACCAAACCTAGGCAGAAAATTTTGACGTCGCAAAAAAGCCTCTGGAGGTGCCATGAGGGGGTCTGGTGTGTCGGATAGGGGGTGATATCGGTGTTCTGGGGTGGTTGGTGGGGGTTTTGACGGCCGGTACGTCAAAAGAAGTCGATGTTCAAAAATGTGGTGTTTCTCACGCTTTTTAAAGGGCAGATACCCCCCCTACCCCCCCCCCCAGACAGCTTCCAATTTTTTCCAATTGACGGTTTCCCTTTGTCTTTGAATGCTGCCCCCACAAACACCGCATGCCCCATACCTTCCTTGCGGCGTCGCCCGAGTTCTGCATCTTCTGCTTGTTCTCCAGGATCGCTTTCTGGCGGACGTACCAAGCAACGCCCAGGCAGAGAGGGAACGAATATAAACTCCCGACAACCGTCCTCCTTGTCATCTCTGCAACATGGTACAATTTGTTGTGCACGGGGTGCATGAAGAAGAAATACAGCCCATAGAGACCGCCCATGGAAACTGCCGCGTTTGACCCGTGGTATAATACGGGGTCATTCCAGGCCCGCTGACGACTCGTCATGTGCTTGAAGTCGAACCCCTTTGTGGAATCGCTCTTGTTCCCACCAAAGCCATAATAGGCCGGCCCCATCTCATCCTTCTTCCCATCCAGGATGTCACGTTGCCTGTTCAGCTCCCGGAGCTTCTCATCGTCGTGTCTGATAGGCGGCACCGCCATCTTGCAACGTGTGTACCCTGTTGTGTGGCGAGGCTGGTTTGCAGTGAACACAGACACGGGTGGGGGATGCGGGCAGGTTTGGCAGCGGGGTGGTCTAGCGGATAGGGGCGGGTGGGGGGGCTGTGCTGGCGGGGTTCACAACGCACACAGAGCCAGCGAGCAGCGGCGAACGAATTCCGTCTCCCGCAGACCCACCCCCCCACACCCCCAGCCACCTAGGGCGCGACGGTTGAAGCTCATCACTTCGAAGCCCACGATCACCACCACCACCACCCCTCCCCTCCCCCCTTTGCAGGCTGCCAGAAAGCAGGGCGAGGGAGGGGAGGAGGAGTATGGCAGGCCGGCATGGGCAGGGGGAAAGACTTGGTGTTGCAGTTCTTTATAACTTCTTCATGCCTGACCCACCCATCCCCCCCTTGCTATGTGCTACGTCGTCGCCGTGTTGGCCCTGCTCGTGTGGTTTGCTTCCAGGCAGACAGGCCAGGGGCAGTGCACTGTGTTTTTTTTTGGTTGGAGAAAACAGCAGGGATAGTGGGTGACTTTCCAAATTCTGCAAAAAAGCCGGTTTTTGCCGGTTTTCCCGTTTTCCGTTTTTTGGCGCCGTTTTGACGTTTGAACGATTTTTGAACGATTTTCCTGTCCATGTATGGGGTGAGCGGGGCACCTGCCCGCATCCCGACTTTGGTTGCTTCATAAAGCCGACGGACACCTCACACAGCACCCCACATACACCCTGTTGGAGATGTGTGAGGTGCTGTGGGAGAGCAGGTGTCCTTTGCTACACCATCCCGGCCGTGCCTCCAGCCACGGATCTGTCTCAGGAACTGTAGGGCAACGTCAGGAGTGCCAGAAGGTGCACGCCACGCCCTTGAGAGACCACTGCTGGACAGGGGGGCTGAAGGGGAATCCCCGGACTTCGTGCTCCAACAGCGCCGGCGAGGCAATGTCGATCGCCAGTGGACAACGAGGAAGTCGTACAGACTTGTGTCAGGGGTGGGGTAGTCTGCACGTACTCCGTCTTCACTCACGACCATGTCGTACTCCTGGTGTTGTGCCGTTTCTCACTTGCCATGGTGCACCAACGGTACATATGTCCACTCGACAGGCACACAGCACAGCGGGGGGTCTGGGGGGCGGAGCCCCCCAGCCGCCGGAGGCCACGGTAGCGAACATCTGGCCTTCTCCTTCGCGTTCTTGGACTCTTTGGGTCAATCGCGGTTCGTAGTGGGGCCATTATTGGTGTCCAGGTGACCTGTGTACCCTCTAAGCAGGGTGGGCATAGTCGGGGAAAAAATAACAGCCACGCTGCACTTTTTGGCTCTAACCCAGGCCAGGCAATTGGCAAACAAACGCTACGGCAGTGCCACCGCTTTTCATCGCTGAGGGGGTCTTTCCTCGATACACCCACAGCACCCACCCCGCCCGCCCCTCGCGGCACTGTTTGTTGAGAGACTTCAGGGTACCAGAATGCCTGTTGGAAACCTCTCACCTCGTTGACCCCTGGCCATACGCGCCGCACTCTCAGTATAAAGACGAAGAACAGTTTGTTATCACAAACAGAAACGGAACAGAGAATGACGCGGAGAACGCATGGATGATTCATGGATGGCTCGGGAAACGGGGCATGGTGCGGGGGGGTGGGTGGGTAGGTGTTTTGCCACATTCCAACACCCCTAATCCCCCCTCCCTCCCTCTTTCCGAGAAAACGGAGAGGGGGGGGGGGGGTAGGGGGGGCTAAAACCGGGAGTAAACCCAAATTTTCAACTTCGCCGCAGAGAGGCCCCCAAGGGCACCAAATGGCCAGAAACACCCCATATCACCCCGGAAATCCGGTATCTGCCCGAAATAGGCCCAAATTCCGCCCGGAAAGCCCATTTTTTGCGTCTCCAATTTTTTGGCACAGATGTGGTACCGGTGCTGTGCCAGTTTACAGCGGCTGCTTGCAACATACAGCGAAACCTGTGGTCGAAGCAACCGAATGGTTCATCGGTCAAGCTCTACTTGATGACGCGGATCGATGTAACAGCACCATGTACCGAGGGGCGACAAGCAGCACCGCGAGGTGGGGGCAGAGGCCAAAGTGCACTCGTGTTTGCACTGAGAAGGTTGGTGTCCCTTGTAGATTGAGGTTCCGGAGATGATGGGCACGCACTATGGGCGGAAGCAGGACGCTGCTCAGAAGGTTTGCCCATTCCGACGCCATTCAGAGGTGGCAATAACTCAGCGACCTCGATATCCCCCAAAGTGAGCACTTGATGCCCTGTTCTCATTGAGAGTAATCAACTAGCGGCCCTTGCCATTCTAACGGGGCGGCTCCGCCCTCAAATAATTGAAGGCAAATGACAAGGAACCTGCTGATGAGCTGAGCGCCACTCGGATCGAGAACGTTTTCCTTCTCGAGGATAAGCTCGTCTCCCTCCTCCGGGAGATGCACCGGAGTGGCTGGCGCAGTTCATGTCGTGCCAGCCAGCATTGGGGTACGTGAAAAAGGTACGGTGGCACGCCAAGCACGATACACACACCTTGCCGATCTTAAAAACTGTGAAGGGGGCGGAACACTATCGAAGTGGCTCAATCATGACTACATTGATGCAATGGTGACATATGACGTCAAGCCGCAGTGCCTGCAGAAAGGAGTGCCCGCCGGCTGTTTTTCTCAGGCCATTCAGGTACCGCATCTGGTACCACATCTGTGCCAACTGAAAAAAATCGCGTTTCTGGGCCTCTCTGGGCCACACAGGTCACCAAAACCCCCCAGAAACACGTTTCTGGACTGGTTTGGGTCGGTTTGTAGCATTGATTTCATGTTTAGGGGTGCTCCCTGAAAAAGTGGGGTTTACTCCCGTTTTTTGGGTTGAATTCACGGTGGGATCTTGTAAATTTTACATGTATAACTACAAGTATATACATGTATTATACATGTATAATACTTGCATGTCAACTATTATACATGTATAATACATGTATATGCCTGAAATATACATGTAAAATACATGTATATCAAGTAAAAATACAAGTATAATACTTGCATGTCAACTATTATACTTGTATTTTTACTTGATATACATGTATTTTACATGTATATTTCAGGCATATCCATGTATTATACATGTATAATAGTTGACATGCAAGTATTATACATGTATAATACATGTATATACTTGTAGTTATACATGTAAAATTTACAAGATCCCACCGTGTTAGCCCCCCCTAGGGGGGGGGGGGGCGGTAAGACAAGGCGGCGGATTGGGTGATCGGGATGGAAGAGAACCCCATTCCTCCACACTACCACCCGCCCCCCCCCCCAACCCTCAACAGAAACTTGATGCCCCCCCCCCTCCTTCCCCCTTTCGGAGTCAATGCGGACTTAGTCCGTCCGGTCCTCGGAACCATCACACTCCGGCCAGCCAGATTGTGGGGCCTGTGGGACGGCACTCAAATCTCACCCAAATCATGGCAGGGATGGACACATGGAGTCTGAAGGCGTGGCAGCTGTCTTCCTCTGGCTCCTCACCAGAGAGTCTGGATCCGCGGTGTGTGGGTTATTTGTGTCGAGAGGTGGGCCCTTCTCCGAACAAAAAAGCCGAAACAGAGGGACAGCCGCCGCTGTGGAAACACAGTCCCGCCCTTTTGGGCAGAACAGCAGAGATAAAAGGGGGTGAGGGCGGGGAGAGGAACTTTTTGCGGAGTATATCCACCAGGCAGGCTAATGTCAAATGGCGGCAGTAGAAGAGTCAGATATCCCGGCCATGTACTGCAGGATACGGCACCATAACCCCACAACACCAACGAGAGGAGGTTGCCATCTCAGCACCAACTTGGAATTTTATTCCAGCTCCAGACACCTCTCAAAGCAATGACATGTTAGAAGTGTGATTGTATGTGCCGGATTTTCTTGTGTTTTGAAACTCGAGAGTTTGCGTGGCGTAACTCTTTCGAGGATACTGGCCACGCAAACCCGTGTGTGTGTTGCGTGCATCATGTTTGAAGTTATGATTGGGAACTATGGCAACTATGGCTGGGTTGAAAGACGTGTGGCTAAACTCGTGTCCTTCTAAGGAGGGGGAATCGAAGGGGGGAGGGGGGTCCGTTCACAGGATCCGGATCTACACGGTGGACTTCTGCATTGCGTGAGTAACTGTTTTCGCAGTCGGATTCGCAGGAGTACCTTGTTGAAGTATACTTAGGAAACGCAGGAGTATACTTAGGAAATGCAGAAGTATACTTAGGAAATGCAGGAGTATACTTAGGAAAATCAGTCGTCATACCACGAATTATAGGGGGACCCTTTTCGAATTTTTTTTCCTGGGTGGGTCCATTTTGCCTGTTTGAGGCCGATTTCGACGGAATTTCTGAGTTTTGAGCCCATTTTGGGCCCTAAAACGCCTCAAAACGCGTACGTGAATTTCCGTTTTTTTGGCCTTGGTGAATCCTCACCCCAAAGATGCCCCAAAAACATATTTCCCCAAAATCGGGTCCCAGTGGTCGGGAACTTCTCAGTGTCGACTCCCGCTCCCGAAAAGGGTTACCCTACCCCCGAGGGAGTCCACCGTCTCAGTGTGCGCTCAACGAAAGGTCGTCCGGATCTGTTCTCCCGCAGTTGCTGGACAGAGTCTACAATACAGCGAAAGGAGTACGATTTTTGATCCCGAATTCAACTATGCGGTTCCAAAAATTAAATACAGTTGTCCAACAAACATTGGTGGGGTAAAAACTAAGGTGGGTTTCAGGATTTCTCAGAGCGAAGGTGGGTTATTACCCCATCAAAGTTTTTACCCCAGGGCAGCAGAACACAATGCATATTTGGGGTGATCGAAATCGCGTTTTTGACCCACACGCAACCGACACGGAACCTACACGGAACACCCCTTGCAGATTTTTCGGGAAGTAGGGCGGGTTGTTTTCTAGGGAACATGTTCACTCTTGTGCTGTCATTCTACTGCTTCCAGTGACTCCCGCGCAGCACTGGGTTCCGACCTGATGTCGGAGCGATCCAGTTCAGCCCGGAAGGAACAGATGTTCACTACCGTGGCCTCCGGCGGCAGGGAGGCACCGTCCCCCTTCCTGTAGTGCTTGTCTACAGGGGACACCGCTAAGTTTCGTCAAAGTTCACACTGTGTCGGTACCTGCTGTTCTGCTGATGCTGAGGAGAGAGTTGCGCTTTGCAAGACAGCCGTCCAACCCCCCGCCCCCTCCCACCGCATTTCTGCAAAAATCTGCTTTGTGTTCTGTTGCCCTGGGGTAAAAACTAAGGTGGGTTTTAGGATTTTTTTACCAGTTACGAGCGACGAAGCGGAGCGAAGTCGCGAAGTAACGAAGGAAATCGTACGACTGAAGCTTTATAAAGATCACACCTTCATGCCACTTCACAGGGGCTTACACAGCCTTTGACACAGGAGTGTGCGCTCAACGAAAAGTAGCCCGGATCTGCCTTTTTGCAGTTGCTGGGCAGGGTGTTTCTCTTATTATAGCGAAAGGAGTACGATTTTGGAGCTAAGGTGGGTTTTTACCCCACCAATGTTTGTTGGATGACTGTACATGAAGTTCGGGTCGTTTTGTGGGCGAAATACAAACACTCAAGACATCATGGGGCGCTGGTGCGGACCACCCGCATCGACGCCCCATGTATTGCCATCTGAGTTCGCCCAACATGTCAAAGTTGGGCGAACTATAGGATGTCTGGGAATGGAATGAGCACTCCCATGTGGCTGCCTGCGCCCTTGTGGAAGTAGAGGAGGTCAGGAATCTGTGGGAAACCAGTACTCCTGCTGGCGCTCGTCGTGTGTGTGGAGCATCTGTAGACGCCCGGCACCTCAGCCATCTTGCCCCCGCGCAAGCTCTGCCTGGCCGTGGAAGAGGATTGACACTCGGTCTGAATCTGGACTCTCTCTCGTGATGGCACTGAATAACCGTGCTTCATGCCACTGAGAAAATCGCGAGGTTTCGCCCCCCGAATTCACTCATGTGATCCCAAAAATCAAGCAAATGAGGTTTGCCTCCAAATCGGGGTTGTGGGGAGAAAATCGGCCAAATGAGGTTCGGGTCGTCTTTTGTGCGAAATTCAGACAAAACTCAAGTATTCAAACGCTATACCTACCCCAACCGCAACCCCACCCCCTGCCTTCTGCCCCCCCACCCCTGTGCAAGGTCATGTGCCCCATCCCATCGCGTGTTGCCTTGATTGTTGCAGATTTTCAAATTGGGAAATTTCAGGTGACCCGATGATAGGGATGTACCCCGAGGGTCTACCTGCAGGGATCCACTTTTTGCTATGCCTGCATTGCTGCTGTTTGCGCTTCTCGCCTCCACACACCACCCTGGGGGGAGGGACAGAGGGCGGAGGGGGCTACACACTTACACAACCGATCCGGTCAAACAATGCCACGTCATCCCCATTGGGGTCCTGGACCGCGGCCTCTCTCCCAGCGAATTGGTGTCGTCATCAGGCAGGCTAAGTAGTTGTCTACACAGGACATTGGTTTTAAGGGGGTCTGAGTTCTGCGGAACTGGCTTCAAGGGACGCCCCCTCGTAATGACTGGGTGGATGGAGCCAAGTAATACCAGGTGGTCGGACACCGGAACTCTCGGCATTTATTAGTCGCGGGAACTGTGTCCGTGTGGTAGGTGACCCCTTCCGATTCCACTGATTCCACTCTTGAACATGTAGTGTTGAAAGATACTTGGTGTTCTGATGCTTTACAGGGTACTTGACAAAGGAAAGAGGGTGGTCAGTCTTGTGATCCTCCCTGAATCCTTCCTGTGAGCAGCAGATCCACAACACCTCGACTTCTTTCAGCGGCTGTATTGATATTGCCTGACACAGCAAACATGATTCAATTGGAGGAACAAGCCTCGTACACCAGCGGCCCAAAAGGTGGATTTCATGTATGGTTTTAGGATTTCCCTTACTACTGATGGTGTAGAGACTACAAAGCCTGACCTGATGACGCCGCCATGAACCTGGGAGACACGCCGCGTGAGAAGGGACCTCGGTGCGGGGTGGCGTGAAGATCCTGCCTGAGTGCCCTCGTCGGGACCCGCGGTAAACCGTGGCGTTCCCCCCGAGGCAAGTCCAGGACGAAGGTTGCAGATAACCGCTGCACCACTTCGTCCGAAAGGAGCTCACAGGATAGGGGAACTGCCCACACCCCACTCACGACAGCGTATCCGAAAGGTGCACTGCGCGTGTGGTGGCGGTGTCGGGTCCAGACCCACCTCGTTCCCCCAGGCCCGTCAGTTGTTGCCCCTGCAGGGGTGGCTGCTGTCTGGCATGGGGGGCGCCCTCCCTGCCTTGCAAGGGAAAATGTAGAACGGCATGCTGCCCGTTTCTTCATTTTTCACCTTGCCTGGTGGGGGGGGAACCTCTCACGAGGCAAAAAAGAGGAACGGCATGCTGCCCGTTCACTCATTTTTGCCTTGCGTGACTCCTGGAATGCAGAAGTATACTCCTGCATTTCCTAAGTATACTTCTGCATTGCGGAAGTGGTACTCCTGCGAATCGGAACTCTTGAAAACAGTTACTCACGCAATGCAGAAGTCCACCGTGTAGAAAAGGGGCTCGCTGCACCACTAACTCACTGCACTGGGCGGGAAAGGGGGGCGTGGGGGAGGGGGATGAGGGGGGCGGTTATCGATGAGAGCCGTTTTTGTTTATCACAAAGGAATAATACCGCTTGTTCTTTGCAGGGAAAGTGCACCCACCCCACCCCACCCCCCAACCAGACGTCACTTGTTCGCATTGATGCTTGATGACGCCGTCTCCCATTCCGACTGTCGAATACAGAACACACAACAATTCAACACATAACATTATCGCAAGGAATTTGTCCGTCAGTACAGTATCATCCGACGCGCAGTTTTGATGTGGCAACTGTGTCAGGCAATCTATAAACAGACCGGCAATTCCCTTGAACACACGACAAAAACTCGCACACTAGCACCTGGATTGCAATTTTTTTTGCGAGAACACACCAATCACCTCTTCTTGATGCAATCTCCACGCACACATGAACGCGTCGAATGCCGTTCGCTCTGTGACACTGTATGTATCAAACTGTGCACTTTACGACTAGCTTTGTTGCGAGGCACACACACACACACAAGCGGAGGAGAGACATTCCTCACTTCCCTGCATCTCTAAGCGAACCTCCCCCCCAAGAAGGCGCCTGTCCAATATGATGAGGACACACAACACGCCCATCGTACCCTCTCTCTCTCTCTCTCTCTCTCTCGCTCTTCATGCGATTTCCAACACCGCACATTAACACAAGTAAGTAATAAGGAAGCAATCCCTGTTGAGGAAAGGGCTGTGGTAAGGTGGGGGCGGGGGGGTATGCAGCTGTGACAACAAAACAGAACAAAGCCCGGAGGGAGGGGGGGGACAGCTGAGAGGCTGGGAATGGGTGGGAAAGGGGGAGGGGCATGTGTGTCTGTGTGTGGGGCAGATTCAGGAGCAGCTCCCACCAGCCCCTCACACCCCCCCCTCTTCCACCTGTGTGGGTGCATGGTTGGTTTGTCCTGCAATTTGCCCCACTCACCCACGCCCCACCTCACCCATCCACTCGTCTCCAGGAGGCAGCGCAGAAGACGCGTCATCCTTGCTGATTTCGGCGAGCAATAGTGGAGAATTGTGATGGCGATTGGTAGATTTGGACCTTCCTTCCTCCACACCGCTCTATTGTGAGGGGAAGGGTTGACATATACAGAATAACCCAAACGAGCTCAGGCGCGCCGAAACCCCAACCCTTCATCGTAGCAGAGAGGGCATGTCACAGGGGTTGTCGGTTGCGGAGGGGCGTCAAAAGACAAAAAATAGACAAGCCAGGAACAAAAGAAAATAGTCAAAAACGGAAAAACCAGAAATACAGGCGAAAACAAATACCGGGCTGGGCTGCTGCTGATCACCACCAGAGCGTCTGCACACACACCCCTTGCACCCCCCACCACTTTATATAAGTTGCACGGCGCGGCATGCGGGAGGCATGGCTCTGCCTCCTTCCAGTCCCCCGCCGCTGCCCCCTCACCCCTAGCAACCACTGCAGCAAGATGCTCGACTGTTGCAGGAGAACCAAATGGAGGGAGGGATTCTCGCTGTTTTTTTTTGCACCTGCAACTGATGACCAGGATCTAGTGCACAAGTCTGCCAGAAGGCGTTAAACATTGTACTGAACAGAGGCAGTCCTTCGATTCTGATGTCCTTTTCAGTTTGGCGCGTTAACGGGATACCGGTGGTCATGCCCTTCAGCACAGCATTCTGTTGTGTCTGAGAGCGTGGCAGCGGACGCACCCGCCAACCTCTCAGCGAGAGAACAGAGACCCAGTGGCCTATTCCTAGGCCCGCCGGTTCAGGTCGCGAGTCAGCCTAGAGGAGGGCGCCGTCGGCTGCGCATGCTTTCGTTGGTGTCCCCAGCAGCCGAAGACTCGACACTGATCTCGGCTGAAGCGGGCGTGGGCACCGCCGCGGCCCCTGGCTCACCTGCTTGCGGCACCTGTGAAGGGGGCAAGGACAGGTTGGAGAAGAGGATGGTTGGAGCGGGATGAGCAAGAAAGCAAAGAAAAAGTCACTACCACCCCCCCCCCCCCCACCCCATCAGCAATGGGCAGGCCGGGTGAAGTTTTGGGATTACTTTTTCGAGGCGCGATTTCCAATCGCGGCCGTTGGCAATATCTTGCTCTCGAGGGGCGGAGGTGGGGGTAAGGATCGCACACTGGCGCCGACGATGATGACGACGCGGGAAAGATCGCTGTTTTTCACGCGACAGCGACCCCGCAGCCACTTACCATACAGGTGTAGGTGTGGGTGAGTAGCCGTGGGTGCGCCAGTAAATCAACAAAACAAAGGAAATAGGACTTTCACATATTCGCAGTCCACTGATGCTGGGGCGCTCGCAAGATTGCCTTATATGGGAATAACAGCACAGCTTTGCCAACAGGCACGGGAGCAGGCGCCACCAGGAATACCACAAACAACAAGAAATAATCGGAATCCCATTTTGACGCGTTTGCCCACGACATGGTTCTGCCTTCGGTGGCGTCAGGCCTTTGGTGTTGGTTTTGGTTTGGGTTTTCCGCCCCCTTTCTAAATGACCCCGCTGCATATTCCGTAGAAAAAAAAACCACGGCTGTCCCTCACAGAAGGAGCGGGTGGGAGCACTTCTCAATACCTTCCGCCCCACCCCCACCCCCCCCACCTCCCCATCTCCCAAAGAACCTCTGCAAAGAACGGCCCAACCCACCCACCTCCCCCCCTCCCCCTCCGGGCCTGCCGGTTCCCAACTCACACACACCCACACACCCTCTCCTTCATTGCCACCGCCACCACCCCTCCCCCCCACTCTGAAAACTGATACGAACCGCACAGGAGGATGGAAAGGAATGGGGGGGGAGGGGGTGAGGGGAACTCACCAGGTACTTACCGTTACCGCTGGGGGGTCATCGTCAACAGAACGGGGGAGGCTGGACCGCAGGCTTGTGTCTGGGAGGGAGTATTCCTCCTGAGGGAGGGTCGCTGTGCTGGCGCCCCGCTTCTCCGAGTCAGCCTTCTGTTCTGACAGAGGCCGTGCTACGGTTCCGGGGGCTGCGGGCTGCTGCTCCTGCGGCTGCGGCTGCGCCCCTTCCGACCCCCGCGACTCCACATCGCTCCCACCTGCATGGTGCGTCGACGCCAGGTCCTCCATCTCCGCCTCCGAGACAGGGGACTCCAACAGCACAGCCCTGCGGATAGCCGCCCTACGCGTCACCATGATATACTCGTAGGTGGTGATGCCCCACCACCACAGCTCCGAATGCAGGTGGAAGAGGTGCACCAACAACCCCCAGGAGATCAGCCCGAGGAAGAACACGGTGCCTATCGATGCACGGTAGTTATCCAGTGGCATGCCGCCCAGGTGCTTGTCGAGGAGTGGGGGGTACCGTTCCGACGAAAGGTATGTGTCGGTGAAGATGTACACACCAACCCCCAGAACCTCGCAGGTCAGCAGCATCGTCACACTGAGGAATGTGTGAAAATATGCGTAGTTGCTGGCCCCAACGCATGTGTTGAGCCACTTGCAGTGGTGGTCGAAATCGGAAACGCATTTGTTGCACGCCTTGCAGTGTTTGCTCTCGTTCCGAACCCAGGCCTGGCAAACGCCACACTTCACGCTCGGAACATGCTTCCCTTCGTAGAAATTCTTCGAGGGGTGGCACTTGATCCCAGGATCCGCCGGATCCACCGTGGCAGCTTTGTAGTTGCTCCAGAGCATCATGACATACCCGAGGCTGACATTAACATACACGACAACATCCCAGGGGCTGGGGAGGATTGGCGCCATGCAGACCAGCACGAAGATGAGGAAGAAAATAAAAAGCACCCAGCTGGCAAGCTGCAGCAGATGCCAGGGCCGGTGGAAGCCGTGCAGCCTCTGAGGCAGGAGCCGCCAGCTGTCTGCGGGCACCACCTTGCGCCGGTAAGGGTAGCCGTGGAAAAGTGGGGGCTGAGGCTTCGCAACTGGGTTGCCTGTCCCGGAGGATCCGAGTGGCAGCGACGTGTTGTCGTGAGGCGCTTGCCCTGCCTGCTGCGGAGGAGCCCCACCGGGCGGGGCCTCTGCATTGGGCACTGCGCTGCCGGGTGCCTGTGGAGGTGGTGCATCGATCTGGACACGCACGTCCTCACCGCCTCCCATAGTGCCGCCCCCCGCAAGGGGGTGTGGAGGAGGGCCCACAGCAATGCACCTCGTCACACGCCACGACGAGCAGACCCTGCCGCCGCCTGTGTGTGCACTCTGCAGTCAGGATGAGGCTGGAGAAGAGCGGATGGAGGAGGTGGGGGGTGCATAAGTCAGAAAGGGTGAGGCGCGCAGTCTGTTGGCTGCAAGACAAAAAGAGGAGGAGCGAGGGGGGGGTGCGGGGTGGGGTTGGGGGGTTGTGAGCTGTGAGGCCCGGCATGAAGCTGTTGGGTCTGGCAAATGCCACAAAATCATCGCTCTGCGGTGAAGCAGCACACGTGTGAAAGAGGAAACAGCAAATGGGATATCGGGGCTGCAACGGGTGCCTGTGTCTCGGCAGCGGGACACAAGTGCCGCCTGTCCTGGTCTCCGAGGGAGGGTGGGGCACACATGCAGCCACCGCCTCCCTTTGGCAGGCGGGTCTTGTGTCTGTCCGGCTGCCTCACAGCAAGGCACGCACAGCCCACGCAAAGGCACGCCCACATGCACACGCCACGCGGCACAGCACCGAGGTGCGGCACACAGCGCAGCAGTGCGCACCGGACCAGCCTGGTAGAAGCGAAACGTTCAATTCACATAACAAAGAGACAAAACAGGCAGCAGACTGCAGAACAGACCGTGGCTTACAAGACAAGGCCGCAGCACTCCAGCCCGACGGGCTCTGACGACACGGATGGCAGAAGAGGCTGCGGAAGGTGTCTCAGGCCTGTCCTGGAAACGAATCACGGGGTGAACGCGACAATGCCGTCGTGGCAGAGGGCTGGGGATAGGTATGTCGTCTGTTCAAGACAAGGAAGACAAGCGGGAAAGAAGAATGGCCACGTGGCAACAAGGGAAGGCACTGCCCGCACAAGCGTGTGGTTAGCTCAGGGCTTGGCGAGGGCCTGCAGGTGGACCGCAGCGCTCCCACTTGTGTGGCCATCGTGGAACTGAAACACGGCCCTAAGGTGGCCGCAACAAGACACAGCTCACAGCTTCATGGGGAGCAAGTCGCTCAACGCCTCCGAATCACTTCACTTCACTTTTCAGTTCGCTCCGGTTCATCTCAACACCCCAGAACCAGGAACGGGTTCCCGGTGGGCCGCAGAGTTCTGCCAACATACTTCGAAGCACGCGGGGTTTGCATCACAACATGCATAAATTCGCGGTCTGCCGTCAGCGACTTGTGCACGTGCCTCAGCAGACAGGGGGACTTCTGGACAACCACAAGCACAACATCCCTGTCGGTTTGCAGGGATTCGTGCACATGCGGGAAGATGCCGGGGATCTTCTGCAGAATGCTCAGCACAACGCTCTTGTTCGTCACGAGGGTTTCGTCAGCGTACTTCAAGGCACTGGGGTCTGATTGCACAGCGGCGAAGACGATGTCCGTGTCAGCCTTCAGGGATTGATGTGCGTGTTTCAACGAGGCAGCGTTCGCCTTCACAGCCACATGCACTATTTGGCGGTCCCGCTTCCAGGGCTCAGGTGCGTACTTCAGGACATGGGGAAACTTCTGAATTGCTTTGAAGAACGTAGACTTCCGAGCCTCCATGTAGTTGTGCTTCATGGCGAACAGAGACGGGTCACTTGCCACAGCCTTCTGGATCGCTATGTGTATGCGTGGGTAACACTGGTGTGTGTGATGCAGGAGACCTTGATCCAACGCGACAGCTGCGCGAAGAAACTCGCTGTCCTCCCTCAATGAGGCGTGCGCTAAGTAGAAGGGGTGGTCGTATGTTGGCACGACCGTCCCCCTGTGTCTTTCACCCGCCTCTCGCCCAGCCCCCATGAGGGATAGATACACCCGAAGGGACGCAAGAACAAAGTCGCGGTCGCTCTTCAGGGGTTCATGTGCACGCTCGAACACATCAGAACAATAGTCCCCAGCTTCCAGAGCCGCAAGGAGCAAGTCTGGGTCACCCAGAAGGGAGTGGTCAGCATCACGCAACGCATCATGGCACCCAGCTTGCACGGCTGCAAGAATGATGTCCCGGTCAGCCATTCGTGATGCATCCAGCTGCCTGAAACAGCGGGGATGCGCCCGAATGGCCGCAAGATTAAACTCGCGGCCAGCCTTCAGGGAGTCGTGTGCATAGTTGAAGGCGTAGGGGTCTAGCGCCGCCGCCGCAAGCATGAAGTCTGGGTCAGCCTTCAGCGTGTCGTGGACATGCATCCACGAGTCGCCGCAGTCGCCCCACCACCCCCTGCACATACATCGCACACGCACAGCCAACGCAACTTCCCTGTCAGCCTTCATGGAATCATCTGCATATTCTAAGTTGCAGGGGCACCCACGCACAGCCGCAAGGACAATCTCGCGATCCATCTTCGCAGAATGATGTGCGTGGACGAAGACCGAGTGCCGGGCACGGACAGCCTCAAGCACCTGCCCCGGGTCTGTGAGGTACAACGGGACCTCCCACACTTGCTTCTCCCCGCTGCGCAGCGCATCGAGAAGATGCTGGTCTGTCACCTCGATGGTGCACCCCTCCTCCACGCCTGGGATGCCGCACAGTGGCTCGTCATCGGGCACCAGACAGCCCGCAACAGACAGCTGTCTGTCATGCAACAACCCGGAAGGGTAGAACGCCTGGTGTGCGAGCATCTTCACGTTGCCTGCCTTGTCGTTGACCCCGATGTCGACGCGGTGGCGCTCCCCGGTAGGAACATCCACAAGGAACGCCTCCATCCTCGGGGGAAATCTCCTGCAGGCGGTAGTGTTGTGTTGTGTCCAGGTGCAGACAACAAGTGGGCTCGTGTGCAAACAATGCCCAAGAATGAGAAGAGGGTGCGGGGTGGGGTTGGGGGGTTGTGAGCTGTGAGGCCCGGCATGAAGCTGTTGGGTCTGGCAAATGCCACAAAATCATCGCTCTGCGGTGAAGCAGCACACGTGTGAAAGAGGAAACAGCAAATGGGATATCGGGGCTGCAACGGGTGCCTGTGTCTCGGCAGCGGGACACAAGTGCCGCCTGTCCTGGTCTCCGAGGGAGGGTGGGGCACACGTGCCGTCACCGCCTCCCTTTGGCTTCCTTTGGCAGGCGGGTCTTGTGTCTGTCCGGCTGCCTCACAGCAAGGCACGCACAGCCCACGCAAAGGCACGTCCACATGCACACGCCACGCGGCACAGCACCGAGGTGCGGCACACAGCGCAGCAGTGCGCACCGGACCAGCCTGGTAGAAGCGAAACGTTCAATTCACATAACAAAGAGACAAAACAGGCAGCAGACTGCAGAACAGAAAGCTGCACACTGCTGGCCCAACTCTGCACAGAGGTTGCACGGAAGACCGTCTCACCTGAGCAGAAGCGAGCCCTGCATCCGATGGGGATGTTGGTATACAAGGCTGCTCGTTGGGGACATCGTTGTGTGCGGGAAGAAGGAGGCGTGCGTGTGCCGACGCCCTGCCGTGCCGTGCAAACGCCTGCTTACTGGCTGCGCAGCGGGGCACACCCCGTCTGCTTCGTCTTGACGAGGCCCAGGGCTGCAAGGTCGATCCCCACCTGCCCGGCGAAGGTCTGCAGGCCCTGGTAGGAGGCCTCGCTGATCTCGCGCGTGCGCGACAGGATCCACAGGTCCTCCTCCTTCACCCCAAAGGTCTCGGAGCAGGAGTACACCAGCGACAGCGCGTAGTCCTTCGAGTCGCTCTGCAGGTTGATGATGGTGTACGGCCCGTAGAAGGGCCCGAAGAAGGAGACCTTGAGCGCACCCGTGTTCGGCACAACCTGCTTCGCCTTCCCCACAGCCTTGTCCAGCACACCGTTGCGGAACCCGTTGTTCTCCACACGCACTGTGGACGCGTCCTCCAGGGTGTAGTTGGCGTACACACAGTCAAGCCCCTTCTCCCTCCGGTCGTTGAACTTCGCCGTGTCCGCAATCTGGTACCACACCCCGAGGTAGTTCTGCAGGTTGAAGGGCGCCACGGCAGTCGCGTTGGCCGGGCAGCTGCCCTGCACCGACACGGCGCACAGCACCACCGCAACCAGTGACTTTGCGAACGACATTTGTGTAGTGTGGGCGGGTGTGTCTTCTCCTTGTGGTAGGCACAAAACCTGCTCCGTGGTGTCGTGTGGTGTGTGGTGCAAAAGGTGTGGCGTACTGTGTGTTGCACTGGTGCGGAGCCATGTTGCGATGGGCAGGCCCATATAGGCAACCCAAGACAGCGCGGTGAACGCAAAGGTGCAGCACGTGCCAAGCAAGGTGCGTACGATAGCCGCATTGCAATATTGTTGGCGATAGAAAGGAGACCGGGGTTTGGCATGGTGGGTCGGGGTGTTGCGAGCTGTGAGGCACGAAATGAACTTTCTATTCTACCCGACACAAGCCTCTGTGCCCTCGTCAGTCCTGTGCTGAACCCTTGCTTGGATTCCCGCTGGTGGTTTGACGTTACTCACCTGCGGTGCATGGCCACAACAGGCGAAATATCGAGGAATCATCACCACACAACTCTGTTCTCGTCCAAGGGGGCACCCCGTCTACTCTAAAATATCGAACCGTCGGGAAAATACAACTTGAGGGGGAGACGTGCATAAAAGTAGAAACTGTGAGCTGTGTTTTTACAATACTGACTGCAAAGTGACACAGGTTGATACAGAGTGATACATGAGAGCAAAATGCCTCCCTTTAGGGGATATGCCCCCCCCCCCCCTGGCAGTGCCACCTCTACCCTGTTCAACAATAATCTCATAACAATTATCAGGGCAACGATATCAACAACAACTGATCCCACCGACACTGGTTCCGTGGGGATCTTCTTGACTCGATGGTTCGACGGCCCCCCTTTCACCGAAGAATCGGACTCTAAAAAGTGTGGCATGACAGGAATCACTCCCCTGCGTGACCTTCGAACAGCCCAGCCTTATCCCTGCCGATGAAAATGCTGGGGTCGCATGGGCGTGGGGCTGGGAGGCTGCCTTCCAGGCAGCTTTTTGTGCCACTCGCCTGTGTCTGACCGCCGCACACCCAGACCTCACTGCAGGGCAGGGTAGCCTTGCTTAGGGCCCGCCAGGGCTAGAAATCCTCTCCGTCAAATCCAATCGCACCTGAGGTCCTGGCATTATTTTGTCACAGAAACAGGTCGCACAGTGGGGCCGGACAACACGGCAGGCAGATTCGTTGTGAGACAGGAAACCACACCACACCGTTTCGCCAGTCCGTTTCCCGGATAGGACTCCGGAAAGAGAAACGCTGTCCATGATTTTTCGACAACTTGTGACGAAGTCGTGATTCCCGTGAAAGAGCATTTTGAGCCCGAGATCGGGCGTGACCCCCACCCCCACCCCCCGCACGCACACACCCTGGTGGGCTAGGACCCGTGCAGGGTTTACCCGCCCTAAAAAGTGATCGACACACACACACACACCCTGGCGTGTGTCACCAACCAACAGTCTGAAGAAGAATGAGCCAGACAGCCTTTGAGTTCCCCTCTCACGCCGCAGGCTAATTAGATCAGGCCAGGTGGTGATCCATGTTGCTACACACACCTGTTTCGTTGGTTTGGTCTATGGTTTTAGACGGTCGCTGTTTGGATGCAGTCCTCACGCCCCACCCACAGCGACCGTGGCTCCGCCCGCTCCAGGTGACTATCGGGCAAGGTTGGCCCGGCCTTCTTTGAAATTCACGTGGTTCCTGCTTGCATCGTGGAAAAAACACAGGAACTCAGGCAAAACGCGCCAGTTCAGTTCTCTCGCTCTCTCTCCCCCTCCTCCTCCTCTGCATTCCGTACGATGTGCCGACACCTCCACAGGCTTACAAACCCCTCTCTGGTGAAGACAGGTGGTGTGAGTCACGGTTAGCAGAACTGAACGACAGATCAAAATGGCACGTTTCACGCGAAAGTCGCACTCCCTCTATACACCATACCCCGTCCTGGCGTGTTAAACGAAAACAGATGCGAGCGGACAACTCCCATGAAAGCAGCTTTGCAAGCATGGACAAGGCTAGGCCAAACGAACCTACAACACGAAAGGCGGAGTCAGCGAAGCACCCGCCTGAGAAAGGGCTAACACACGGGAACACATCAGACGCCCGACAGAAGCGGTCTTCCCCCCCCCTTGCCCCACCTGACATCACGACAACTGCCCTCCCCCTCCAGAACCCGTGATCCCCTCCCCCCTCTAGAACCGAGCCGGCGACGGCAGGGGCGCCTGCCCTGAATCGATCCGCCGCTGATTCTCCTGCACACGGCTGAAGATGTCCCGAATATCCTGCATCTCCGACTCCAGCGCCGACGGCCCGACCCCCCCCTCTGTAGCAGGGGTGAGCGTGGCATAGCGTGGCGCAGGCGCCACCCGCTGCTGCACGGGGCTGCTGTGCCCAAATGGCACGAAGGCGCTGCCGGGCGGCGTCCCGCGGAGCGGGGTACCACCCCCCGCAGCACCGGCAGCAGGGTCGCTGAAGACAACACCTGACACGCCCACCTGGATGGGGCTGCTGGCAAAGCCGCTGAAGCCAGCCCCGCTGCTGTGAGGCGGCAGGGCGCTGAGGGGCGACACATCACGACGCGGCACACCACCACCACCGCCGCCGCCGCCACCACCACCACTCGGGGTTAGGGGGCAGGAGAACGACGGCTGATGCTGCGGACTAGGCGTGGCGATCGCCCGCACCCAGGTGACCCCCGTGCCCCCCGCCTGTTGCGAAGGCGGTGCGGCGGAGGGGCTGGGGGCACCCAGCAGCCCGCGGGGCGGCTGTGCCGCCCCGCCGCCCGTTGGCGTGATGCGGACGGGCCTCCTGGGGGGCTGCCCTTCGACCTGGGCCTCGAGGAGAGGGTACGGCGCGCTGAACAGCTTCCCGAGGCGTGTGCCCGGGTTTTTCGCAACGGCGCTTTCGACGAGGTGTGCGTTGAGCGCATCCGCGTTCGGCACATCCCTGAAGCGGAGGGTCACGATGACAGACCCGTTGCGCACGCTCAGAATCTCAACCTGCCCCGGCTGCAACCCCATCCCCGCTGCGAGGTTCGACTTGAAGGCACCTTTGCTGAAGTGCGACACACCGGGGAGGTCGAGCCGGAGGGTGACGGGCACACCCAACGCCGCCATCTGCGCAGGGTCGATCTTTCCTGGGCTGCTGAAACCCGTCGCACCCCCGCTCTCCACCCCCCGCGGCTGGGCTCCGTGGTGTTGGTGTGGGAAGTGCTGCTGCCCGCCTGCACTGCCCCCGCCATACCCTGCCTCCTGCAGCGCGGCGGGGTGCACCACCTCCACAATCTCGATGTCGTCGACATCGCCGACGTCCTCCACACCGCCCCCCCCTGCGGCGTGGTGCGGCTGCGTCTGCATCCCACCTGCCCTGTCCCCGCCGCCCGGCACCTCTGTGTTGGGCGGCTGTGCGATGGAGGGTGGCGCGATGCTGGACCCTGTGTCGAGGTGCTTCGCTGCGGGCGTGCCCAGCACTGCGACAAGGGGCTCCTCCTCCTTGAAAAGCATGCCGTGGGTGTCGCCCAGGAGGGGGTCGCGTGCGCCGCCGGATGCGCCGGAGTTTTGGAGAGGGTCGTGCGCTGCGGCCTTCTTCTTATTCATATAGAGGCAGGCAGCGAGCACCAGGCAGCATGCCAGGCAGAGGAGGGAGAGAACGACAATCACAGCAATCACCGCACCCGACAGCTCGTCGTCGCTGTCAGAGGCGCCCCTGGGATCCGGTGCGACTGTATCCTCGAGAAAGACATCAGGCTCATCGGTGGCGTTCACAGGCACCCCCGTCGGAGGGGCTTCCGTGGCTGGGGCATCTGTCGGCGGTGTGCCCGTAGGTGGTGCAGGTGTCGGGGGTGTCGGTGTGGGTGCCGGTGTCGGGGGCGCCGGGGTCGGCGGTGCGGGCGTGGGTGGGGCGGGTGTCTGGGGGGCCGGGGTGGGGTCCGGCTTGTAGACGATGATGGCGGTGGCGAGGGTGATGACGTTGGTCTTGTCGCGCTGGGTGTGCCCGGAGGAGGCTTCGATGCCGTTCTCCCCGGCTCTGCCCAGGGCGCTGATGGTGGGGATGGTGGTGGCGGTTGTAACGAATGTGTAGTGGTCGGGTGTCGCACCAACCAAGGACCTGCGCAGCCTGACAGTGACCTGTGAGTTGCTCACAGTGCTTTCGATCACGGTGAACTGCGGGGCGAGCTTCACGCCCTTCGCCATGGTGCCCAGCTTCCACTCCCCGTTGTACACCCCGTTGGCATCCATGAGCACCGCATATGTGTTGAGCATCGTCGCAGCGCCAAACCCTATCCCAAACCACGACCCTGCCGGGCCGATCAGGGTAAGCTCTGCACGGTCCAGCCCGTCGTTCAACGTCAGCTCCACGCTCGGGATAGGCGTGAACACCTGTGGTCCGAATGCCTTCTGCGCCGCCTCCGCTGCGGGCGTGGCGAGCAGTGCTGCAGCGACGTAGATCCATATAGGCCCACCCGCCCCTCCCGCGCCACACCACCCCATGGCAGGCAGGGGTGGTGAGGCGGGGCGGTGTGGGTGGAGGTGGTCCTGCGGTAGGTTGTGGGGTAAGTTGTGAGGGGGCCCTCGATCAAAAAAAACACACAAAGAAGGTGGCCATTCCGCTGTGACAAGCAAGCTTGTTTGGGACAAATCGGTCAATTCGGATGTGTGGGCCAACGCACGGTACGACCTTTCCTGACAAAACGCGCGGCAACATGATTACCACACCTGCCTTCTCCTCTGAGAAGGCACTCGAGACATCCCCTCTGCCCCGCAACACAGCACACCACAACAGGGGGAACAACACCACACACAACCGTCCCCCCTCCACACCGGGCAGCAGGGGCTAGGCCAGCCCAGCGAGAGAGGAGGGGGCACTGCGCAGAAGCGGCGCCACACACACCATACACATCATGCCCCAGCTCCCTCACCATGCGGCTCACTCCGTGGCAGGCGCTGCAGCGCCGCTCCCACCGAGGGAGTGCTGGAGGGACTGGAGCACTGCACCTAGGGTGCCAACATCCAGCACAGGCCGGTCCGCCGCCATCCCTGTGAACCGCAGCAGCGGGGGCTGCAGCGGGGCGGCTGTGCTGTACACCTCGACGCCGGGGCGGGGCACGTCGGCACTGCCTGCACAGAGCAGCGGGATGCGGAGCCCCTCACACAAATGCCGGATGGGCTGGGCTGACCTGCTGCCCACCCCGCAGTGGGGAGCGGAGGAGAGCACGCAGGCAAGGGGGGACCCGCTGGCACACTCTGCTGACAGCCATGCGGGGATGTCTGCAGCACTCCCACCACCACCACCTGGCACTGCAGCGCCACAGCCCCCACCTGGCGCATGGCTGTGGCCATGGCCATGACTATGACTGTGGCTGTGGCTGTGACTATGGCTGTGCCCCTCAGCATCGCCTCCACCACACCCATGCCCGTCCCCCATGCCCACAGCAGGGTCGGCCTCACCCTCCGCCTCCCCGTGTGCCCCGTGGCGGGGATCATCCCCCACAAGGTGTGGCGAGACGAAGGATTCCACCATGCTCTGCACGATCTCCGCAGGGTCCTCCCCCATGATGTACGACCCGCTGCTGTGAACCAGCACCACGCGCTCCCCCGGCGGGTTGGACAGCTGCGCCTGCAGCAGCGCGTCCTCCCGGCTGCCAGGGGCGGTCTGGGCAAACCCCATCGCGGGGAAGGGGCGCGCATCCTCACCCGATTCGGCGGTGCCACTGTCTTGTCCCTCCGGGGTGGCCCGCTTGCACACAGCGTTGCGGGCGAGGCGGACGGTATCCAGGAGTTTGTCAGAGGATGTCACCGCAACCAGCAGCGGGACTGCCCCGCAGTAGTGTATGATGCTGCCCAGGTCGCAGAGACCTGCAGCCTCCCCAGACCTGCCTGCGTAGTATGAAAGGTCGGGCAGCTTACTCCGCTCTGCGCTGGTTGCGTTGGGGAATGGGAGGGTGTCAGACGGAGAGCCTGGGTAGGCATGCCTGAGGGGCTCCCCTCCCGCCACCACCTGCGCCAGCAGAGGCATGTCGGGGGTGGTGGTGCCGGCCGGCACCACCGCCCCGATGATGGCGATGAAGGTGAGGTCGATGTTCGCATCCGACCCGTGCGTGTCGAGGAACTTCACCGTGACGTGCTTTGCAGGGACACCCCCTGGAACGCACACCACGGCCTCCATGAAGGGTGCTGTGGCGAAGGGGTGCGGGGTGGGCGCGCCCTCCGTGAGGGCGCCCACCGCCTCTGCCATCTCCTCCGCATCCTCGACGTCAACCTCGTCGAAAGCGGTGTAGGCGGCAGGGTCAGGGTGCGGGGTCTCCTCAAGCCAAACGACGCCGGAGCGGAGGGGTTCACTGAAGCCCCTGATGGGTGCACGGATGACAACCTTCTCCACAAGGGCACGCGCGCCGAGGCGGACGGCTTTCTCAGAGAGGGTGAGGCGAAGCAGCTGCGACACACCTGGCGTGCTGCAGTGCGCGGTATCGTCGCTGATGTCCAGCACGTTCTTCACCTCAAACCCCTCCTGCGACCCGCCGGAGTAGCTCCCGATGGTGAACAGATCGTTCAGGATGAAGCTCTCCTGCCGTGGCAGCGCTGTTGCTGCTGGGGCCTGCATAGTGGTGCCCGATCCGCCTGTGATGGAGGTGTGTGAGGGGGGTAGGTGGGGGTGGTGGTGGTGGCGCCCTTGACAAGGTGTTGTGCGGAGTGCCAGTGGGGGGGGGGGGGGTTTGACTGTCGAGAGTGAAAGCAAAAAAAGTATCCCAGCACCTCCTCGTGACAGTGGGGGAGGGGAGGGGGGAAAGAAAGGGGGTGTGGAGGGGGGGGGGCTGAGAGATAAGCGCCCCCGAGACACAGCACACCCGGCGAGGCGGGGCTGTGCGCGTAACACAGGCGGCAGACACGCAGGGCTAGGTGGCCGGAGGCAGCTAGGAAGCGGCGGCTGGACGGGGGCAAAAGATATATCCAACCTTTTGGACAACCCTCCAGCGTGTACGACGTTCATTCCGTGGCCAGCAGCCCCCTTTGCAGAGATGGGGGCTGGAGAGGGTCAGCCAAAGCCAGATAAGGAGATAGCACTCTAGACTTACGTTACGGGGTGGGAGGAGGGCGGGGGTGTGAAGGCGGATAGGAGGGCGACGAACGCCGCACTCCCAGCCTCACCCCTCCTCCTCTCCCCTCCCCTCTCCCCCGCCCCGCCCCCCCCCCCCCTTCCCAAAGGCTAGGCCAGAACCGGACAGTCTTACTTCTTCACCTTGTTGAGCAGGCAGCCCAGAAGGCCCCGACCCGACCACTTCTTGGGCTCCACTGTAAGGGCAAGCAGGCTCCCGCCCCGCTGAACGACCACCTTCAGCTCTTTGTTCTCGTGGCGTGCCGTGATCTCTGTAGGGGCGTGGGGGGTGAGAGGGTGTGTGGCGGAGGAGAAGGGGGCGGGGCGGGGGGTCACACAGGCGGGTCTTCTTGGAGGAGCAGAATTATGGATCCAGGCATGCGAGGTCAAAAAGAAGATAGGCTCAGGGGGGGTCTTCGCTGGTTGTTATCCTTCGTCAAATCTTCGTCAGTTTTCAGCCAATTCAACTGGAAAATGCACTAAAAAATGCACTGACGGCCACCCCGGAGCGAAGACCCCCTCAAAGGGTGGATGCATACGCGAGATCATCGTGATGGGCTCGGGGTGTTGGTATGTCACGCCGTTCCACGACACAACCGCATCGCCCTCCTTCAGACCTGCGATGCGTGCAGGGGATTCGGGGACCACTTGGCCCACAGTAAGGAACGGTGGGTATTCGGAGTAGCGCTGCACCAGCTCTGCAGCAGGGTCGGCGGGGGACGCGGTGTCAGGCGCCGACTCGGGTGCCGGCGCTGTCTCGGGTGCTGACGTGGGACCGCTCTCACCTGCGCCGGGTGCGGCAGTGCCCTGCTCGCGGGCATCAGAGTGCAGCGCGTGGAGGCGCTCCTCGATCATGCTCATCGTCTCGCGGAGATCGTTGCGCAGACACGCCACACGGCCACGGCGCTTTGTCACCACATGGAGGTCGCAGTCCGCGCGCGGGTATCCCTCGTCGTCGATGAGAGGGCTGGTCAGCCCTGCGGGTGTCTTATTCAGTTCCGTGATGTGGTCCTCCAACTGAGATGGGGTGTGTCATGCGGCACAGGGCAATATAATGTGACGTACACTGTTCCCATGGTTTTGTGAGGGTGTGCTGGCGGTCCAGATCTCATCCAAGAAGTAACGAATCACTATACATTCTCATGCATTTCCCACAGGAAGACCGCTGATTTTTCGGGTGCGGGCGGGGCCCCCCCCTTATAGAGTGCCGCGTTGGGCCCCAGCCGCGGCGGCTGGACCCCCACCGTGAATGACACCCATGCACAACCCGCAACCCCCCCCCCCTCCCCAGAGCTACGCTGAAAAATCGCAGCCAGTGTGCAGGCAGACCTCCACTTCGAGGGCATCGCGCCTCTTCATCAACTCCTTCACCTGCTGCATCAGAGGCAGGTCCTCCAGCGGGGTCGTCTCGGGTGCCGTCGCCTCGACCGCCATTGTGTGACCCGCGCCTGGGATTAGATTTTGGGAAGTGTGCGATGGTGTGGGATGTGGTTATGTCACCTTATAAGCAATGCCAGACACAGGCCCACTGGGAACCTTTGATGCAGGGCAGCCGCTGCGAGACATGCTCAAAGAAAGGCACAGACGGAGGGGGGTTTGCATCACTGAGTCGGGAGTGGGGTGGGTCTGGGTGTGAGGCATGCTGCGCTCCTTCTCCTCCCGGCTGGACAGCACGCAGAGGGTTCGCGCCGTAAGCCTATCCATTGATCTACCCTCTCCCCCCCCCCTCTATCGCTCTCTCCCATCTCCCATCCCCCCTCTCCGGTCGCTCTTTTTTCAGTCAACGGGATAGACTTGGCGATCGTAGTCGTCACTGTGGAAACACAGCCCGGGACTTTGAGGGCAGAGCAGCAAGACAAAATGAAGGAAACGGGGGGGAAAATGGGGGGGGGGGGGGGGTAGGGGGGGTCAAATGCCACCCTTTTACGTGGACAAACACGATTTTTCAAAAAACCGGCGCAGAGGCCCCAAAGCCCCCGTAAACCCTCCAAACCCCCCCAGATCGGTCCGGAAACCCATCGAACCCCACTTTTCCACCATTCCGGGCACCTCAGGTGCCCGAATTGGGGTACCTAAATTTTGTGCCACCGTTTGGTACCGGACAGTGCCACTGTGTGGGAGGTTGGAAAAGAAAATGCCCCAACACACCACATCTGAGGGTTGCAATGCATGTTGCTTGCCAACCACGTCATCCGGTGGGTGTCAGGCGCTATGTAGGTGGCATTAGCCAGGTCTTCGATGTGTTCTGGCTTGTATATGTACCTCCCTGCCACCATGCACCGGGAGGCTGCCTGTAGGTACGGAACAAGTCCAGATGGTCGTGTGATTCCTGTGCAGCAGTGCTCCACAACCGGGATGTGTTGACAACGACTGTTGCAACACGAGCTGTACATTCCGGGAACACACGAAGTGCGCTGTCGTGGTACCCATTGTGCCAGAATTGGTACTTGCTGCGGTCTACTTTGCCTGGCCCAAGAGCACTGGTACTGAACAGTGCAATATGCGTGGCGAGGTGAATGCAACGGAAGCGCGCAAAGTCAATACAGCTCTCGGATGGCGGGTGGTGGTGTCACTAGTGTGTGACGTTCACTCGAGGATACAACGCATCACAATGAATCAGCAACCGTGGACCGAGTACAATACGCTCTCTGTGGCTGGTGTGGGGGACAAAGGCAGTGCCTGTGCCGCAGGCAGGGAGGTACATATACAAGCCAGAACACATCGAAGACCTGGCTGATGCCACCTACATAGCGCCTGACACCCACCGGATGACGTGGTTGGCAAGCAACATGCATTGCAACCCTCAGATGTGGTGTGTTGGGGCATTTTCTTTTCCAACCTCCCACACAGTGGCACTGTACGGTACCAAACGGTGGCACAAAATTTAGGTACCCCAATTCGGGCACCTGAGGTGCCCGGAATGGTGGAAAAGTGGGGTTCGATGGGTTTCCGGACCGATCTGGGGGGGTTTGGAGGGTTTACGGGGGCTTTGGGGCCTCTGCGCCGGTTTTTTGAAAAATCGTGTTTGTCACCCCCATTTGACCCCCCCTAGGGGGGGGGGGGGTGTGTCCACACCGTTTCGAAGCCTGCCCTGCCCTCACTGTAAGACACGCCTTGGAAAAGGCAACGTGCCAAAAAGAATAATCCATCTCATCATTTGCAGAGAAAAAGCCCCAGGGCCTGCTCAAAACGCAGCGGATGAGGTGCTAAAGCCAAAGAGGTTTGTGGCACCTGCTTCGTTGGGCACATCTTGTGATAACCCTCACCCCCCCCCACCCCCACCCTCACCCACAGCCGTCACCCGAGCCGCTATGTCGCCTCAGAGCCAGCAGCTTGCGGGGAAGCTCCAGGGGAAGGGCTTGCTTCCTCAGGGGATGATGAAGCGGCAGTGCCGGAGGGCTCCGCACCGCCATCACCTGGCGCAGGGGCACTGCCCTCCTCGCCAGCCGGGGCGGGTTGCTGCTCCTGAGCTGTTGGTTCTGCCCCCTCCTCCTTCCCCTCCGGCTGCTGCTGCTGCTGCTGTGGTGGTGGCACAGCCGATGTCTCTGCCGTGCTGCTCTGCGGAACAGCCGGAACAGGTGGCTGGCACAGCCCGTCCTCAACGCGCCACGGATGCCCTTCGACCCACTGCCGGACCTGCGCCGTGGTCATCACAGCCCACCCGCCACCCTGTGCGGTGCCTGGGGAGGGAGAAATGCTGTGGGAAATCGCTTCAAAAACGGTCGCCGAAACCCAGCGAGCAGAACTGCATGTCACCTCCCATTTTCCGCAAAGGCCCGTGCGTATAAAAATCTAAAATCAGCCTGGTCGGGGAGGGGGAGAAGGCTGGCGCCACCCGACGGAGTACACACTGTCTCGACGCTGAGCGCGGCCTGGGCAGGCGGGGTAGACGCGCAGCAAGGCTGGCAAGCCATGCCACGATCCCCCCCGAGGGAGAGCAGAACAGAACTGTAGCGTGGAACCGCTGGACTGTTGCGACGACAGGGCGCAGCGCGCAGCATTGTGCGGCGGCAACGACCTCCCACCCCACCCCACCCAGGCAAGCTTTATTGTCGAGTGCAGGTCACACCGAGTGAACTCTCTCTCTGGCGATTCCTCCAGCTGCCACACACACACACACGCATGAAACTTTTTGCAGCAGTGCAGATCACCACACCCAACCCCATCACCCCTACACCAAGCGCATCCGATGCCCTGGTGTTCGGGCTGAGGGACACCGCGCCGAGGAGACGCCGCGGTGATGCCGGGGCCGCCCCCGCTGCTGCTGCTGCTCCTCGGCAGCTCGCGGGGGATGCGCGTGGTGCGGCAGCCCACCGGGGCCGCCCCGCCCTTGAGACCCTCCGTAGATACTGTGCACCAGCGACGCCAGCTCGAGGTGCGTCCCCCACGGGGTGGGGTGCAGCTGCGGCACGGGGGGATGCGGCGGCGCCGCACCGCCACCGCCACCCGCCTCTGCCGCCACCCCCTTCTTCCCCCCCTGCCTCTTCTCGAGCTTCGCCTCATCGTAGGTCACGAGGAGGACATCGGTGTAATGCCGGCGGAGCCGGGCAATCTGCTTCTGCTGGCTCCCTATCAGGTCGTTCTGCTGCTGGGTGTGGTCAGCAAGCAGCTTTCTCACGGCACCCTTGTATTGCTGCTTCTGCACGTCACGCAGATAGGAGACAGACTGGCTGACGGCTGGGATCGTCAACCCCATCCCCGCCCCCACGACAGGGAATGCCGCCAGGCTGCCGTAGCACCCCGTGTCGCTGCTGGCGCTGCTGTCGCACCCATCCCCACCCTCCCCATCCGCACCAGGCGGCTGCGGCAGGGCATGCGCCGCCTCCCCACCACCACACGCCCCACCGCCCTCCGCCCCAGGCTGTGGAGCAGCCTCCGCCGCCACCGCGCTGCCCTTCAGCTTCTCGATGGCAACCTCCAGCTTCGCCACCTTATCCCGGGCCGACTTCCAGCACTCCTCAACCCGGTCGATGTAGAGGTGCACCTCGCGCAGCGACGCCTTGTCCTCTATCTTCGACACAGGCTGCGCTGCATCGGTGAGATCTCCACCCTGCGCACCCGGCTTGCCAGGGGGCCTCCCGCCAGCCTGATATACGTATGTCTCTGTGGGGGCCCGGGGGCGCCCGCAGCTGACTGCGCCGACGCCTTCGAGGTGTGCGGTCTGCTGGGCGTCGTTGCCGGCCTTCCGGGCAGAATTCTGCCTCCGCGTGTTCTCCGCATGAGTGAGGGGCTTTGAGCTGGTGAACTGCGCATAGCAGTGCATCAGGGTGTCGGTTCGGGTCGCCGAGGAAAAGACCCCCTGAACCTCGTTGTGGTATCGCAGCATCTCCGCCTCCTCCGCGGGGGTCAGCGCGAACATGTCCAGCATGGTGGACACGAGCAGGGAGAACTCATGCGCGCGCGCCTCATCCCGCGCATCGAATGCGCGGGTCGCCCCAACGGGGGGCAGCTTGTTCAGAAGCTCAACAACACCCACGAGATTCTTCGGATTCCCCACTGCTCCTGCCTCTGGAGGTGTCCCATCAGGCCCGCCTGACTCCCCTGTACCGCTGCCTGAGAAGACGCGGGGGATAGGGGTGCAAAGCGTGCTCCTCGTGTAGAACCCGGTCCGCTGGTCGCTCTGCGGGTCGAATATATTTTTACTCGCGTTGTCGACATCCAACACGTTGAGCATCAGCCCCGTCTGAAACACATTCCCCACCACGCTCCCAGAGGGGTAGCACCGCTGCGCCGGCACAACCATACCCCTGTTGTGCCCGATGGAGCAGACACTCGCCAGCTGGCACCCCTCCCTCGGGCATGTCGTGAGGTACACCGCACCTCTCTCCGCATCGACATGCCTGAGAAAGCCCTGCATGGCCGCATGGATGCTGACCGAGGCGAGATATGCCTTATTCTGCTTGAGGCACCTCCCCAAAGACTCCCCACCCGCCACGCTCGGCGGACCCCCCACTGCAGAAAGCGACGTCCGGGGCGACGGCGGAGGCGAAGCGGAGACAGCTCTGGGGGAGGTGCTGCCCCCCACAGCACCCGGCTCCCCTGCGTACTCACCTGCGACGAGGATGCGGGACAGCTTTGTGAGATGGGAGTGGAGCCTCTGCACCAACGCCTTCCCTGAGGGCTCCGAGCCAACCCAGCGGCGCAGCTCCTCGAGGTCTGTGCGGATCGCTTTGATGGCACGCAGTATATCCTGCCCATTCCGCACCGACACAGAGGCGCCAAAAGCCTGCTGCGAAGCATCTCCTCCATGCAGAAGCGCGGCTGCCGCCCCAGCCGCTGACTGTGTGGGGATCGGCGACGGGCTTCGCGAGGCGGAGGCATCGGGCGCTCGGAGTGATGCACGCCGCCTCGGCCCCATGTCAGAGGGTGGTGGAGAAGGGCTAGAGGTGGGGATGGCGGCGGGTGTGGTGGCGGTGGCGGTGTCAGGAATCGCGGAGAAGCTGGTTCTCCCAGGGGGCAAGGAGGCCCTCCTCCGTATGGCGCGGCTGGTGTGGTGGCGGTGTGGGGCTGGCCGCGGAGACCCCCCGCCGCCATCCGGCAGGCTGAATGTCGGGCGGCGCGACCTCTTCGCGGCTGTCGCAGGGCGTGCCCCAGCAGGCTCCGGCTGCCCCGACGGCGGTGTCGGTGGTGCAGAGGGGTTCTGCACCACTGGTTCCCCCGCAAACGAGGGGCTGCGGGACGGCGGCCTGCTGCCCCCATCTGCTGCCGGTGCGGCCCGGCAGCTCTCCGACATGGACCCCTCCATCGGAGCTGTGGGGGGGAGAGGGCCCCAGGTGGTGTCAGAGGGCCATCCTGTTGGGGGGAGTATCACCACAGCCAGGAAGCTCCTGTAGGAGGGTGTGGTGAGGCTGAAGTGTGGCGTGGAGGAGGAGGAGGGGGGGCAGTGAAGTGGTGAAGACAAAGGGGAGCGCAGAGCTGATGTCCATTCATGCGATGTGCGAAGGTGTGGGGGGTTGGGAGGCGGCGGGCGTCCTTCGCAGCAGGTTTAGGGGCAGCACTTAGTTTAGGCGCAGCACCGAGGTGGTGGTGGGACCTTGGTTCTGATTCCGGCTCTGCTCCGTATCGTATAGTGTTCGCGTGGGGGTGGCGAAAAAAAACAACGCAACAAAACAACATTCAGTTCGGGAGATAACACATTCCCCCTCCGAGCAAGCCGCTTGAAAGGTCATTCGTTGAAGGAACTCAATAAAAGCGACGGCCCAGAGAAATTCAAAGGTTACGGGATACAGCGCACTGTAGACACCAACCCGGACAGAACGGTGGGGGCTGTCATACTGTATCATTCTTGCGATGATACACTGTGTGTTGTGCTGAACTGGATGCCGTGTGGTGCTGTGTGGTGGTCCCATTCATCCCTCAATGCAGCGGGTGACGCATCACTGCAAGCAAAAGAGAGACGCAAGGCGGGGGGGGGGGGGTAGGGGGGGGGTCACTGCTACACGGTGGGATCTTGTAAATTTTACATGTATAACTACAAGTATAATACATGTATTATACATGTATAATACTTGCATGTCAACTATTATACATGTATAATACATGTATATGCCTGAAATATACATGTAAAATACATGTATATCAAGTAAAAATACAAGTATAATACTTGCATGTCAACTATTATACATGTATTTTTACTTGATATACATGTATTTTACATGTATATTTCAGGCATTTACATGTATTTTACATGTATAATACTTGTCATGCAAGTATTATACATGTAAAATACTTGCATGCAAGTAAAATACATGTATTTTACTTGCATGCCAGTATTTTACTTGTCATGCAAGTATTATACATGTATTTTACTTGTCATGCAAGTATTTTACATGTATAATACTTGCATGACAAGTATTATACATGTAAAATACATGTAAATGCCTGAAATATACATGTAAAATACATGTATATCAAGTAAAAATACATGTATAATAGTTGACATGCAAGTATTATACTTGTATTTTTACTTGATATACATGTATTTTACATGTATATTTCAGGCATATACATGTATTATACATGTATAATAGTTGACATGCAAGTATTATACATGTATAATACATGTATATACTTGTAGTTATACATGTAAAATTTACAAGATCCCACCGTGTAAGGAAAAGTGGTAGACAAACAGCAATTTTTCCGACACCCCCATTCCGACCCCCGGAGAGCCTATTTTTGGGTATCTGTTGGCCGATATGTGGTGGAAAACAGGTTTTGGGCCCATTTCGGTGATTTTTGACACCCGGGAAGGCATTTTTCGCCCATTTTAATTTTTCCTACCAGAACTTGTACCTCGGGGTAGTAGCGTGGCTTCGTCAATGTTTGACTACAACCACTGGGAGAGGCATTGTATCAAGTTCCGCATACATATCGTCCAGGAGGTTCTCCTGGAGCTCAAGTATGGTGAATTCATCCTGGTGGAGCCCGCTCTCCTCGTCGCGATCCATCAATTCAGCACCCCGTTTCCTTCCCAGGAAGCTGCGGATCTCGCCCTGTTTGTGGGTCAAGTATCTCCCGGAACGCTTCCTGGGCAGTTGTCTGGGGACGTGGTAGCTTCGCAAATGCGCGCACACCCTCTGCCGAGGGTACAGGAGGATTTCCCCACCTCAGTGTTCACTATTCCGCTTGCGTTGGCCTGTGCGAGTGCAGTCACCGTTGAGGCTGTACACTGAAAGCGGCTGATCAGCTGTACTGTCACTGACGAGAGGAGACCCTCCAGCCAGTCGTGCACCACACCTGTTTGAATTCGATCCACACCGACCTCGGCTCACGTCAGCACTAGGGTGCGAGCGCTGCAGTGGAGTATGTGTTCGTACAGGGGCAACCGTGACACCTGTGCTGCACCTTCACCACGGTGTGCTTCCGGTACAACAACCGGTAGGTACCTTCTTGTGCGATATCTGCGACCTGCAGCACCGCCATCTCACAGCAGGGCTTGCACCGCTGTTCCGATAGACTCCACAGGAACCTCTCGGCAGCTTTGAAGGGTGGAACAGAGCTTTTCTTGGCCCATTGCATGTTGATCGCGACGAGACCTTGCCCACGGGGGGTAGGCAAGGTACAAGTTGTGGTATGGAAAATTAGGATGGGGTCTGAGAGGGTAACAAGGCCACAGATCATGTTGTAGTGGGGGTATTTCCGGGTTCCGACACATTCTGGACCGGTTTTTCATATTTTTTTGGCCCAAAAATGACCTCCGAGGGAAAGTGGAATTTTGGGGTTTGTCCCCCCCAGTGACCCCCCCCTAGGGCAGTGATTAAATAAACGTTGAAAACGTTTAGCGTTTATAAACGTTTAACGTTTCTCAAAATTCTGAGCGGAAATAAACGTTCAGATAAACGCTTAATAAACGTTTCCTGCAGGCTCTGCCACTGAGTCACTTTACATCATAATATATCATGGCCAGCACACCACACCCCAAATTCCAGGGCGGGGGGTCACCGCTGCGGTGAGGACAGCAAGATGTCGAAGCGCAGGGTCGAAAACATCGGCGCTATTTCTGGCCACTTCTTGTACCCGTGCCTGCTGTACCAGGTGCCTGTTCCAGTCAGCTGCCTCCCATCAGAGGAGGCATCTGAGAGACTCTCGTATGGCGTCCCTGTGCCACATGCTCGCAGGTGAGGCACCACACCCGAGGACGCGCTCCCTGGCAACGGATGCGCCGTGCCACAGACCCAGCTGCCGTAAGCTCCCAAGAACAGCGTCAAATGGGACACGAACTGTACCATACTTCTCCCACAACTGTTCCTGGCGCGATTACCTCATATTGGCTTGCCTTTTGGCCTCTGGAGGGCACCGAGAAGCTGTTATGTTTCAGAACAATCAACGACAACAGTTCTTCTGTGCATCTGGCAGGTTGAGGTGTGCTTGCTCTGCTTGATGTGTCCTGTGGTGTGCAGCCCAGGTACAAGTTCTGTCCCAAAAATTTTGGTTGCTAAAAACGGCATCGTCGGGGGCATACCACCCCCTGTGAGTGGGCGGAATTGAGTTTCCGGAGCATATTGGGCACTTTCTGCCACCAGAATCGTGTGGGAGTGTGTGAGGTCAGGTTATGTGGGTGGGGTGTGGGCACAAGCTGCTTCGCTAAATAAACGCTAAACGTTTAGCGTTTATAAACGTTTAACGTTTATTTAAAAACGGTTTCTGAAATAAACGTCGTTTATTGGGTTCACTGCCCTAGGGGGGGGGGGCACGGGGAAGAGAGGAAGAGAGGAAGGGAGAAGCAAATTAATTAATATCGGGGGTCGGTGGGGAGGGAGGGGATGCAATCATGTCAGCCGTTCCATCAACCACACACTGTCTGTGCCCGGCGCTCCACAGTCCGCGGGGGGATGTGAAACGACAAGGGTGGCAGCCAGAGAGTTGGCAGGAAGGGGCAGCATTGCAACCCAGCACCGAACAGCAAAGCTAAGGCTCTCTAAGAGAAAGGCAAGGCGGGATCAAGGGGTCAGAACAGCAAAGAAATGCAAGAAAACCGGCCTTCCTCCGAAGACTTGCAACGTCCCCTCGTGAAGAGAGAGGGACAGGGGTGATGAGCATGTGCGCATGGGTATGCCTGCAATGTTGGCCTTTTCGAGTGAGTAAAACCTGACACACGGGGCCTGTACAGTCTGTGCCGTACATTTGGAAGAGTGTGCTGACCATGCTGAGGCTGTGACTGCCACTGTGGTGCACCACCACCCAAGCATGGCGGGTGACTGGCGAAGAAACAATCAGCCCGCACAACAGCACACTCCGTGTGTGTGAGATTATATCAAGAGCAACGGCATTCAGTGCACTCTACACTACTGCTAAAAGATAAAATTTGCATCTGCGTTTTGTTGTGTGTTTGCCCCGTTGCCTGTAAATTGCAACGGGCACACAAACAAGAAACGAGGATCAAGGCTGTCACAAAGAATACGTTGTGCAATAAGAGTTGCCACTACTTCCTGCATTGTTTCTTCTGAGAGAGGGAGGGGGTGGGTTCACCCTTAGCCGGCACACAACACACGCTTGCCAATGCAGGATTAGCACAGGCACCGCAACCACCCAGCACCTGTTTTTGCAGGGGGGGGGGGGGGGGGATGTTGGGACAGCTTCGCATCCTGAGACCGCAGTCTGGGAGAGGGATGCAAGCACAGGGCTCCCTGCTGGCGCTGGTGCCCTCCTATCAACACCCACCCCCCAGCAACGCTGCAGAGCGGCAAAGGCACGCGCCATTCGTCATTAAATGTGAGTGGAAAGTGTGAATGGCGCTGCCGGGGTTCGCGGTGGCATGCCTGACGCTTCCGCTGCAGCGGCAACCGGTAAGTGTGCCTTGCTAAGTGGGGAGGGTGGAAGACCACACCTTCTTGGTTCCTTGGGGCAGGAAGGGCGAAAGGGTGGAGGGACCAAGGCAAAGGTGAAGATATAGGTGAAACAAACGGGGAGGGAAAGGGAAAAAACGGGTGGGCTGTGATTCTCGCAGACCACGAGAACATCACCCCCCTCCGACACGCCGTGGCGTGTCGATGATCTGCATCGCACAGTTTTAACACAACTCCGACAAGATAAACAAATATGTGGATGTGGGTTGAAAACGCATTCTCGCTATTACTACTGATGTGGCATTCTTCACCCATCATTGATGCTGATGGAGGTGCGGGCCACAGCAGACGCTTCGGAGGCAGTGGCTGCGCTGCTGTGGCACAGCCCTTCTACGCTCGTCCTCTCACAGCTTCGGGATCTTGCTCCCCCACCCCGCTTTCATGAGACGCCTGAACTCCTCGTAGATCGCGTCCTTGAAGGCAGAGTAGGACAGCGACACGCGGAAGCTGTACGCCACACGGCTCCCGACAATGGTCATATCGACAGAGAATCCGACAGCGACCGCCCCGTTCGTCAGGGTGTTGGTGAAGGTCAGCGAGTGGATGCGCAGAGCGTTCTTCAGGGCCCCGCCCACAGCACGCGCAATGTCGTCGAAGGCGCCCACCACAGCCTTGGCCGCGTTCACCGTCGCCTGCACAGCAGTCACGGTCCCCTTCGCCGCAGTCACGGTCCCCTGCGCCACCGTGACAGCACCCTCCACAGTCTTCTGTGCCGCCGTAAGCGTGGCGGAGGCAATCTCGAGAGCCGCCTTCACCACCCCGTACTCCGTCCAGCAGATTGCAACAGCCCCGCACGTCCAGAACTGCCTCTTGCACCGGTCCTCCTTCGACCTGCACGAGCTGCGCTTGCTGTCCGCGTCCCTCGACAGCCTGTCGACCGACCCCTTCGCCCCACCGATCTCGCTCGTCGCGTCGTCCTTCGCCTTCTCCAGGTCCCGGTTGGCTGCGTCCAGATCCGCCTTCGCGCTGTTCAGGTCCCGGTTTGCGGCGTCCAGGTCGCGGTCTGCGTCCGCCTTCAGGTCATACAGGAACTGTGTCGCCGCCGTCACCGCGCGGGCAAGGATGTCGGCCTGGATGGTCCCGGTGATGGTGTTCTTGAACCCGCTCTGCCCCGGGCGCCCCTGCGTGTCCAGTGTCACCGCCGCAGACAGCCCCGACCCGATGTCATACGCAAACCGCCCGGACACCTTGCTGTCCGACATCTCCAGCAGCAGCGTCACGGTGTGCCCCAGAATCTGTGCCCGCCCGTCGACCTTGAGGTACTGGCTCGAGGGGGTGAGCGCCATCGAGAAGGACGGGCCAGACCTCCCGTCCGCGCTCGTGATCTGGATGACGGACCAGTCGATCTTGTCCGCGACAAACGAGGCCTCCATCCCACCCGACGACACGCTGAAGGTGGCCTCGACGATGCGCACCACCCCCCACAGCTCCAGGTTCCGCACGTCGATGTGGATCCCCGCCGGGATGGTCGCGCTCACGTCCGCGATCTGGATCACCACGGGGTTGACCGGGTCCGGGTTGAAGGAGGCGCTGAACCTCTCAAGCGACATGTCCGCAACCACCCCGCCCACAGGGCCCAGGCACGAGCTGCACTCCGCGATGTCGGTGATGATGCGCTTGAAGTCGAGGTTCAGGACCTCCCCCTTGAACGCCGTCTTCGTGAAGTCCTGCAGGTCCGCCCCGAGCGCCACCGTCCCCGTCACACCCGCGATCTGCATCCCACCGATCAGCGCAAACTGTGACGGCAGCAGCGCGGGCGTGATGGTCATCTTCACCCCCAGCGGGAACAGCACCTTCACCCCGGGGATCCCGAACGGCTTGCTCCACGGCTGCGGGGAGTCGACCGACAGCGCCACCGTCAGCGACCCCGTCGCCGACAGACTGATGAACCCTGCCGTCGTGAAGGTCTGCGTGTTGCCCCCAGACCCGACGGTGAAGTCGAGCACCACGTTGAACCCGAACTCCGGCGGGCCCGTCTTCAGTACAAACGCCAGCGCCACCTCCTTCAGCACCACTTTGGGGGACCCGAGCGGGATGTTGCCCGCAAGCAGCACAAACACATTCATCTGCGTCGCCGACTTGATGTCCGCCACCACCGTCAGTCCGGCCCCGCTCCCGCTCCCCTCGGCAGACGTGATCTGCGACTTCAGCGACGACGGGGCAATCGCCTTCACCGACCGCATCACCCCACTGTCCGCCCCGAGGAACGCGGCCAGCGAGAAGCCCTGGCGCAGCTCCACCCCCTGGATCGTCATCGCCGCCTTCGCCACGGAGAACCGCACGTACGTCGGCGCCAGCTGCTTCAGCACGTTCCCGACCACCGCAGGCATCCTTCATCCCCGACGGGGATGACACGGACGCCCCTGACGCCGTGAAGGCCATCCCGTAGTTCCAGGCGGATCCAGACTTCGCAACTCCCACCGCCACGTCGAAGACGAGCCCAAAGGCATTCCCGGTAGCCGTGAGTGAGAGCGACCCGCCGAACGACACCTCAAGCCCCACGTTCCCGAGCGGCAGCGCCTCCAGCCCGTCGAACAGACCGGACGCCCCTGCGCCCAGCGAGCTCGCGAATGCCGACCCGCTGCCCTGCCACGCCGACGCAAACCCCCCCGGGCTGACCGCCTTGCCCGACAGGAGCCCGCCACGCAGCGTGATGTCCGCCGCCTTCAGCGGCAGCGGGATGGACAGGTCCAGCTCGTAGTCCCCGAGGAAGGGCCCCTTGATCGACACCGTCTTCTTCCCAGCCGCATCGGAGGACACCTGCACCGTGGGGGACGGCAGGGTGATGGACTTCCCGAAGAACGGGATCTTCAGCTCCGACAGCTGCCCGCTCACCGCCCACTCCTCCGTCGACCCCTGCCCGCACGGCTTTGAGAAGGACACCTCCAGCTCCATCGCAGGGATGCTGTACGGCAGGTTCGTCAACGACACCATACCTGTACCCTTGCAGTCCGTCCCGACCGTCGCCGACACCAGCACCTTGTCCGCATCGGTGTACGTCAGCGTTGCCTCCACGGACGACTCGCTCCCCGTCGTCACTGCAATCTCCGCAGACAGCCCCGCCGACGTCGTCGCCGTGATGGTCCCGGTCCACTTCCGCGAGCTCAGCGTCTCGTCCCCACTCCCGGTTGCCGCAAGGGCCACAGTCATCCCGGTGAATCGCGTCCCCGCAGGCCCGTTCCAGGACCCGATGACAGACCCTGTCAGCTCCATCGCCCCCGTGCACTTGTGGTACACCACCCCTGCGTTGAACACCAGGTCGTCTGCCCCCTTGAGGCGCAGCGTCGCCGTCCCGCTCCCCATCGACGGGGTGTTGCAGCTGTTGACGTACTCAAGCCCGAAGGTGGACGACAGCAGCCCGTTGCTCGTCATGAAGAGGCTGGACAGCGACACCGTCTGCAGCTTCCCCCCGGCAAATGCCACAGATGCCTGCGACGACCCCCCGAACAGGTTCGCCGATGCTGCCAGCGTCCCCTCCCACACAAGCGCCGACCCTGTGCTGGGCACCTTCCCCGTCAGCTCCACCACTGCGGACGACAGCGTCAGCGCCTCGAACCCGATCTGCTGCGCCGTCCCGGTCACCGCGAACTTCACCGCCCCGGTCGCCGTGGCACACTTGTCGTAGTGCAGCGACGCGGTGAAGATGTGCGACGTGGCCGTCAGCGTCAGCTCCCCGTCCCCTGTCACCGTGGCGCACCCGCCTGCCCCGGCCGTGATCTCCACCTGCCCCGCAAAGGCCACCCCGTTCCCGGACACCACCACTGTCCCCGCCAGGGACGAGAACTTGTTGTCAGCGATGTCCGCCCGCAGCGTCACGGCGCTCCCCTCCAGCGTGCTCGCCCCCTCGAACGACCCTGTCCACATCACTGATGCGTCCTGCCCCTGCAGCCGCCCCTGCAGCGCCACGCGCACGTCCGACAGGGTGAACCCGCTCGCCTCGAACGACGCCAGCTGCCCCGCCACATCCCACAGCGGCAAGCCCGCGTTGTCCGGCGTGTACGTGCTGACGTGCGTCACCTGTGCCGTGAAGGTCGGCAGTGACGACTCTGCGTCTGCCCCCGCGAAGGCCAGCGACCCGCTCCCGGTCATCACACCGTCGGCCACGCTCAGCGACACCCCGCCGCTCACGGGCCCGATCGCCACCGCCCCGTTCACCTCGAACGACGTGATCTTCCCCGCCGCACCGTCGAACGCGATGGCTGCCGACGCGCTGTTCCCTGTCCCCAACTCCACCGTCCCGCGGATGCTGCCGGCCCACGACACCGCCCCATCGGCAGCCACAGTCGACGCCAGCTCCAGGTGCACGTCCTTGACCGCGACGCCTGACACCTCAAGCACGTCTGCGGACACTACCGTGATGCCCCACTCCGCGGTCCTCCCATCGGCCCCGCACCCGTCCTTCTGCGTGATCGTCCCCACCGCGCTCAGCTCCGCGCTCGGCACCGACACCATCACCGACCCCGTGTTGGCCGACGTGCACCCCCCGGACGCGTACGCCACCGTCCCGGTCACACTGAATGCAGGCTTCGTCACCACCACCTGCACCTCCAGTGCCTCCAGTGTCGTGGCGCTGAACTGCGCTGACACAGCCGACGCCACCGTGTCGAACACCGTCGCTGACGCGGACAGCGACCCGCCCCAGGCCACCATCCCGGCCCCTGCGTACGCCGCCGTCACCTCCACCGACAGCCCATCCAGCGACAGCCCGTTCACGGATACGGGCGCGGCGGTCCCCGCCGCCACACGCACGAAGGGCGCCGCCCCACCCCCTGCCACAAACGCGCACACGTCCACCGTGGCCGCACTCACCTGCAGGGCTGCGCTCACCCCAGGGATGGACAGCTGCGGCAGCACCGACAGGGTGTTGAAGGGGCACGACGTCACCGCCCCCACGATGCTCTCGTCGAAGAAGGGCAGCCCCGCTTCCGTGTACGTCAGCCGCGACGGCAGGTCCAGGTCCACGTCCACCGCCCCCGAAAGATCCTCAATGTCAACGTACAGCGTCGTCGACACCGCCGCCCCCGCCGACGCCTTCCCGACAACAAACCCGATCTGCAGCCCGGATGCCGACGACCCGATCTTCCCCCCCACAAGCGTCCCCGACCACTCCACGCCGAGGCTGCCCGCGGCACCGCCCTGTGTCTGGGCCACCGTCAGCTCCACCACCAGCAGCATCCCTTCCAGCGGCAGGTTGTCCGCCAGCTGCACCACGGATGCCGTGGCTGACAGCTGCAGCGTCGCCACCCCGCCGGCGCACGACATCGTCCCCTCTGTCAACGGCGACGTCACAAACGGCGTCTTCCCAGCCAGCCCTCCCGACAGGGCAATCCCGCCGCTCGCCCCTGCTGCAGACCCACCCTCCACACATGCGCGGATGCTGGCCTCCAGCGCAGCCTCCACCGTCACGCACACCTCAGCAGCACCACCCGTCGAACCCGAGCATACCAGGGGCGTCCCCGCCCCTGCCGCTGACGCTGCGAAGAGCAGCGCCAGCGCGGCCGTGCATGCACCGCGCATTGTGATTGTTTGTGTTGCCTCTCTGTCCTGTCCTCTGTGCACAGGTGCGCCGACGTGACAAATCCTGCAGTGTGGTGTGTGTGGTGAATATGAGTCAGGTGCACAGAGCGGACAGCTCTCCCTTCACTGCATAAGCGGGCAACGCTCGAGGTCTAGGTGGTAGAGGGGTGGGGTGGGCCAGCACATTCCGTCCGAGTTATGTTCTTGGTATCGATGGCCACCATCCTGAGGTGCGAGACAACCAGGTCAGGTGGCCTGCGCAATGTCGTGCAATGTGGCATGCACAGTGTGGGCTACATATTTGTGTTGGCATTCGTCTCTGCCACATTCTCTCTCTCGGTGGTTTCTCTTTTTCCCTTGCGCGGATTATTCAAGCCGGGCGAACTGCACGGGCTCCCCCACCGTTGCCTTCTTCATATATAACACACACGCGAATCAAGCTTTGCAGGAGCGCGGTTGCACGATCCATCCCTGCTTCTTGAATGCGATCACCACTGCCACACACACCACCCACGACCCCCCAACGCAAGGCTCGTGCTGGGGGATCGAGGGAACATTTCGAATCCTTTTGAAGCCACCTCCAGACAGGAATCGACCAGACACAGCACCTCCGCGAGATAACAAGGTGGCGCCTCCCCGCCACCTGCGGGCAACGAGATATGTCGGTGTCAGCATACTCTACGTTACCCACCACCCCGGCCATCCCGCGGCAAAAATAAATAAAGGCAGCATGCACCCCAATCCCTGATGGCGGTGCCCGTCAGCTGTGTGTGTGTTGCGCAGAGCCTGGGTCGATCGGCGCCCCGCTGCCGACTGCCCGGTTCCCAACACTTCTCCCTTCTGGAAGCCGCACCGAGTGCAGCGTGTTGCTGGCCGGTGATGAACACAGTCAGCAATCCAGAGAGGAGCGCCTTTGGCCCGTTTGAGCAGGTTAGCTGGCCAGCATGGCGGGGGCGATGATCAGTTGAACAAGCCACATGCCACTCGAGACAGAGCAAAGCTGTCGCACAAACGTACCGCCCACCTCCTTTGGTAGACGGAAAAGCGAACGCACGCACCCTAGAACAGCGCAAGAAGCGAAAAAAGGGGGGCATTATAATAGTTTTTGCGGAGAAGCTAGTCTGTGGGGCCAACGCGAAAGCGAATATATCTGATGGTGTCAACCATGTTGACAAGAGGGAAGGAGAGAGGTAGTGGGAGTCAGGCATACACCAAAAGGAGGCCGAGTGGCCCGAATGTCATCTAAAGCCACTGGAGCCTTTGATGGGTCCTGGACACAAAAATGTGGAGGTGGAGAAAAAGAAGAAGAAAAGATCGCTGGACCCGATCCTATCCCATCCCTGAAGCTGTCAGGTGGCGTCGGGGGGGGTGGACAAACTTGCGTTCCCGCAGAAAACAAAAACAGCCCATAAAAACAAAAAAGAGACAGAAAATCATGGATGGAAGGCTGTCCGAAGAAGGTGTGTCTGTGTGGTGTTGGGTGATGAATATCGCTTCGTATCAGGAGACAGACCGTCACGAATCACAGCCCTTCCGGTCCACTGGTGTACAGTGCAGATGCTGGCCATACATAAAGTGGGAAACCACTTCAAGAGCTCTGCATGCCCGGAGCATACTGCAGAGACGCCAGAAATACTGCAAAGGTCGTGATCCCTTTGCGAAAGAGGAGCCGATGAACCGCTGTTGCTTAGTGAAGTGGTGTCATGATGGCCATCACGGAGCTTGCCTGTTGGAGCAGGTGTGCCGGTTTCATTGCTTCGCGGCATTGATTTCACCTTGTCATTCGTAATCAGCAAAACAAAAGAGATGGGGAAAGATCTGTTGGAGGGAAAAGGCGCACAGGTAACTATGCTGTGACATTACGACTGGATTTGGCGATGGAATCCCTAAACGCAACAAACCACCTCTGCAGCCTTGAGCAACAAGGATATTCAGGAGGTCAACTATTGTCGTGTTGGCAGTGCGAGAACCCATCCAACGTGAATATGACAAAGGATGCTGATTGGGTGCGCTTTGAACATGGCGACGAGCAGCCGGTGTGCAACACAACCCGACGAGTGTCTTGCACTTATGCTGTGCAGAGAAACCGTCTGGAAGAAAAAAAACAATAACCGTTTTCTGTTCAGCAAGTATCACTCCCGCACAGGATATCTCCGGGCGTTGCTTTTCTGGTTCCAGCCGTTTCACCATTCAATTCATTTTTTTAGTTTCTCATCATTCCGTTCAGAAATAATACCGCCCTCCCCCCCACTCCAACTTTCCATCATTTGTTCTTTCGAGTTACCACGACATCAGCGTCGCGAAGGGGGTAGTGGGCTTAAGCTCTGGATGCAATCTCGAAGAGACGAGGTTGTTGAGAAAATTCCCGATCAAACGGGGGTGGGACGGGGGGCAACGGGTGGAAAGGCGCCGTTGCAGGTTCATACCGGCTGGTTTTTGCCTCAGAAGTCGTCGGCTGCCGGTGTAGCAAACTCCCCAGGTGACTTGTTGGGGAGGAGAGATAATGTGTGATGTATCGAACTCCTTGCAGATCACCGCGCAGGATTGCGCGCGGCATCCACCCTTCTGGCCCAGCTCTACCGAACTACACGACGCCACCAGGGGACCCGACTGGTTGTGTTATCAGTGCCAACCATTCGGGCGACGACTGCCCAGCACGCCGTATATATAAAAGCAGGGGAACCACAGTGACCAATTTCAACAAATGGCACACCAAAGGGCTGTTGTTGTTGTCCACGAGCACATCTCTGCAACAGGGGTCGGGGTAGGGAGGGGAGGGGAAAGGGGATATGCGTGTGGGTGGCGCAGAGGTGGATTTTCGCGATCATCATATATTCGGGATACGTTCTAACTCTTCACATAGCAAACCCCCTAAAAAAACCCCCCCCCCTAGGGGCGGGTATACCCCTGTGAGAAAATGGGTATTTTCAGGACACGCTCTAAACACCTCTCAGCCCCTACCTGACACACGCACCGACCCCAAAGGGTGCCAGAATGATATCCTGAGGCCACCAACACCATTTGTGGGGCCTTATGGGGTGTTTTTTGGGGTTCCGGAAAATTTGCCCACCGGTGGTTCCTGGTGGTACCGTAGGCCCACCTCTGTTTGCTGGACACGCCCTTTTGCTGGCACAATACGGGGTAGGCGTGGTGAAGGGGGTGTCGGAAATTGCCCGGACACGAGTTTCGACGATTGTGCCCCTGTCCCACTGATTTTTGCGCGAATTACATGCACGTATAGGCGTGCCTTGGCCTGTACAGGCCTGGATAGGCACAGATTGCCTGTATGGATTGATCTCGATGTGCATATCCCGACAGGTATGGGCCTGTATGGTCTTGTTATCCTGCGTGGAGCCCTGCTGAAAAATCAGATGGCTGTCGGTATTCACAGCCAGTATATTTCTTTCACAGAGCACCCGAAGCTCGTCAATACGATTGCGCTTCAGGGCGCGCCTGTGCCTCGCCTGATGGGCAATTCGTCTATCACGCCCCTCAACAGAGCCAGGTGTCACAGGAATGACTTCCATCGATTCGGGTGGTTTGCAAAAGCCTCCTCGTCATTTGCTTCGAATTCAGCAAATTTGTGCATAGTAACTCAGTTCACCTGCTGCGTGTCTGTGCATTCCTTCTGTTGACAGTGCTGCAGTGTGCGCAGCCAGGCATTGGTTCCCATGCTGGCAGGCAGGTGTTTGGACTTTGAATTTCGTGAGGGTTTGGAGGCGTGCCTTGAGCCTATCGAAATGATTGCGCCTCAGCTGCTAATATCTCACCAGGAGCGCCCAGTTCTTCGCGAAGATGAGTTTTCAGAAGTGACTGAGTTCAACTGTGGCACAGTGCGGCGCTCAACACAGGCAGCATGTCGTCATGGAGAAGAGTGTCGATTGTGAGAGAATCTGGCATGCGGGAGTAGCCTCGTTCTACAGTCTGCGCGAGCTGGTTCCCGAGGGTGATATTTTCTTGGTAACAGGCTTGTGGGGTGGCACTAGCCATGTGAAGGGGTGTGAGTGAGTGTGCAGTGCCTATCCGGGGGGCACCGTAGGAACCACCGATGGGCAAATTTTTTAGAATGCCAAAATATCAGCACTGAGGTTGATCTGGTGGTGAAATCTCCACCACAAAACACTTTTGGGACGATCTGGGCACATTGGCACCCTTTACATGGCTTTCTGAGGTACTTTTTGGTGTTCCCGAAAAATGTTATTTTCTCACGCGTATAGGGGGGGGTATACCCACCCCTACCCCCCCCCCCCCACCTCCTCCCTCATTTTTCTTGTGACACTACTGATTCAGGTGGTTTTACTTCAAATACACACCCTGCGCACAGCGCAGACCCCCCCTTACTCCGAGATGAAGTCAAGATCCCTGCCCGAGACGAACAAGAAACCCTGCTCGAATCGAGTTGACTGAACACAGCCTTCGAATGGATCGAGGAGAAGACTAGACGAGCAAAAATAACCAGTGGAGGTGTGTACGGGGGGTGGAGGTGTGTTTGGCCCAAGCGTACATCAGGGTATACTTTCGGGCGGGGAATGGATGGAGTTGGAGGATGGGTGATGATGGGGGGGGGGTTCATGCAGAGAAAAAGCTGAACTCCGGAGGAAGGGGGGGAGAGGGGGGGGGGGGGTGCTGTCGCGAATTGAACTACGCTGATTGGCTGGCATCCTTCTCTTCGCTTTCGCTCAGAATGCAGGTGGGGGGGGGGGAGGGGGGCATCTGAGACATGTAGCGAGTCTAAATGAGACACTCAGCCCGAGGAGGGGGGGGGGGGGTGGTGGGAGAGAGGCAGCGGCATTCTTTGGCATCGTCAAAACTAAAAAAAGATGGCGCATTGCCCCCCTCCCCCTCCCGCTCCCCTCTCTGCTGACTTCTATGCTTGCAGCCTGCGAACCCGCCTTGGGGCCTGGTCGCTCTGCCATGTTCATCTGATCGTCATTCCACCCTCCCAGGCTAGAGATAGCAGAGCTACAGGAGATCACATCTCTCTCGGAGTGGGAACCGCGATACTTTTGCTGAATTCGTTGTGCACTACGTCGTTGTAGCGCTGGCCCCATATTTGCGCCTGCGTGTGTTGGGCGTGGCGCGCGCGCGTCTGACCCAGACCCGGAGGAGAAAAGGAAGAAAATTATGAAGGAAAGACCGCGGGAGGCAGAACAATCTCGGAGTGGCAGAGGAGGGGGGGGCGGGGGTAGGGCAGGAGAAGTAGGGAAGGAATCACAGGGATGCCCCAGGAGGCCTTCACCCGTTCTGCAGGTTGCATCCGAAATCCAGTGTTATACTCGGAGGTCGGAGGGGGGGGGGGGGTGGTGGGGGGGGGGGGGGGTAAGTTGGCAACCCGGTTCGGCGCATTTATTGGCATCGCATTGGCATGGCATCGCAGGTTGAAATGGACCGACCTAGACTTGATTGAAACGCCACTCACAGATACCCCCAACACACACGGCAACCCCTTGAGGGAGGTGGCTGCTGTCTTCGCGATGCGACCGCCAAGACATGTTCCCGTTTCCCGTGTTCCTTGGGGGGTCGGGGTGAGGGTTCACAGTTTCGCAGAAGGATGAGCGTCATCAACAGCCCCCGTCAGGGCACCGTGCCAAGCCAACGCGTGCCAAAGGCATGCGGTCTGGAGAGTGATGAGGACGAGAAGAGAATAGTCGTCGAGTGGGGGGTGTGGGGTGGGGTGTGGGGGGGGCATCTGCCCAGAATTGCAGGAAAGTGAGAACAAAATAATGAGCTGTGCTCCTCACAAAACTGGCTGTAAAGTGACACAGTTTGACACACAGTGGGCACGGAGAGAGGGAAAAATACCCCCCCCCCCCCCCCCTCGTGAAAAAGGCCTCCCCAAAAAGGGAATTGGGACAGGAAAAAAAGGGGGGAAGGAAAAACCATCGGAACTGGAGCAATACCTCTGGTTCTAGTTCCCCCATTCTGTGCGCACGAGCAATGTTGCGGGTGAGCCCAAACATTTTCTTTCGCTTTGATGAAGGGGGTGGGGAGAGGGGGGGGGGGGGCGAAAGGTGGGGACCCGTTTACCCAAGACCTGTAGATTGCACCACTTGATAAAGGGCAGGGATTGGGGGGGGGGGGGGGGTCGCACGATTCAGTCAGTGGCACCACTTTGTGCCGTGCTGTGAGGATCGCATCAAAGTATGCGTTCTGACACCCCACAAACCCCCAAAAACCATGCCGACGATGTGACAGGCTGCCACACCCGATGGTTTCTCTGTGGGCTCGACCCCCCTCTCACTCCCTTTTTTTCAAACCCCTCGGCACACTGCAACACAGAGCATTCGCATGGTGGGTCATGTGGCCAGCTTCTTGAGGAAGCCGTCACCTCCTAAACTCAAAACCCACGCGGGGCGGTCTTTATCGGGTTATACGCAGAGGCTGGTCTCGCATCGGTAAGTCAGCAGTATTCTGGCATTCCACCCATGCCACAAAAAAAATGGTTCCAACTCCTGCGGGCATCTCAGGTTAGCAATTGGGCAGGTTCCAGAAGCAGCAGTGTGCGACGGCAATCGGAGTTACCTAAACAGGGATCCCTTGTGCCCATGCCCAATAGATAGATGCCTTGTTGCGAGAAAACGGCGATATGAAAAACGACTCGGTTTGGCTGTGAAAAGTCCACTTGCCCGAAATGATGTTGGGTAGGGTGAACAGGGGCGGACACCGTTTTACGAGCTGCTGCGGGTGGGGTTGTACGGTGGCGGCGATCCCCAGTGCTTCTCGCGAAAGTGAGGAGTTGATTTTACAAACAGCATGCATGGAGGCATGCCTGCTGAAAGGATCTTCACAATCTGGGGACGCGCTCAAAAAAAAGAAGAAATCGGAATAAAATAACAACAATGCACCCCTTCCACTCCCCCCACCCCATGACAGTTTGGTGGGTCGCCAAAGTTTGGTGGAAGATAACGGGGAGGCAGGGCAGTGCGAGTGGTGACATTCTCCTTTTGAAGGTGGGGCCTCGAGGTGAGTTGCAGACATGGCAAACCAAACCTGCCACACAAAAACCAAAAAGCCCTTCGGAAAGAAGAAAAAATGTGTGGGTGGGGGTGAGGGGGCGCGCAGGGGATGGGGGTATGAAATATTGCCGATGCGCACTGGCAACAAGAGATTCAGGATGAACGTAAGGTCAGATACTTGCGATAAACGCCCCTCTTCCATTCTGCTCGTCAGCACAGGAGCAGACAGTAAGGGCAGAATCGCGCAACCCCTGAATAAAAAAACTGCAGAAAGAGGAGCTGAGATCCTGCGAAACACCTTCGGGCCAAGGGGGGGGGGGGTAGGGAATGTGGTTTGCTCGCTCAACCCGCGCCTTCATGGCCTGCAGTTCTGTGCGCAGCACACACACACACACCCCTGCGGGGCATAGGTTATTTTTTTCGCTGGCATCGGCAATCGAGAGATACTGGGGTTCGGCCTTTCTCCCTTCTGTCATGGAGGCTGCAAGCCGCAGGGATATCCCCGAAGTTTGAACGATTTTTTTAAGCCGTGCTTTGGTGCGACACGGCCCTCCCCCACCCACCCCCACGAGGGTCACCGTATGGGGTATTCTGGCTAGCAGCACGGTGTGATTTCTGTTTCTTCTTCTGGGTTTCTTCTCCTTATGTTGAAGGGGCCCTCTGAGGCCTGGCTGCGATGACGGGTACAACCAAGGCTCTGTCGCCCACAACATTGGAGGTTCTCCAAAGGGAAAGGTTTGACTTTGTGTTGCATGTACCGCATGCCGAGCTCACTGCAGTCCAATTGTCACAGTGACCGGCAGCAGGGGGGGGGCTGGAATGAGAATATGACCCCCAAGCAAGTGGGGCTGGGAGTGGGTGGGGATCAAGGGAGTGGGTCATGGAAAAAAATAGAATGCAGACGGCGGCAATACCACCCTCGCTCACCTGGCATGTCACATGTGGGTCATTATAGGGTCACATAACGCACAGAGCGACTGCTCTTGCTGCGACTCTACGAGACCCACAGGCCGCTTGGGGGCGTGAGGATTCGTCAGCAGCAGCCGCGGCAGAAGCCGGATATCTTTTCCCCGTGTTGGTTGGGGAAAACGCACGCCCAGCTCTCTCCTGGGCAGGGCGTGCCTACGACCCGCCGAGAGGGACAGTGGTGGTTCTCTGACGCCACCACCCCACCTTGTGGCACGACACTCCTGTTTGTGATTTGCACGCTGCGTTGTTAGGTCTAAAAAGACTGCAGGTGCGCTGTGTGTGTGGGTGTGCAACGAACTGGTCACCAGCACGGAGAGGTGACAAGAATCGATGCAGGAACAGAAGTGAACGAAAAAAAATACTAACAGGCATAATTGATCTGAAGGAATCCCAAAAATGAAAAAGATGGGTGCGTTGTGCTATGGCTGCAGGATATATTTTTTTTGCAAGTTGTCATGCAAAAAAATCATACAATAAAGCAAGAGAAATCCGGTCATACCCGCAGGGGGGTGTGTGGGGCCGATAACACACGCCCCACCTCCACTCGACAGGTCTGGCACTCGCAGGCACCCCTCTGGAGATAAGAAATCTCTCCGGTCGTGCCGAACCACACTGATCTGACCATCATAGATGAAGGGAGCGCGCATGACCCCATACGGCCCCTCCCCCCAACCAGACAGAACAGCCTTGATGTACGCAATGTTGATCCGTTCTGCCCCTTCACTGCACTGCGCCCCTCCTCTACCTGCCACCTCTTGGGCCATGATCACAACAATGTCGATGTAAAACCATTCCAGCAATAAAACTTACCTCCCCCAAGTCTAAACCTGGGTAAGGGACCGGGTTGTACGACCAGCATTGAAATTTGAATGGGTCGTACCCGGGTGACATGTTGACTTTGTGAGGGGACGTGGGGGGTGGTGCTGTGCTGCATTGATTGGAAATCAGCATGGGCCGGTCTGGGGGAGGTGCTGTTGGAAGTGCCAGTTCCCACACCTCTCCCTCCCCCCCCCCTCCCCAAGAACGACTCCATTTTGAATGGTTTTTTGGCCGTGTTCGCAGCGCCCCCTGGTGAGATAGAAAACTCTTCCCCGGCCGGGATTTTTTCACAAGCCCGGTGGGGGGGGGGGGGGTTGGCTGCATTGGGTTTAGAATTTTCGGGATTTTCCGTGCCAGAAACTGCTGAAAAATCCGGGAGAGGGGGGAACGGCGCCACCACTAGGAAGAAAAGAAACCCCGGTATCACATATAGATTACCACAGAGCTTCTGATTTGCCTGAAGTAATTCAGGCAAATGCCAACTGAAGAAGCCATGCGTCTCATATACGAGGGGGTATACATGAAAGTCATTCTCTGATGAAGCTAAAGGAATTCCAATTCCGTGTCAGTGCATCTGCGCACGACTAACTTTTCGGGGGGGGCGGAAAGAGGGGGGGAGAGAGAGAAATAACGAGTGATGATGGGTGTGGGGAAAGATGCGAACGTAGGTCCCAACACGATGCACGTAGTGTTCCATAACACTGTTCGTTTTGCACAATACTGACACGGGTTTTCTGGAAGATATGGCTGTCGAGAATGAATGTGAAGCAATTGACAATTCTCCCGGAAGGGGGGGGGGGGTATGCGAGAGAATCGGCAATCACACACAAAATAAAGAGAAAATCGAAGTCAGTGGCGAAACACGCGATCGAGGGTGGGTCAAATAAAAGGGCGCACCACTCGGCGCTGTAACAATTGACATTGCCCTTTTTTCGCACCCCCCACCCCCCCCCCGCCCCCCCCCCCCCTGGGGAATGGTCGAAGAGTCAGATCTGCAGAGTCTGATAAAACCCTGCGGAACGACGCGGTTTCCAGGCACACTGAGAAAAAGGAAAACGGCACAGTCCACCACACACCCCCCACCCCGCTCTGGGCGGTCCTGCTTTACCGCGGCCTTTGGGCTTGCGGATTTGAAGGCATAACTGCCTCTGTTGTCGCGTTGACCTGGCGGCTGACCCAGTGGGTGTGGGTGGATGTGTGACTATCCCCACGCGTGTGCCTCAGTTTCTTGCAGGGGCAATCATCAACAGCCTTGAACTGCGAGATCACCCACCATGAATTCTCTTGCAAAATAGTTTGTTGAGACACTCGAGCAGGAGGTGTTTGAGTGGACAAGGATGACCAGCCTCCATGACGTACAATCAGCACATATTTTCAGGCGCATTTCTTCGGGCCAGACGACCAAACCGTCGTACAGCAACAAAGACTGCATGCCTGCCAAACAGATACTGGGAGAGAGAGAGAGAGAGAGAGAGAGAGAGAGAGAGAGAGAGAGAGAGAGAGAGAGAGAGAGAGAGAGAGAGAGAGAGAGAGAGAGAGAGAGAGAGAGAGAGAGAGAGAGAGAGAGAGAGAGAGAGAGAGAGAGAGAGAGAGAGAGAGAGAGAGAGAGAGAGAGAGAGAGAGAGAGAGAGAGAGAGAGAGAGAGAGAGATGTTTGTAATGTGTTTGTTGCGTGAGAACAGGATCTTTCTCACGGATACCCACCTACTCAGAATGAGACAAAGAGAGAGAGAGAGAGAGAGATATGGCTCTGCGACTGTGTGCAGTGACGAAGTGGGTACACCCTGTGGAAAGTGACCCCGCCGTGTGTGGGCATGCTGTTTACCATTTCATTTGGAATGGGCAAACCCCCTTTTTTGCAGACGATGGCAAGATTCCTGCCTTGCGTGTGTTGCGAGAGCATGGTGTTGGTGTGAGCCCGCACAGTTCTTCCGGTTCTTTCTCGTGCGGAACCAACCCGACACACGCACTGTGGGCATGATTTCGCCTGCAGTATAAACCGCCCCACACACGTTCACTTGAGGGTTTGGGGGTGGGAAGAGGTTGGCCATGTCAACCTTCGACAAGACTTCAACTCCCAAGCGCATCAAAAGACCCTGCAGGGTTTGCTTATCCAGCAGGGCGGTCCGATCCCTCCGCCGAGGTACATCGAGGGTTTCGCTGAAGAAAATACACCACGACGGGAGTGGGGGGGTGTTCGGTTGTGATATGGATGTTCACTACTGTGTGCATAAGCGGGACGGCAACTAAAAATAATCAAAGCAAGGGAGGGGCCTTCGCTAAGCTGTGCCGAAGAGTGGGGGTAGTGAAACAGAAGTAGAAGGGAGCGCAATAATGATCCCTTCACTCGTTATGCAGGTTGTCGAAGAGTGGGGTGGGGGGGATGCGTTCTTTTTCTTGGCAATTTTTCTCCCAGTTTTGTGAGAAACGCATTCAACAATGATTGACGAAACTAACACAAAAAGAAAAAGAAACCGCCAAGGCTCCCTAATAAGAATAAGGGAAATCCACAGCGATAGTAGTTCCCACTCATTCACTGAAAACCCCCTCCCAACACTGCTCGTCCCAATCCGCCACACGGCAAAACCTTCTGAAGGGTCAAGCAGAAAGGCGCGTGTGTCTGTGGGGGCGTTTGCAACCGGTGTACAGGCTTTCGAGTGGGGGTCCCTGAATGGGCCCAATCGCGATCCCGTGATATGGCTTCCAACCGGAGGGAGGGGAACAAGTCAAACATTTGGGTTGGAGTTAGGGTAGAGTGAGCAAGTCAGAAAAATCTGCCTGGCTGTTTTTGCTTTCGATGTCATGATCAGGAAATAGCTCAAAATCAGGAATAACCCAAAAAAAAAAACACCATTGGGGTTTGGCCACATGGATGGAGGACAAAGGTGGGGTCAGGGTGGGGATGCTTGGGTGGGTCATAATACGTCAAATAATGCGCGAAGAACCTACAGTATCCACCGATAGTGTAAAAACACCGGCGATGATATGGGTAGTGAACAACAAGGTCCTCCCAAGGGGTTCCATAGAAGGGGGGACTTCTTCCAACACACTTCATACCGATAGGTGTGGTGTACTATGCATGACTGTTGCTCTCCGGGTCACTGAGAACGGCAACTAGGGATTGTGAGGTCTGGATCGGGTCTGCTCGTGATAAAACGAAACGGGTAGAGAGACAGAAATCAGAAGGGGACATGGGGGCATGGGTGTGGGTACGGGTGAGGTGGGGTCCGCTGATCGCACACAACCACACATCTGAAGGATATATTTTTTTGGGTGTGCAATTTGAGATCATACACGCATTGCACATACCAAGCGGACTGCTCTGAGTTGCTGTATCTCTTAAAACCCCCTCCCCTACCCCGTTCACCCTAGAGCTCGTGCAGCCTTCCTTCGTCACTTTGCGACTTCGCTTCGCTTCATCGCTCGTAACTGGAATACAAGTGGGGTCGCACGAAAGAGGATGCCTCAACACAGACACTTCATGCAAGAAGACACCTGGCTTTGTTGGGCTGGTTTGCAAATGACACGCTATGCGGTATAGACCCCCCCCTTGTCGGAGAGAGGGGGGGGGGGGGTATAGGAGGGGGGGGCGAGAGGTGTGGTGAGTTCAACGAATTCTAAGAAGAATATCACGATAAAAATCACACGATGTGACAGCGGTGTTGGGGGGGGGGGGGGAGGGGGCTCTGATGCAGAGAAGAGTTGGGCTGGGGGGCGATAATGTAGAGAAAGGTCGCAGGGGGTGGGGTGGGATGGGTGTAGAGGGGGATCAACAATGTAATGAACACTGGAAGTGGGGTGTGGTGGGTACGGACAAAACGGTTTTCCCCATGGAGCTGAGACACCCGACCAGTGATCATTGAATGTTCATGTTCCTTTCGATTCGGGCTACTATTAGTGTGTCTTGGGGCTGGGGATGCACACCACGCCCGCTGGTTACGCGTGCTACCAAGATACGAATGGGAAGAAAAACATTTTTGAAATGGATTCGAATGATTTTTTACGTGCCGATGTCAGCCCCTTGTGAGGGTCCGCTCGTGCTGAGATTCTTCTGACCACACGACGGCAGCAGCTCGTTCTATATCTTCCTGCCCTCTGTTGGCCCCGTCCCCACCAACATATGTGACTGTGTGAGGAGAATGTGCGGAACACCCTCCACCACTCCACAGCCCCAACCGAGCAGTACAGTTTGTCCCTCCCCTCGCTCTTGCACAACAGGCTATTCTTGCCGATGTTCATTCCAGATCGCAGACGCAACACCACGTGAAGCCGACTCACAAGATCAAGACAAGCAATCAGAGTCGGCCAAACGACCTTGACTAAGGAGCACCCGGGCGTCTGATTTCTGGATTTCGCTGATATTTTTTTTGCTGCACGGTTGGGCGTGGCTCTTGGGGGAATGCGCAGGGCTAGAAGAAGAATGACTTATTCGGGTTGTGTATGGCGAGGTGATGGGATGAGGTCTATTAAATCCGTGGCTGGCAAGGGTCACCCAACTGCAGAAAACGCCAACCCAATGACAATGTGGCCAGAGTGCCCAGCTGTTGTTGGAATGGGTGGGTGCCAGCAGGCCACCAGGCATGGCTTCCATAAGATAATTGCAACAGCCGCGCAAGGGGGACGGAGTGTGAACCATATACGCATCAGATCAGGGGGAGGTGTGGGGGGGGGGGGGGGGGGAGAGAGACCGTGCACCTTCCCCCGCTCCTCAGGTCCTGCTTCATTGCTGTGCCAACGTGCCAACCTGTCTCGACAGGGCAAGGCTCGCTTTTGCTGCACTGCCGAGCGACGGTGCACTTCACTCCACACCCCACACACAGACCCCCATCGCCGAATAATCCCCGCGGTATAGCCTTGTCAGCAAGAAGCGCGAAAAATCAAAGATAATGTACAACTCCCGCAGCCATTCAATGTGCAAGATAGGCGTGGAGAGGGATAGAGTGACGTATGTATGCATGTGCGAATAATGTCGAGAAGAAGCAAAAAAAACAAAACAAAGGAAGGGGTATAAAAAATCGACTTTCCCCTTCACTCAGATTTTGCAGTGTGGTGGTGTGGGGGCGGTGACGGGCATGCAAATATCTACAGAACAAACGACAAGGCGAGCGGACAAAATACATAGCAAGCGAGCGGCCCGATTACACACTATCCCCCCCCCACCCCTCTACCCGGCGCCGAGCCGTGGGCAGGGGAGGGGAGCGAAGCAGGGCATGTAGGTGTCACAGGGGTTGAGAGGAACTGGGTCCTTAGAGGCCTTCAGTGCGGGTTTGATGTTCAGCTGTCTGCTGAGGGGAAGCGGGAACAACCCTTCAGAGAGGGATGGATCGCAGCCCAGCCGTCGATACACATGGGTAAGCTTCGCCGCGCAGATGAAGGAGGAGGGGTTTGGGGTGGGGTGAGGGGCGGGACAGAGAGGGCTTTTTGCGCAGTGCAAAAAAAATACGATAAGGATGTTGTTCTGTGCGCCAAATCCGGGGGGTCTTCGCTACCGCGATAGGTTCCGACAAAAAGTACGACGGTTTTCCACCTAATATCTAAGAGGAAGTTCATCGAAAATGAAGGCCCCGTCGGAATCCCCCAGCTTCTCGCGTAGACCTCCCTCGGCGTGCCACCTACCTTGTGAGCAGGTTGGCTGGTTGGCCTTTTTTTTGCACTTTAGAACAAAGGCCATTCCCTCGCCCCCTCCCTCCCTTATGGTCTCCTTTTGCTTTCTGTTCTAAATTGGGTGAAATTCTGGGAGCCCTGAACTCACCGGAAGCCTTCCCGATTCTACTCCTCCCAAGAGCCATTTTTTTGTTTTGTTTCGGCCAAGGAAATGCAACTGGGGTGGGGGGGTGGGGGAATCGTGCAGGGTTATTCATGGAGAAACGAAAGGAAAACGAGGGAAAGGATTCTTGTTCTCGTTGATCGCACACGAAAATTTACCTGCCGAAGTGTGGTGTGTGATTTGGCAGGTGGAGGGTATCTTTGCATGACAGCAAGCACCTCACGCTGCCCACCATCGTTGCATATTTCGCCTGATAACATACATAGGGCGTTATTGCGTTATCGTTATTGGTATAACGCGTTATAACAATAACGCTAACGCAATAACGCCCCATGTATGCTGATAAGCACCTTGTTCGAAGAATGGCAACCGGGGGGTGAACCGATTGGGCAAAGGATGTCTGAAAAAGATGAGGCGTTGTTTTGCACGCCAAACCCGGGGGAAAAGAAGGAGGCCATTTGAGTTTCAAAAAACATTGCTATGGGTGCAATATTTCGATACCCTGCGAGCAGGCCAACACGAACAATGCTGTTGGTTTGGGCTGTTGTGTGTGGTCAGGGGGATGGACGCTTCTCTGGTCACTCTGTCCGAGCAAGGTGGCTTCTAATCGCCACCCTGCAACACACAACAGGAAAGGTGGCTTTTCTTTGAATTCACATCTGATGCCCACTCGGTGTGCAGGCTAACTCTCCCCTTCAAATCCCAGAACATTACGGCATGTGGGTGGTGGTCCCGTCAGCCATAAATTTGTGAACGGGTGGACGATTTCCCGACAATGCATGCAAGGACATCCGGTGATTGCCCCAAAGAAGACACATTGTTTTCACGACATGTACCGTCTGTTTCGTTGATTTGCTTGTGTTTGGTTCTTACACATGCAACAAACTGGAGGCGGAGGAGATGGTGTTCACTTTGGGTTTGGGTTGAGAGTCATGGCCGGCTATGCGCGGTACAGAAAGACTTGGGGGGAGAGGGTGCGTCTGCTATTCGGAATTGCAGGAATTCTTGGAGCTTCCCCTGGAGAGAAAACGGTGAAAGCAAGGCGTGGTATCGCCCGTGTTTCACCGTCAAACCCGCGGGGTTCAGACACCCACCCCCCGTCATGGAGCTGCACGTTTTTTTAAATTGCTTCTGATACCGAGACATCACAAACAAGCTCTGTTTTGGCTCCTGAAAACCTGGAAAAAAAACCAACCCGAAGGTGAAGGCGCGATGTCACCTGATTTTGTTTCTTAGCGAGCCAGATTCTCCCTTTGGGCTGTGCAAACCAACTGATTGATGGGTGACGCGTCAACTCCAATGCAGATCCAGTCCGGGGGCATCTGGCACGGGTCACAGAGAGCTTCCGTGGTTGACACCATCGAACCATCGGAAGGAGTGTTCGTATTGCAAACGCGACAAATGACCCAACCAGGAGAATGCTGTTCGTGCATGTGTTGATAAGGGGGTGCAGCAGACATTGCGACAGTGGGGCTCGAGCGAAGGGGTTATCACTGCACCTTTGTCAGTAAACAACAATAAAATTAGAGCTCTCGGCATCATGAAAAAGACTTGGAATGAACATAACTGGGAACAACGAATCCCCGGGAGGGGGGGGGGGGGAATTAGGTGCAATTGACACTGCGAATTCGCTTTGGCGATGCGCACCTGCCTGTGGGTATAATATTTACACAAATTAAACATACGGGGGTCAGAAGGATAATTAACAAAGGTACTCAACACCCTGAGGCGGCAATGATGCACCATTTTATGGCACTCAACGCAGAGTAACCTCGGCAAGAACGTGAAGTGGGGTGTAAAATGGGTGGGTGTCCGGGCTGAGAAAAACCTAAATCGCTTCAAACACTATATCCTGGCCAGGACTTTTAATCCCTCGACGCAACGGAATAAGGACGGGATAAACTACCACCCTCGGGTGAACGCTGCCCCCGCACATTGGGCGCACTGGGTGCTGCGTGATCTGAAAAAAGACAGGGGAAGAAGGGTGGGGGGGGCGCGGGGGTGGGGGTGGGGTTGGGATAACGGTAATGGCAATGGTGGGGATGGGGACGGGGGAGTGATGGGTAAGAAAAATCCTGCCACGGTTGCCACCTGCCTGAAGCTTGCGCCGGACAGCCCCCCGCCTGGGGTCTCGCTGAAGCACCTATTCTTCGGCTGTCCCGCGACAGCGTCAGCCCGACACCACCTCACAGCCACAAGCGTGCACAACCTGCTGCTGCACAACTGCAAGGGGGCCCTACGCTACCTGGCTGAGGCAGGGGTGACGGAGCACAGCGAGAAGGACTACCTGATCTCGTGAAACCTGCAAAAATCAACAGCGGTCAAGGGCTTCGGCCTGACACCCCAGCACCCCCCCCCCCCCCACCCCCAGACCCACGTCACTTTCCACGGGCCGCCAGGCGCGTCAGCGTCGGCGACCGCCCGCCCCCAGTCTGAGAGGCAGCAGCCACGACTCGGCAGGAGGCGGGCACAACAAAAAAAAGGGAGAGTCGTCACTGTGCATATCAGCACGGTCCCGCCCTCTGAGCCAGACTAACCCGCCCATAAAGGAAAAGAGGAAGAGGCGACGTAAGGCAATGCCTCCGTGCGGCAAGGAGAACACGAAACAGCGTCCCCTCTCACCGGGGGACGCGACGAGCACGGCCAAAAATCGTTCAAAAAAATCGTTCAAAAACTGTTTGTTTGGCGGGGCTGGGGAGGGTGGGGTAAACTGTACGGCAACAACACAGGAATGGGGACGGGAGACTCTGGCGAGGGGGGCGGGGGGGTGGGTGGGTGGGTTCGGGTGGAGCAGGTACTACTTGTCGAAAGCGAAGGTAAAAAAAAAACAAGTCACCCCGCACCATCCAGCTTTGCAGTCATTTTCTTGCATCAAGACGGGGGGGATGGGGAAGGGGGGTTCACATTCTACCTGCCTGCCTGCCATGATTTGCCTTGCCTGTCGCACATTATACACCACCTAGACCTTCCTCTTCATGTGGGGAGGGGGGGTATTGAAGTAGAAGGATCCATCCAGGGGGAGGGGAGGATTAGCTGATGGCTTCGATGGTGTAGGGCATCCCCCATCGCCCGGTATCAGGGGGGGGGGGGGGGCCCGGGGGGGGGGGGGGGGGGCTTTGGTTCTATCCTTGAGAGTTCTTCGCTACACACGCGGCGCCGATGGCCGCAGAGTTTGACAATTTTGAATAGCCGACTTGTGTCACTACGGCAGGCACACCCCACACGCGCATGATGTGGTTTTGAAAAAACCAACTCAGCACCGTCTGCATAACCACGCCACCAGGAGCAGCGGCAGCGGGAGGTCGCAGGCAGGGGCTGTCAGGGTGAGCGGGTATGGGGGTATGGGGAGGTGGAGGGAGGGGAAGAACGGCAGTAAAAAAACAGAGATACCTTAGACATCGGCGGACAGCTGGGGTGCTAGGGAAGGAAACCAGGGCAGCGTGAACGATATCAGCGTGTTGTGACCGTGCCTCCTCACAGCACGGGTGAGTGAGGGGGCGGGGGGGACGCTGTGTTTCGAGTTCCTCTGGCCTCGCGCGGTGGCACTGCCTCCGTCACCTCATCCACCTCTTATGCCGTCAACGAAATAATGTTTTGGCATGGGACTAGCCAAGAAGAGCCGCAAAAAAAAAAGCTCGCGCCGTAACGGTATGTTTTGAACGATTTGACGATTTGTCTTTTGTTTCGTCTCGACGACGGCAGCCCTGACGTACAGTCTGGGCAGTGCAGTTCTTTATGCAGGGATTATCCGAGAGCTAACGTCATACGGCGGAGGGGGGATGTGGGACGGTGACACTTTTCTGAACAATTGATTTTTTAACCCTTTCTGTCCGGGGGGGTATTTTTTCGATTTTTGGGGAAATTCGCCTTCCCAAGTAAATTGTCTTCCACTCCACCTTTTTCAACATTTTTTTTATCGGGAACTGCGTTTGCGCAGAACGTTGCATTATTCCGGTTTTTTTCCCGAAAAAAAAATTTCACATGTGGGCCTCGCCCGAGAAACCAAAAATCGAGGTGCAAAAAATCCAGAAAAAAATTCAGGGCGGTGTGTGACCGCCCAAAAAATCCGGGTTCTATGGCGTTCTCGAACAGTTCTGCTCCAGCGCAGTTCCGGATAAAAAAAATGTTGAAAAAGGTGGAGCGGAAGACAATTTACTTGGGAAGGCAGTGGTTTACACAAGGCAAATAAATCAACAGGTGCAAAAACACCTGTTCTGAGGGACCTGACTGTGAGCCCCCCAGCGACCCCGTTAGCCCGTTGGGCACCTGGATCGAGGTAGAACACCCTTCCCTGCCCCTCTGGGGCCATGGAGGATGTCCGCCCGATGACTGACGGCATCAAATCTCCATCAGAGAATTCCACCATATTTCACTGATGAGTGGCTGGAGGCCGAAATCGGGTGGTGCATCGGCACAGCCCGTTGGGGCGGATATTCGAGATGCAGAGGTCTGAAAACTGATTTCCCAGATGACATCTGTCGGAAACCTTTCCCTTATCGAAGGAATCGGGCAAAAAGATGCCCGGGAAAGCTCGATACCTCCCACGCAGGTTCAGGAGGCGGTTTCAAGGGCAAAACCACCGAAAATTCCACCTTGTGATGCAATTTTGTTACAGAGCCAAGTTGGTCGGAGTTTCGCTTTTCCGACCAACTCTTGTTGCATTTGAAAGATTCGTCCACCCCGTTTCCACCATAAAAAGAAATCTTGAAAAATTCGAAATTCAAATAACTTTGCCTGCATAGGCAAAGTGAAAGCCACTGTAGTGGCCATACCTGCCCAAGACCCTCTGATACCCACCCAGCCCCCCCAGCTCTCGCGCCTGTGATGGGTCGAAATGTGTTCTGTGGGTCTGCATATCGATGTGTTTTTGCGGAGAATAACCCCAGAGCTTTCCACGATCGGGGGAGTCGAGCGAAATGGGGCACAAGAACACCTGATATGGTTGACCCGAAAATAGGGGCCGTGAGGGACTACCCAAACCCGAAAATCTCATCTGAGGGTGCAATTGTCCTCCGGCAGTACGTTGGACGGATCTCCACCTTTCCCATGAACCCTTGCTGCATTTGAAAGGATTGAGCTCCCCCTTTTTACCATCAGTCCTATTCGTGGTCATTTACCCCCCCCCCTTTGGGTCGCCTGACCGGAAATTTTGGGAAAAGGGGGGTAATATAAGGGGGGGGGTAAATTACGGGTCAAGGGGGGGGGGGGTAAATTACCATGTTCTGGGGTGGCCGGTTTTTTTGGTAGGCCACAGGGGGGTGAGAGGGCGCCCAGGGCCTGTGGGTGACCTACCCTGACCTCACCCAGGCCCTCGGGCACTTCGTTCGGTATGATTGGTCCTGTCACATGCGTGCGGTGGGGTGTGTGGTGCCTACCTCACGGCCAATTACCCTCCCCTGGCGGCAAAGGGGGGGTAAATTACCCCCCTTCTGACTGGGTAGTGGGGGGGGTAACTGGGGGGTAATTTACCCCCCCTTCCAGGCAAAGGGGGGTATATGTGCCACCCCTTTGCCCAGGGAGGGGGTAAATTACCCCCCTGGCCCTCCCCAGTCAAGGGGGGGTAAATTGCCCCCTCCCTTACTGGGGGGTAATTTACCCCCTTCTCTGGTGGTGGGTAGGGGGGTAAATTACCCCCCCCTACGGGTAAAGGGATGGCACATATACCCCCCTTTGGCCTGGGAGGGGGGTAAATTACCCCCCAGTAAGAGCGGGAAGAAATTACCCCCCCTTTGCTGGGGAGGGCCAGGGGGGTAATTTACCCCCTTAGCCTGGTGGGGGGTAAATTTACCCCCTCTGACCAGGTAGGGGGGGTAAATTACCCCCCTACCAGGCAAAGGGGGTGGTAAATTACCCCCCCACCACCCAGTGGAGGGGGTAAATTTACCCCCCGACCAGCCAAAAAATGGGTATTTTCCCCCCACCCCCCCAGCCAAAGGGGGGGGGGGGTAAATTACCAAGTTTCTGGGGCCTGAACCCAAAATTTCCGAAAAAGGGGGTAATATAAGGGGGGGGGGGGTAAATTTTTGGGGGGGGGGGGGTAAATTACCACGAATAGGACTGATACAAAAAAATCTTGAAAAATTCGAAGTGCATAATTATTTACTTACGTAAGCAAAGTGCAAAGCCACTGTAGTGGCTTCCCGGACAGAAAGGGTTAAAAACAATAAGATGCAGGGCTGCAGATAGGGCTGCAGGTGCAGAAGCCAACTCCGGATTGGTGTTCAAGAAAGGTGCACGGTGGACTCCAGCGGGGGTAGGGTAACCCTTTTCGGGAGTCTCAACTAGGGGGAGTCCAACTCCCGCTAGCGGGAGTATAGACTCCCGCTAGCGGGAGTCTATACTCCCGCTAGGGGGAGTCTGACTCCCCCTAGCGGGAGTCTTTTCACCTATTTTCACTCATTTTTCCCATGATACCTATGCAACCTGGCACTCGTCACTGAAGTACAGCCACACCAAACGAAACGGACGTTTCCACCTATCCCAGCTCGCAGACCTGATTCACAAAAATGGGGAAGACGACAACGAATCCGGCAGCGAAGCCGGCGGCAAAGTCGATTAAGAAGAAGAAGAGCGCAGAGAGTCCCGAGGCTGCGGAGGCGACGAACATTGTGCATGATTTTTGCACGGCCTTCCTTGTTAAAAAAGGGGGCAGTGTGCTGACACTGGGATCCATTAGAAGGCTCCTAGCAACGGTGTTGAGCAAGGAGCTCCCCAAGCACAGCACCCAGGTGGCCAACGCAATCATCGCCATGTCTTCCCTGACATGGATAAGTTCGCTGTCAGGGAAGTCGCAACGATGCGGAAGGAGGGCGATCTCCGTCATATACAAGGTGGAGGCGAAGTATGGCAAGGTGCAGGATACAAACGTGTCGTCGGGGGCAGCCTGAAGCCGCGAATGATCGCGACACGGGCGAACGGCTTGGCACCGTGGGTCTGGATAGATGCTGGAGTTCGGCCGGGTGAAACCGGAAGTCGCAGCAAAATTTGCCCCCCCAGATTTCTTCCTCAAACCCACCCGTGGGCTGATCCGGCCTTGCACGGTGGACTCCAGCGGGGGTAGGGTACCACTACCGGGTTTAACCCTTTTCGGGAGTCTCAACTAGGGGGAGTCCAACTCCCGCTAGCGGGAGTATAGATCAGCAGTGGGCAACAATGAGGCGATGCGGGGGGCGAGGGCACCGATGCTCACTGTGCGACATCCCAGAAGAACGCTGGTATCAACAGGTGCATCGATACCCGCACCTGACTCTCTCTGAGATGAAAGAGGCTGGCTACCCCTCCCTCTTGGCAGGTGTGCTTCCCAATGCCCGCTACGTCACCCCAGCACTCCATGACTGCAAGGGGCTCGCCATGCGGCTGATCAGGGTACTGGATGAGACAACAAAAAAATATTCGACAAGACCTGTACAAACCTTGCACTGAATGTGTCGCAGCATGGGACAGGTGCTCAGTTCCGGAAGGTCGTGCTTGCCTGTCACAGGACACACCTACAAGGGCTTGTTCCGCTACCTCTTTGTCTCCCTTGCAGACCTCATGCATTTCCGGTATGCAGACATCCCCTGGCGCTTCTGGGGATGCAAGGATGAGTCAGCCCGGATTCCCTTCTTGCGTGCTCGGATCTCAGGGCATATATTTCACTGGTTGATGGAGCATGCCGAAAAGGGATCAACGCGCAATGCCTACGTACACAGTCTCCATCATTGGTGGGCTCCAGAAGATGCAGTGCCTCTGCAGAACAACGACGAATTTGAAGAAGCAGAGAACGGACATCGCAAGAAAGATGCCGTTACAATCGCCAGCTCCGCAACTTACGAGAGAGATCTTGCGATGGCAGAAGAGAAGCGGCGCGAATCGGGCATGCCTTGGAAGGTTGCGCACCTGTCGCAGGACGGGATCCTCGGGTATAGAGAAGTCATTCTGTGTCCGTGTCTGCACACCCGACACGCTCATAGATTGGCTGTGTATGTTCTTTGCACACAGTTGACACAGCTGCAGAAGGGGTTTGTGCACTGCAACACACAGGACTTCGTTGAACCCATCAGCGCGCCCTACTTCCTGTTCCGGTTCCCCGAAGGACACCGCAATTTTGCCGCTCTGCTTGTGCAAAATGCCAATCCCGCTGGGGGCGACTTTCACACCATTCGTGTCATCCGAGGCGACTTTGAGCACGCTTGATCAACGCGCACAGCAGGAGGGGGATGACAGTTCTGACGAAGAAGATGAGGCCTGCAGGATGGCTTGTCTTGCCCAAGGTGTAACACAACTACGACAGGCGATGGCCGCACTTTGACACCTCAAATTCTAACCGCTCACCTCCGCAGGTGCAGCCGCTACCAGGAGGATAGGTAGGTAGTCCAGAGTCCGGGGAAACTGACAGAAGCAAAACAAGCCCCTCCCCATCCCTCTTCCACCTTCCCCCCGCATGATTTTACCCCCCACGCCAGTAGACTGTAACTATATCATGGGAAAAATGGATGAAAATAGGTGAAAAGACTCCCGCTAGGGGGAGTCAGACTCCCCCTAGCGGGAGTATAGACTCCCGCTAGCGGGAGTCTTTGACACCCGCTCAGACTCCCGCTCCCAGACTCCCGCTAGGGCCGCTGGAGTCCACCGTGTGAGGACACACTGACACACACTTGAAAAACCACAAGGGAGAGTGAGAGAATGAGAAACCTAGGGGGGGTGAATATGTATTATTGCGGCTTGATGATTCGAGACCCAACGGGAAGAAAAAAGAGCATGACTGAGCGGAATAACAGAGGCAACCAACGATCTGTTGGTTTGGCAGCAACGGGGGTTGCCCCCCTCCCTCTTCAGGGTGACACAGAAAAGGGGCTGCGTTTTCAGGCCTGTGTGCGCCTCTGTGCCATCACCTGCGTCTGCTGTTCTTGTAGGGTTCAACACCTCCTGGCAGACGGCAAGACTGAGCAACAGGGAAAAATGTTACGCGTTAATCCGGGTCTCGTACCCTGTGTGGGCTGTATTGTTGCTGCAGCAGAAGGCGCCACTTCAATTCGACTCTCCCTATACTTGTACTTTGTTGAGTGCGTTAGCACTTCCACACACACTTTCGGACCCTTGCCTGATGAAGGGGGTGGTGTGTCGAGCACAGTTGGCAGAGCTGAGTGACACTTCCCGCGAAAGTCAAAAAAAAGAGTCTCTGATTTGTTTGTGCACACGAGCGGCAGTGTGTTGTGTGGTATGGCCCCTGTGAAGGGGGGCGTCGCTGTGATTAGGCGGATTTGCGCTGCCCTCTCAAAACACACTGGACCGCACGGCTCTCACCGACTCTTTCGCTGCAACAAACAAGTTTTTGGGCAAATGAATACGGCCTTTATTTGATGTGAAAGGTTCTGGCCGCACGCACACCCTCCGGCGCTGCGTGCGTTCGTTCTCTCGTAGATTCCAGGTTCGCGAAGCTGTTGGTGTACCATTCCGCTGGCCCAGATGAAAAAGAAGGGGTGGGGGACGATGATGATAATCGGCAATGGCAAATAATTGGTATCAAGAAATCATACATGTCCTGCTTGGCAGATTGACACCTTCGGGGGGTGTCGATTTTTTCGGTTTTTTTCCGTTTTTTCCTTTTTTTTCGTTTTTTCCGCCTGTGGGCGCTGGCTGCGACTTGGTCAAAATTCGACGAAAAAAATCCGAAAAAAAAACGGAAAACGAAAAAACGGAAAATCCCAAAATCGACACCCTGATTTTCCGTTTTTTTCCGTTTTTTTCCCAGTACCAGAAACAGGCAGGGTCGTCGTAAGACCGGCGTGCCAAGGGGGAGGTGCTCGCATTTTTTTTTGGGGGGGTACAGAATGGGTCGTTTTTGGACATTTGAGCCCACTGCGAGCAGTGCCGGGTCCCGGAAACGCTGTTTCAAACGCTCAAAAGGGGATGTCGTGGGCACCAGAACCCAGTAAATTTATCACAAATGTACCCACCCACAAACGGGTTACCCCCTGCCTCTAGGGGTTCCCCCCACCCACAAATGGGTTACCCCCAGCCTCTAGGGGTTCCCCCCACCCACAAATGGGTTACCCCCTGCCTCTAGGGGTTCCCCCCACCCACAAATGGGTTACCCCCTACCTCTAGGGGTTCCCCCCACCCACAAATGGGTTACCCCCTGCCTCTAGGGGTTCCCCCCACCCACTAATGGGTTACCCCCTGCCTCTAGGGGTTCCCCCCACCCACAAATGGGTTACCCCCTACCTCTAGGGGTTCCCCCCACCCACAAATGGGTTACCCCCTGCCTCTAGGGGTTCCCCCCACCCACTAATGGGTTACCCCCTGCCTCTAGGGGTTCCCCCCAGCCACAACTGGGTTACCCCCTGCCTCTAGGGGTTCCCCCCACCCACAAATAGGTTACCCCCTGCCTCTAGGGGTTCCCCCCAGCCGCAAATGGGTTACCCCCTGCCTCTAGGGGTTCCCCCCACCCACAAATGGGTTACCCCCTACCTCTAGGGGTTCCCCCCACCCACAAATGGGTTACCCCCTGCCTCTAGGGGTTCCCCCCACCCACAAATGGGTTACCCCCTGCCTCTAGGGGTTCCCCCCAGCCACAAATGGGTTACCCCCTGCCTCTAGGGGTTCCCCCCACCCACTAATGGGTTACCCCCTACCTCTAGGGGTTCCCCCCACCCACAAATGGGTTACCCCCTGCCTCTAGGGGTTCCCCCCACCCACTAATGGGTTACCCCCTGCCTCTAGGGGTTCCCCCCACCCACAAATGGGTTACCCCCTACCTCTAGGGGTTCCCCCCACCCACAAATGGGTTACCCCCTGCCTCTAGGGGTTCCCCCCACCCACTAATGGGTTACCCCCTGCCTCTAGGGGTTCCCCCCACCCACAAATGGGTTACCCCCTGCCTCTAGGGGTTCCCCCCACCCACTAATGGGTTACCCCCTACCTCTAGGGGTTCCCCCCACCCACAAATGGGTTACCCCCTGCCTCTAGGGGTTCCCCCCACCCACTAATGGGTTACCCCCTGCCTCTAGGGGTTCCCCCCACCCACAAATGGGTTACCCCCTGCCTCTAGGGGTTCCCCCCACCCACTAATGGGTTACCCCCTACCTCTAGGGGTTCCCCCCACCCACAAATGGGTTACCCCCTGCCTCTAGGGGTTCCCCCCACCCACTAATGGGTTACCCCCTGCCTCTAGGGGTTCCCCCCAGCCACAAATGGGTTACCCCCTGCCTCTAGGGGTTCCCCCCACCCACAAATGGGTTACCCCCTGCCTCTAGGGGTTCCCCCCACCCACTAATGGGTTACCCCCTACCTCTAGGGGTTCCCCCCACCCACAAATGGGTTACCCCCTGCCTCTAGGGGTTCGCCCCACCCACAAATGGGTTACCCCCTACCTCTAGGGGTTCCCCCCACCCACAAATGGGTTACCCCCTGCCTCTAGGGGTTCCCCCCACCCACTAATGGGTTACCCCCTGCCTCTAGGGGTTCCCCCCACCCACAAATGGGTTACCCCCTACCTCTAGGGGTTCCCCCCACCCACAAATGGGTTACCCCCTGCCTCTAGGGGTTCCCCCCACCCACTAATGGGTTACCCCCTGCCTCTAGGGGTTCCCCCCAGCCACAAATGGGTTACCCCCTGCCTCTAGGGGTTCCCCCCACCCACAAACGGGTTACCCCCTACCTCTAGGGGTTCCCCCCAGCCACAAATGGGTTACCCCCTACCTCTAGGGGTTCCCCCCACCCACAAACGGGTTACCCCCTACCTCTAGGGGTTCCCCCCACCCACAAATGGGTTACCCCCTACCTCTAGGGGTTCCCCCCAGCCACAAATGGGTTACCCCCTACCTCTAGGGGTTCCCCCCACCCACAAACGGGTTACCCCCTGCCTCTAGGGGTTCCCCCCAGCCACAAATGTCTTACCCCTTGCCTCTAGGGGTTCCCCCCAGCCACAAATGGGTTACCCCCTGCCTCTAGGGGTTCCCCCCACCCACAAATAGGTTGCCCCCTACCTCTAGAGGTTCCCCCCAGCCACTAATGGGTTGCCCCCGACCTCTAGAGGTTCCCCCCAGCCACCAATGGGTTGCCCCCTACCTCTAGAGGTTCCCCCCAGCCACTAATGGGTTGCCACCTACCTCTAGAGGTTCCCCCCAGCCACCAATAGGTTGCCCCCTACCTCTAGAGGTTCCCCCCAGCCACCAATGGGTTGCCACATACCTCTAGAGGTTCCCCCCAGCCACCAATGGGTTGCCACCTACCTCTAGAGGTTCCCCCCAGCCACCAATAGGTTGCCCCCTACCTCTAGAGGTTCCCCCCAGCCACTAATGGGTTGCCACCTACCTCTAGAGGTTCCCCCCAGCCACCAATGGGTTGCCACCTACCTCTAGAGGTTCCCCCCAGTCACTAATGGGTTGCCACCTACCTCTAGAGGTTCCCCCCAGCCACCAATAGGTTGCCCCCTACCTCTAGAGGTTCCCCCCAGCCACTAATGGGTTGCCCCCTACCTCTAGAGGTTCCCCCCAGCCACTAATGGGTTGCCACCTACCTCTAGAGGTTCCCCCCAGCCACCAATGGGTTGCCACCTACCTCTAGAGGTTCCCCCCAGTCACTAATGGGTTGCCACCTACCTCTAGAGGTTCCCCCCAGCCACCAATAGGTTGCCCCCTACCTCTAGAGGTTCCCCCCAGCCACCAATGGGTTGCCACCTACCTCTAGAGGTTCCCCCCAGCCACCAATAGGTTGCCCCCTACCTCTAGAGGTTCCCCCCAGCCACTAATGGGTTGCCCCCTACCTCTAGGGGTTCCCCCCAGCCACTAATGGGTTGCCACCTACCTCTAGAGGTTCCCCCCAGCCACCAATGGGTTGCCACCTACCTCTAGAGGTTCCCCCCAGCCACCAATAGGTTGCCCCCTACCTCTAGAGGTTCCCCCCAGCCACTAATGGGTTGCCCCCTACCTCTAGAGGTTCCCCCCAGCCACCCCCGCCCCCCCCCCCCCCCCCCATGACTTCATCCCGTCCCCACCCAAAGCTCAAGCTTCCTGGACACGCTCGTTTGAGCAATCTGGAATCTGTAGAAGGCTCGCCGTGTAGGCGGCCTTGGCTATTTTGCCGGCTTGCTGGTCTGCGGCCCAGGATGCGCCTGCAGCGCCGTGTTGTCCCACGTTCTTGAGGCACGAAGCTTGAGGATTCTCTGGCAGATATGTTCACGATGTCATTCACGTCTCAACGGGTTCTTCGGGTGTCCCATTCAAAAAAACGCCCGAAAAATATGACGACTTTGCTAAACTGGACCCAACTCCCCATACTCTTTTTTTTGCCATTTTTCAGCATTTTCCCCCGATTTTTCGGGTTTTTTTTTTTGAAAAAATTTATTTTTTGTCCAGAATCGACACCCCCCTTCGCACGAATTTATGCACGAATCACACCTCTCAGGTTAACTACCACCTGCTTGGCTTGCCGTGAGGGGGAAACGGTATAGGATACGCATCGGGCCACCTCCTGTGGGGCAAGCGTCGCTCAGCGACCATCAGGAAGTGAGGAGGATGGCTGGGCGGGAGCGCACATGCCGGTGGGGGGGAGAATAATCAATCGTGGCGTTCTGCGTTTCTGGAACACAAAAAGGGCGCCGTTTGTTCCGGGCTGTGATATAGGGAACACGGATGGTGTATGTCGAGGGATGGGCTGGTTGTCACGTTGCTGGAGTGGTTTGCCTTGGAAGAACAGAAAAGAAGAAGGTATTCACAGCGGCCATCCCAGCCCAAGACACCTGGAATGGGCAAAGCACAGTCCTAAAGGCCGCTGTTTGCGTGGGGCTGTCGGGCCTGCCAAATGTTCGTTCGGAGTTAAATCAGCCCCGTATGCCGGGCGGCGAAAGGGGGCGCAACTCGCATTGCGGTGTCTGACAAATGTGTAGTCGGGATGCCTATTGTTTGCGGTTTGCAGCTGCCCCGGCGTTCTCCGAGACGATATCTGGCAAGTGGACAACCAGTGGTTCGTGACATCGGTTGGATTATTTGTAACACACACATCACACTTGTGGAGTGGGACGGTTCTATTGTTTTTGACGCAGCTTCCTGCCTTATTGAGATGGAGTAGCACCACGCTCGTTGTGACATACCGCATCACGCGGGCGATGCACAGAGCACGACAATGATTGCGCCTGCGGTGCTCTCTGTGTGCGTATCACACTGACGACACCGACAAAAGAAACATTGATCGAATCACCACTCTTGTTGAAAATTATTGATTTGCACTTCACATGATGGCACCGCGCTCCAACCCCAAGGCCTGCAACGAGAACCGAGCTAGATCATGGAACATACAGACAGGCAGTAAGTTGCTGCGGCGGTGCAGTGTCAATCATTAGCGATACTCGCTCTTGCTGTGGTATCCGCAGCCGGATGCACTTGTTTTGGATGAACAACCCGCTCTGAAAATGCCTCGTATAAACCCTGCCATGCTCTATATGAACACACACGCGTCTTTTTGCAGTTGTGGAGAAGGCACCGAGGACCCGCTTGATGCCATCTTCACTTCACACAAAGATAACCGGAACGGATGCCGCTCTGCTTAGAAAGCCATTACAATCAGCTGTACTGCAGAGGGCTTCGAACCGGCAACCCCGTGAAATCTGTTGCTCATTTTTAAACCATGTGACTGCGTGAGGTGTGTTGGAGAACGGCAGCAGGACAGAACCAACCTTGAAGACCGAGGTGCACACACCTGCGGTTTCAATCCGGAAAAGCGGGAAAGGTTTTGAACAGTAGTAATACAACGCGCTCAAGGCGGCTGCGCCCAGACCCGGTCTTCGGCAGCACGCAGGCATGATGGCCAATGTTGTATTATGCATCATCATCACATGCACAGATTCAGCTCTCATTCGGAGACTTTCTATCAGCTGTCCGAAAAAAAACACCAACGCCAACAGGCCCACCCGGGCCTTGCAAATATATTTGGAAGAATTCGAAACGAAAGGAAGGCTCTCGCTAATGCGGAAACCAGCTCGTATACACGCAAGACTCTTCGAAGTGCGATGGGCACTCCGGACGAAGCTTGTCTCTGAGGGGGCGTGCGAGCGGCTTGCACTGCATCAACGTGCCACATACACAGACAGATAAAATCCCCCCCTCCAGCTAGCATAATGTACGTTGCATTATGTAGAGAGGGGGGGGTGGGGTGCACGTGCGCAAGTATATCATAACGGCTGTGTCAGCCAAAGGGGTGCAAAGAAAGAAAGTATGGCAGTATGTATCCTCGAACACGCGCTGTCTGAAACACGAGAAGGCACAGGCCGACACCTCGACCCAGGGCCCCCCTTGGAAAACCCCAGTGCCGGGAGCATGTCAGTGTCCCATCCACTTGGCCCAAGGTGGTGCCCTGATTGCTGGCTCTATGACTACAAAGATGGGAGGGGCTGTGCGCAGGCGGCTTGTCTTGCCTGAGGGACAAGCGACACATTCCCTCCCAGGCCCAGCCCAGACAGGATATTTTTGTGTACCTTTTTGTGTATGTTTTGGCCAGCCGTGCTCCTTACTTTGTCTGAGTTTGACGACTCGGGTTGTGAGGGCAGCCAGCCATTGTTGTAGCGTGCCGTGCTATGAAAATATAACTCCCGGGGGGAGGATGCACGAAGAGACAAGAGATGGAATGGCTTGTGTGAGGAGGGGTGACACCACAGCACAAGCTCCAGCGGCAGGTCGCCGCATTTCTGATATCAGTAGACCGGGTGGAAGAAAAGACCTGCGGGGCACAAAACAAGGCAGGCAATTGGAGGATTCTCAGATTTCCAATGATTCAAATGATTCTTGAACGATTTGAACGATTTTTGGCCGTGCTCGTAGCATTCCCCGTTGAGGGGGTCGCTATTTCGTGTTCTCCTGGCCGCACGGAGGCATTGCCTTACGTCGCCTCTTCCTCTTTTCCTTTGGTGGTGTGTTGGTCTGGCACAGAGGGCGGGACCGTGCTGATATGCACAGTGACGACTCTCCCTTTTGTTTTGTGCCCGCCTCCACCGAGATTCGGCTGATGCCTCTCAGACTGGGGGCGGGCGGTCGCCGACGCTGACGCGCCTGGCGGCCTGTGGTAAGTGACGTGGGGCTGGGATGGGGGGGGGGGGGGTGCTGGGAGGTCGGGCCGAAGCCCTTGTTCTCTGATGATGTTATTTGGTTCACGCGTTCAGGTAGTCCTTCTCGCCGTGCTCCGTTACCCCTGCCTCGGCCAGGTAGCGCAGCGCCTCCTTGCAGTTGTGCAACAGCAGGTTGTGCACGTTTGTGGCTGTGAGGTGGTGTCGGGCCGACGCTGTCGCGGGGCAGCCGAAGAAGAGGTGCTTCAGTGAGACCCCAGGCGGGGGGTGGCCCGGCGCATGCTTCAGGCAGGGTTGGCAAGGTGGTTGTGCCGTGCCCGGGATGTCATGGTCGTAGACCAGGCGGTGGTGGTCGGCCCGGAGTCGGCGGATGGTGGTTTCCCCTAAGCGGGTGAGTCCCTCCATGCGGAGGTCGGGGCGTTGCAGTCGCGTCTCCCCGATTCCCGAACGGTACGCGTACACGCTGTCCGTGCGGGGCACCGTTGCGTCGTTGTAGATGTGTCGGCGGAGGACGACACGAGCCGACGCGAGGCTAACCGGTTCCATCTGCGGCCGGAAGGCACCGATTTGCGCCTGTTTGTCAGCGAGTTCGTTCCCTGCTACCCCAACGTGTGACGGGATGTAGCGGAGGTGGGTGGTGACATCGTGGGTTTGGGCGAGCTCGTTCAACCACCTCCAGATGTCCCATTCGGTGGATCCTCTCGCTCGCTGCGGGCCGCTCAGCAGCGCGTTCAGTGCGCTCTGCGAGTCTGTGAGGATGGCGATCGTTTCGCCTGGGGATACCAGGGTGCATAGGTGAGCGAGGGATTCTCTGATGGCCACCAGCTCCGCCTGGTAGCTGATGCAGCGGAGTCCTGCCGGCCAGGCGAGCTTTTTCCTGAGGCGGCCCTCCGGCATGCTGTACACCGCTGCTCCTGCGCCGCCCTGCTGTTGCCGCGATGTGGAGTTGGAGACTGACCCGTCGGTGTACACATGCCAGGCGCATGTCGGGAGGGCCTGGATGGTCTGCTCTGCCAGGTCCCGGAGGGTGTCTTTCGGGGTGGCGGCCTTTGGGGCGGTGAGCCCCGGCAGCGTCGCCAGGATGTGTACTCGTGGCAGCACCAGGTTCCATTCCCAGGGGGGGATGGGGTGTGCTGCATGCAGGGGGGCCAGCAGGGGGGTGCGCCCGTCGACCTTCGAGTATTTCACCAGACTCCGTGCCTGATGTAGCCAGCTGCCTCCCGTGTTCCCGGTGTTTAGTTGCGCCCGGTATCCTGGGGAGTGGGGCACGCGGCGGAAGCGTTCGTGGTCTGTGCACACCGCGACCTTGAAGTCGAGGTCGAGGTCTCGCAGGTGTGATTCCCAGAGGAGCTTTGCCGTGCTGGTGTTCTTCATACAGCCCGTGATGATCAGGGCTGCCATGCGGTGGACATCTCGCAGGCGTTTGAGGTTCTTCGTGGACAGGCCAGGGGTGTAGACGCTGGCGGCGTACATCAGGATGGGGTAGACATATGTCAGGTAGGCCTGGCGCAGCGTGTCTCCACTTGAGCCCCAGTCAGTGCCTGCCAACATACGCAGAATGCTCAGGCGTCGCATGCAGGTGGTCACGACGTGGTCGACGTGGTCTGTCATCGTGTGGCAGGCATCGATGTAGACCCCGAGGTACTTCGCTGTCGATTCGTGCTGGAGGGGGGTGCCGTCTGGGAGCTCCATGCGTCTGTGCTCGCCCAACGCTGCGGGCGTCGTTCCCATCAGCGTGTAGCAGCACTTACTGGGGGAGAGCTGCAGCCCGTGGAGTGGGATTTCGGCGGCGAGTGTGGATATGACGCCCTGTGCGGTGCTTAGGGCTTCAGTGTAGTTGTCCCCGACGACGAGTACTGCGATGTCATCTGCGAACACCGCTGGGTGGATGTTAGGGGAGGCGGTGATGGCTCGAGATACATCGTCCATCACGCAGTTGAAGAGCAGGGGCGAGAGCACTGTTCCCTGCGGGACCCCGTTGTTGAAGTCGTAGTAGTCGCTTCTTACCCCGTGCACCTGTGCGGCGGCTCGGCGGTTGCTGAGGTAGTTGTGTAGCCATCTGGTGAATTTCGGGGGGAAGCCCTTCCGTCTGACACTGTTGATGACTGCGTGCTTGCTGACCTTGTCGAAGGCTTTCTCGAGGTCGAAGTACAGGGTGACAGCTGCCTTTCCGGAGGAGAGGGCGTCCGTCGCTGTTTGGGTGATGTAGGCTAGTTGGTCGGTTGTCGATCTCAGCCGCTGGAACCCTGCCTGGTTCGCGCAGTGCCCCTCCACCTGTGGGTAGGCGTCGTCGAGCATGAGCTGCTCCATGCGCCTCTTCACCATTTTTTCTAGCACCTTGCACGCTGTGCTGGTGAGCGCGATTGGTCGGTACGAGGACGCTGCCGTTGCTGGCTTCCCCGGTTTCAGGATCGGGATGATGACTGCTCGTGTCCACGCGTCGGGGAGGATGCCGCTGTTCCACGACAGGTTGAGCACATGCAGGAGTCCCTGCCGTGCCTGGGGGCCCAGATGCATCAGCAGCTCGTTGTTGAGGTCGTCAGGCCCTGGGGATTTCCGCTCCTGCAGTTCGGATAGAGCCGCGTTCAGCTCCTCTTTGGAGAAGTCGTCTTCGGCAGCTGAAAGCTCGGGGGGTGTCTGGTCATTCGCATGCTGCGGGGTGTGTGCTGCTTGTGGCTGTTGGTCGCTTCCTTCGCTGATCTTGGCGTAGTGGCTGCAGAGGAGGTCCGCCTTAGCTTTGGGGTCGGTCACCGGGACCCCTCCGTCGACAAGTGGGAAGGCAGCCTGTTGGATTTTGCGGCCGTCGAGTTCTCGCACAAGCCGGAAGGTGGCGCCGAGGTCGCTGCTGGTGCTCGCGGCCTGGCACCTGGTTTCCCAGGTTGTGCGCTTTGCTTCGAGGACGGCGTTGGTGGCGTCGGTGGTCAGCTTGTCCAGCTTGTCGTAGTCGTCCTGGGACAGGTGTGCGGTCTGGGCGTGTCTGCGCGATTCCTCGTTCCGCGCCCGTATCGCACGTTTCACCTTGCTTGTGAACCACCGCTTGCGGGGGCGAGAGCTTCGCTTCGTCGGGATGTGTTTGGCTGCGACCGTGCGTACCAGTCCCAGCCACTTGTGGAAGGATTCCTTCGGGTCATTCCACTTCGTCACTTTGCGTGACAGCCGTTCCAGCTCCTCAGTGAATGCGGGCCAGTCTGCCGCTGCCCAGTTCCATAGTTGGCGGGCTTTAGCTGCCGGGTGTGTGGCTGCAGCTGGCGTTCGTGCAAAGGGGACGGTGTATTGTATGGCGAAGTGATCGGACTGCCACTGGTCTAGGGTATTCCAGGTGACCTCCCCCAGCTCGTAGTGGGCGAAGACAATGTCCGGCGAGGACTTGGAGTCGCGGCGCATGCGTGTGGGGTGGTCAGGGTCGTTGCACAGCGACATGCCGTTGAGGAGGGACCAGTGGTACAGGTCTGTTCCCTTGTCGTCGCAGCGCGCATGTTTATCCCAGGCACGGTTGTGGATGTTGAAGTCGCCGGCGATGATGGACTCCGGCGTGTGTGGTAGCAGGGATGTAGAGAAGTCGTCGCGGCGTGGGTCGTTGCTAGTGCCGACTCCCGAGGGGCGGTATACATTGGTGAAGGTGATAGCGCTTTCTGGCCCCGTGACGCGCACCGTGAGGGTCTCGGTCACACTGGCGTTTGGTGCGGTGGCAATAAGAGTCGCGTGTAGGTCCTCCCGCACTAGGGTTGCGATCCCGCCTCCGGAGGTGAGCGTCCCCTTACAGCGCTTCTGGGTGCGGCGTCGGAGAAAGACGGAGTAGCCCGGGAACTTGGGGTCCCCCCCCTGTGCTGCTCGGAGTTCCTGCAGATGCACTACGTCATACCGCTGGGTTGCGAGGTGGTGCTGGAGCTCCGCCCTTTTTGCCTCGGTGAGTCCGTTGCAGTTCCAGGTCAGGCACTTGAGGTGCTGCGCCGGGCCAGGGTTCTGCTCGATGTCACCCGCCCTGAGGAGGAGGTCACGCCCGGTCTCGTAGATGTGGCGCTGCAGGCCTGGAGATGGCGGGCCTCCCCGTCAGTTGAAGAGGACCTCTTCGCACTGACGTTTGTGCAACCGCTCCTTCGGGTGCTTTGTGCGCAGGGTTGCGGTCCGGGACGGAGAGAGTGCCCGGCTCTTCTTCTTGGGGGTTAGCCCCGTGTGGGTTCTGGCCGGGGAGGCGGACTTCGGGGGTGAGCCCTTGGTCCCCCGGTTTGGGGTGGTGGCGGCCGGCTCGGTCTTTCGGGAGGGGGAGCTGGTGCCCGGCTTGGTGGTCTTCTTCGGTTTTGACTGCGGATGTGCTGCCGCCTCCAGGTGCTGCAGGCGGGCCTGCATTGCCTGCAGGGCGGCCGCGAACTGTCTCTCCTGGTTCGCGGCCCGCTCCTCTGCAGCGGCTGCCCGCCGCTCTGCCTCGGCAGCACGCTGTTCCGCCTGCTCGAGGAGGGCTTGCACCCTGGCGAGGTTGGTGGCGGCGGCGGCGGCGGCGGCTGCTGCTGCGGCGGCGGCGGCGGGGTCGGTGGTAGTGGTGGTGGCGTGGGGGGGGCCGCTGTCCTTCATCTCAGCGTCGGTCGTGGCCCCCTTCTTCTTCGTCTTCTTCTTTGTCTTCTTACTCGCCAGCTCACTCCCCGGCACTCCTCCCTTCGGCTGCTCCGGTGCTGCGGGTGGTGGGGTCGGCTCCGGTGGGGGCTTGGTGCGCTTTGGCCTCCGCCGGCGGGGGAAGAGCCCCAAGTCCTCGGGTTCGCGGTACCGCCGCAACACCAGGTAGGTGTTGTTGTCGACGCAGTACGCGCCGAGTTTCTGGGGGGTGGTGGGGGCGCGCAGCAGGACTGCCCGCCCGTTCGGCACCCTGGTTGACGCCAGGATGCGCGCCTGCCAGCCCATCTCCTCCAGCAGGTCCCGGGTGCAGCGGGCGGTGTACTCCGGGGGCAGCCCCTCCAGCACATATTTCCCCTGCAGGGGGGTTGCAGCTTCGTCGCCGACGACTGCTGCCGTGGCGTGGTGCCCGGCGGTGTTCGGCACTGCGATGCCGAGGCCGCCCTTGACAAGGACGACCCTTCCGCTCAGCCGGCTCGCCTTCTCCTGTGCCTGCTGGATGGTGGTGTCGGGCGGCAGGCGCACGACTGTGTCGGGGTGTGTGGTGGTGTGGAAGTGGGGGCGGCAGAAGATGTCGCTCTCGCCGCTCGCACGCAGCAGGTCCTTGACCTGTCGACTGTCCACACCCACCTTGAAGCGGCGGGCCCAGGTGGTGCCGGTCATCGCGATGACCGCGTCCGGCTCCGCGCCGTGGGCCCGCAGCCAGGTGCGGATGTGTGTGTGTGTGAGGGGGGTGGCTGGCGGTGCTTCCATCACCACCCACTCCCGGCTGCCCTTGGGGGCTTTCAGGCCCGGGCTGCTGCTGGCCCCGTAGTGTACGGGGTCACTGTGGAGCTGCAGCAGGTGCCGCCGCAGCCCCCGGGTCTCGCCGTCGCGCTCGACCAGGAGGGAGAGGACGCGGCTGCGCCCCTTCCCCCCCTCCGTCGCCTCGACGGTCAGGATTGCCGCCGGTCCCGGCGGCGGGTGCTCCCTGCACCTCGCGATCAGGCGCTGTGCGTCGCCTTTGGCGCACAGCATTACGCCGCCCTTGGCGGCCAGCTCGTCGGTTGAGTGCCTGACGTCGGCACTCCACTCCTTTTCCCTCAGCACCCACTTGTGCCTCTTCCCTGCAGCTTCGCTCGGCGCCGGCTTAGCCGACGCCTCCCCAGGGAACCCCGTCGAGGAGGGGTGCAGGGGGACAGAGGCAGCGTGGGACATTGTGTGTGTGATGTGTCAGTTGTGTTCCCCCGGTTCTTTTCGGCTGCCCTCGGCACAAGGCCACATCAGCAGACAGCCTGGAGAGAGCTGAATGAGAAGAATTATATATATGTTCCCCAGCGATCAGTCGCCAGGAACCTGAGACAGCGGGACTGTGATCAGATGACTTTATGAAGACTTGGTGTCGACGGGTGCCGGGAGGGCCTGTGTATCTGGAGAGGGATGTGGATTCCGGTGAGAGAGCTGCAAGAGGAAGACCACAGAACACCCCACGCCCGTGCTGTGCAATGCTCTGCAAGGATGAACATTTTTTTCCCACCATGCTCGCAGCTGCCCCCGGTGGGAGTGGGGACCCGCTGTTTCATATTTTTCTGCTCAGGATTTGTGACGTTTTACCTTATTTTTCTGGGGGGTTTTTTTGCACAGCTTTTTCCTTCTTTGCGTTTGCTATGTTGGATTAGCGGACCCGCATCGTACAGAAAGTCCACGAGAGACTAACGCATGAGAACTGATACGCCTTCTTTGCGAGCATAACTCTGAAGATTATCGCTTCTTGCAAAATACTTCTCTCAGCCGGTGGTGGTTTTCGACACGCTTTTATGTTGGGGAACGAGATGTTAGGGGGGAGGGAGTGTGGAACTGTTTGCGGTGCCATAACACGTATGTCCGCACACAACAAGGGGAAACAAGACGAGATAGAGAAAGGGCCTAGAGCTGGTCTATATGGCACGCGTCATCAGATTCTGTCCCATGCACAGCGCATGGGACAGATGATGACACATGGCCTCGGGCGGGTCAGGTAACCACACCGCGCGATTTACAGCAATATCGTGAGCATGCAGAGATCCTCTTGTTGGCCTCAGGATTCTGCACAAAAAAACCCGCCTGTGTAATAAGACGACTGCGAAGGAGGGGGGGGGAGGGGGATAAAAGACAGTGCGTCACAAGTGGTAGCCTTGTCCCACGTGAACATCAAAACAGTTGTATCAACCGGGGTGCGATATCATCAAACAGATGGACAGATGGAAGAGAGCGTGTATATTCTCTTTTGACTTGGGGTGGTCACATTGAAGCCATGTGCGAGAGAGAGAGAGAGAGAGAGAGAGAGAGAGAGAGAGAGAGAGAGAGAGGAGTGTGGATGGTAAGGATAAAAGAGCAAACTATGGCGGGCGAGAGCAATTCTTGATGGCTGGATCGTTTGCTTTATGGTTTGGACGACAACCAGCCCCACGGCCAGGGACGGCCGGGCCCCGAAAGTAAAGGCGGAAAGTTGCCCACATCATGGCGAAAAATAAACGATGTATTGTCCCCTGGGGGAGAGCAGATTTTGCCATCCGTTTGTTGTGCAGAAAATATAGCGATTCAGAGCGGAGAAGGGTCAATTGCGAGGGTGTCTGGTGAAGAGCATTGCCTGGTGGACATATGGTTCCATGCGCCCACCCCCCTTGTTGGGCGATGTTTCGCTGTGTTCAGATGCACAGCACAGCCGCCTGGTATGACAACCAAAAATCACCAGCATCCACACCACACACCGCCACAACTTGCACCCTACACCATTGTTCACGATTCACTGCCTTTCGGCATGCATGTATTAAAAAGTTCATGTCAGCTGAGCTGCTCACTCGGCATTAACAAGAAGGGATAACATGACCAGAAGGAGAAAGAGAGGGCAAAAAAGAAGCAAGAAAAACCTCTCGGAAGTGCGGTGGCAGATGTCTATGGAAGAGAGAGAGAGAGAGAAAGAGTTGTGTGATAAAAAAAAACCGTTAGCTATAAAACCAGGGTAAAAGATAGGGTTCCGGGCTGCGCGCCGAAAACCGGGGGTAATCGGGGGTAAAATTTCGGCCATTTCCCCAAATGGAAGGGTTTTCCCTTCCCACAACACCTCACTCCACGCCACTCAACTGGGACGGGCAGGGTGGCTCCTCTGCGGGGGACTGACTTCGCCGCCGCTGCCAGGTCCGCGCTCCTTGTTGTCGTCAACGCGAAGGAGCCAGTCGATGAGGGTGGTGTTGAAAGCACCGCAGGTTGCCCTTGTAGACTTGGTTCTGGACAGGCACAGGCCACAGGGGGGTCTGGGGGGCGGAGCCCCCCAGCCGCCGGAGGCCACGGTAGTGAACAGCTGATTCTGCTCCATAGTCGCACGCCGCATGTAGTCAACGTGCACCTTGTGCTCAACAGGTTCATCGGGCTAACGCCTGGGGCAGGGCATTGTGCTCTTGGCCCCGGCCTCCTCTGGCCAAAAAGTACCCTGGCATGGTACCCGGACAGAATCTCAGAAAAATCCCGGTGAAACCAGACAAATGAATCGCCCAACTGAATCGTGCTAGCTAAACTCCGGAAAGAAGTGTCTTTTTTCGTTGAACGCAGCCAAATATAAGGCCTAACCTGTTTTGGCGCACGGGTGTGATGACAAAAGGGAAAAGTGCTAGCACGAACATGATGTTGGTCTTCTGGTTATGTCTGGTTTCTTAGAACACTTAACGTGTATGCAAGAAAAAAAAAAAGAGGCACACCCGGTTTTTCGGGGCAAAATCTCAAAAACCGGGGCTAAGCCCCGTTTTTCATAACAGTATCTTAAACACTGTATAAAACCGTTTGCTCTGGGAATGTCGCATTGAAAAATAACCTGAAAGTGCGACGATAGGAAGTCACACCAAGATTTCACACTGCTCTGATCGACTGGAGCTTCAGGGGAGCACGCTCGCACCGAGTGCGGAGCGAGGGGGGGGGGGGGGTATTGAAATAGAAGTAGATGGGGGGCACGACAATCCTCGCCTGGGTTCCAGAGGAGGGAGAGACCGCTCGGTGAGGTGGGGAGGGGGGGGGGGGGGGCGAGAGAAGGAGAAGGAGGAGGAGCCAGTGGCGCTTTAATCCACAGACACGTGAAACATTGAACAATTTTGAAAGAGCTTCTTGAGGAATCTTGTTGTTGCTGTACTGCCCTCCCCCCCCCCTCTTCGGGCAGTACTCACATAGAGAGCACGGTTGTTATATTGCCGAATGGCACTCGGGCCCTAAAAGGAGGGGAGGGGAGGGTTTTTTTTGATCGTCGAGAGTGGATGGAAAAGTAAGTCTCCCAGCACTTCTTGCAATGAGGAGGGGGGGGGGATGTGTGGGGCGGTGGGTATGACCAAACAAACTCAGACAGGCAGGCAGGCATGGGCAGGCAGAGCGCAGGTGGGGAGATGGGGGGAAGGACCTGCCTCAAATCAAGGGATGAAAAAATGACAGCGAAAAAGAGGGGGCGGGGGGGTAGTGGTGGTGGGCGTCTCTGATCTTCACTGTGCTAGGGGGAGGTGTCGGGGAGAGGAGGGGGTGGGGGTCAGGGCAATAACCAAGATGACTGGGACAACACGTCACCACCCCCTTATGTGCTGTTTTGGGAAGGGCCATGGGTGTGGGAGTGATGGTGTTGCCTTGCTGTCAGCGAACTGGGACAAGGTGGGGGGGGGGGGGTGTTTGTTCTGGACCCTCACCAGTGTGACCCAGCCTTTTCCGGGAATGTTTGCCGCAGGGCACACCATCGTCACCATTGCCGCCGGTGTCCAGCATCCCCACCAGGCGCACTGCACCACAACACAACCGAATTTTACTAATTTTGCCAATTTTGCACAACAGAATTTTCGCTCCTTTGTATCGTGTCCAAAATAAAGCGAAATGTTTGGGATCAGCCCAGGATATATTATTTTTTTTCGCGCAAAGTATTGTGTCGGGGGAAGAAGACAGGGGCGTGTGGCCATCTCACTTCTGGGGATATTCACATGTTTTTGAACCACATTTTTTAAAAAAAACAGAATATCATACGAGAGAGGGAGAGAGAGAGAAGGAAGCAGTGCGCACCTCCCCAAAAAAAACACTTTTTGAGAGGGAGAACACAAGTAAGGCGCCACGCGACGGATGTTGGGATGTTGCCCTCTGCCGATTGACAGGCCATGCTGCCAAGAAGTTCTCCAAGACGTGCCTGCTTTGCTGCGGATAGTATGGTGTTGCTGCAGGCCACCCTTGGCAGGTGGCACAGGCTGCCGACGGCATCGCGGGGCCCAACAATAAACGAATGCAACCAAGTGAAGGGGATATTGGTTGTCGACAGTGGGGACATTTTTATAGTCACTGCACCAGGTATGCTGCACAGAATAACGTCCAGTATGGTGGATGCTGAGTGCGTTTGGAAAATGAGCGTTGTTTAGAGCGCTTCATGCACACCAGTAGGGGAAGATCGCAACCGGCCTCCTTGTAGAGAGGGTTCGCAGTGGTAATGACCCAAAAAAACGAGGAGGCGCGGGGGGAGGGGGGGGGGTGAATATGACGGGAGCCAGGTCGGGTGGCTGTGTGTGTGTGTGTTGTCCGGTTTGAGAGATTGGAACCCCACTTGTGTGAAGAGATGATGTATGCAGTGCATTTTGCAGGCACGCCCCTGTTGGCTTACCCGTGGTGTCCGGCGGAGGGGGCGGGGGTAAGCGCGGGCCGTGCCCAGCATGACAAGGGCATGCAAACAGGAATCAAGTGGGACGCATTCAGAACAAACCAGGTCAGCACAGACGCCCCCTCTGCCTCACGATCTCGCAGCGGATAAAAGAGCTCCCCCCAGGTTGAATCAGCCGAACTGGTTGTTTTGTGTTGCCCTGTGCTCGTGACAGCACTGCTGTTGCACTACTGGTTAGTGCACCACAAGGTGGCAGGTGTTCGTAGTGATACGATGCAACAACACATGGCTTGCTGACTTCGCTTTGATAAAGCGAAAATCAACCAATGGGAGGTACATACACGAGAGAGAAATGATGTGGTAAGATATACACGCATCATGGAAAAAAAGGCCAAAAAAAATCGGCGGTTTGCGGGTTGCAAAAAACGCTTTTTTTCTATAGTCTTGCTTCGTCAGGTTGAACGCCTCGAATAAGAAATGTGGCACCTCAGGGAACAAAAGAGCGAAGAAAAAACAGAGAATTGTCAGCACCCGGGATCCATGAAAGACACCCGGCACACTGACAATCCATCCGACAGGCTGTATCTAGAGTTATGGGTGTACGTATGACTGGGCAACACAAGAGTGTGCCCCTGCATGAACTGTGATCGCTCGCATCAACTGGTTGGGAGGGGGAGGACTATGGGTTTTTCAAAAAAAAATACGCATATTGAGGGGGTTGCCCCCCGATCGCTGTCCCACTGTTCCACAGGCCATCCCTGCTTGTTTCGTCATGCATTTGGACACCGCAGGCAAGCCAGCCAAAACTAGACAGCCCCTCCTTCTTTCATTGAACTCCCCCACGTGCCTGCGTTGGGCACACCTGAGTGTTCCGTGACACGAGCACAACACGGGGAAAATCAAAGTCGCAGAGAGGCTGCCGTCTGGCTTCCAACTATATTGCGCGTCTGCTACAAAAACAAGCGAAAGGGCCAAAACATGCAGGGACTGACAGGCGCTTGCAACAGGGGTGGGGGAGGGGGCTCCATGCATCGGCAGAGGTCACTCCAGAAGGTAGCGACAGCAGCAGGCTGTATACTTGAAACCACGATGAAAGGGAGGGCGGGGAGGTGAGTCATGCAGCATACACCTTCCCGTATGTTATGGCGGGAAAACGCTGCAATCTACCAACCGGAGAATGAAGAGGAGATGGGATATTTTGGTAAGTCTGAGGGGGGGGAAAGTGTGTGTTCTTCGCCATCCGGCAAGTTCCCCCCCCCCCCCCCCCCGATAAAGCTCGGGTGTCCTGTTCTCCTAGTTGGTGCTGCCGAACCCTCATATTCCGTGCCCCCTTCGCGTCCAAAAAAAATACCTCCGTCTGGGACTTGTTTCATCAGTTTGGCTGTTTCTTCCCCTTGTTCACCTTGGGTTGCACCAACCACGACTTACTAAATCGCGGGGTTTCTGGCCCAAACTCAGATGGAAGCACGGGAGGAATTGCACCAAAACAACGCACTATCGCGAAGACACTCTCAGTATACCGACTTTTACTTTTCGAACGCAGAAAACGCAAACACAAGATAGGCCGCTTCGCCTGGTATCGGACGCGCGTCCTTCGCAAAGGGTGTGAGAGGGGCAGGTCCGTTGAACCAGAGTCCACAAAATCAGCGTGGTGGTGCTTGTTGGATCGCCCTCCCCGCAGGTGAGGGGAGGGGATGCAGGGGGAGAAGATGCGCGCTCTGCTTGGTCCTTATTTAACCAGCACAGCGAGTGCAAATGACGTACGTCACAAGGCAAGATGGGGAGGAGTTGCCCAGATGGGCTGATGACGGGGTGACAGTTTCAAGAGTCCCCTCTCCCGCCTCCCACCACCCCCCCCTGCCCCGCCCCTCACGCAATACGACAGACGCGGCTCTCGCCAGGCCTGGGGTTGTCCACCGCCGGATGGGATGTATTTTCTTCCCCCGTTGCGGCCAACATGCACCGTGATCGATAATACCTGGATCAACGGGATCAAACGGTGGCTCTCAGATAAACCGCACGCAAAGTCCTCGCAAGCCTGCACGCATTGCATTACACTAAGGCCAGGAAGCTGGCGGAAACCTACATTATCTCATGCCATTCCAGTGGGGTCTTCAGACAGACCCGACCCGGAAAGGCTGGAGAATCTTGTTTGGAGGGCACGTTTTCCATTGCCAAAAGTCACGCACGTCCGGGGTTGTGTTATGGCGAGCTGGTCTGGGTTCTTATTGTGGTCTGGAGAACTCACCGAGCAACGCCCACGAAATACGCACTCTGTCGCGCGCAGCTGGGGGGGGGGGGGGTGTGTGGAGGCGCAGTGGGTGTCACGGTGGGATCTTGTAAATTTTACATGTATAACTACAAGTATAATACATGTATTATACATGTATAATACTTGCATGTCAACTATTATACATGTATAATACATGTATATGCCTGAAATATACATGTAAAATACATGTATATCAAGTAAAAATACATGTATAATACTTGCATGTCAACTATTATACATGTATTTTTACTTGATATACATGTATTTTACATGTATATTTCAGGCATTTACATGTATTTTACATGTATAATACTTGTCATGCAAGTATTATACATGTAAAATACTTGCATGACAAGTAAAATACTTGCATGCAAGTAAAATACATGTATTTTACTTGCATGCAAGTATTTTACTTGTCATGCAAGTATTATACATGTATTTTACTTGTCATGCAAGTATTTTACATGTATAATACTTGCATGACAAGTATTATACATGTAAAATACATGTAAATGCCTGAAATATACATGTAAAATACATGTATATCAAGTAAAAATACAAGTATAATAGTTGACATGCAAGTATTATACTTGTATTTTTACTTGATATACATGTATTTTACATGTATATTTCAGGCATATACATGTATTATACATGTATAATAGTTGACATGCAAGTATTATACATGTATAATACATGTATATACTTGTAGTTATACATGTAAAATTTACAAGATCCCACCGTGGTGGAGATGTGCTACACAGCATCCAACCCCACCCCACCCCACCCCCCCTTTTCCCCGCAAAAGGAACACAGTTACAAGTCCAAGGTGTCGCGTGATCTCATGTGGTGGTGGGGAACAAGATGAACGGATTTTGTTTTGGCTCTGTTTTGCTACCAATAATATCGACCGTTTTGCAGCGCCATCTGCCACGCCTTCTCGGTATGTTGTCTTGCGAGATGGTTCGGGACGAGGGGCAGGCAGTGTACATGGCGTTTCGGCACCGTCAATATTGCCGTGGTGCGGCAGCAAACAAAAATGTGTCACTTCAGTTCTTATTGACCCTCTCCACTGTGTTCTTCTTGACTTCGGGCCGGAGGGTTTGCAGAAGAACTGAATGTCGCTTTCCATAATAGGAGGTTGGGGGGGGGCGATGGGTGCCCAGCAGGGCGTTCGCTACTGGGCGAAGTTGGGCCAACTTCGCCTAAATAAATAAATGTTCGGATTTACTTCGCCCCAACTTCGCCCAACAACTTCGCCCAAGGGGGCGAAGTTGGATAAAAAAATTCTGGGCTCGGCCCCCACCCCCCCCGAAGGGGGGTGGGTGGTGAAAGAGCCCACGGGATCACGAGCCTCAGGGGATGGGGAATGCTCGAAGAAGGAAGTGTCAGAAGGAGACCACAACTGCCTTCCCCAAAGTACGATGTATTGCTCCGCCCAGACCCCCCTGTGACGTATGTCTGGTGCCCAAGTCCTCTCAAGTTGCATGAATCTATCCATCCGCAATGAACAGATGTTCACTACCGTGGCCTCCGGCGGCTGGGGGGCTCCGCCCCCCAGACCCCCTGACAGCCGAACTGTGTGGCACAGCGGTCCCTGCCGATCCACGCGTTTCGCTCATAAGCAAGGCTATTAGTGTCTTCGGAGGTACTAACAGCCTTGCCAGAAGTGCAGTGATCTGCCCTCTCAAGGAGAGGTAGCCAATGTGTACCTCCCGAGGGGGCGCGAAGCGCCCCCGAGGGGCGCCTCCCCGACGGATAAAAAAATTTCCCGAATTCCCAAAACCCTAAATAAAACTTCGCCCACCCCACACGGGAGCGGTGGGCGATAGCGAACGCCCTGAGTCAGGGGATAAGATAGGTCTGGTTTTCCGGTTTTCAAAACCAGGGTTTCCCGGTTCCCGGTTTTCTGGAAAAAAAAAAGGTCGGTCTCATTTTTGGCGGTTTTTTTTGTGACTTTGGGACAGTAAAACAGTCAGAAAAAACGCCATAAAAAAATAGAAAGTGACCCCATCGTGATCCGCACAGAGCCCAAATAGTCCAAAGAAGGCAGAGAAGCGGAGAAGAAAAAATGGACCTAGCGGGTGGCCCGGTGGGTGGTGATGCCCTCGTCATGCAGGTCTCTTCTGTTTTGAAGGTGCACACATGGTGGACTCCAGCCACCATGTCTAAGAGGGAGTCTAAGACTGCAGTCTGTACTGGAGACGGGAGTCTATTTTCCAGCTAGTTTACGCTCAGACTCCCGCTAGTTGAGACTCATGGGAGACACGGTGTACTCCAGCGGAGGTAGGGTAACCTCCGCTGGAGTTCACCGTGTCGTCTGCCTCTGTGCAGCGTCACTCGGTGCCATCGAATACATGGCGACAGCCCACCAACTCGAGACAGATCTGCTTGTCTGGAGGGCTGAGACGAGAACACGAACGACTTTCAAGCAGTCTTGAAGGTCGCCAAGCCTATTGGGGGCAACTAACAGATGAGATTTGTTTGTTGCCTGTCGTCACAGCTAGGTGCCCATCTCCTCGAAAACTCTCGTCTAGGCTCTACGTGGCGGAGATCTCGTGGACCCTTTGGCCATGACAAGGTCTGCCGTGCATCCACTCCACCCACAACGCACACCTGTCACGAGTGGTCGCTCCCACGTCCTCCTCCACCCTGAAGGTTGAACCCTCAAGGACCAGTGATCTCCTGCTGGCCGGGCTGCGATACAGTGAAGCCTTCCTACTTACAAGCGAATCCAGACTGTAGGGAACAGATGTTCACTACCGTGGCCTCCGGCGGCTGGGGGGCTCCGCCCCCCAGACCCCCCTGCGTAAAAACATTGCACCAGACCGGTTTTTTGGCCGAGAGTCCAAACTTTCAAAGCAGCTGCTGCGCCTGCCCCACCAAGCAGCCTCAGTACGACAGGACGCGCGCAGGCACTGGGCCCTCTCAGATTCTGGGAGGGTTTGCGCGGGTCGCGCGCGCCGAAGGCGCGCGCGAAAAATTTTCAAAACCAGAAAAACCGGAAAACGGCGCCAGAAAAAAGTCTATCTTATACCCTGCCTGAGTGCCCAGAAATAAAAAAACAAGCCGACTTGTGGGATCTGCGACACCTCCTTCCGGAAGGTCTGGCCCCTCAAATACGCTGTCAAGCGTCGGATAAAAGAAGGTAATACACACGCAGGGTTGAATGCATCGAGTGATCTGGATGGCTGGCAAGAGGAGCATCTGTCTGTATTTTTCCGCAGTTTCTAAGCCAACTGCGGGTCGCAGTGCGTCCTGAAAGGATGGTCACGGACAAAGTCTTTGACAAGTGCAAAGAAAGTGGGTTGTGGCAAAAAAAATGACGGTTGCATACAATCAACACAATATTTGAATGAGTTACACTTCAAGGATTTGTAGTTTCGAGGACCAAAACCTGACGTGCAATAACCGACCCTGACGTACAAACGAGGGTCTTTTGCGGGTCGGCTTGTCACTGGATCTAATTGTTAGATGGAATTTTGACTGTGCTCCTCGAAGGGCAGCCGTTTTGTTTTGACGACATGGAGGCTGGCCACGCGACGTCCAGATGGTTCCAGTGAGCATGGCAGAATCAATGGATTTTGTTTAACCGTGTGCCTGTCGGCCCCACCCCTGCGGGAGGGGCAACCTTTTCTGGGTTCTTCTGGCCGCAGTGCCGTTGCCTTGTCATCATTTGACCCGCCCTCACTTTGAATGAAAATGAGGACGGGTGACGGGGGGCGGAGGGGGTGTATGTAGCTCAGAATTTTCAGGCTTTGCAGGATTCCCGAAGGAACCCCCCAGAAAAGCCCAGCAGAGGCGGATCGGGCACCCTATCAGCAGCTTGGTGTTGGGGCGTGATGTACATGTCGGATGGCAGGCAGAAGCGAGCCACATACACATCACCCAACTGTGCCGTTGAACAAATAATCACACAGGCAGAATCACACATCTCTATTTCGATTGACACCATAATTTTGTCTCGCACAGAACCAAAAATAGTGATGTGATCTGGCCTTCGATCAGTGAAGTGAAGGGCGGCAAGAATACCTGCTCATTTTCCTTAGAAGAATATAAGTTCTTAGCCGTGATCCAGCGCATTGTTTTTCGCATTCTTCTGAACAGATCGGCACGAACTTCAGTTCACCCCGTTTGCACTGGCACATGAAGCCTGCGGTTATGGCTTGCAGTGTGCCCAGTTGGGTTGTCTGGAGACGTGCGTTTTAAAAAATCAAGGCTGAGAATTATCAAGCCACGAACGAATGGTGCCGGTTGCATCCTCTGGTATCCGCAGCAAGATCGCGACGCCAGCGCGAAAAGCCAATCAAGGAGAGGGAGAGGGAGGGAAACAAGAGTGGCAACTCCAACGGCAACCAGGATGACGGGTGTTCCCCGTGTGCCAACGGAAAATGACATGATTCGTAGTTCGCTTGGTTTGGTATCCATACAATAAAAAAAGCAAGCTGGTTGGACTGTTTTGCAGGATTTGCTGTGAACCAACAACCCTGGCATCCAAGGCGCCCAGATCATGATCATCTATTGCCTCCAAGAAGAACTCCTTTTTCTCTCGCAGGGCAGCTGTCTATGCCTTTCCCGCATGACAAGAGTGCATCTCAATGGGGTTGTGAACAAGAAGAAAAAAAATTGCCAAAAGGCTCATCAGCCCATCAGCCACAAAACCCCCCCCCAGCGCATCCTGGGGCAGAAACCCCAAGGCATATGGGGGGAAGGAGGGAGGGGGGGGAAAAACGCGCGATTTGTCTTCAGCAGCCCCGACACTAAAACAGCAGTGTGCAGAATTGGGGGAGAGGGCAGTTACAGGGGGGGGGCGAATAGTATTACTACGGAATACTATTCGGCGAACCAACCTGTATATTTGACCCCCCCCAAAAAAGGTATATTTTTGGGGGTGGCCAAATATATTACGTAGTAGTACTACTCCAAAATTCGTGAAAAGGGGCGTTTCGAGGGGGCTCCCGTTCTATTGCACTTTTCGGAATCCGTGCGGATCGTAGTGGGGTCATTTTGGTGGCTCAAGTGCCAAGCTTCACCCATGAAATGCGGGTCGGGTTCAGGCACTTGTGAAGGGAAAAGGTGACTGGGAGGCAGCTTGCCCACCCATACCACCCACCCAGCATGACCCCCCTCTCAGATTTGCCAAAACACCGTTCGTTTGAACGTTTGGAATCTGTGCGGATCGTGGTGGGGTCATTTTGGACATGGGGTACCTATCTGCACCCCGTACTTAGAGTCACCAAAAACATGCCCCAGAGCCCCAGAAAAAAAAGTAATACTATTTGGCACCGTAATACTATTCAACTAGGTAATACTATTCGCCCCCCCCCCCCCCCCTGTAATGTAGGGGAAGAGAGAGGGCAAAAATCGACCTTCACTCCGCTTGCATTGGTGGGGGGGGGGATCCGATTGCCGAGAGTGAAAGCAAAGGCAAGTCTCCCAGCACCTAGGAATCTGAATGCCCACAGCTCACACCTTCGCTATGGTTATGCTTGCAATGGTTGGGGGGGGGGGGCGCGAATAAGGCGGGGTCAATTGAACAAGGCGCAAAGGGGCTTCGAACGATTTGAACGACTGCCCTGCATTTTTTTTGCACTCTATTTGAACAAAATATTGCCGCATGCCTACAACACGATCGGGATACATGCTTATTTTTGAAGCCCATCTCTTGAGGGGGGGGGGGGGGTACTGGTTGCCAGGAACGGGGGGTGGGTGGGGGGGGGGGAGGGTTTATTGCCAGAACGGGGGGAGTGGGTACAGATCCAGAGACGCCGCAGGAACTACATCAAAGTGGGGGGGTAGTGGTAGAGTGGGTGGGGGGGGGGGGTCTTGATTGTCGAGAGTGAATGGAAAAAGCAAGTCTCCCGACACCTTGTCGCAATGTTAATCCTTTAGAGTGGTCGGGGAGGGGGGGGGGCGGACGGGGCTGGGGTGTTGGTGATAAAGGGGAAACCCCTCGCCAAAACACGACATCTTTATGGGTTCCAGGGGGGAGGGGGGGGGGAGGAGGAGGAGGGGCTGTCTGAAACGACACAACGATTCAACGAACGCTATATTTTAGAACTCTTTTCTTTGGGGGGGGGGGGGGATGGTGAGGGTGCAGTAGGCACCCTCGGTGACATACACAAGAGACAGAGGGAGAGGCATGGTGGGCAGTTTTCCTTGCCTCACAAGGTAAACATCACGTTTGAACCCGGGGAGGGGGGTTTGATTGTAGACAGGAGCGTATTTGCGTCCGGTTGTTTTGTAGGCCACACGTGGGGAGGGGGGGGCTTTCCCCGGGGAAGGGGGGCGGGGGGGCTACATAGTGTGCGACTGACAGAGTGGGGCTTTCCACCTCGATTTGCAACTCATAACTCGCAAGCCAAACGTGGGGGGGGGGGTGAGAATGAGGGATCATGTTTGGAGAGAGTGGGGGAATAAGCGACTTGTGGGTTCCCCTTGATGGGAACGCAGAGACAAGGGGTTGTGGGGATAGATGGGTGGGCGGGGGAGGAACACAGAAGGCATAGCCCACACAAACAAAACAACTCTGACACATTGAAACGGGGGGGGGGGTTTTTTTTTGATCGTCGAGAGTGAATGGAAAAGCAAGTCTCCCAGCACCTTCTTGCAATATTAGTCCTTTTTGAAACGGGGAGGGAGGGAGGGAGGGGGGGAGGGCATTTTTTCGCCCAACGGGCAGCAACAACAGGAGGGGCGGGGAGGGGGAGGGAGAAGGGGGAGGGAGAGAGAGAGAGAGAGGAACGGGGGACCACATCGAAAATATAGGATTAAGGAAATAAGGTATGAATGAAAGAAAGAGGAAGGGGAAATACGAAATAGGTAAGGGGGGGGGAGGGGAGGGGGGAATGCAGGAGGAGGATGTTATGAATTTCTAGAGGGAAGGGACGAATATTGATATAAAATGTTTGGGGGGGGGTGGGGGGAGAGAGAGAGGGGGGGGGGGTTATGTTGCTGTGTCGACAACTAAAAGGTATACCGACAAACCCGAAGGGCCTGTAAGGGCAGGGCTCACAGAGGGGGGAGTGATAGGTAAGCTCGCAGGGCAGGGGGGGGGGGAGAGATATAGAGAGGGGATATCATCTCAACAGTTGTCATACCCTCCCCCTTCTCCCCCCGCCCCCATCCCTCCCTGATCCTTTCTCTTGCGTTAACCAGGCACCTGGTCTCTCGCAAAAAGAGGACTGCTCTGAACAGCGCGCGTGTGTTCCCCCCATGACACCACACATGCCTGGGTCCCCCCACACACACATACATAAGGTAACGAACCAGCGCACGGACAAAATCGTACCCCTTTCGCTATAATAGGAGAAACACCCTGCCCAGCAACTGCAAAAAGGCAGATCCGGGCTACTTTTCGTTGAGCGCACACTCCTGTGTCAAAGGCTGTGTAAGCCCCTGTGAAGTGGCATGAAGGTGCTCCTTATAAAGCTTCAGTCGTACGATTTCCTTCGTTACTTTGCGACTTCGCTACGCTTCGTCGCTCCTAACTGGTAAAAAAATTAGACATTTTGAACCATTTTTTTGGGGGGGGTGCCCATGCACAACCTCATGCCCCCACACAACCCACACAGGCAGTGGTTGGGTGACGACAGGAGCAGTTGAGTGTGTGTGCTCTGGGAGTATCACCTCCACCCCCGTCGTCTTCTTTAAGCTTCTGAGAGTCGTTTGCAGCTCACAAAGCTGGGAAGGAAGGCCTGCCCACGCGGCGTGTGCTCATCTTCCACGCGGGGTGGGGGAGAGGGTGTTCAGAAGTAAACCCAGGACAAGACAAACACTACACAGGGGTTCTCTCGAAAAAGGGTATGTTGGGGAGGGGGGGGGGGGGCGGAAGGGGCCCTCACTCATAAGTGCAGAAGACTGGGCCTCGCCTTGCAAAAGCTATAGAGGCAAGCTGGCGCAAAGGTTGTGAACACAGAGCAGAAGGGAACCCCCCCTACACACCACCCCCCTCCGTTTGCATGTATACAATGCATAGCGGCGCTTATAAAAACTCGAGATGATAATTTTTACCCTGCATTTTTCTTTCGACCCAGGCTGTCTCATGGATCCACTGAGGGCCGTGGCGGGACAAGTGCCGGTGCCAGCAAAGTGGGATGAGAGAGAGAGAAGAGAGAGAGAGAGAGAGGGGGGGGGGGGGGGGGGTGGGCCTTCTCTCCGGTGTTGAAACCGGTGTGTTGTAGCGGATTTTTTCCCCCCTTCCCTATGTCGAAAGGTGAAAAAAAAACCGCCGCAACTGTTGTCGAAATATTCTCCAACAGCGAAGGCTCCCCGGCCCCAGTGAGAGAGAGGTTGTGGTTATTTCTGCGGGGAGCTTCTTTTATTGTTTTTCTGCAGTTCCGCAATTTCCCCCTGTTTCCAACTCTTTCCCGCAGTCTTCACCACCAGAGAGCGACGGGGCCATGCGTTCATTTTCCCCGAAACCCCTCCGGCGGGCCGTATTATCGCCATCGAGTCTGATGGCAGGAGGAGAGGGCAGTGTATGGGATAGGGGGGGGGGGGAGGGGAGCGCTTTTGCGTAAACGCCCCTCCTCACCCTCCGCCCCCGCCCCGCATCCCCCCCTACACTCGAGCCGCCGATGAAGTGATGTTGAAATAAGACTACGGGGCACAGAACCCTTTCGTACCATGTGTTCTGGAAATTGGGAAAGTTTTTTTTTGAACAACCTTTCTTGCTTTGCTGGGCGGCCCACAGGTCGGGGCAAACAAAGCAGACCCACCAGACAAGCCACACACGTTGGTAGAAGTTTTGACTTGTGAGGTGAACCAAAAAAAGAGGCTGAAGAGGGGGGGGGGGTGTTCTCGTTGGTTTGACGGCACTCCACAAGCCGTAGGTGTGAGATGGATGCGCACGAATGAGCCCTCCGCACCCCGGTCTGTAAGAAGGCAGCCCCACTGCCCTGTCCGGGAGCTGCGAAAACAGCAGAACCAGGCGGCTTGTCATTGGGCACACCTTTGTGCCAAGGCCAAGATGCTGTGAAGGGCAGGAAAGTTATTCATCCTGAAGATTCAGTCGTACGATTTCCTTCGCTACGCCGCGACCTCGACCTACCTCCATCGCTCGTAATTGGAAAAAAAACGGCGGCTCATCTCAAGCTGCCCGAACATTGCCCCTCCTCCAGGCTCTACAGCAACCCCCCCTCCCCCTCCCCAGCGCGCTTTTCATGCAGTTGGGGCTGTTTTAGTTATTTATCGTTGCGACGCTTTGTTGTGTCGACAAACTGGGTGAGTTTTCTTCTGTCGTTTTCCTGAAAAACAAAATCATTTCATCTCCACGCACACACACACACACACCCATTTTCCCATTCTAGGCGTGGTGTCGTGATTTACTTTCTTGGGTTCTGCTGCTGTGCAGACGATCAACAGCCAGGGCGTGTGAGCTGGTCAGACTGTGACGTGCATTTGCAAGGATTTTTTTCGGTCACACCTTCCGTGCGACTCCTTCCGTGTCATTCCGGTGGGGAGGTTGGTATGTAAATAAATAGATTCTTTCAATAGCATTCGGCCCTAGTGGCCACGTTGCACCCACGAGCTTGCTTCCTCAAAAAAATCGCGGGAGGACCTGAGTCGGGAAAGGTTCGAACATGAAGAAAGCCCCGGAGTGCCGGATGGCGGAGGGGGTGGGAAGGAACCATAACTGCCAACATTCATTCGTTCTAATTTGGCCTGTGGCTCCCGTTTCCCACACACACCACCCACAACCCGACACTTCTACTTTTTGTGAACTACTTTTTTTTCTCCCGGCCGTGCTCCTCGCAGCCTCCCTACGAGAGCCACCCATTTGCAGCACAGTGGCACGGCCTGACGCCACACACCCCCTCCCCCCCACATGTTTCGTTTGTGTTGACCTGACAGTCTGACACCCTTTGTCTCCAGCAGACCCACCCCACCCCACACCCCCACCTCCCCTGAGGGTTTATCGGCATTTCACACCACCACCACCCCCCAGCCTGCTCACGCATCGGCATCAAAGGGGAAGGTATTCGGGCCCGCTTCATCCACCCCCTTTCAGAAGCTGTAAGGGTCGTGTGTGACGTAGGCAGGAGCGGGCTGCGCGGCAGGAATCCCAGTGGAGTACGGCTGGTAGCTGTATGTTGCGCTCGCCTGGCTGGTGGGAACAGGGCACTGCGTGTAGGGCTGGTAGGCGTACTGAGGGGTGACGGAGCAGGCAGCCGACGCCGGGGACACGGCGGAGGACGAGCAGGCGGAGCACATGGGGGACAGCGGTGCAGCCCCAACAGACTCTGTCATGTCAGGGGCAGGCATGGCTGCCACCATCGGCTTGCTGGGGTGCACTGCGGTGTTGGTGACGTGCCACAGCAGGGTGCGCACCACAGCGTTGTACTCCTCACTGCGCACCAGAGTGCACCAGTCCAGCTGGCGGAGCACCAGGCGCTCCAGCTGCCCCATGTCAGCTGTGGTCACACCCCCAACCACTGCGTAGTGGCTGTTGCGGAAGGCCACATCCTCTGTAGACTTCGATGCGATGACAAAGGCACCGAGGGCAAGGCGGAACACGTTGTGCCAAGTCAGCGGCAGGTGCTCGTCGCACATGCGCTGGATCAAGATGTACATTGCGATCACTGTTGCCCCTGTGGCGTTGCACAGCACCTTAAGCCGCCCGATGTAGTCAGCGAGGTGGAGGGTGGGGATGCCGCTGTCGAACTGCGTCAGGATGCGGCCCCGCGACTCGTTTGCGTTGCAGATCTTCGTCAGAGCATCCGCCACAGTCTGCGTCGCGAACTGGTCAACAACCTGGAGGGTGTGCATCTTGGAGGCGGCGCGGGGGGGGGTAGGCGGGGGGAGAAAAGAAGACGGTTTCGGTTGGTTCTGAGTTCAAAGTAGAAAAAGAAAATACACAAAATATGTGGGAATAATCAAGAAGAAGAAGAAAGTAAGGCGCAGGGGGGGGGGGGGGGGGTGGGGTGGGTGGGTGGGTATGAAAGATATAGAGCTTTCGAAGGATAGAGAGAGAGAGATAAGCGGTTGCTGCAGGGGCAGGGCAGGGCGGCTTTTTCGCGTCAGGGCAGAAGGAAGTCAAACGCTGGCTGCAAGACACAGCTGTTGGTTTTTGTCCCTCCCTTTTTCTGGTTGCCTGTCCCTAGTTCTGTTCTGCGCCCTGCACTGGGTGCCCTGCTATTCCGAGAAGAAGAAGACGGGGGTTGCTTTGTCTTTGGACTTCCCTCCTGGGAAGGATGGGGGGGGGGTACAAAAGCAAGTGGGCAAACTCAGCTAATTGCTGCTATGCACAAAGTGTATGTGTGCTTGCTGAGTTGCTGGGGAGAGTCGTGTGCACAGTGGTCGCTTGAGAGGCGGTTGTGTCGACACTTGTATCTCTGTGGTGGGTGGTGGGTGGTGGAGTACGATGACCAGTGGCTCAGGTCATGATAGGCAACAGCTGCAAACAATGTAAAATGGGGGGAGGGGGTGGTCTTCCGGCACGGCACCATATTGTGGTACAAGACAAACACTGCGTTTTGAGACAACTCATCTACGGGGTTAGATCATCAGCTGACAGCGGCTGGAACGAATGGGTCGCAGGCAGCGTCGCGTCATACGCCGGCGAGTTAGGCCCGCTGTCTTCCGACGAATACTCTGTGTAGGCGCCTGACTGCCTGATCGACTTCCCGAGCGTTGCAGCCTGTGTGACGCCCATCTCTGCAGCCTTATCCAGCAGCGACAGCCCGGAGGCCTTGTTGTGCTTGCAGCCCTCCCCACAGAGCTCACAGAGGGCCAGGCGGAAGGTGGCAGGGACGTACCCTAGGTCCGACGCCTTGCGCCACCATCTGACCGCCTCCTTGAGGTTCTGCCGCACACCATCGCCTTTGAAGAGACACGACGCAAGGTTGTGCATCGCCACCGGAAGCTGCCGAGCAGCAGCCTTGCGGTACCAATGCACCGCCATCTTGGTGTGCTTCGGGACACCCAACCCATGCTCGAAACACACCCCAAGCACATTCTGCGCCCCGCTGTGCGGCACCACGGATGAATCCGCCACCCTCCAAAACAGCTGCGCCGCAGCCTGGTGATCCTCCTCCACGAAGGTCCCGAAGAGATACTGCAACCCGAGGGAGAACTGCGACTCTAGCAGCTGCCCTACCACGCCGCCTGCTACCTCGCCACGGAGGCCGCCTGTAAATGGCCGCGGGATGACGTGAGTCACACCGAGGGCAGACTCCGGCGCATGCCACCCATTGGCCCGCACATTCTCAATCCCAAGTATATCCGGCACGTTGGACCGCTGCTGCTCCGACGCCTCGCTGAGCGGCGCAGGCGGCAGCACGATACGGACCACCCTCCTGGGGGTGCCCGGCTCACTCTCCCTCTCCAGGTGCTCCTTCGCCCGCCCCTCTATCACGGCATACTCCTGCTCCCGCACCTCGAGCGCCCGCAGCGCCCGGATCACAGCAGTCCGCCCCGAGTCGGCCAGCCCCTTCTCCGCTATCACCTTCAGCACCAGCTCCGTCTCGGCATGCTGGTTGCGCTCGCTCAGCAGCTGCATCACCTGCTCCTCGCCTTGGAAGACCCACTCTGCGAGGGAGCGGAGTTTTTTATCCGACTCTTCGTGGCCTGCACGGCCCGCCTGCCTCCAGAGGTCCATCGCGGCGCGCGTGTCGACATCCACCCCCTCCCCTGTGAAGAGGCAGCACGCAAGGTTGTGCATCGCAGCCACACACCCCTGGTTGCAGGCATGCCGCAGCCACGCCACCCCGCCCCGGATGTCCTGCCGCACCTTCTCCCCGTGCAGCAGGCACAGCGCGAGGGAGTTCTGCGCCTCCACATGCCCCGCGAGGGCCGCCTCACGCACCCAGGCGACACCCTCCGCCATGTCCTTCTGAAAGGCGCCGTCGAACCCACGCAGCCTGTCGGGTAGCTGGCCCTGCCAGAAGGGCCACGCATCCTCCCGGGATATGCTGGTGTCCACCACCGCCATGTTCGTGAAATACTTCGTTTCGCTGTAAGACGAAGAGTGCGACATGGTGTCATCCCGATCCGCAGCGGCATGCACAGGCCCCGCAAAGACACACATCCCGAGGCGGTGCTGCGCGTCGGGGTGCCCCTGCGTCGCAGCCTGCCTGAAGAACAGCAGCGCCCCATGCAGGTCCCTCTCCAGCAGGTGCATCCCCAGGGCGTGCTGCGCCTTGGCGTGACCCTGGGCTGCGCTCCGCCGCAGCCACGCCGCACCCTCCTCCTCGTCACCCGCGGCGCCGACGTCTGCCTCACCCTGCCCCCCCAGCAGCAGCGCGCCCAGGCGGTACTGCGCACCGGCATGCCCTTTGGAGGCTGCGAAGCGGAGGCGGCGCAGCGCGGCGCGGAGGTCGTGCACCCCCGGCACCCTCGGGAGGGTGTGGGTGTAGCCGGTGAGGACGCATCCGATGTTGAAGGAGCTTGCCGCGCAGCCCAGGGAGGCTGCCACCTTGAAGTGATCCAGCGCAGCGCGTGGGTCGGCAGGGGTGCCGCCGCGGTCTGCGAGGCGGAGGATGCCCAGCATGTTGAGGGCGCTGGCGTCCTGCCCCTTTGCAGCCCTCCGCAGCCACCGCTCGCATTCCTTGAAGTCGCATGCGGTGCCCATGCCAAGGTAGAGGCGGAGTGCGAAGAAGAGCTGGTGTGCGGCTGTGCCCTCGGCGTTGAGGATGCGTCTCTCGATGCGGGACATCACCTTCCGGAGGGCGTGCGGCGTTGCGACGCGCATCTGCGCCGTGGCGTTGGTGTGGGGCTCCGGGGCGGTGCGGACCCACCCCGTGAGGGACTGCGGGGCGGAGTGGTCATCCCGGATGTCCGCAACCAGGACCGACACGCTGGCCTCCAGGAGGAACCCCTCCCTGTCGTTCTCTTCGGTGAAGGCGGCGGAGATGCGGTCCCAAGAGAGCCCCGCTTCGGCCTGCAGGGCGCGGCGTTCGGAGGCTTCTTCCTTCTCCTGGGCACGGCGTGAGTCTGCGCGCCACGCAGGCTCGACGTCGTCATACGGGAGTGCGTTGACGGGGTATGGGCACTCCTCGAATTTCACAGAGAGCTTCGATGTGTCGGATGCGAGGCCCAGGACAGTCCCGAGGGAGCCCGCGTAGATCAGGGGTTGGAAGTTTTCAGAGGTCTGCCCTTGGGGGGCGAAGTAGAGGCTGCGGACGGCTTCGACGCGGAGGCCGACCTTCCATGTCGCCATGGGTTGGACGTCGCTGCGGAAGACATTGAGGTTGGTCCGGAGGGTGTCAAATCGGACTGCGATGCGCTTACCGCTGTGGGCAGAGCCCATGACACACCCGTGGGTGCCGCTCAGCACCACCACCCGGCCCTCCACATCCAAGTGGCGGCAGCATCGTACCTCCTGTCCCACAGCCAGGCCCAGCACGAAGCGTGATCGCGGCGGAGAAGACGGTGCAGGTGTCTCAGGCATGAGGCTGCCTACGGCATCCCGCCTGAAGTGGAGGGGGTGGGGCGTGTCGACACGGTGGAAGGTGGAAGGTAAATCATTTGGTGAGTGCAAGCCTCACAATACACACACACCTCCAGCAAAAATAAATGCATGCCCTTCCTTGCAGCCTACTACACCAGGTGCGCTGCACAGGGGGGGGGGGGGGGGTGGGAGGGCGAGGGAGCCCTTCATCCCCTACATTCCTCAGCTCCGCTCTCCCGAATCGCCTCTGTCTGACTCTCTCACCTCCCCCCCCCCCTCTCCTGCTCCTCCCCTCTCTCTCTCTCTTCTGCAATCTGAACACCACTGCCTCCTCCTTCATCACACCCACCTCCTACCACTCTCCCTCTCACCCTTTACCGCCCCTGCAGAGCTGCGTCATACTTCTGCGAGAATTCCACAGTCGGCTTGGGGCCACGCTGCAGCAGCAGCGCACGGAGCCTCCGAATCGCCCCACGATTCCCGAGGGCCTTGTGGAACTGCAGGGCAGCTGTGTATAGAGGCGCGTGGAGGGGGTAGCTGGTGACAGCCTTTCTGAAGACAGAATCGACGAGGTGTGTCTCACTGCGGCGGGGGTTCGCTGCCTTCGCCTCAAGGTAGAAGGAGAAGACGCCTGCAGGGGGCTGTGTGACAGAGCTGCCTAGCGTGCCGAACAGTGCATCAGCCCTCTCAGGACATATCACAGCGCACTGCCGCATGAGGGCGTTCTGCAGCCTGGGATTGACAAGGAGCCCCCTCTCCTGCACCCAGCGGTACACCGCATCGAAATGCGCCTCCACCGTCGCACTGCGCAGCAGCAGGGCGTAGGTGACCCAGTCAGGCGACAGATCAATCCTCTCCGCAACCTGCTTCACCACCCTGCAGTTGGCATCAAACCCCGAGGCAGCACCGGATGCTCCTGAGATAAGCGCATTCAGGTGGAACACCGTTGCGGAGATACCGGAATCGAGCATCTGCTCCAGAAGCCTCAGCCTAAGCTTGACATCGGGCAGAGCCGCCATCACAGTGCAGTAGGTGTATTGGTCGAGCTGCACCGGAGGGGTGCACCTCCCCATCCGCTGCACCACGTGGAGGAGCCCGTCGCTGTTCTTCGCATTTTTATATGCGACCATCAGGGCGGACCATACGATGATGGTTAGCGGGATGCCGTGCCTCTCTGCCTGGGCCATCAGGGCTTCGGCGTGGTGTGTCAGGCCCAGCACAGCGTAGAACGACATCATGGCCCTCAGGGTGTGCCTCCCCAGAAGAGGCGAGTCGCGGAGAAGGGTTCGGTAGGTCGCTTCAAACTCCAGCCGCAGCAGCCTCGCATCGCTGCTCTTCATTGGAACATTCCGCGCCCGGGGTAAAAACCTCCGCAGGGACCGCGCCACAACCTGGTCGGTAAGGCGCGCCTTATCGCCCACCACCGCAACCCGTGGCGCAGCGTCCTGCACCCCCAGGCTGGACAGCGAGGGGTGGTCTTCCGCTTTTAGGAGGGGGGCTCCGGTGCCTAGGCGGGCCCTGTTGTGGTCTTCCACCAGGTGTGGCCACTGCAAACCCGCAAACCCGTCCTCCAACGCCTCCCCGGCGGGGGCGGGAGGGCCGCGGGCGGCGGCGGGGTGGTGGTGGTGTGCAGCGGTGAACGCCTTGCCAAGGGCGGCGTCGACCTCGCTGGGGGACAGCACGGTCAGGCGCCTGGACTGCGCTGCAGGGGGGCTGGGGTGGGGGTGGGGGTGGGCGCGGCTCGGGCCGCGGCGCGGTAGCGCAGCGAGGCGGTGTGCCATGGGGAAGGAGGCAGGGAGGGAGAGAGAGAGGGGGGGGGGGGGCGGAAGGTTAGGGTGGGGGCGGGTGCCCTTGATGCGATGCGTCTGCCACGGCGGCGTGCATCCAGTGTTGGATGAAAGGGGGGGGGGAGGTGGGAACTAATGCAGCCGGGGGTTGGAGGGGAGGTGGGGGGGGGGGGGGGGGGGGGGGAGGGGTCACCACGGACTAGTCGGGCAGTGACGGGTGGGGTCGACTAGTCGGGACGACGGGTGAAAACTCGACAGGCGGCACCCGTCGACTCGACGGGCCCACCCGTCGAGTCGACGGGTGGCACCCGTCGACTCGACGGGTGAACCTGCTGAAACGACGGGTGTTCCAGCCATTTCCTGTTGATATGGGCCAATTTCCATTGAAAACTAGGGGAGTACCTTGCATGGCATCAGGTTATTTTTCACGCCGAGCTATCTTCCCTGCACAGACCCACCCCCCCATTACTTTCCATTTACAATTCCTACTTGATGGGGCCTCAAGTGCATGTGCGACGGCTGTTCTCGTGGATTTTCATTGTTCGAGGGATCTTGACTCTGACAAACTGTGTCAGTTTGACAGAGCAACCTACTTCATGAAGGTGATCACTTTTCTGCCAGGCAAATTTTCGCCCCAGCCCCCAACCCTTGCACAACCCACAAGGCAGTCTCCAAGATACCGTACCCTCATCACCACCCAGGCCAAGATACCCCAAGATACCATCATCACCACCCAGGCCACCCAGACGAGCCACACCAATCAATGCCAGCGGCAAAGCGTACTGCAGCGCAGGCCCTCGCCAGCGCTGTGGACATGACGGTGTTTGTACGTGCTTGGATCAACACGTACGTTGTCGAGCGTGATGCTGATGGGTTGAGCCACATGACCCTGAAGCAGCTTCTCGGCAAGCTGACGGATACTACCATCAAGTCGACTGATCCCATCATCAGTCTTGCCCTGTACAAAAAGTATGAGAAGCTGGGGGGTGGGGTGATCAGCAAGTCGACCGCGCTGAAGGATGGTCGCACGATGTACGCTGCCCGTGTCAATAGCGGGTCAGACATCGAGTTTGTCGGGTTGGGCCTCCGGAAGAGCAACGGGAAGGACCACCCGACAGGGCTCAAGGAGATGGCCGACGCCTGCCCCGCGGCACCTATCGGTACCGCTGCAGCTATGGTGAAGCTGTACGAGGCGGAGAAGAAACAGGCACAGAAGACCCAGCAGAAGACCGGGCCACCGAAGGCCAACAAGGTGGCCTACCCCCAGTTCTCGGGGGCTCGCAAGAAGGAGGGCGCCAACCTGTACTACGCCTTCGCAGTGGAGGTGGGGTTTGCGCAGCTCCTCAGCTGTTCCCAGAACGGCCACCAGGTGACGCTCTCGTGGACACGCCTGCGGAAGACTAATGATCTTCCGAAGGGCGAGTACTCCACGGTCCTCATCATCCCGCCAGAGTGCCTGCTCAATCTGCAGGTCAAGGCAGAGGCGCGTGATGAGGACGGCATCATTTCCGTCAAGTGTCCGTTGCTGACCAAGCAAGGTTCAGCAATGGACACGACAGCAAGTGATGGCAGCAAGTGGAAGCTGCTGATGGGGGACGATGATGATGATGAAGAAGATGGTGGGGATGAGGGCACCGAAGATGATGGTGGAGACGGCAGTGATGGCGGGGATGCCAACGCCGACACCATCGGCGACTCCACGCCGACCGTGTTCCACAGTGCAGACCTTTGAGCGAGCCAGGAGGAGAGAAACATGATGCATCAGCGAAATACTGACAGCCCCAAGCCCCTGACCTCTGACCCTGGTAAATGATCACTTGTGCCTTTTTCTCTACGGTTTCAACATTTGGGTATCAACTAGCCACTATCAAAGCTGCACTCACTCTTCCATTGCAGGAGGCACCATGCCGGTCGAGGAGGATATCCGCCTGGCCCTGGTGGGAGAAGGCCTGCGTGAGCACAGGTTCGATGCTCAGCTGTCTGGCCGCAAGTGTGGGGAGATGTCGAAAGCGTTGCGTCAGAAGGTGGCGGAGGCCGGGGAGAAACCCCCTCAACTCGGGCTCTCGCGAAAAACTGTCGCGAAGAAGGAAACCCCTCTGCGCGAAGAGGCTGAATACCGAAAGGGAAACCTGCGCGCGACGCTTTGCCACATCATTGATACATACCAGTTTCAGGTCGACAGCCCATTGGTAGTGATCTCGGCGGACGGGTACAACCCGGGATCTGGGAGCAGAACGTCGCGGGAACGGCTGGCCGTAGGCATTTTCGACGGTGCCTTCGCAACACGGTTGGTGACAGTTGCCGATAAGCAGAAGGACGAGTACAGAACGTGGTTCACGTTCAACTTCCTGAAGCAAATCGCAAGAGTGCAGAGAGGGGTTTTCGAAAAGGCGAACGTGATGTTTCGGCTCGCCGGCTTTAGGGTAGCAGGGGACCATCTTGAGCTGTGGTCGGCATTTAGTAAGATGGGGTCATCTTCGCACAGGAGCGCGTTTTGTACCACACCACGAAATGACTGGTTGAAACAGCTCCACGCCTGCCACAGGGCTAGCATCCAGGAACTTCATGAAGCTGGGTTTGAGAGCCTGTACGCAGGGGTGTTCACCTCCACAGCGTACACGATCACACCCCCCCTGCACGACATAAAAGGGGTCATCGCAATACTCGCAGAGATCTTGCCTGACGGACCTGCCGTGCAGAAGGCTGTCCTTGGCAGCTCAACGTGTTCCAACATGACGGGAAACCAGGCCAGAGATGTTCTGAGTCGCTTACTCACCATTACCAAGACGAAGGGGGTGCAGCATCTACTCTGTATTGCAATGGAAATGCTTGTGCATTTCCGCTACAACGACATCCCCATCAAGTACCACCAGGAGGGAAAGTGCGCGAAAGAGTTCATCTTCTCGCTCATCGCAATGCACATCCTTGTGTTTGTCCTGGAGTGGGTGTCACCTGGGAGAACATCCGAGGGGCGTGGTGTTACATATATCCATTCGATGAGCCACTGGTTTGATCCAGAAGATGCACACCCCCTCGCCCTGAGTGACGAGGAACTGGAGAGGGGGAATGGCGTCTCCAAACGCCATGCCCTGAGGGTGACATCGCAGCAGACCGCCGAACGGGACCTGCTGCTCTTCGAAATGCAGAGGACCAAAGGCAAGGGGTGCGGCCTGCTGGACCAACCGAGCACCCCGACCCTCCTGAAGTTCGGCGCGATAAAGCTTTGCTGCTGTGTCACTGCGAGGAACGCTTGTTGGAAGGGAGCAACGGCAGCACTGCAGCGGAGACTCGAGTCCCTCGGCCTTGGATCTCACGTCACAAAAAGGGGGCGATGGGGCCAACAATTTCTGGGCGACCCGGAAAACACCACTCCAAAGGCAACGCTGCTCGCATGCATCTGCAAGTCCAAATCCTGGGGCAACAGCGAGGATGTGCCAGAAGTGCCAGAACCAACGCCATCCGGTACAGTGCCTGTGCAGCAGCATATCTGCATTGTGTGCTCCAAAGTTGTCCACACGAGAGAAGCACTGTTTGCGCATTATGATGCTGCACATCGGCCACAAAACAACGCGCCGTGTCAGACTTGCACTGTCACATGCCAGGAGTGCGGCAAACGGACAAAATTGAAGGGACTGAGCCAGCACTACCTCAGTCACCATTCGCGCGTGCTGACACAAAAGCGTTGCTGTGTTTGTTTCGAGCTCTTTAAAACCACTGTAAAGCGCGACGAGCACATGAGATCCGCGCACCCGTAAGTGAGGGGGGGGGGGTGTTTGGCAGTTCAGGTACGTAGGTGATTTTGTTTGTCCTCGAGAGCGGGGTGACGTCGTGGGAGGGAGTTGTTTTGAGGCCCCACCCCCAGGCCCCCTGCCCACCTGGATGGCTCACCCCCCTCCTGGTGGTCCACCGGTGGGCAGCCCCTTCACCAAAGGGAACCAAAGGAATTGTAAATGGAAAGTAATGGGGGGGTGGGTCTGTGCAGGGAAGATGGCTCGGCGTGAAAAATAACCTGATGCCATGCAAGGTACTCCCCTAGTTTTCAATGGAAATGGCTGGAACACCCGTCGTTTCAGCAGGTTCACCCGTCGTGCCGACGGGTCCACCCGTCGAGTCGACGGGTGGCACCCGTCGACTCGACGGGTGGACCCGTCGTTTCACCCGTCGTCATTTCACCCGTCGTCCCGACTAGTCGTCCGGGCGACTAGTCCGTGGTGGTAGAACGTAAAGGGGCAAAGAGAAGATATGAAGCTGGTGAAGAAAAGGCAAATGTATAGATGAACCACCACAACCCCCCCCCCTCCCTCCCTCCCTCCCTGCTTCGTCCAACAGCAGTTGGAAGAAGGGGAGGTGTGTATATGTGTGTCTGCGGGTGGGGTGGAAAGACAAAGGGGAATGGGGGAGGGGGGAGAAGGGGCCTGCAGTGGTGTGTTGGGCTTGCGGATGGCGCCAAATGCATGCTGCGCATCAAAATCATCTTTGTGGAGGGAGGGGAGGGGAAGGGAGGGGAGGTGAGTGGGGAGGGGAGGGGGGGGGGGCAGTGTGACCGCATCACGCATCCTGCAGATGTGTTATTAACTATAGTTGTTTGCTTCACTGCGCTTCGCTTTCGGGGGGGATGAGGGGGGGGGGGGTGGGGGAAGACGGGCAGGGGTGGGGGGGATTTCATGTTGTATTTTGTACCACTAATTCCATCCCCCCCCTCCCCCCTCTCTTTGTGCCAGCGGTTTGTTTTTTTCCCGGGAGATGACGGACAAAGGGTGGTGTGCGGCATGACCAGGTTGTTTCGATAACCAACAAAGACTTGGCATGTTGGAGACGACGTAACCTTTTGGGGGTTGGCGTTGCCTTCTGTCTTTTGGTGGCGTGGCTATGTTCCTCGTTGTCCCTCTATCGGAGACCACATAAAGACGGCCCCAATACACTGGCATTATCAGGCCAAAACCATCACCACCCCCCCCTCCCCCACAGTTTTTCAGTGGCAGGCATGTCGCTAAGCGTCGACCGTCGACCCAGTGATTTTGGGTTTCCCCCCCCATAAAAAAGCGTCGACCCAGCGTCGACCCAGTGGACTGGGTTGACGCTTGGTCGAGGCTTGGAGCGTCGACCTAGTGGAACTGGGTTGCCATTCAAGCCTGGACCAAGCGTCAACCCATTTATTACACTGGGTCGACGCTAACCTAGCGTTGGCCCGGTTACACTGGGTCGACGCTCACCAAGCGTCGACCAAGCGTCAACCCACTTTCACTGGGTCGACGTCGAAGAGAGTATGGTTTTGCAGGAACAGATGCTCACTACCGTGGCCTCCGGCGGCTGGGGGGCTCCGCCCCCCAGACCCCCCTGTGGCGTATGTCTCGTACTCAAGTCATTCGATTCCCATCAGGTCAGGGAATCCACCCACTCCAGTAGCCTCAGGAGGACGCAGCCAACTCACACAGAATCTGTACGCCCACAATGAACAGATGCTCACTACCGTGGCCTCCGGCGGATGGGGGGCTCTGCCCCCCAGACCCCCCATCTCGCGTGCCCGTCTAGTAACCAAGTCCTTGCGCTTTGACGGCCGTGACATATCAGGGGGCAGCGTCGAAATCATGGTCCCGAAAGCCATTTTTTGGTTTCCTCCGGCACCCGACGGCGCGAGCGGGAGAGGAACCACGGAAGGAACCCAGCGCCTCACACCGTGCCCACCTAGTGGTCCACCGATGGGAAAATTCAAAATTTGGCAACACGAGCGCGCGCGAAGCGCGCGCGAGAAAAATTGACCCCTAGTGTTTTCCCCCCTGATCCCCCCCCAAAACAGGAGCGTCAACCCACCAAATCTCCAAAATCGAAAAGTTAGCGACAGGCCTGTTTCAGTGGGGATTCCTCCCACTGCACCGTCTTCATCATTCGGGAAACTCTTCCCGTCTGACTTCTGAGCACCGCATTGCGGCATGACTCCAACATGCCAACGCCATGCGAGCTTCTCTTTTTTGCGAAACATTATCCATCTCCAGGAAATGCACACCATCCCCCCGAAACGCCCCACCCCCCACCCGCCAGAACGCACCAAACGGCCACACTGGGCATTGCGGCATCACAACTCCTGTCATTACTTTCTCCCCCGGTTTGTCCCGTGGGCAATACAGAGCCTGTGTGAGGGCCGAGATTCCCCACCGAGTTACACTAAAAAAAAGCGTGGTTTTCGCTTTGCTTTGTTATCAAACATAATGACGACCCGTGATGCCACAACCCCGCTCCGTGCCGTGGTATGATTCGTTCAACACCGTGCGCACAGTTTACCTCTTTGTCTTGTCCATGGCGGCCGTTTCCCTTGTTTGCTTTTTTTTCTCTTTTAGCACGACCCAACCATCCCTTCAGGGCGAGGATCCAACACCACAAAGACAGTCTTCACAGCATGGCATTCACCTTCTTCTTTCCTCCCCTTCTCCTCTCCTCCCCACCCCCCCCCCGCCTCTGTTTAACCATCGAACTTCTTCCCCGCCCCCGGGTCGCTGTGTACTACGCGTTCGTAGTATTGGCCCCACCTTTCCCCCGTTTTTTCCCGCGGAACAACGGTCAAAAAAGAAACGTCTAGCAACGGGGTGGGAGGGGGTGGATGGGAGGGTGAGGTGAGAAACGAAAATATGGGATCGGGGAGAAACGGGGATGGATGAAGCTACGGGGATTAACAAAAGAAAGCCAGGGGGGGGGGGGGGGGGGCTGGTGCGATGAGGTGCGAGCGAGAGACAGAGAAGAGAGAGATGACTAAAACAGAGACAAAATACTATGCGGGTTTGCGTGTGGTGAGGAGAACGAACTCCCCACAGACAGAGCGGCGATATAGCTTCGGCATGAGGTGTGAAATGTCGGTTCGAATGTCAGAAGGAGAAAACGAGATGTCTGCAAACAAAGAAGTTTGCAGTGTGTGCACACATCACCTGCATTGCCGTGCCTTGAAGCAGGAAGAGGAAGAAGAAGAATACAGAGAACATTGAATTTGCCCCATTAAAGTGTCACTTTTGCACGGAGGTGAAGCTGTGCCCAAGTGGTGGCGAGAATATCTCTTCGTACAACGCAATGCGTATGGATTGCGCGGGTTCTTGTCACACAAAGAAAATATTTCGCAAAAAAAAAAGAAGAAAGGAAACGATAACATTCCTTGCACCGAAAGGAGAGAGGCGCGCGCAACACACACATATTACAGACGGCAGAGAAAAGCGATGGAGAAAAAAAATATCGGATTGCAACCACAGCGTTTCCGCGGAAGAATTCGATCTGTTGGTTTGCTACATTCTGTTTTTTTTGTTTCTTTTTGCCAAAAGGGAAACAAAATACCCACAGACACAGTCAACCGGGGGGTGCCTCACCCGACACCTGCCAGAGCAGGGCACGATGCGTGTGTATGTGCGTTACATCATCTTTTTTTTGGTCAGATCGCTTTCTCGAGTTTTTTTCCAGGCAAACTTTCACGCACAACCCCCCCCTCCAACACCTGCACACACACAGAACAAACGCAAATCAACCCCAGACAACGGGTGGGGAAGGAGGGGGCATGTGGTCGTAGGGGTCACAGGCGGAAGGGATAAAGCTTCCGTATCTCACTGAGGAAAGTGGGGAGGGGGGGGCGGGGTGGTGGTGGTGGTGGTGGGGAGTTTGGGCGTAGGGATCGTGAAAACAATAAAGAGGGGGGGGGGGTTTGTCAGGCCTCTGGCTAATTCTGGGGCCGGACTTAACGTTGGGCCGGAGGGGGGGGGGGGGGGGGGGCCCTACCCTACCCTACCCTACCCTACCCTACAGCACGTCGGGGGTACCCACAACCCGACCCAACCCTACCCTAGGGTGAGGGTTGGGTACCCATAACCCGACCCAACACGACCCTACCCAACCCAGGGGTCAGGGCCAGGGGTGATCCGAGACCCAACCCAACCCAAGGGTTAGGGTCAGGGTTGACCCCAGACCCTACCCAACCCTAGGGTAAGGGTCAGGGTTGACCCTAGACCCTACCCAACCCTAGGGTTAGGGTTAGGGTTAACCCTTGACCCAACCCTAGGGATAGGGTTAGGGTTGACCCTAGACCCTACCCTAACCCTAGGGTTAGGGTCAGGGTTAACCCTAGACCCTACCCTAACCCTAGGGTTAGGGTTAACCCTTGACCCAACCCTAGGGTTAGGGTCAGGGTTGACCCCAGACCCTACCCAACCCTAGGGTTAGGGTCAGGGTTAACCCTTGACCCAACCCTAGGGTTAGGGTCAGGGTTGACCCCAGACCCTACCCAACCCTAGGGTTAGGGTCAGGGTTAACCCTTGACCCAACCCTAGGGTTAGGGTCAGGGTTGACCCCAGACCCTACCCAACCCTAGGGTTAGGGTTAGGGTAAACCCTTGACCCAACCCTAGGGTTAGGGTCAGGGTTGACCCCAGACCCTACCCAACCCTAGGGTAAGGGTCAGGGTTGACCCTAGACCCTACCCAACCCTAGGGTTAGGGTTAGGGTTAACCCTTGACCCAACCCTAGGGATAGGGTTAGGGTTGACCCTAGACCCTACCCTAACCCTAGGGTTAGGGTCAGGGTTAACCCTAGACCCTACCCTAACCCTAGGGTTAGGGTTAACCCTTGACCCAACCCTAGGGTTAGGGTCAGGGTTGACCCCAGACCCTACCCAACCCTAGGGTTAGGGTTAGGGTAAACCCTTGACCCAACCCTAGGGTTAGGGTCAGGGTTGACCCCAGACCCTACCCAACCCTAGGGTAAGGGTCAGGGTTGACCCTAGACCCTACCCAACCCTCGGGTTAGGGTCAGGGTTGACCCTAGACCCTACCCTAACCCTAGGGTTAGGGTCAGGGTTAACCCTAGACCCTACCCAACCCTAGGGTTAGGGTTAACCCTTGACCCAACCCTAGGGTTAGGGTCAGGGTTGACCCTAGACCCTACCCTAGGGTTAGGGTAGGGTATAGGGTTAACCCCAACCCTGATCCGAGGGTTGGGTCGGGTCTAGGGTTCACCCTGACCCAAACCCGAACCCTAGGGTAGGGTTGGGTCTAGGGTGAACCCTAACCCTAGGGTCGGGCAGGGTCTTGGGTTAACCCCCAACCCTAACCCTCGGGTTGGGTAGGGTATAGGGTTAACCCTAACCCTAACCCTAGGGTAGGGTTGGGTATAGGGTTAACCCTAACCCTAACCCTAGGGTTGGGTTGGGTCTAGGGTTAACCCTGACCCTAACCCTAGGGTTGGGTAGGGTATAGGGTTAACCCCAACCCTAACCCTAGGGTTGGGTTGGGTCTAGGGTTAACCCGAACCCTAACCCTAGGGTAGGGTTGGGTGTAGGGTTGGGTTGGGTATAGGGTTAACCCCAACCCTGATCCGAGGGTTGGGTCGGGTCTAGGGTTCACCCTGACCCAAACCCGAACCCTAGGGTAGGGTTGGGTCTTGGGTTAACCCTAACCCTAGGGTTGGGTTGGGTATAGGGTTAACCCTAACCCTAGGGTGAGGGTAGGGTATAGGGTTAACCCCAACCCTAACCCTAGGGTTGGGTAGGGTATAGGGTTAACCCTAACCCTAGGGTAGGGTTGGGTCTTGGGTTAACCCTAACCCTAACCCTAGGGTAGGGTTGGGTATAGGGTTAACCCTAACCCTAACCCTAGGGTTGGGTGGGGTATAGGGTTAACCCTAACCCTAGGGTTGGGTTGGGTCTAGGGTTAACCCTGACCCTAACCCTAGGGTTGGGTAGGGTATAGGGTTAACCCCAACCCTAACCCTAGGGTTGGGTTGGGTCTAGGGTTAACCCTGACCCTAACCCTAGGGTTGGGTTGGGTCTAGGGTTAACCCTGACCCTAACCCTAGGGTTGGGTAGGGTGTAGGGTTAACCCTAACCCTAGGGTTGGGTTGGGTTAACCCTAACCCTAGGGTTGGGTTGGGTCTAGGGTTAACCCTGACCCTAACCCTAGGGTTGGGTAGGGTATAGGGTTAACCCCAACCCTAACCCTAGGGTTGGGTTGGGTCTAGGGTTAACCCTAACCCTAACCCTAGGGTAGGGTTGGGTGTAGGGTTGGGTTGGGTATAGGGTTAACCCTGACCCTAACCCTAGGGTAGGGTCTAGGGTTAACCCTAACCCTAGGGTAGGGTTGGGTCTAGGGTTAACCCTGACCCTAACCCTAGGGTAGGGTTGGGTGTAGGGTTGGGTTGGGTATAGGGTTAACCCTGACCCTAACCCTAGGGTAGGGTCTAGGGTTAACCCCAACCCTAACCCTAGGGTTGGGTAGGGTGTAGGGTTAACCCTGACCCTAACCCTAGGGTTGGGTAGGGTATAGGGTTAACCCTGACCCTAACCCTAGGGTAGGGTCTAGGGTTAACCCCAACCCCAACCCTAGGGTTGGGTAGGGTGTAGGGTTAACCCTCACCCTAACCCTAGGGTTGGGTAGGGTATAGGGTTAACCCTAACCCTAGGGTGAGGGTAGGGTCTGGAGTTAACCCCAACCCCAACCCTAGGGTTGGGTAGGGTCTAGGGTCACCCGTAACCCTCGAAATCGGGCCCAAATCGCCAAAATGGGCACCCCTCGAAAAAAAAATTCGAAAAGGTCCCCCTACCCACACCTGGAAATTACCAAAAAATCTGGGACCCCGGCGGCCCCAACCCTAGGGTAGGGTACACGGTGGGATCTTGTAAATTTTACATGTATAACTACAAGTATATACATGTATTATACATGTATAATACTTGCATGTCAACTATTATACATGTATAATACATGTATATGCCTGAAATATACATGTAAAATACATGTATATCAAGTAAAAATACAAGTATAATACTTGCATGTCAACTATTATACATGTATTTTTACTTGATATACATGTATTTTACATGTATATTTCAGGCATATACATGTATTATACATGTAGTTATACATGTAAAATTTACAAGATCCCACCGTGTAGGGTAGCCCCCCCCCCCCCCTCCCCCCCCCGGCACGGAGAAACTTAACGTTCGACCCGAATTAGCCAGAGGCCTGGGGTTTGTGCGCCAAAAACACGGGGGGGGATGAAGGTAAAATAAAAGGCGAAAAGGGGGGGGGGGGCGATGAAGGGAAGATGGTCTTGGAAGACACAGCAAAAAAAACAAAATCACCGTGGGTTCTTACATACATGACAGGCAAATTGTTGGAGCAACTCATGCCCGTCGGGAAGACAGGGTCAGCCTGGATGGCAGGTGCAGCAATGCTGAACTCATATCTAAGAAAAATGTGCCTTTGCTCTGTGAAAAGTGAAACCTCCCCCCCCCCCTCTCCCCGCCCTCCGCACTCTGCGAAAAGCGGGGCACACCACCGAATGGGCGGGGGGTTCGAAACAAGGGTTTCCGGGATGCAATGTTTGTATTGAGGGAGACAGCGGGGAGTGTGCTATTTCACGCGGGGGGTGGCCGCCTTTCTGACCCACTCTCGGATGCGGGCGTGCGGAGGGTTGTGTGAGCCCCGTGTCGGGAGGAGGAAGAGATCTTCACTCGGGAGACCAACACGGCACTCATTGCGGGTCCCAATTGCCTACCAATTGGCCCCCCTTCCCTCTCCAGTCAGAAAGGCCTGTCCACCGCCACCGCCACCTGTTTCCTCGTTGTGGTTTTCAACTCAGTTCCCGCCCCTCCTCCCCCCGCCCCGCCCCACTACTTCCACGTAGTCTTGGCTGTATGCTTTTTTTTGGCAAAATTTCTGCTTGAGGTGGCGGGGGGGGGGGGGCGGGGGATGCCGCTATTCGATGGGGATTGGGGCAGAATACCCGGCAATAATAACGAAAAAAATAACCGCGCAAAAAAATCCGTGAAGCAAATAACTGGGGAGGGTATGGTGGGGGAGGGGGGGGGTGGGGTAGTGGTGGTGGGGGGGGGGGGGGGGTGAAAACAATTGTCGAAGAAGAATACAGGTTCTCCACCAAACGCTCCGATCAAAGCAACAAAAAATATCAGGGGGGGGGGGGGGGGTAGGGGGGGTCAAATGCCACCCTTTTACGTGGACAAACACGATTTTTCAAAAAACCGGCGCAGAGGCCCCAAAGCCCCCGTAAACCCTCCAAACCCCCCCAGATCGGTCCGGAAACCCATCGAACCCCACTTTTCCACCATTCCGGGCACCTCAGGTGCCCGAATTGGGGTACCTAAATTTTGTGCCACCGTTTGGTACCGGACAGTGCCACTGTGTGGGAGGTTGGAAAAGAAAATGCCCCAACACACCACATCTGAGGGTTGCAATGCATGTTGCTTGCCAACCACGTCATCCGGTGGGTGTCAGGCGCTATGTAGGTGGCATTAGCCAGGTCTTCGATGAGTTCTGGCTTGTATATGTACCTCCCTGCCACCATGCACCGGGAGGCTGCCTGTAGGTACGGAACAAGTCCAGATGGTCGTGTGATTCCTGTGCAGCAGTGCTCCACAACCGGGATGTGTTGACAACGACTGTTGCAACACGAGCTGTACATTCCGGGAACACACGAAGTGCGCTGTCGTGGTACCCATTGTGCCAGAATTGGTAGTTGCTGCGGTCTACTTTGCCTGGCCCAAGAGCACTGGTACTGAACGGTGCAATATGCGTGGCGAGGTGAATGCAACGGAAGGGCGCAAAGTCAATACAGCTCTCGGATGGCGGGTGGTGGTGCCACTAGTGTGTGACGTTCACTCGAGGATACAACGCATCACAATGAATCAGCAACCGTGGACCGAGTACAATACGCTCTCTGTGGCTGGTGTGGGGGACAAAGGCAGTGCCTGTGCCGCAGGCAGGGAGGTACATATACAAGCCAGAACACATCGAAGACCTGGCTCATGCCACCTACATAGCGCCTGACACCCACCGGATGACGTGGTTGGCAAGCAACATGCATTGCAACCCTCAGATGTGGTGTGTTGGGGCATTTTCTTTTCCAACCTCCCACACAGTGGCACTGTCCGGTACCAAACGGTGGCACAAAATTTAGGTACCCCAATTCGGGCACCTGAGGTGCCCGGAATGGTGGAAAAGTGGGGTTCGATGGGTTTCCGGACCGATCTGGGGGGGTTTGGAGGGTTTACGGGGGCTTTGTGGCCTCTGCGCCGGTTTTTTGAAAAATCGTGTTTGTCACCCCCATTTGACCCCCCCTAGGGGGGGGGGGGGGGGGCGCATCGGGCTGCGTCGTGCGACGACAGGCCACCAGCCCGGAGGTCGGGTGTTGGGGTGGGGGGTGGGAGGAGGGAGAGAGGGGGGGGGAACTAGCATTCAAATCACTCAGCCCCTTCAAAGAAGAGGGGGTTGGAACGCATACAGGTCTGGCACGAGCCACTGCCATCAGATGCGCGCACAACACACACACACAGGCACGAACGTACGTATTTTTTACCTCGTATTTCAGATCTTCTCAAAGAATATATGTGCCCCGCTGGATTGTGAAGAGACAGCAAACCGCAACTACAAATTCAATAACTGCATACAATTCATGAGCTTTGTTGCAAAATACCCCACTCTTTGTGTACGCCACCCCTCAAATCTGATGGGGTGGCATGAATGGGGTCGATTCCAGCAGGGGGCACAGAAGAAGCCCTTCCCCAGTTGGGGCAAAATATATACACCTGGACAACACAAAGCGCAGATGACAGCGCGCTTTACAACATTGCTGAAATACACCGCAGCCTTTTCACCTCTCTGCCCCTAGAAGGAAAGCAACCGGCACGCCTTGTTTTTTTACAGCCGAGGCAGACGCGGAATCAGCCACATCACTCAGAGCCCAACAGGAAGGTTGCAAGGCGCTGTGTAACCTCCTCCGCACTCTCCTACTCTGTCTGGCCTGGCATGTTCCGAAGGCAAAAAAACCGGGTCGCAAAATCACACATCTGAGGTTCCCAATATACAACGAACGGTAAACTGCAACAGGGGCAAAGAAAATCCACGAAAAATAGATAAAAATGACAAAAAAAACAGGTGGCAGAAAACAGGAGGGAGGGGGAGGCTTATGTTCTGAGCCATCGAAGGGCGGTTGCGGGTAGCCGTTGTGCAGGGGAACGGGGGTGGTGGAATGAAAAAGTTATCCGGGAAAGCAGAGAGATTTACACAGTGTTTGGGGGGTGGGGGGGTGGGAGAGTGTGTATGGTATGTCCATCTTGTGTTTGAGAAGGGCTAAAAAGTATTAGCCCTGTTCTCACCCTCTATCGCATGTGTGTGTGCGTGTGTACGCGCGCCCGCAGGCAACCCTGTGGCACGACAAACAGCAGTGCAGAGGAATGGCATATGCATGTGGGATATGTGTGTTGTTGTATTTTTCTTAAAATCATCTGACTTCTTCTTTACACCAGTGAACACCCCAGTCCTCTACGGACTGCAAGCCTCGCACTGTGTTCGGGCATATCAAGTTGCAAGATTTTTTGGGGGGGCAACGTGCGGGAAATTGCAACCCAGCTTATCGGCATGCACGCGGCGGGGCAACAACGATGATATGCTTTATTTTGTTTTGTTTTGTTTAGGTTTGTTTGCTAAAAAAACAGCCAACAACAATCGCCGTGGGGGATACGAGCACGCCCCTCTTCTTTGCTGCGGCCATCACTGGAGTGCCTTACCTTTTTGCTCACATCGATCTGCAGAACAGGTGGCCCTGCTGCCCTCACACAAACAATGTGTGGGGCAACCCGGCACATATTTTCCCTTGACACAGAGCAGCAGGCACTCCCCATTCTGTCGTCGCCGCGGTTAGTTTTCGTTACTTCGCGACCCTGCCTTCACCACCTTCATTCGCCCAGGGCAGGGCATATTTGTTTTCGTTTCGCGAGTGGCTGTGGGTTGAAAAGACGAAAATAGAGAGAGTCTTAGAGAGAACAACAAAGGGGAGGGAGGGCAGCAGAAAACCTCAGATACATGCCGCTGTTGCGTAGGCCCTCGGCATACGCAGTGTAGGTGCTGTGGCAGGCAAAATCGTGTCTTCTTGCTGGCCAGGGTGCATATTTTTACTGAGGAACCAGTGTCTCTTTTTCACCCCTCCTTGATTACGGGAGGTTGGCAAGAGGAAGCGCAAAGGGGGCAGGGGGGGCGGGGGCGTCAATTTTTCAGGAATTTCAGGGAAACTGCTGGGGAGGGGGCCAATGACACTGACATACGAGCGTGGGGTCAGAAGTGGCACACATGCATTATCCACCTTCGTCTTGTGATTGGTGCGCTGCTTCAACACCCCCACCCCCCCCCCCCTTTGCTTTGGCCATTATTATCATCACCTCCCCGACCCCCCCCACACACTCCAGGTAACCTGTCCATCAGCTTCGAACAACCGTAAAAATCCCTTCTATCGCCCTTGTCTCTGCTTGAATTCATGTTTGAGGGGCACAACCCACAAAGGACTGTAATAATCGCCACAAGAGCCAATTGTGCATCGCAGGCAGTTTGAGCGTATACAGGCGTGCGACACCTTGGAATTGCCCTCGAGTGGTGGTCGGGAGAACTCGCCCCCTATTTGTGGGTTGGTTGTTATGTGTTTTTTTCCCAGGCCACCCTCAGCAAGAACTGCGTGGAGAGCAAACCACCCCCACCCGCACCCTCTCGTCCACTTCTTATGTACACACCAACTTTCCTTCGGGTGACATCCACATATTCCATACAGTGCTGGTGCTTCATTCCCACGCAACATGTATTACCCATCATTTCTTAATGCTCATGGTCATCTGTTCTTCGGTTTTGGTTCGCTTATTAGAGTTGTTTCGTTTGTGTTCGGTTCAACGGACATTGTATTACAAGAAAACAGTGAGGAACACACCCACACACACGCATGCACACAGGTGCAGCATACATGTGGACTGTGCCTCAACATAAAATCGCCCGCGTTTTGCAAAGAAAAATAACAAAAAAAAATAACAACGGAAAACACACGACACAGAGGACAGGGACACGCGCCCACGCAAACCCTTCTTCCACCACCCATCTGCCCAACACCTGGTGTGGTGCGGAGGAAGCGTGGTGCTGGAAAGCCCCTCTCTGCCCTAAGGCTGCCAACGCATACGCCCCTCCCCCACACCCCTGCACGGAACCGGAGAGTTACCCCCAGGACCCGGGTTGGGCGGATGGCAGCCCAGAAAAGGCGTGTGCAGAGGAAGCACGTTCAGCCAGGCAGGATGGCAGGTCTAGTAGTACCGCGTCTGCGACACGTCACGGTACTCCACACGCTGAGGAGATGCAGGGCGCCCGGCTATGAGGGTGGGGTGGGGTGGGGTGTGTGTGGAGCGACGCAGTGGCGTGGTGGGCGCATCAAGAGAGAGTGGCACCCAGCGTATCCGAACACCCGAATGAAAACACATATCGCCCCTTCCGACAGCTTGGGAAGCCTCGGTTTTTGCAGCGCTTCCACGAAGGGGTGCCCCAGCAGCACCCTGTCGTGGACAGCACAAGTGGCATGGGAAGCTGGAGAAAGCGTCACCTCCTCAACGGTGCTGAGGCGGGGACTTGTTGAGTTTGTCCCCAGAATCACGGGGGCCAGCCCCGCCCCATCAGCAAGGCAGCGAAGTGTGGCATACCAGCGTACTCCTGCGGGGAGTAGGATGTGCGGGGCGACTCCATGGCGCGCGGTGTAGTTGGGATCGTGTTGTTCACAGAAGTGCGGGTCCACCTGCCGGTGCCTGTTGCTGTGTTGAACGTCGACGGCTTGAAGCGGGAGAAGCGCTTCCCGTCCGGCACGAAGAAGGACGGGGAGGTGCCCAAGTGCAGCAGCTCGTACTCGGTGAACATGTTTGCAATCAGCCACTTCTCGCCGTTCATCACATCCACTACCTCGGTGCGGATGTTGCCGATGTTGTCCAGCAGCTCGCGGCGCGTCCGCTCCCGTGCGGACACCTCCTTGGCGAACTTCTCGATGGTCTTCTTGGTGTGCACGCACATCTTGTACAGGTCGTACAGCACCTTCAGCAGGGAGGGGCGCGACTCGATGACGAACGACATGGCATGCAGCTTCTCCGTCAGGGCCTGCGTCTGGCCCATCAGGGCGGCGTTCTCCTCGTGCAGCTGTTGGTTCAACCCGCCGATCTTCGCGTACTGCTCTTCCTTGTATTTGTAGTAGTAGATCAACTCGCTGGTGGGCAGCTGCGAGGGGTTCTTGTTCTTCTCCCAGATCATCGCCTGTCGGTGGTGGGGGGTTAGGAGAGATGCAGGTGAGGTGTGTCACCGTTCGGATGTTGTTGTGCACAACCACGACCAGTGCACTCGCTTGAGCACATGTTGGTACTGCGGACAAAAGCGGCCTATATCACCGGGGGCTGCAAGATACAGGGCTAACAATCGTAGTACTAATCTTCATACCTGCTCGGCGTTGGCCTGGTGGATGTTGTCCTCAAGCTGGCGGATGTGGCTAAGCATGCTGCGCTGCTTCTCGCTGAAGATACGCAGCGACTCGTCGCGACGCTCGACCTGCAGAGGTGGCAATGGGCGGTCGGAACAAAATGCTGACAAGGCAGTGGCCGACTTGACAATCAGAGATGTTCAGAGGCTCGTATTGGGCCATCTCAAGTCCAATGGATACAGATGGCAGTTGTGATTGATCACACCCCACTTCACGGTGGCCAGGACGTGTGGGATATCCGGGTGGGATATGAGAATAGGATGGGCAATGTACCGGCCTAACAATTCAGCGTGTCATACCATGTCGCGGAACTTGTTCACCTCCTCGGCACGCTCCTGCTCGATGAGCGCAAGCTTGCGGCTGTGGCAGAGATCGATCATTGGGAAGAAAAATAAGGAAAGCCACACACGCAGAACAAGGTGGCACGCACAGCACACAGCACAACGCTAGGCATACCCAAGCTCGTGCTCAAGCTGGTCCTTGTGCTCGTTCTCACGACGCACCATGGTGTCATCGCGGCGTGCACCCTGCGAAGCCAGAGCTGCAAGCTCGCGCTGCAGCGCAGCAACGGCCTCGTCCCTGTGGTGCGGGTAGGGTGGATGTGCAGGGTGGCTGAAAGAAATATGGCATTCGCAGGACAGGGCAGTCTGACAGCTCGTGATTGCGCGATCAAAAGTTACCCACACCAAAATTATGCATGGTTGTCCCCAGTTGTACAAGGCACTCAAGCCTTGCCTGTATTTGTAACATACTTGGTGCCGGCACCGAAGTCGCGGCTCAGAAGCTCGACCTTCTCGCGCAGGGAACGGGACAGCTCGCGCTCCACCTCCAGGTCCTGCAGGGCACGGTTCAGGTGGTCGTGCGCATCGTCCAGGCTTGCCTGCATCTCACGCACCTGCTGGCGCAGCTGGTCATTCTGCATCCCGTTCTGGTACCCACGCTCGCGATCCTGCTTCTCCAGCTCCTGCTCGCGCTGCGTCTTGAAGCCGGTGCCCTGCAGATCCGCACCCTGAACCACAGCACGCCCGTCAGGCGTGACGTACACGTTGACCGGGTCGCCCAGAGGAGCCTCAGGGCGCCCTGTCACACCCACCACAACCGGGTGCCCCGAAGGGCCCATCGCCAGGTTGCCGTCAGGCCCGATGATGCTCTTCCCGTCGCTGCCCACTGTCACGGGGCGCGAGTCGGGCCCAGTGATGACACGGCCGTCGTGGCCCGACACAGGGGTACCCGGCAGCAGAGCGCCGTGCATCGTGTTGTCAGGGTACACCACCACGTGCATGGGGCCGTCGGTGTCACAGGGCGTGCCCTCAGGCGAGAGCGACACAGGGGTACGCCCGTCGATGCTGACGATCACCTCGCCATCCGGTCCGATGGCACTGCCGTCGCGGCCCTCGACAGCGACAACGCCGTCCTGCGTGTACATGGGACGCCCGTCCTGCCCCACCAGCACCTTGGTGCCGTCGCGCAGCTGGGGCCTGCCGCCCAGCGGCTCCACCACCTCCCTGCCGTCGTAGGAGCGCAGCGGCATGCCGTTGGGGCCCATGGGGATGACCATCGGGTCGTCGTGCTCGTCCAGCACAATAGCAGCGCCCTCACGCGTCACACCCACAATCTCGCGGCCCGATGCGTCCTTCGGGCGCTCACCGCGCCTCCACGTGATGCGGCCGCCGGCGTGACGCACCACCTTCTTGTTCCACACCAGCTCGCTGTACTCGTTGAGAGTGCACGGCGTACCGTCCGGTGTGCCCAGACCGATGCCTGCAGGCAGGGTGGCGAAGTCGCGGTCGAACCTGTCACGCTCGTCAGGGGTCATGCGCGAGCGGCGTGTCTCGTAGGTGTCGGTGCCAGCGCGCCCGCCGTAGCGGTCGTCGTCATCGCTGCCGTAGCGCCTGCCACCCTGACCCTCATCGCCAGAGCCGTAACGCCTGCCACCCTCGTCGCCAGAGCGGCCATCCTGCCTGCTGCCAGGGCGCCCGCTGCCACGGCTGTCGCGGCCGTCCCTGTCGTAGTCGTCCTCACCGGTGTGGTCCTCCTGGTCCACCTCGTCCGGCACGACGTGTGCGATGAGGCGCCTGTCGGGGGTGATGCTGACGTCGATGTTCTGGCCAGACCCGTCCTGCAGGGTGCCGTCGTTAGCCTGCACAACCCACGACCCGTCGGTGCCCTCCACAGGCTTGCCTTGGTACAGCAGCAGCCCGTCCTCGCGCACCTGCAGCTCGCCAGGCATGATGGAGGCGCCGCCGCCGTTCTTGAGGTCCGACACCTCCAGCTGTTCGTCCTCGTCGCGCTCGTAGTCCGGGTTGTTGATCCACATGTTGGCGTCCTTGTCGAACTGCCACTCCTCGGTGTCGTCGTCTGCCCCAGGCAGAGGGCCCTGCATGCGGCGGCGCTGCTGGCGCATCCGGTCGTTGCGCACAGAGGTGTCCTCGCCGTGTGCGCCGTGTGCACCATCATCATCCTCGCCGTGCAGGTAGTCGTGCCCGTCGTGGCGCTGCTCCACCGCCTCGGGGCCGTCGTAGTCAGCGTCGTCATCGGAGCCGTGGCGCCCGTGCCTGCCGCCACCGCCACCGCCAGGACGGCTGCTGCCACCGCTGCGTGCGTCATCGGAGCCGTGGTTCTTCTTCACCATCCTGTAGAGGCAGGGTGGTGCCGACAGGCAGAGGGTCATGCCCAGCCGCCCAACCCACACCTCACAACACAACACAACACAACACCATCCAGCATCACCCATCACCCAAGACCCAGCAAGCCCACATACCCCTGCAGCGACTCGCCCTGTGCCTGGCTCAGCTGCGAGTTCATCCGTGCGTTCTCCATCCGCTCCTTCGCCAGCTTGTACTGCATCGTGATGTGGTGTGCCGGTCGATGCATCAAGTTCACATGAAGAAGCCTCAGAGGAAGCAGCAGAGCACACTGCATCACAACAGGGTTGGCCATCCCCACAACACAAACCACCCACATATTACAGCAGCTTGCGAACATACCTCAAGGTTTGCTGCGCGTGCACGAGCATCGGCAAGGTTACGGGCGTAGTCCGAGCTGCGGCCACCGGCCTCCTCCTCGCCGTCGGCGCCACCCTCGCCACCTGTGTAGCCGTAGTCCTTGTCCTCGCCAGTCCTGTCGCCCGAGCCCATGCCGTGGCCGTCCTCGTCGTAGCCGCTGCTGCCACCACCAGCCCTGCGCTTGGCGCGCAGCTTCTCCAGCTCCTGGTCGCGACGGTCCAGCTCCTTCGCCATCTCCGTGATGCGCGAAGCCTGCTTCTGGTTCTCCTCGATCTGCAGTGTGTGGTGTGTGCACTGCCCAGCATCCCCAAGACTGTAAGACCTCTGCACACAGGCACCCCCTTTGTTCTCCTTTGCTATGATGAGACGAGTACCCAAACACGCAAAACCTTCTGCCTTCCCGAAGCAGGGGCGGGATACCAAAGAGCGGTACTCTGTGAATGCGATTCCCCGCAGAGTCCCTGGAAAGGAACAGAAGCTTCTAAATACATACCAGTGCGTGGATGCGCTCTGTGATGTCGTTGCTGTACATCGAGTTCCCAGAGTTGATGTCCATCATGTCGAGCGTCTTCTGCAGCTCCTCGATCTTGGCAAGCTCACGGTTTGCCTCCGTCACCTGAGTCTCCAGCTTTGCGAGGCGCCTGTAGCGGAAGGGGAGGGATGGATCAAAGTTGAAGCAATGGTCGAAAAAAACACAGACGAGTTCGCACCAGCGCTGATCATTCAGACACTCACATAAAAAACCAAGCCACCACGCCGCTGCTCAACCACCCCACGCGACACCTTGACTGAACAACATACTTCGTGCTTTCCTCACGGAGGTTCTCCTCACGGTCCGCAACCTCCTTGCGAGTCTGCGTCAGCTCCTTCTGGTGCGCCTGCGCCATCCCCGAACTCTTCGACTTCTCGATGGACAGGTCACGCTCCAGCTCTTCCATGCGCTCGTCGTGGCGGACGAGCTTCCGCTCGAGCGCCTCGTTCTTCGCCTTGCTGCTGTTCAGGTCCTGCTTGCAGGTCGCGAGGTGCGCGATCTTCTCCGCCATGTCCGTCTGCAGGGAGGCAACCTCATCCTTCAGCTTCTCGATGCGCGACTCCTGCTGCGAGCTGTGGCTCTTGTACTCCTCCTCCACCTCGGCAAGCCTCTCCTTCAGGTAGCACACTTCCTGCTTCTTCTTGTCGAGCTGGGGGCGCAGCACCTCCTCGGGGTCGTAGTCGGCACTGCACTCCGCATCCCACACCTTGATCTCACCCTCCTTGCCTGTGGTCCACACACGCACCAGCACGCTCTTGTGGATGACAGGCATGTTCATGATGTACCCGATGTGGTTGTTGGAGTACTGCGCAACCGGACCCGACCCGATGTCGCGAGCGCTCCACATGAAGATGGACCCAGACGAGCTGGTCCACACCTTGTCCCCCACCAGCTGCATGGAGGTGATGATCCCCGAGTGGGGTTCGGAGAGCACGCGGAGGCACTCGCCTGTGTCGGGGTTCCAGATCCGCACCGTCTCATCCTCGCTGCCGGACCAGATGTGCCGGTCCGTCTTGATGAGGTGGTGCACACCCCCGGTGTGCCCCCGCCACTCCACGCGGTCCTTCGGCGGGTAGATGTCCCACACGCAGATGGTGCCGTCATCGCTACCGCTGTAGAGGATGTCGGCATCGGCAATCAGCGCGCGCACCCCACGCTGGTGCCCGGAGTACTGCCCCACACACTCATATGTGCGGATGTCCCACTGGTAGATCTGCCCGTCCTGCCCGCCGGAGAAGACGCACTGCCCCCCGATCTGGGGGACAAGCGTGTGCACCATCGCGCCTGGCCCGTGCCTGTGGAGGATGAGCTTGACCTCATAGGGGTGCACGCTGTTGAACACGCGGATCACAGCGTCGGTGAACCCCGCCCAGACAGTGACAGTCCCGTCCGCCCCGGGGACCTCGAGCAGCGAGGAGACGTAGATGTCCTTCTTCTGCTCGGTGACGAAGGTGCGCTTCCCGGTCTTCGCATTCCAGATCTTCATGGTGCCGTCCTTCTCGCCTGTCCAGACGTGGCCTGTGGAGATCACCTCTGCGCAGACAGCCTCCGACCCAGAGATGGTGCCGCGCTCCTGCGTCCCGCCGAAGAACCCCTCGAGGTGGATGTTGAACTTCGGGTTGTGCCGGCGCACAAACTGGACGGAGAAGTCGGTGAACCCCTTGGGGCGGTTGATGAACTGGTTCATCACCTCGTTTCTCCGGATCTTGCGGGTGGACCCGTCGCCCATGGTCTGCTGCATTTCGCCGAAGTCGAAGGTGGAGAGGCGCCCGGCCTTACCGGGGAGCTCGACCTGGCCTGCGTTGGAGCTGTAGCTGTGCTCGATGCGGAAGCACTCATCCTCATCGAAGTCCTGCCAGACGCTGTCGTGGGAGAACTGCCACACAATGTTGGACCTCCCCGCGGTGGCGCGTGTGTAGGCAGATGGGAACGGCTGCACCTCGGCAGGGACCAGGGCGTACCCAGGGGACTGGGCGCGCATCAGGTCGCCCCCGCGTGTGCGGATCGGGGACCCGCCCCTGGTGAACGGCTCCGACTGCAGCGGCATCTTCTGCGCAAGCACCAGCGCAGACCCGCTCGGGCCCGAGGCATCGAAGGGTGCCCTCTGCCTGCCGTACCCCCTGCGTGGGGTCGTGCTCTGCCCCTTCGGCATGGTGCCGGTCAGGGGGGCGGGTGTGGGTGGGACAACCCCTGCCTTGCCCTCGGTTAAAGAGCCTCCCGACGCTGTACAGGAGGGAGGGGGTGCCTGGTGTGGTGTGGTGTGGTGTGGTGTGGTGTGATGTGGGTTGGCAGGCTTTCCAAAATACTCTGAAGTGTGCGAAGGGGGGGGGGGGGCAATAGTTTGCGAGGGGAGGGGCATCCTCTCTCACCATTCTGTACTGTTCTGCTATTACTCCTCGTCCGCTGCCGAGTCGATTGCTATAGTGTATTGACATTTCCATTTTTTTTGAAGCCGACACATCACAAACTAATTGCTGGTCTGGGCAACCCCGATGCGTCTCAACACCAAGGTAAGCTGCTGCCGGGTGGCTCCGGATGACTCCAGCCCATTGCAAGCACCCGCAGATCCTTTTTACTTTGCGAATCACAGCGCCGCCCATCTCGCTAGAACCGCAGTATAATTTTATTTTTGCAAAACACCTTTCTTTTAGAGGTCAGTGAAGCCTTCGTTCCCTACCCTGACATCATGCAGCCACGCACAGGCACACTGCGTCTAAGGCTTGACTTGGCCCATGCAGTTGCTGACATAGCATCCCATCCCCGCTCTCTACATCTATGTTCACGGGGCTGCTGGCATACAGAGTAACATCATCAATATAACTGGCATTTTAGCTGTTGGTGCATGCAATAGGGAGAAGGGATGGTGCATATTCTTTCGTTCAGCGTGAGGGTTGCCCCGTGAGGGTTGCCCCCCACTGCATGCACCAGCATGACACCCCCCCCGCCCCCTCGCCCCTCCAACACGGGAGGTTGGGCAAACCAACTGCTCGAAGAAAACACCCCACTCTGTCTCCACTTCACGTTAAACCTTTTGTGTTGAGTGCAAGTTGCACCGAGCGGACTCTGATGCTATCTCCCACTCCCTCAAGGGGGGGCCACAACTCACGTTACCGCGGGAGACTCGCGGACACCACACTGTTTTGAGGCGAAGACCATCGGAGGGTTGGGGGGCCCCCAACAGCGGCACTTACACAAAGCTGTGGGAGGACCCAACTGAACACCCTTCTTGATGCGATTTTCCGCACACAGCACAAAATGTGCACGGCTTTCTCTCTCTAGCGGGGAAGGGAGGGAGGGAGGGGTGGGGGGCATGGGGTGTATCTACACTTAGTGACTCCAGCAACATCAGGAAGGAGCGCTGTGGAGGAGCGTGTCAAGGCAGTAGATTCACAAAAGCAGTGGCGGGTGGGGGGGTGGGGGCGGGGTGGGTTTGTTTTCACACCCACAAAATGTTATCGGTGACCCCCCTCTTCTTCTCAGTGTCAAAAACAAAATCTGCGATAGGTTTTGTCTCATATTTTTGTGAGGCGGCTGGATGAAAGGGCTCCATGATGTGTTACGGTGCTACCCCATCTGTCCCACGGCACGCAGGGTGGGTGGGTGGCAGGGGCGCACCTCTTCGGAAGGCCTACCGCTGACCAGTGTGTCGCTCATGCTGTGACCCAAAAAAACTGGAGGCGGCGAATAGCGGGGGTCGAACTGTAGAGAAGGGTAAAGTGGGTGGCGGGCAGGGTTTTGTGTCTCCCCACCCAAAGAAGTACTTTTCGTCACAACTTTGGCTAGATCTTTTTTTTTGGGCACTCAAAAAAAAATAATGACTCGTTGCAGTGGCTGGGACTACGATGTTTTGGGTGCCCTCCTCCGGAGTACCCTGCTTTGCTCTGAGTGGTCGGAACTGTTCCGGTGGTGTAGGAAGGGACGGGGGGGCTGGCCGAAACAAAACTTTCAGAATGCTCAGAACACTCGAATCAGACACACCCACATAATACAAACACGGTATTTAAAACAAGGGACAGGAGGCCACTCTGAGCGCTGGCTCACAGTGGCAACGCACACACGGCGTGCTGGCCTGGCCAACTCACCCCACCCACCCATGGCCCAAAAAAAACACTATTTTGAAAGGGGAACTAAAGTCTATTTTAAAAGACAAGAAAAATAGCCTGTGAGTCACAGCGTGGTTTGGGGATGTCAAATGCAAGGCCCGGGCAGGTGCCTCTGTCCTGTCACAGAGCATCTCGAACAGGGGTCCCCCTGCGACCCTACCTCTACAGTCACCGAGACTCTTCGGAGCGCGTTAGCTCTGCGTCCCCTCGTTGCGCTGTGTCAGCACAGCCGCGACTGTGCGCAGGATGCTTTCGCATTCCTCAAGCACCTCCAGCTGCGGGCCGGTCGTCTGCTTCGCCACCCTGTCAGGGGTGGGGGTGAATCGCAATAGCCTCCACCTTGCAGCAACTCCCGCCCCCCCCCCCCTCCCAGCAGCACACAAGACCCGATCCTGATGTGCCCCCCCCCCCCCTCAGATGACTCCGGTGCCTCCACACGGGGCTTAACACTGAACCCACCCACACCCTTCCGCTGTCCCCATTGCCACAGCTTCCCGCCATCACACATACTTGTCGAGGAGATCGACCAGGCCAGCATGCTTCTCACGCAGATAGCGTGCCTTGGCACGGCAGGTGATGCTCTCAGCCTCCTCCTGGAGGGAGGGCTGGCGGGTGAGGTCCTGGAGTGGGTCGCGGTGTTTAGCAGCCCCTGCTGTGGCAGCCGCTGTGTGCCTGTCGCGCTGCTCCCTGTCGCAACCCTCGCGCGGCGTGGAGGGCGTGCTGCTGTGGACAGAGCGCGTCGCTGTCGATTTGGAATCCGTGCGCAACCCCTTGCCGCCACGCGGGGAGGCTAGCAGCTGGCTCAGCGACAGCCCGTGCACACTCCCACCCAGACCCGCCGCACCAGGCGATGGCGGTGACTCCTGCGGCGTGCGCCCCGCCTGCACCCCCTGCCGTGCGGACAGCGGGGCATCCTCGGTGATGGTCCGCAGTGTGGAGATCAGCTCGCTGAACTCCGACGCGTGCTGCGGGGAAATCTGCTCGCGCCGCTCTGACAGCAGCAGGTTCTGCTGCCGCCGCGCCAGGGTCTTCGCCGACGGAGTCACCAGCACACGCGTCGCCTGCTCCGCAGACGTCGCGCCGTACCGCTTGGAGATGGCAGCCCGGTGCCCCGTCAGCCGCGTCACCCCCGTCTCATCGACATCATCCTCCTTGTCGGCATCGCACTCCCCGTACACCTCCAGGTCTGCACGCCGCGTGAAGTCCAGATCGTCCTGCTTGCTGGTGCCCGTCTCCCACGGCTTGAAGAACTCCGCCTCCTGATCCCCTGCAGTGCTGTGGGGCTCTGCCTCGGCAGCAGGCTGGGTCCGGTCCCTGTCACGCCTGCGCAGCCCGCCTCCTTCGAACCCGGTGTCGCTGGTGTCGCCGTCTGTCCGTGCCGACTGTGGCTGCCTCCCCGACCCACTCCGCTTCGACCGCGACCCACGCTGCGGCGTCACATTCGTGGGGCGGAGGTGGGAATCACTGCTGCTCCGCTGCAGCAGCGACGGCACAGGCACCGCCAGGGCGGACACCCGAGTCGCCATCTCCGAATTGGTGCGGGATCGCTCCCTATCGAACCGTCGGGAAGAGGGGTGCTCCATCAGGTCCCCCGTGCGGGTCCTGACCAGCGCATGGCTGCGCTTTGTCCCGGGGACCCGCTTGTAGGCAGGTGAGACGGACTGCCGCACGCTCGGAGGCCCGACGTAGCCGTGCTGGCGTGACGAGAGTGCCGCCTGCACCCTCTCCTCAGCAGCAGCTTTCACCCCGCGCGGCACCTTGTCCTTCAGGATGGCGGGGGACGGTGTGCGGGCTTCGAAGCCCCCATCGTGCGACTGCCCGTTGCGCCCCAGAGGGGACGCATGGTGGCTGCGGCGGAGGGGTGACGTGGGGCGCTGCATGCAGAGAAGGCAGCGCTATGCCCGCAGCACGCAAACGCCCCCCCCCCCCCCCCCGCCCCAGCCCCTCCACCGCCGCCACGGCCACGACCCGCCCGCTCGCGACCCTGGCAGGCAATAGCCCCTGGAAGCAGCCCTAGAGGCCGCGAGCCTCTGCCTGACGGTGGAGGAGTTGGTGTGGCAGTGGCAGAGAGAGGGCTTCGGCGGTGAGGAAAACAGTGCAGAAAACTGGATGATTTCCCCGGTGCATCTCCTCCTATATACAAGGCAGTGCGGAAGTGTGGGGGGGGGGCGGCAGGGGAGGTGGCGGCAAAGACAGCGGTTTCGTTCAGGAAGAGTATCGGGATTTCCACCCCTCACAGCCGGGTATACCGCGGGTTTCCCGAGGGTTCCGTTTGGAATGGGAGAGTCAGCAATGACACAGACGCCTGGCATGCGGCATGCATGCCAGGGGCTGGGCTAGACCCAATAAGAGCAGGGGGTAGATAACAGGCCGAAGGCATATAACACAACTGCAGGCTGTGCTGCCATCACAGTGCACAGGGCAGCGCTTTGTGAGCGGAGCCGTTTGACCGGAGTGGTTGATTGTCGCGCGGATGATTTTGCTCATCGTGTATATGAGCGAGGCGACCCTTTCGCAAAGGAGGCTATGCCACTGTGCCTGAGGTGACGTTCGTTTGGATCCTTGCGGATCGGCCCTGCGTGGCTCACAGCCATCCCACTCTACCACAGCCGATGATTGCACCCTGGCCCCGCCCCTTGTTGTGGTGGCCATTGGAGTGCGTGCCTGGGAGGGAAACGCAGCCAGGAGGTTGCCTGCGGGTCAGTCGTGTCTGATGCAGAAGGCTAGATTCTCCCTCCTAGATCCAACCAACATGCCACCCGCACAGGGGGTGGGCCAGGGATTGTGTCGGTTTTCATCAGTGGATATCCCCCGTGGCGAAAAAAAAATTTTTCTCCCAAAAAAAATATTTCTGGAAATCAGCTTGGCAAAAAAAAATATTTTCGCCACGGGATTTTTGGCTGGGGGGAAAAAAGTCCGAGTTTCCCTGGAGGTCAGATTTCTTTTCAACTATTTCTCAAAGCCCCGAACGCACAGCAGGCCAAGCTGGTCGATACATCGACAGCGAAATTTGTGTCCTCTTTTGGATTTCACGACTGTGTCAAAGGCAGGCACAGGAGGACGCTCTGGTTGCGCAGTGGACGACGTTGAAGACTATGCTTCGCCAGTTCCGTCAAGAAGTTGCTAACAGTCACGTACACTTTGGTTGTTTATGGTTTACACTTCCCCGCAAGACTTGCTCGATGATGTCCTCAAGTATGCGAGGATATTTGGAGTCCGGCCTCTCAGTTTCCGCTGCGGGCTTCAGTTGATGACATTCAGGTCATCCAGACGGACAAAATAATGCAGAGGAAGACCTCGTTCGGGCAATTTGGCAACGGCAAGTACGCGTTGGGGCGGAGGTTCCAGAAGGGCGGGGCAGGGCATGACTGACCGAGCGGGTTGAGGTTTCGGCGCCCGAAGGGCGCCGAAAAAAATTGAGGGGTAAAAAAACAATTCTGGCAAAATCGAGGGTCGAGAAAATTTTTTCGCCACCGGAAAAACCAGATTTTGGTGTCAGGATACAGCCTGGTTTTCATGCCCAAAAAAAACAACCCAAAATCGTGTGGCTCGGATGATCTGAGTGCACTTTCAGCTGTTCGTCTTGCAGTTCCTCTGCAAGACGGACAGCGCTGAACAATTTGAACGATTTTTGACGGCGCTCTCAGCAGTTCCGGGTGAGAGGGCACTGCCCCTTCGGGGTCTTCTGGCCGAGTTGTCGGATGATTGCACTATATCTGGGAAGTGACTGCGACTTCGTCAGAGCAGGCTAGACCCACTCAAAATCCACAGGGCAGCGTTTTGTTCACAACGAAGCACACACACACGTGAAACTTACTGAATCACACACCCACAACGAGCACTCGCCATCACTCGCAAACAGATAAGGCTGTTCTTTGCTTTGCACGACAAACCCGGGCAAATAGACACAACGCCACCACACGCCTTACGTTGTGGATATGTTACCCTTATCCCGCTCAAAGCGCTCTCTTCTTGACACTACTACAGGATACCTGAAGGGACAGCTCCCCGGCCCCCCCAGCCACTCCTCCTTGACCTTATGCTAGGCCACGCCTGGGAAACCCCCGCCCCCCCGCACCGGGCCGGCCCAACGGGGCTCCCTGCCGCTGAGCTCTGTGATCTGCGCAAGCATATCCGCATACTCACCCTCCAGCAGCGAACGGGCCATCTGCTCCTCCAGCGACGCGTGGTGCTCCTGCACCAGGGCTGTGAACCACGAGGGGTCCAGGAGGCTCTTCATCGTCGCCACATCGGAGTGGAGGGTGGACATCATCACGACAAACTCCTCCTCCAGCCCCTCCCGCGTCCGCCTCTCGTGATCCCAGATGCGTTTCCGCGCCTTGAACACCTTCCGCCTCTGCTTGAGCCTCATCTTCCGCACCGACGCAGACCCTCTGTCACCAACCTGCCCCTGCACTCCGAGAAGCCCCAAAGCCCTGCAGACGATGCAGCGTATCGCACGGTGCATGTCACGTGTGAACCACTCATCACGGAAGCGGTGATGCAGGCAGCGGAGCGCATCGAAAGCATCTAAGGCAACCGCCGGGGTGAAGACGGACGACATCAGGAGCAGCAGCCTGCGTGGGTCGGCTGAGGTGGTGAGGGAGTGCGTGCTCCTGAGGCACTGCATCATGCGGAGCCACGCGGCGTACTCCGCCTCGGAGATGGGCAGCTCCGGGTTGAGGTGGAGCGTCAGCGCCTCGGGCGGGGCGCCGTCGTCCTCAGAGTCGGTGTCGTCGTAGTCCGACAGCGAGGTGGTGGTGGCGTCGGTGGTGTCCCCACCCTGCACACCTATCTCGATCTGCAGGCAGGCCAGACGCTCCCGCGCCTCCCGCGCGACCTGCTCTGCGGCAGGGCAGGGGCGGCCCCCGTCCAGCATGGGCTGGGTCCGCTCCACATTCTTCAGGAAGCGCTCCGCACACACGATCTCAGGAAGTATGCGGTTTTCCTCCTCGGCACGCAGAGACTCGCGCAGCACGTCCTCAGGGGTGCAAGCGCCCTGTGCCACGCGGGCAAGCTGGGGTGAGGGGGGTGGGGGTGGCCAGGAGATTAGAGGGGGGGGACAGTGTGTTGCCGGCAGCTGAATGGGGATCCTGTGGCAAACCCGCCCGGGCCCCTCCCCTCGCAGTGCTGAAGGTGTTGGGCACTGCTGTTCGCACCCCTCACCCCATGGCTGCGTCTCTTCAGGAAGAAGCGGGGACAGGCAGGTCAGGGCTTTGCAAGACCCCCCGTGGGGTGTGGCGGGTGACAGGGTTGTAAAAGCAAATCACCAAGAAGGCATACGATGGCATTGATGCACTTTTCTCTGTAACGTGCCGCATGCGGTGGCGTGTCACGAGTGCCGGCAGGGCCCGCTAGAGAGGCACGGCCCAGCTCATCTGACGTGCCATTCTGGTGGCTGTGTGTCCAACAGCCAGCACGAGCCATTCAGGTGCACCGGCATGCGGCAGCTGTGTCCTGCTCTGTTCGAGGGGGGATGGGATGAGAGGAAGGTCTGCAGAAAAGGCATTGTGTGCCCCTGCAGAGGCGACAGTCGTCAGCAGCAATGGGTGGTTGTTAGGATGTGCGTGAGATGCTCACGAGAGCGGGCGGGGCGGGGCGGGGTGGGGGGAGAGGCCCGGGCAGCACCGCGCGTGTATATCTTAGCACCGGGCACCCTGAAAGAGTCAGCGGGGCGAGACGGGCACAGCGGCAGGGCAATCCCTCAGGGTCTGGGAATCGCCGGAAGGCGGGTTGCAACCACACCGCCGCCGCCTCAGCATGCACTCTCTGTCGGGTGCAACCGCTCTTCTGGTCTAGACGTCGAAGTCGCCTTTGAGCACCACAAACACGTGCTGCTCGTCCTTGAGCTCATTCCGCACGAGAGCGCGCTGTGAGTACATGTTGCCACCCTCTTGCCGGATGCCAAGTGGTCGTCCGAGCGAAGCTCCAAAAGAGGTGTCGTATCGTGCCACACCTACGTTGCCAAGCCAGCTTATCTTTTGTGTGCCCTCCCCACAATCGACTACGATGACCTTTTCCCGGACATGCACATGGATGCGCATGTTGGTCGACGGAGGCATGGTGCTGTGTAAATGCCTGGATGTGACGAGGGAGGCTGGGCCACACTTTGCACGTAACAATGCCGGGGCAGCGGTGAAACGTATCACAATACACGGCAACCTGGCACCCTCAGAGGGTCAGAAGTCCTGAGCCCCTGCAATGGGTGTGCAGTGCCGAGTGATTGGGTATTCCACCAAGCCGTCCACGCCTGAGCTGCTCTGATTTTGGAACACGACTATGATCGGTGTACGTTTGCATCAACAGTGGGGCAGCCTGTGAAGGCGCATCCATGCCGTGCAAAACGGTTCCCACAGCAAGAAGGTCAAGAAACATTGCCTGTGCCTGACAACCCGTGGCATTGTAGCCACATGCAGTGGCACCGCCGAGAGACGATGGCCTTCGCTTCATGCCAGCCACACTGAAGCAGCTTTATGACACCAGAGCAGAACAGCACACGCACATGTGAATCTTGAACGATATGAACGATTGTTGGCCGTGTCTCTTACAGCCCCCCGGTGAGAGGGGCCACTGTTCCAAGCCGGGCCACACGGTGGCTGGTCTTTTTGCAGTGCAGAGCACACCGAGCATTGCTCTTGATGCGGTCTCACTGTACTTCCATCCACTCTCACATCCACCCCTAGCATCCACCTACAAACCGGGATCAGCACAAATAGTCGTCGGAAGACGATATTTGCATGATTCTCAATCCCCCATTCTACTTTGTGCACCCCCTCTCTCTTCCCTTCCACACACATGCGTGAATATTTTCGGAATGGCCAATACGCGCGGAGTACGCCTGCTCTCGCCATCACCTCCACTGCACACACGTTGCACGTATCTTTTGAACGACTTCGGCCGTCAGAGTGAGCACTATTTCCTGGCAGAACACACAACGCACCCACCCACCCACCCACCCCTCACCCCCTCTGCTCTGCCTTCCTCACCGCTTCCGGGCTGTGAAGCTCTCCCTGATGCTGACCTGGTCTGCATAGCGTTTGTGCTGCCCTGCAACTGCCGCGGCACGCCCTGTCTGCAGCCTGTTCTCCTGATCCGCAACATGCGTCGTCTTCGCCTCCTGCTGCAGGATGTTTGCCGAGCGCCGCATGATGCGCTTCTCATGCACCGCGGTGGCCATCACCTTCTCCTGCTTCTGCCACGTCAGGTCCAGCCCACGCGAGGTGCTCTGGAACCTCTCCTCTGGTGAGCAGAACGAAGCCGCGCGCGAGTCCAGCACCTGCACCATCTCACGCGTCTCGGGGTGGCGCGTCGCCCCCAGCCTCGTCAGCCCTGCCCGCTGCGGAGGGAACTCCGGGTTCGCGTCGATCTGTGCCACTGGGGCGGGGGCCGGCGCGCTTTCAGGCTTCTGCCAACCACCACCCCCGGCCCCCACCGCCAGCCCCGCCTCCATGCTGGCCGTGAGGTGCGCGAGGCGTGCGTTGGGCTTCCGGATAACGGGCAGGCCACGCCACCCCGGCACCGCCGGCACAGGCCCCGGCATTGTCGCATACAGGTCCTGCGATTTGAAAGACCCGCTCAGCACAAGGTTGGCGGAGGCAGCAGGCGACGCCAGGGGGGGCGGCACGCGCGACGAGGATATGGCGGAAGGCACCAGCGGTGGGTTGTAGTCGACGCACTGGGGGTCGCTGGGGCGGTCCTCCAAAGGGCCCTGCACCCTTTGGTTGGAACGCTCTTTAAAATAGTGCCGCGCTGTCGCGGTCTTGCTCTTGCGTGCCGTCTCCGCGGAGAGATCAGGCGCAGTGAAGGGCTGCGGTGCTGCAGCGGTGACCCTCCCTACGATAACCCGCCTCCGCTGTCGGGTGCCAGTCTCGAGGTTGCCCGGGAGGAAACGCACGTCGCTCTTCCGCACACCCCCGGGGTACCGCGCGGGCTGCCGCTGCACGGCGGCTGCCCACTCCTCGCACCCGTTGAACCGCCTGCTGACTCCGCCCGTGTCTCGTATGCTTTCGGAGCGTGATGCCACCAAAGCCATGTTGGGGCTGCGCGGGGGTCGGGGTGGGTGTGCCTGGAGAGGTGGGGTGCAGGGATGGAGGAATGGAGAGGGCACACACATGGATGTTGCGCAGAAGTCAGGTGTATTTTTAATCCCCGGTCTTCCCAGGCAAAAATCCCCGATTCATCCCCGCTTTTTTCCAGCTAAAAATGGTCCCCAATGTCCCTCCTCCCCAGTGTGGGGCCCTTGGTCTTGTACCAAATGGGGTCCTTCCACGATTCCTCCCGCTCGCGCCATACTCGGGTGCTGGAGGAAAACCCCCAAAAAACGGCTTTCAGGACCGTTATTCCGACGAACCCCCTGATATGCCACAGCTGAAACAGCCCAAGGACTTGCTGCGGTTACTAGACGGGCAGACACACGCTACACGGGGGGTCTGGGGGGCGGAGCCCCCCAGCCGCCGGAGGCCACGGTAGTGAACATTTGTTCAGTGTGGGCGTACAGATTCTGTGTGAGTTGGCTGGGTCCTCCTGAGGCTACTGGAGCTGTTGGATTCCCTGACCTGATGGGAATCGAAGGACTTGGGTACGAGATATCCGCCACAGGGGGGTCTGGGGGGCGGAGCCCCCCAGCCGCCGGAGGCCACGGTAGTGAACGTCTGGGCTCTTGGCTGGAAAAAACCCGGTTTTAGCTGGAAAAAAACTGGTATTTTGGCTGGAAAAAAAACGGTTTTTTGCTGGAAAAAAAACCTGGTTTTGGCTGGAAAAAAACCGGAAAAAGGGCGGATGCCAAAAAGACTCATCCTCATCCCCCACTAGAAATACACCTGCAGAAGTGCCAGCAAAAAAAAACCATCTGTGTCCCCGCTGGATCGTAAAGTGACAGCAAAACGAGACAACAAAGCAATTACTGCCGAAAGTTGTTTTGTTGGAACGCAGACCCCACTCTTTGTGTACACCACTCCCCGGTCTGATGAAGTGGTGTGAGTGGGGACGCACGATCCAGCTAAAGGCACAGAAAGTGTTTCCCCAGTTGGCTACGCCGAACTAACACAAAACATTCTGTTGGTGGTGTGAAGAGGCTATGGCATGCGAAAACAAAAAACAGATCGGAGGGGTGTGGGGGGGGTGTGGGGCGGCCTGGTGGCTTGGTGGCTGGGACTGTTCAGAAAACTTTTCTCCCCTCCCCTCCCCCCCCCCACCCCACGCACAGGGAACTCTTCTTGCTGGTGTGGATACCTTTTCTACGGCTCCATGGTTTCTTGAGCAGATCCGCACCTACTTCCCCCATCCAACGAACATGCATGCATGCCAGCACTGCTGTTGTGGTGCCATGAACCACACGCCAGCCATGGGCTATACGACTCAATTGACAAAACTGAACTATTTTGAACGCTTTGGACGATCCCTGCTTTCGGCATCTCCCAGTCCCACCACCTCCAACTCCCCTGGCGTGGAATCGACCACGGTGAGATGGGCTTGATACGATCTTTTTGTCGAAATCCAGTGCATGCATGCCGCATAATCACATAAGTTCCACCCCCCCCCCCCCACCCACCACACACACGACGCGCTGTCGGGGTCTTCGACTGTCGATTCGACAGTCGAATCGACAGCAAAATCGACTGTCGACTGTCGACAGGTCGACTGTCGATTCGACTGTCGACCCGTCGACAGTCGACAGTCGATTTTGCTGTCGATCGACAGTCGATTCGACCTGTCGACTGTCGACCTGTCGACAGTCGACAGCTGTCGACAGCTTACTGTCGACAGGTCGACAGTCGATTTCGACAGCTATACCTGTCGACAGCTTCGACAGGTCGGGTACTGGTTCACTGACCGGTAGACAGCCTGAGTGACCTGACCCGGTCACTCAGACACTGAGTCATCTCAGACCCGTGGGTTTCTTTACCAGATTCAGATTCAGATCTGCTGATCCAGAACCGCACCCTCTCCTTCCACACCAATTGTATCAGCTGCTCATGGGTCCGAGTGACGACGATAGCAATGACGATGGCTCCATAGCAAAGATGGCTACCACTGTCAAAGCTCATCTGGAACAGAAACTGTCCCAGATGGAAGTCTCCTGTATAAATACAGGGTTCGGGTTTCCCACGAGTGTAACGCAGATACGTGCAGGTGTGTCAAGAGAGTGTGCAGCTCACAGCAGTTCCTCATCCTTGGTTCTGAACCCCACAGTTCTTCGAATCACAGGGACAAGATCCAAACGATCAGGCTTTCCCGGACGCGCGGGGTTCAACTGGTGAAGACCGTTGTTGAGAGACCGTAGCGGAGGTCGACGGAGGCTTATCGCATGCTACGGCAGGGATGAGGACTCAGCCGCCACCCCGGTGGTTTGCAGGTTGAACAGGTTGTGTGGTTCCACTGTTCAACGTAGGTCGGCCTGTCTGATAAGACTCAGCCACCCTGCGGGTCAATTTATTCCAAAAAAAGACGCCTTTATGACCAAAAGGCAAAATTTCCTCCCGTCAGGCTCCCGTACCACAGAGGCCCGTTGCGGGTTGCCTCTGTGTATGTGTACGTTTTGCGATGACGGGGTGTGGAACCTGGCGTAGACCGAGCTACAACCAGGCGCCGTGGGTCAATTTTTTTTAGAAAAGGCCTTGACCAAAGGCATCCCCCTAACACTTAATTGCTCTGCTTCAACCTGAACCGACCCTCTAGGCAGCGTGAGGTGGCTACGTCGAGCCACTTCGTGGACAGCTGCAGTTCCCTTCCCTTGTGTTCCTCTGTCAGGGGAACAACACAATAGCAGCACTTACGTATTGTTTCATTTCAGTCAGCCAAGGAAAGTCGAGGAGTTCGAGCCGTTGAACAGTAACCAGAGGATGACAAGCAGGTTGAATATGAAGCAGTGATCTCCTGTGTACCCTTGGACCCACATTGAACTCGAACTGAAGCCCTCAGTCGTCCTTGACCAGATTCAGACCCGCTTTTCCAGAACCGCACCCCCTCCCTCCACTCCAAGTGTATCCGCTGCTCATGGGCCCACGTGACCACAAAGACTTAATCGTGACTCCATAGCAAAGATGGCTACCACGCTCAAGACCATCTGTGAACAGACGGCGGTCTCCTGTTTCCAGGGGTATGGAATTACCACGAGTGTAATGCAGATACGGTAGGTGTGTCAAGAAGGTTTGCAGCTCACAGCAGGTCGTCATCTTCGTTCTGAACCTTGGTTCTGAAGTCGACAGCTCCTCAAGTCGGAGGCACACAAAGGATGGGTTCCGCAACTGTCCAACTATCTACAGACTAGGTCAGACAGCCAGACAGCCCAGAAGGTGCAGTCCAGGTTCCACAGAGCAAATTAAATGTTAGCATTTCTGCACAACTACCGTATCGCAAATCGCAGCGGCGGTAGAAGTGACTGACTCTAAAACGGCGAGGTATCAGTCTTGACGCTGGAAAATTCCGTTCGGAAATACCAAACACATCCACAGAAAGTGGAAGGAATGGGCGCCAAGATGATGCGAACGATTTTTGGGGGGAGGAGGGGGGGGACTGCCCTGTATCGTGATACCCGTGAGGGCAAAAAAATACAGGGCAGGGAGGCACAGGCGCAGACACAACAGGGGCAACACATAGGCAGGCAACACTGGATGCAGGGCCAGAAGAAAAATGTTCTCTCGGCTGGGGAGGGAGGGGGGGGAGAATTGCTGACGAAATCGGAACGGCTCCAGAGTCACGACCCGACGATTCCAAGAGAGTGACGAGTCAAAAAAGTTGACGACAGTCTATTTCGACAGGAATACCTGTCGAAAATCGACAGAAATACCTGTCGAAATCGACTGTCGATTTTCGACAGTCGAAAATCGACAGTCGAAATCGACAGAAATACCTGTCGAAATCGACTGTCGAAATCGACTGTCGATTTCGACAGGTATACCTGCGAATTCGACAGTCGATTTCGACAGTCGAAAATCGACCTGTCGAAACCTCTGTCGAACGACCGGTCGTCGACAGGTCGTTCGACAGGTATTTCGACAGGTAACCTGTCGATTTTCGACTGTCGAACGACCGGTCGAAACGCATGTCGTCTGTCGATTTCGACTGGTCGGCATTGTTCCTGACAGCGCGTCGTGCACACTTCTGTTTGGTAGCGACGACCAGAGACTAACGCACGAACCAACTTATGATTTTTCGATGCTGGAGGAGAGGGAGAAAGGGGGTCGGGGAAGGGGGGAGGGGGGGGGGGCTGAAAGCATGTGAATACCCCCCCCCCCGGTGTTCCCATATTCCTGTTTTGGTTGATTATGTTTGCCAATTTTTCTTGTCCTGTGATTCCCAGTTTTTTTTGAATTCATTTTGCCTTGGACCCGCTGTTCATCACTATCCCTCTAAGGGGCCGTGAGTTTTCCTGTCCAGGAGTGGGGGGGGGGGGGGATGGGGGTGGGGGGAGAGTGGGGGGGGGGGGGGAGAGGAGGGGAGGAGTTGAGTTCCCGACTGCTTCTAATTCCACCACCCCGCCCTCCCACCCCATCTCAACTGCCAGAGCAGACACCTCTTCAATCTGGTTGGCTCAATCCGTTACTTAATTTCCTTCTTTGTCGACACACCCCACTATAAGTGGCACGTGGCATTTTGGTGACGGGTTTTGCGTCAACACTGGGGTATTTTTCGACATTTTTTGGATGACGGTTGCCTGACCCACCCATTTGGAGGTATTAATCTTGCCTGACTGACACGCACAATACATCACACACCCTTTCTTTTTTCCCGAACCAAGAAGTGCCACGATTCGGCTCTTCCAGAGGGGACGTCTCCTGTTCTGCACACGCGTTCACCGCAACACGGCAGGAATCCATTCACGAACATTGGCTATCTCGCCAACGACAAGACTACCCAAGCCAAATAAACAAGGCACACCAACAGGTCTGCTGCTTTGGATACCAAGGGCTTTCGCCGGACATTCCAAGAAGATACACCGTGAATCTTATTGTGGCAGTGTAGAGCGCAACGAGCACACCTGCTCTTGAGGCGTCCACACAGACACACTCACGTCAACCTTTTTGTTGAGTGGGGGTCGCACCGAGCGGACTCTGATGCTGCCCCACTTTACACACACACGTACCGCACCCGATTGGTTCTTGATTCGGGGGGTGAGGGGTGGGGGTGGGGGTGGTGGCGGGGGCGGGGGCGGGGGGGGGGGGGCTAAAATGTCGTTTCGAGCCTTCCACGTCCCCCTCGCCGGCTCTCTCGGGTGCGGAGCAGCCGAGGATCCTTGGAACCTGGGGGGGATCAGTCCCCAGGCAGACACAACGAGCACTGTGCACACCGTGGCGCGTCTTTCTTCGGGGGGGGGGGGGGTGGGTGGGTGGGGTGTTACTTGGCAAGCAGGGGTAGAGGGGGTAGGGGTAGGGGGAGTGAATGGCAAAAAATGCAAATATACGTGACATAGCATGTGTGAGGTCAGATCGTTTTGATCACTTCACAGATCATCTCTTTGATGACGACGACGCCACCATCGCCCTGGGCCGTCTGCCAGGATGCACTGGTTTCACCAAAGGGTACATGTCACGCGCTCACTGATCCCTGGACGTCTTCCAGACAGCAAGCCGTGCACACTCCCGGCAACGAGATGGAAGAAGAAGCTTGCAAATCTAATAACCGACCGATTTGGACAGGGGTAATCAGCAGGAGATAGTAGCAGACAGGTATCTCGTTGAGGACACACAGAGTGTGTGACCCCGACCCGGATCAGCCCGACTTGTGAGCGTTCCGGTGGGGGGCAGTGTCAGGGGAAGTGGAAGAATTTACACTGACGAGGGGAGGGGGGCGGGGGCGATGGCATACGAAAATACTGAATACATCCACAACGGTCATCACACAAAAAAATGCTGAACGGCGCTTCCAATTGATCGCATTGATTTTGGAACCGGCGGTCGTATTTCTTACAAAGTCCACACACACGCATGTTGTGAACCGTTGTGTGATTATTTACTTGACTGGGGTTCTTACTGGGGTTGAACGAGCCACATCGCCAAAGGAAATGACTGCAAGGCCCGCCACTGCTTGACTGGCTTCAATGTTCGGTGGGAGCCCTCAGGCTGCGAGGGCAACGCCTTCTGGTTCCTCTGACTACACGTGTGTCAATGTCGAATGAGTTGCTTTTTTCTCGCATGGATGTGCTCAAAAACAAAAAGGCCATCTGTGCCAGCCCTACGTATGCTCGGGATGATGTTCATTGGTAGCCACTTGGCGGGTATACTCGAGATCAGGTGGGTTCAGCTCTGCCCCAATGATACGTTTCTTCGTCATGCGGACATGGACATATTTTCCAGTGATGAGGCACTCGATCACACGCTCTTGGTGTAATGTCTGCTTCCGGACACACTTCATCAAAAGGCGTTGTTCGCAACGATCATGCACATAAAAGCAGATTCTCTGAACGTTATTGGGTGATTATTTGCAGGGTTTGCCAGTAATGATACCTTGAACGATTTCTGGCCGTGTTCGTAGGGCCCCCTGGTGAGAGGGGTTGCTATGATACCTTTTCACATCAAATGACCCGGTCCGGAACAACCACGAACCGAACATGCGAGACAACCAGACAGTGCACAACTGACAAGCCGCCAATTTGACCCAAAGCGGCCCGCCAATCTGTTTTTGAGCACATTTTGAACGACTGATTTGCAGTCCCGTCACATTTAGCCACCCTCCCAACGAATTGGGTTGAGCCGTGGATCCTTTGGGGAGGAGGGGGGGGGGGTTCTCGGATTGAAGAAAAATGTTTTGGAATAGAGAATCGAATGGAGAAAGGCCCTTTTCGCCCCAAACCATCTGCAGCAAAACGAGGCTGCCCTAACAAGATAGGGCGCCACACCTTGCCACAGCTTTGAGGGTTAAGGCTTCCGGACAGGCTTGAAAAGAACGCTAAACTGCCCCTACATCCGCCCTGCTTGGCCCATGCAGATTCACACAGGATGACACTGCTCTGACAAGACTGAGCGCACTGCACGGTGATATCTGAAACGTATATGCAGTGCACGGCGTCTCGGAGTTGTTCGTTTTATCCCCACTTCACAGCACACACGCGTCAGCGCCGCGGGGGAGTGGTGGTGGTGGTGGCGGTGGTGGTGGTGGGGCTTCGCAGCGAGGTGCGGGCAACCGGGCCTCCCTGGGAACACTTTTTGTGTGCACACCCGGGCACCATGCTTGGCACAAAAAGCGAGGCCCACCATCACCACCCCCGCCCCCCGCCCCGCCTTACCATGGCACAGCCATGCAAACAAAGAAAAGGAACAAACAAACAAAAACAGCCCTGATCTGAAGGGGCAATTCACACTGGCAAGGACACAACACCCAGTCACTCTATGTACACCGAATAGGACATATTGCACGGCTACAATAATAACTTACGAAGTGGGGGCGTGTGTAGGTTAGGCAACCCCGGGCGGTCAGGGGGGAGGGGCGAGGGGGGGGGGGTGGAAGGGTATGGGTTTTTTTGTTGCAGAACGGAATATCATGATCCCTGCTGCTGTGGCTAGAAATGGTTCTGGTGGTATTCCCTGCAAAAAAAAATATCCCCCCCCCCCGCCCAGGCGTGTATCTATTTCACGGAATGAAAATAGGAATTTGGGGAAAAAATATTTTTTTGCACTATTTTGTTGCACTTTTTTCTTTTGGATTTTATTGTGACCCTACTTGGTATTGGCAGAAAAATTTTATGTTCCCGGTCTTGGATGTGCTCAAACATTCAAAAGAACACATTTTCCGGATGCAAAAAAATTTTGCACCTGGGGGTGGAGAGGGGGGTCGGAGGGCGGTGGTGTGAGAGGCTTGCTCTCGAGCTCAAACCAACAGATGTTCACTACCGTGGCCTCCGGCGGCTGGGGGGCTCCGCCCCCCAGACCCCCCCATGCGACCTGTGCTATGATTATAGCCGCTATCTGTCAGTTGTGTTGTACTTGAGCGTATGCGACTATGGAGCCAGGCCAACAGACGTTCGCTACCGTGGCCTCCGGCGGCTGGGGGGCTCCGCCCCCCAGACCCCCCTGTGGCTTGTGCCTGGTCTTGGAGCCAAGTCCTTGCGCGTACGGGGCTGTGGCATATCGGTTCCAGCACCCTCGGCTGGGCCCGAGCACTGATCTCTAAGAGACGAACCACCTTGCGAATGCGATCGGGTTTGTGGGCTTGCGGCCATGACATCTCGAAAGGGTCGTCGTGGGCCCGTGATCATGTTTCGGGTTCGACTTGGTGGGCATCCGTGGCGAGGAACCACGTGTATGTGTGCGAGGAAGCAAGGAGATACCACACCAGGAGCCACACAGCACCAGGTCGACCTGGATCTGGTCGAGCTCAGGGGGAAGGAATCACAGTCACCAAAGTGATGTCACCACCGCCGGCCTCAACCACCAAACTGCAACCGCAGAGGTTTCGCTATTCTCACAAGGGAAGGCGCCCTGGGATGCAGCAGTGATTTGTGTGCAGCACCAAGAGGCACTGACCGCCTTGAACAGAGAGGTAGTGTACAGGTGGCGAGCAGTGGGAGGGCGTGCTGTGTCCTTCCACTTCCCCATCTACCTCCATTCGTTCACCGTTGTTGATAGCGATTTTTTCGCCATTTTTTCGAATCGTATGCATCGGTCAGGCAGAGTGAATCAAAATAGCGCAAAAATCACACCAAAATCTGTGTCTGAGGCACAGAAATCGTGCAAAAAAGCACCCAAAAAAAGTGCAAAAAAACCAAAATAGGATTTCGAAAATCGGCCAAAATACCCCCAAAATAGAGCCACACCTGCCCCCGCCCCTCTCCTCCCCTCCGGTAGCGTTGCTGCCTTATGTTTCTTTGCGCCGGTGTTTTGTAGCCCAGGCATGGTTTTTTTTTCACAGTGAGTCTTGCAATGCGTTCATTTTAATGTCAGATATTTGGGCTCTGCACTGACAGTGGCGGCGCACCTTTTTAAAGACCTCGTTACAAACGAGGCAGGTGATGGCACACGGGTGTTTGGATGGTCTTTGCATGCAGGATAGGGGAGAAGTATCGCTTGCGAAGTCCAGGCCACACACAGACATCGCCAACAGGCATCCCGATGGTCGACTTTGATTTGAACGAAGAGATTTAGAAGGTGGTCGGCCCTTTGAGCGAGTTCAACGAGTTTTGCCCGTGATCCTGGCAGCCAGGAGCCAACCTTCAATCGGCAATAGGCAAGAAACACAGACAGCCCATCGTGGCATTGCCTCAAAAGACCTCATCAATGCCACAGACACACGCTGGCGTATTGGAATAGTGCAGGATGATGTGAAATCCGAAGGTCGGGGCCAAAGACATTTACAGTTTGATGTGATCAAGCCACACACAACACACGATTGTTCTCTAGCGGGTGAATGAATCGGGGCGAATTTTGAGAGGGAATGTGCCCGTGCAACCTTCCACCAACTACACCCTCTGTGGATCAACAGGTCGGTGATGATGGGCAGTGTCACCACAAGCAGTACTTGTGCCATACACACACACACACACATGCACACGTTACTCGTTTTTTGGTTAGCGCGGGGCGCAGCGAGCCCTTCGGAGGCTATGATGCAGTTCCCACTGTGCCACACAGATGCATCTTATCATAGCCAGCCGAGGGCACAAACCCAGATCGCACAGCACTTCCTCCCTGCGAACATTTTTTTAAATTACTGCACGTGTCACAACGATGTTGTGAGCCAAATGGCTATCACTCAGCCCTTGAGCTTGCTCGCACGGCGGGATATAAAGTGATATCAGCTCAGGATGGGGGTAATACATTCACGCCTCGCAACTGGCAGGCGTGTCGCACGTCGTGGAAGGATGCCCCTGAGTTGAGTGCTGCCTCGAACGGCATTATGCAAGAGAACTACAGTATTTTAAAGCAAACATGAAGGGTGGATCGTACAGGGGGTGAGGGGCTGTTGGGCCAATCGAGGGGTATGGCGAGGCGGCGCGGGCGTGGCATTCCATCATTGATGCTGGCCACAGCCAGAAATCTGCACCAATTTCGGGGTGAGGGGAGGGGGGGGGGCGAAAGGCGACCCACAGCACAACGAACACCTCCCCCTCTTTGCGTTTCGGCTTGTTCGACTTTGCCTCCCCCTGTTCTCGCACAGAATAAATTCACAGAACTCGGTGAGATTGTTGTGTCTAATGCTGTGTCTAAGTATGCGCAGGCGCTTTCCGAACACCCGAACAAGCCTCCCCCCCCCCTGCTGACGGGGGTGATGCGTGGATCACGTGTCGTCTTCACTGAATTTAACACTATTCTGCAAGAAGGGCCAGGTGTGTGTGTGTGCGAACAACAAAAGAAGGACACCACGCCACCTAATAACTGACCTAAAACAAGCCGCCTTTTTGGCGTCGCCCAGCACTCGCACCACCCTCGACCACCCTCGACCACTCGCGCCCACCCTCGCCCACCGTCGCCCACTCTCGCCCACCCTCGCCCAAGTTGGCTGTTTTCTGGTGGGGTTTGTACTGTACTTGGGCATTATACCCTCTTGTGTCCCACCACTTCCTCCTGGACCAGCCACAGCCAATCAAAGTATACCCATCGAGCCCACCAAACCGCGGCAGCACTGGGTCTGGAGGCAGCGGTCGCAAGGTTTTGACGCAACGCAACCCTGCAGAATTTGGGCCCATATGGTGACCCCCAGTCAGTGGTGGAGACAGACACCCCATGGCCAAAATGACCCCACCACGATCCGCACGGATCCCAAACGTTCAAAAGAACGGGGTTTTGGAAAATCCGTGAGGGGGGTCCCGCTGGGTGGGTAGGTGGGGTGGGGTGTGGGCGTGCTGGCTGCCTCCCAGCCACCTTCACCCATGACCAGTCCCTGAACCAGACCCACGTTTCATGAGTGAAGCTTGGCTCGTACACCACCGAAATGACCCCACTGTGATCCGCACAAATTCCAAACGTTCAAAAGAAAGGGGTTTTGGAACACGTGGAGGGGGTCCCGCTGGGTGGGTGGGTGTGGCTGCCTCCCAGTCACATTCTCTTAGGATCAGCCCCTGAACCAGAGTCACATTTCATGGACGATGTTTGGCTCCTAGACCCACAAAATGACCCCACTACGATTCGCAAAAGTTCCAAACGTTCAAAAGAGCGGGGTTTTGGAATACCCGAGGAGGGGGTCCCGCTGGGTGGGCTGGTGTGCCTGCCTCCCAGTCACATCCTCCTGTGGGCCAACCTCCTATGACCAGACCCTGAACCAGACCCGCATTTCATGGGTGAAGCTTGACACCTCGACCTACAAAGTGACCCCACTACGATCCGCACAGATTCCAAATAGTCAAAAGAAAGGTGTTTCGGAACACCCGAGGAGGGGGTCCCGCTGATTTTGGGTCACTTTCAAAAAACTTGAAGAAATGGGTTTTTGGCTGGCGGAGGCGCCTCCGGAGGTGCCTCCGGAGGCGCCTCCGACCTCCTCCGGAGGCCCGAGAGCCTTGTGCTAAGTCAGTGACCTAAAACAAGCCGCCTTTTTGGCGTCGCCCAGCACGCGCACCACCCTCTACCACCCTCGACCACCCTCGCCCACCCTCGTCCACCCTCGTCCACCCTCGCCCGCACTCGCCCACCCTCGTCCACCCTCGCCCGCACTCGCCTGCACTCGCCTGCACTCGCCCACTCACGCCCACCTTCGCCCACCCTCGCCCAGAGGCGGCTTGTTTTAGGTCAATAACCAATAAGGGCAGAACAGGATACCCCATTTTGCTGCCAGGCCAAAAAAAAATCTACCTAATCTGAACTTTACGGAAGCTACCCCCCCCCCTCTCCCCCGCTGGTGGCGTGAAAGTGTTGAGAAATGGAGAAACGGATGTATACCTCCCTTCTCCCAAGGCTTCCCAAAGCCTCTTCTACAGGCAGTGTGTCCTCTCTCTCTCTCTCTTGACTCTACTGTGCACAATTTGCGGGCATTGTCCCCCGGGAGATGTGCTAAGGGCAGGGTAGGGCAGGGCAGGGGTTGGGGGTGGCAGCCAAACAGCCACTGAAAAAGGGATATGCAGAGGGGGGGGGGGTAGTGAAATCGAAGTAGAAGGGGGCACAAGAATGATCACCCTTCACTGCGGGAGAGGGGTGTGTGTGTGTGTGTGGGGGGGGGGGGGGGGGCGGGAGGTAAACGCAACTTGTATATCCAGGCCAAGACCCACCCCCTCCACAACCCAGCCTTGAGCACCCTATTTTGCTTATCTGAAGAAGGTATCTTCTTTTCTGCCCCTGCCGCAGAGGCATCTCCTTTGGACAATTCGGACAAGATTTTTTTTGGAGGGGGGAGGAGGGAAGGGCTGTGTCTTACGAGCTTCCTTTTGAGAACGAGTTTGTTCAGCGGAGCGATCTACTCTGTGTCAAACGCGTGTCAGCATGGCACATAATTTTGTTAGGGGCGCGTGTGTGTGTGTGTGCGTGCGTGCGTGTTTTCACTCTTTCTGTGCACCTTCGAGGGTGACACCCCCCTCACCCACCACCCACTCGTCATCGATCCCCCCCCCCCCTTTCTCTCGTTCTAAATGCAGGGGAGGGAGGTGGCGTGCTGCGAGGGTGGGTGGGGGGGGACTGGCACTCATGAGGAACTTCCTCTTCCTCCTTATCAACAGCATAATATCTCCTCCCTACCTCCCACCCCACCCCCTTCCGGTGTACGTATTTTTACTGATTTCGAACGTTTTCTTTGAGCACGGCTCATCCCACCTCTCGTGCATGTTGTTGCTGTCGCTGTCACATCACCAAACCAGTCTGCGAATGTGGGATGGCTGCCCATAGCTTCCGGTCACTGAGGGGGATGAATGAGAAAACGGGCCTCAGACGATGGATGCGTAGCCATTCCCGCAGAGGGTGATGCAATCTCGACGAATACACTGATGTCTTTCTGAAAACCCACGCAGGTGAGTGATGCCACATCCACCCTCGAGCATGCCGAAGGGCCAATCTTTCTTATCTGAAGATTCCGCGCGCTTCGTGGCAATGATAACCCCGTGATGCATCAGGGCATCAGTGGTCTGAACACCCACGCACTATGGATCTTCTAAAGCGGTGTGGATCGCACCGAGCGCAGTTGCTCTTTGATGTGGGTTACACTGCCACACATCCTGCACACCTCATCACAAACTTCATCAAAAAAACCACGCCAAGCAATTTGAACTTTGCAGCATCTCTGGATGCATCATGCAGGGACGGAGATCACGGTGTTGACATTCACAGGGCACAATGTGCCGGGCTAGGGTCGGGCCAGGCGGTATTCTGTTTATCAACCCCCACCCCTCCCAGTTATTGTGGCGTTCAGGCAGAATCGTCATAACCAGAAAGAGTTCCAGAACGTTTCGTTCTTCCCAAATTCTTCGGAACAACAATGGGTGGGGGAGAGGGGGCATGCATGTCAGAAGCTGTGGGGGGGGGGGGGGCGGGGGCGAAAAAGAACCAACTCGTGGAGGGGGGAGGGGGGTTGAGGGAGCAAAATACTCACTCTGCTTGCCAGGGGGCGGGGGTGGTGGGGGGTGGGGGGGAAGGATGCAACGGTGCCTGTGCACGGAGCGCTGCCACAGGTTCGTGCAAAAGAAAAGAAGAAAAGATCGCTGCTCTTCCAATAAAAAGGACCACCCAGCGCCCTGGGGATACATCAGAGGACACTCCCACAGCCCTGAACCTGTGCAGTGGTTGGGCTGGGGCCTGGGCGACAATCACAGAACTCACGTGCGAGAAACTATAGGATGCGGACAACAGGACATGACCACCACCACCCATCTTTACAAATCATCAAACCCACAGGGTGGGGGTAGTGAAATCGAAGGGAAAAAATGGAGCAGCGAGCCAACTCTCTCGCTCTCCCTTCACTCATTGTGCGGGGTTGCGTCCGAGATGGGGCAAGGGTGGGTGGGTTGGTGGGGGTGGGGCGCTTTGAATAACTTTTTCAAATAAAATGGCACGACGAAGGCAAGGCATCGGTTCATCACGAGCTAGAATCTGTTTTTGCTGCTAACCCACTGCTACCCCCCCCCCCCACCCACCCCCCAAATACAGAAAAAGAAAACAAGAATCATCACCAGAGAAAACGAAGAAAATCACACGGGTGTGGGGAAGGTGAGAGAAAGCAGGACAACTCATCGTTTGAAAACACGAGAGGAGGAGGACGGTTTGTGGGGACAGGGGCAGAAAATAGAGGACGGTTTTGCTGCTCCACAACACACCGCCACCAACTACCTACCAGGAGGGCGGGGGCGGGGGCGGAGGGGAGGGGATGCAAGGTGCAAAATTAGTCCCACAGGCTAAAACCATGGGAGGAGGCATGGCAAGCCTGAATCTCCACCTTTCCCTTCCCTTCCCTCCCCGGGGTGCGGTGGTGGGTGTTTTTTTTGGTGGGCCGAGAGAAGACTCTCTTGTTGCCCCCCCTCTCCCCTCTCCCCGGAATCCAAGAGAGAACGGGGGGTTTTTTTTGTGCTAGAATTTGAAAAACTGCAACGCAAACAAAATAAAAGGCGCCGACCCCACCCATGGCTCCCCCGGAGCCAGCTTCATGCTTCATCAGCACCGCCATCCCTCTTGCACCCCTTAATTTGAACAAACCGTGACATGAGCTCTCAGCAGCCACCGCCCCGGTGAAAGGGGAGGCTACTATCTGGGGTTCTTCTGCCCTGCTGCGTTTGCTCTGTGGCAGTCGATACTGCGTCGTCCAGAGGCACCCGAGGGCGTCACAAAGTTTGCCAAGTCACTTGAGAGGGGGAGGGGACTGGAGAGGAGGGGGAGGGGGAGGGGGGCGAGAGGAGATGTCACTTCCAGACGTTGCCATGAGAACACGTATCATTAGGAGGAGGAGGGGGAGGAGGGGGGGGGGTGAGAGGAGATGTCACTTCCAGACGTTGCCATGAGAACACGTATCATTAGGAGGAGGAGGGGGAGGAGGGGGGGGGGGTGAGAGGAGATGTCACTTCCAGACGTTGCCATGAGAACACGTATCATTAGGAGGAGGAGGGGGAGGAGGGGGGGGTGAGAGGAGATGTCACTTCCAGACGTTGCCATGAGAACACGTATCATTAGGAGGAGGAGGGGGAGGAGGGGGGGGGTGAGAGGAGATGTCACTTCCAGACGTTGCCATGAGAACACGTATCATTAGGAGGAGGAGGGGGAGGAGGGGGGGGGTGAGAGGAGATGTCACTTCCAGACGTTGCCATGAGAACACGTATCATTAGGAGGAGGAGGGGGAGGAGGGGGGGGGTGAGAGGAGATATCAAATGAACGGACCACGGGGGGGGGGTATCGAAGGCGAGCGGGTTCGAGATCGAGTGAGCACTCAAGACGCCGAAAAGGCAACCGGTAGCGCCGAGGACAGGTTCGTCTCGCAGCTGCTGCAGCACGAGGTAGGGGGGGGGGGGTGGGGGAGGAGGAGGAGGGGGGGTGGGAGTGTGTGCGTGTGTTTTGATTTACGTCGAGAAAAGCAAGGGCGCACAGTCGACCTACGGAGGGATAATTTCCTACGTTGCGCGAAGAACCTATGTGAGATGATTCTGGGGGAAGAGAGACGGGTGGGGGGAGTGTGTGAGATGGAGAGAATCCTTGTTTTGCAGGCGGTTGCTGGCGTGATGTGGCCTCCACTGTACACACACACACACACGGATCACCTATTTGCTCTCTTCTTCTTCTGATCGTTGACACGCTCCCCCCGCCCCCAGTGAGTGGTTTCGCCAAGCAAGTTGGCCTGCTGGAGAGCGAGCGCGAGAGAGAGCCGTGGTATTGTGGACACCACGGGTGGGCTTCGCTCTGTGTCACTGCGTGTCAAGACACTGTTGGGGGCCTTTGCTCTAAAGTGCAGAACAGCCAGGGAGCTGACTACCAATATAGGCTGCACCCTGACACACTTTGGCACAGAGTGAAGGCCGGTGGGCCACTTTGACAGGCAATTCCAAACAACCCGCGCGCAATTTTCCGGGGGAATTTCAAGAAAAAGAGAGGGAGAAAGAGAGATCATGAGATAGATTTGATACCCTTCCCGGGTTGCCCTCCGCTCCCTCCGGCGACTAGTGATTTTTTCACCCCCTCCCCGGTGCGGCCAACCTTGATGACGGGATGTTGGCTATTTAACATGCCACTCTTTGAACGATTTTGTGTTGATTAGTTTTTTGTTTTGCACAAATCTCTCTCGCCTTCACGCCACCCGAATGATTCTTTATCTGGAAGTGAGAAGAGAGGTGTCGGCTGTGTTCCAACACAGGGGCGGACAGCCTGGCCAATTGGGCTGAAACGTTGAGCGAAGCTTCTGCACTCACATGGACGGTTGTCTCCACTCGCTCCTCTCTCTCTGACGAGATAACGAGATTGTCATGCATGGGGCTGCATTGGAGGAATATTGAACGATTTTAAGCGATGATAAACGATGCTCCCAGCACACTTGTTGGGTCGATGAACAACCTCCTGGTGTCGTAAGGCCAGGCAGTGGCATACACACCGTTGGCAGCAGGCGTATACAGCAGGGTAGGTCGGTGATGAGTCAATAGTACTATCAAAGAAGAATAGACAACAAAGTGCCCCCTGTGCTTGGCATTTACAGCAGGGGGGACTGGGGAGGGTATGGGTGGGGTATCAGGAGAAAGAAAATGCCAGGTATGGGGTAATACCGCCTGGTCGAATTCACACCATCTCAAACCATTTCACAAAATTTCACAAAAAATAGCAAAATTTCGTCAGCTGATTGAGGGTGTGATATGAGGGTTCTATCCAACAAGGATATCAAGGCGGCACTTTCAAAGTCCTGCCAAGGACAGCGCCACGTGGGTGTGTGCTTCTGATATATGTTATGTCATCATGTGAACCCTCCCCAGCGTGTGCCAACATCCCTGACACGCTCACGAAAAGCATGACACGGAGAAAACAGGTGCCGAAACAACCTGCCGAGCACACGGGTGGTGCCACGTTGATCCACGCAGCGATCTCCCATGACAGGAAGCCTTGTCGCCACGGCAGAGTCGCCGCGGACTGTGGGAGAGGTGTCGCCAGCAAAATTTCGCGGTGCAAAATTTGTGAATTTTTGTGAATTTTTGCGACTTCTGCGACTTTTTGTGACTTTTTGCGACTTTCTGCGCCTTCTTGCGTTTTGGGCGGTGCTGGCACTTGGGCACTAATGGCGGATGCAGTGGTTTGGGTTTATGGAAAAAGGGTGGTGGACGTGATGCCCAACTCCTCCTGAAGGTACGCATTGTATCTGCTGCGCCAGCTGGGGAAACACGGCCCGGGGCCGTGCCACCCTGCAGCCACTGCAGGAAGTGCTGCCTCAGGGTTCCTCGGCAGTGGACCAACGCACATTGGCCGTGTGTGTCAGCGTCCGTCTTGGATCTCACAACGGTCACGCCATCTCCCACCCCTGAGGTCGCTGCTCTAACGAAGGTGCGCGGCACAGGTCGTGGAGATCCACGAAACGGCAAGCAGTGGCGAACTGCAAGGCAAATCCTTGCCCTGGGGTGTCTGGGACCTACCCTACCCCCCTTGGTGCTGGGGACAGAGGGGGGGTACCCGACCCCCTTCGGTCTCAAACCATTTCACAAAAAATCGCAAAAAATAGCAAAGCGTCACAAAAAATATCAGGCTTCGCAAAAAATCACACGCTCTCAAACCATTTCACAAAAAATCGCACAATCGCGAACCATTTCACAAAAAAATCACAAAAAATAGCACAATTGGAAACCATTTCACAAAAAATCGCAAAAAATAGCAGCGCGGTTTTTGTGAATTTTTGTGAATTTTTGGGGCGTCGTTCTTCGTTTTTGGGAGACGCTGTGAATTCGCCAAGGCGGTATTACCCCAAGGTAAAAGTTATTTTACTTGTCCAAACGAAAATGGAGACTGCCGGAGGCACAAAAAAAAACAACACTCTGGGGGGGCCCTCGCTACGAGTCACTGTGAGTCACGAGTCGTCAGTTGTCAGCCAAACATGGCTGACTTCTCACTTTTTCTCACTCAGTCACACTTGGTAGCGAGGGCCCCCTGGGACAGGAAATGTAAACAAACAGCTCCAAGCTACCTCGAGCTGCCGCGCACACTTGTGCCCTGTGTGAAGTAGCATTGGGGAAGTGTGCTAAAACTTCAGCAGAGAACGTGACGATTATCATTTCTTGAATAGTTTCTTCTTCGCAGTACCCTCGCTTGATTTGTCATGAAAACATCAAAATGTTGAGGGGGGGGGGTGGGGGGTGAGAGATCAAAATTCGGAGTTTTCGAGGATTTTTCGGAAAGCCCAGGGCAGACAAGGGTGGAGGAAAGAGAGAGAATGGGGAAAAAGGGGGGTGGTTGGAAAACAGCGAAGGAGGACGAGACGGCAAACAGGTCGGAATACAAAGCGCATGCGTGTGTGATTTCTGGCGTGCATCTGGCTAAACCTCACGCGGGATAGTCACACCATGTGTGATGATGAGGTACATCCCACACTGCGCCACAGCAGAAACCCGCTCAGGTTAGAGTGCAGGGGCAACTCAGGGTCCATTCGGAGGCCATACCCAGAATAGCGAGGATGCGCAGCGTGGGCTGCAGCAGAACACCACTCAGCCACAAAGAGACCCCCCCCCCCCACACCTCACTGCTAAGCCCCCCCGACGCACGGCGGCGTTGCTAGCACATTCGGGTCAGCGACCCCCCTCTTCACGTGCTCAAACGTGAGGGGGGTCTGAGGCGTCAGGTCCGCAGCCATCCTGGCAGTGCAGAGGAAGAGCGTGCAGAAGGAGCAGAGCCAGCCGCAGGAAGGGGGAGAAGAGAGGGGTCGTGTGAAGTCGAGAAACAAAAAGACTTTGGGGCGATGCGTTCCTTGTTTGTACGAACGGTCCCCATGGCTGCTAGCAGGGCGGGGGAGGGGGGGCTGTCTTCAGCAGGGATACCGAAACGCGCGGCACGAGTCTTTTCATTTTTTAGTGCGGTGGAATAGAAAAATATCCAGCTGTTCTTCCAAAAGGTAAAGCGCAGAGAGTCGACTCCCTGTCACGTGATCTCAGATACAGCCGGGAGGTGTGTGGTGTGTGTGTGTGTGTTGATCACTTTTAAAGGTGGGTTAACCCTGCACGGGTCCTAGCCCACCCTGTGGGTGTGTGTGTGTGGGAGGGGAGGAGAAGCGCTACAATTATGGGTTCAGGCGGGTGTGTGAATCTGCAAAAAAAAATCGGACTACCTTAAGCTGCCAGATAGAATCACGCTGTCCAGCAACTGTAAAGAAAACAGCTCGGCGGACTACTTTTCGTTTGAGACACACCTCATGTCAAGGCGCGGTGGAACGCCGTGTGACGGTGTCCATTCTGAGGCTTCGGAAAAAAATGGGGTGTGGGGGGTTCTGCTGCGAACCGCAATGCGGCAGAAGTATGAAATAACCTGGTGCGTCTGCTGTCACCTGCACTCCGAGGAAAGAGAAAATGGCAAAAAAAAATGTGGACGAAACCGGTTCGAAACGAGGGGGGGGGGGGCATTGGTTGGAAATGGGTTCGAAAAAGAGGGGGTGTGGGTTGGGGATGGGTGCTTCACGAAATAACCCGGATTGCTGCTTGTTTGTGCGCAAAAGCCAGGGGGTGGGGGGGGGGGGTGCAAGGCTGGCAGCAAATTTTTACTGCACTTTACTGCACTTTATTTTACTGCATTTTACTGCATTTTATTGTATTTTATTTTCCGGATTTTTGGATAAAGTGCATGGTCCTTAGTGGTGCCTTGGGCTTCGCATACGTACAGCTGGGAGGACCACTATGGACAGGCCAAATGCTGGAGTCACACCCACTTTACAGAGGTGCAGCCACGTCTGCAAGTTTGCGGACAGCCGCAAACCCGCAGAAGATGGCAAAAAGTACCGCTCCTGCACGGAGGTTCTCCTGAAGGTCACAGGGACGCACCAAGGCTCCGGCAGAGAATGCAGGCCGGGATGGATGTGCCCTGCCTATGTTGGGTCGGTGGGTTCGCAGGACCTGATCGGTGCGGCCTCCGCCTGGCTTCAGTCCTGCTTTGAGTGCTTTCAGTCCGCTCTGATGTCCAGCCTCCCCGAACGGGATGGTGAAGAACCCGTACGCCAGAGCTCAGCTGTACAACGTCCGAGGAAGGTGGACTGCCCACCGCACACCGCCGTGCTGGTCCGCCCTGCTGCGCCTGCGGTGCTGGGGTGCGCCTGCTGCCTGATTGGCCCCGGCACTCGGAAGCAGCATCAAGCATGCCGAACAGCAGCAGGGCGGGCCTGGCGGGGGCACTGCCTTGGTGGCCTTGTGTTGGCCAGAGTGGGCGGATCAGGGTCCCCTGGCACGGCAGGTCAGCATCCTGCCCACCGTCACGCCGAGCCACCCCTACAACACGCTCTCCTGCACTTTATTGCACTTTACTGCATTTTACTGCACTTTACTGCATTTTATTGCACTTTATTTTATTTTATGTTTTTTATTTTTAAAATGCAGCATTTGTCCAGCCTTGGGGGGGTGGACAATGGCAGGAGTGGTTACTAGTAATATCATAAGATCCAGGGAGAGGGGGGGGGGGGGAAGACGATGAGTGCAACTAGGTGTCCTTGTCAGCTCCACTCATCAAACGACAGGCGGCGATTCTTCGTTGCTGAGCCGCCCATCAAGAATGCTGGTTCCCCGGTCCGATCCAAAGTACACCCTCCCAAAAGGCAGTTCTTGCGTCAGCGCAGGAGAGTGGCCCACAGAGTGCCGTGGAGGGTTGGTTAACGTTCCCGGTTTGGTTTATTTTTCTCGAATTTTGCGGAAGTTCCCTCGTCAGAACAAGAGAGAGAGGGCACCATCCAGAACATACATCAACTCCGGTAGAATACCGGCAGAGCGAGCACCGGATGTACCCTCACATATTCCCATGGTCAAACGCACCTCGAACGTTGAACGAGGATTGTCCGTGTTCCTAGCCCCCGAGAGGGTCTGCTGTTTCACGTTCTTCTGGCCGCACGGTGACCATTCCGTTCGCTTCCCGTTTGTGATTTGGATCTCCTGATCGTCACTTGCGATGGGAAACAATGGAGGAGGGCCGGGAGGCGACTTGGCTTTTTGTCACTCGCATCCGTGCAACACACATGCATGCGGCGCATGAAGGCTTGGCATCCCAACGGTTTCTTCTTTTATGAACACCGCATGAATCACATTCGGATTGGGATGCGGGTATGCCTCACTGAGTTCGGGTGGAGAGGGTGTTAACACTGCGACCCCCGAGCCTTGCCTACGGAACCGAGCAACCGGTGTCGAATCGGTCCAAGTATGACCGAACCAAAAAAAAATATGCGGGCTATTCAACCCGGTCGTTTATAGGTCGGCCTGTGGCTTATAAAAGAAAGTTCTCAGCACCTTCATTCCATCCTCCCGATGGCCTTGCCTTGCAAAGACCTCGGGTGGCACATTTGTCAGTTTCGGATGCGTGTGCAGGAAGGAATCAGGGCACAAAGGGGGTCAGACAGTATGGCATCGGTTTGAACGATTTGAACGATTTTTGGCCGTGCTCGTAGCATTCCCCGTTGAGGGGGTCGCTATTTCGTGTTCTCCTGGCCGCACGGAGGCATTGCCTTACGTCGCCTCTTCCTCTTTTCCTTTGGTGGTGTGTTGGTCTGGCACAGAGGGCGGGACCGTGCTGATATGCACAGTGACGACTCTCCCTTTTGTTTTGTGCCCGCCTCCACCGAGATTCGGCTGATGCCTCTCAGACTGGGGGCGGGCGGTCGCCGACGCTGGTTTTCGTAACTCGAGTTTTTGGCTCTTTCCGGCGGTCACTCCGAACTCAGAGCAGAAGAAGAAAGAGATCGGGTGGGGTGGGGGGGGGGGGGGGGGGGAGAGAAGAGAGAGAGAGAGAGATAAAGTAGGTGGGGAGACAGTCGAAGGAGGACGTCACCCCCCCCCCCCGGCACAACGCACAATAAGATACTGCACACCCACGTCCATACCCTCACTTCCCTTTCCCACAGGAAGTAACACCCACCCACCCTCCTCTACACACCGTCTCGTGTGCATCTGGGAATCAAGCAGAATCACTTCGGCAAGAAGTCGCAGTTTCTGGACGGATTTGAAAAGACACGAGGTGGAGAAGAGAGAGCGGTATAAATGGAATGGGATATAGCTAGAGATACCCAGAGACACCTGCCTTGGTTGGCATTTTATTTTTCCCCCAGTAGAGGGGTGGTGGGTGGGTGTGTGTGTGTGGGGAGGTGGGTGAGTGGGTGCCTACTTGGAACGCTCTGAGCGCCTCTGAAACCTGGTGTGTTTTTTTTTGAGCATTTTTTTCCAGCCAGAAGCCCCCTCCACACAGCTCTGGATAAACCCGGACACCTCAGAGCGACGTAGGCACACATCCCTCCCCCCTCCTCCCTCCCTCCAGAGAATCGGGGACAACAATCAAGTGCCCAGGTGGTCGGTTGCATTATTCAAGTTTTGTTTGCGGTGCGATTGGTCACGAGTTAACATGACCGGGTTTCAACGTTTTGCAATTTTGTTGAGCTGAGTGCGTGTTAGAGGGATGGGGGCGTAAAGTTCACGATCTTCGCTGCATGTCGGCGGGATTCGAGGAGTTTTTTTTCGATCGGTTGGGGGCCCTCGCTACCAGATGTGGCTGAGTGAGAAAAAGTGAGCACCAGCCCACTTCCCCTCACTGACTGACGAGCTGTGACGAGCTGTGACTGGTAGCGAGGTCCCCCGTTGTCTCTCGAGAATCAACTTCCAACATACAAAATAACAGCCCGGCCTTTGGACGATTTGAACGATTTGTTTGCCCACACCTCTCGCAGCCACCGGTGAGAGGGGCTGGCGGGAGGTGCCTAAGCATGGCTATCATGCCCGAACGTGAATTTCTTTTTTGCACCCCCCTTGCTTCCCCCTTTATTTTGCCGCGTCTATTTTCAATGCGCACCGCCCCGCCTTTCTTCTTCGCAAATAACAAAAAGAGATGCGGCGTTGTTTCGTGCGCCAAAAGGACACCCCCCCCCCCCCCGGGTGGATGGGGGGAACCAAACACAATGAGCGCAAGACGAACTGGAAAGAAAAAAAACATCACTCACAACAAACCCGAGAGCCTCGTGCCCCTCCTCCCCTCCCCTCCTCGGCCAACCCAACGCAGTCACTGCCAGTGCTACATATCCTTTTGCCGTTTTTCTCGGCTTCGATTGGCACTTTATTTGGCTTGGTTTGTGCCCTGTGTCTGAGCGCCCCTTCCGAGGCTTCCTCCCGCCCTGAGTAAACCACCCAGCAGTTCCTAGACATTTTCATGACCCCTCCACTCTTTGAACGATTTGAACGATTTTTTTCCGTGGCAGGTGTTCCCAGCAGCCCTTGGCGGTGAGAGGGGCCGCTGCTGATTTTAAACACACCCACGCACCTCCCCTCGTCCCCGTCCTCAAAAGAAGGGTTGACATGACGCTGCATTCTCGAGGACGGAAGGAACGTTCCCCCCCACACACACAGGCAAACCCAAGGATTGGGACACTGCATCGCAGCGCGACACGCCACGATAATTTGAAGGTGGGTGCCTCGAATCTGCATCAACCCTGCTTTGTCTTAGCACGCCCCCCCCCCCCCTCTCCTCCCCACCAGTTTATTTTCCGCTCACAGCCTTTGCCAGGGCGCGGTGCAAGCGATGATTATCCTTCTGCGGGCACACATGCAACCCTTCCCCCCCCCTCTCCCCCCTCCCCCCCACACTCGAACAAGAACCCCGCTGTCCCTGACCTACATCCAGGCGACCACAGGGGGTCAGGCCCAATACACAAACATTCAATTTCGAGGCGAGCAATCGGAACGTACAGACATAACGAGAAGAACGAGAGCGGGGCGTGGGGGTGGAGTATGGGCAGTGAATAAAGGCAATAATGTGCCAAGAGGAGTACGGTGTGGAGCCAACCTCCCCTTCACTTTAATTGCAGGGCGGGAGGGTGGGGTAGGGGTGGGAGGGTAGGGGGTAGGGGTGGTGAATGGCAGGCAAGATTGCCAAAAAAACTACACGAAAAATATAAACCTGGCGGTGGGGGGTGCGGGGGGGGGGGGGGGGGCGGGGGCGCGGCCTGCCTGTGCCTTCAATGCCGGGACCCTCGTGGCGGTCAGGACGTGTGGGGGGGGGGGGGGGTGAATGTGGTTCGAGAGAAAGGCAAGGCCATAAGGCCAGCACCCTTTCACTCAAATGCAGGCGTGTCCGAAGCACAGCAAGGGGCTATTCGACCTGCTGTGCCCGTGTGTGATAGGTGGTCGTGGGGGTGAGGAGGTGAGGTGCGAAGATGTATTAACAAAATGCCCAACCGATGAATCGCCCGAACCGCAAGGTATGTCCACTGCGGTTTACCGTGCCTGCATGATGTGAAGGCGGTACACTGGTCTCACGAACGATGTTTGCACTATCGGGAGTGCTATCGCACGAGATGCCGCCAACTCCTCATGCACCGCATGTTCAAACGGGTGGCATCGTTCCACAATGACATCTCCGCAAAAAAGAAAAATAAACAAGGGAGGATTCTTCATATTCCTGGATTTCCCGAATTTCCTGGATTTCCCCCGGCCCCTTAGGCGATTTCAGGGCGGACAGGGCGGACATATCCGGACCCGGAAATCCGGGTGTCCGGATGTCCGGGTCCAATTTTGACCCCCCCCCCCCCCCCCCCCGGACATTTCCCGAATTTCCCGCCCGGACATCCGGACATCCAGAAATGTCCGCCCCGGACAGGGCGGACATTTTCTGGTGTCCGGATGTCCGGGCGGACATGTCCGGACCCGGAAATTCGGGAAATCCAATTTTGACCCCCCCCCCCCCCGGACATGTCCGGCCAGGACCTCAATAGTTTGATTTTTGGTCCAGAAAATAGTTTGAAAATTTTTGAAATCTGGGTGCCCAAAAAAAATTTTCCTAAGACCGGCGATTTGTAGGGGGACCCTTTCGAATTTTTTTTTGGAGAAGGGTAAATTGAACGTTTTTGGCCAAATGAAGCCACTGCGACCATTCCCGGGCCTCGGAAATCAGATTTTTGCCCCTCAAATGCGGTGCCGGTCCGGACAAAAAACCGAAAAAACCGTGAAAAATGGCCCATTTTCCCCAGCCAAAAATGGGCCAAAAATGCCCCCGGACACCCCCAGAGACATGTCCTAATCCGGGGTGCCAGTAGGGGGGACCTTTCGAATTTTTTTTCGAGGAGAGGTCAATTGAACGTCTTTGGACATCTGAGGCCACTGCGACCATTCCCAGGCCTCGGAAATGAGATTTTTGGCCCTCAAATGGGGTACCGGTCCCCACGAAATTCCGAAAAATTCATGAAAATCGAAAGGTCCCACGCACCAAATTCTGCCCAAAAATCGTCAAAAATGGACATGTCATATGCAGCAATGGGGCACCAATCACTCCCCAAATTTTGCTCAATGATTCCACGGCAAGCCAGATTTTCTGATCAATTAGTTTGTTTGAGCATGTTCCTGGCCCTTGTTTGGAAAGTAGATGACCCCTGGCTGGAGAGGACGGTTGTGCTTGACCGGACGGAGAGAGAACCTTCTCCATAACCACCTCCACTCCACAATGCCACAAGTGGCAGGAAGGCCGGGTGTTACAGGCCTCAACCAGGGTTCCAAGGCTCTCCACTTCCTGGCTGCGTCAGGGATCACTGGGTACAGCGAGCAGGATTCCCTGTCCTGACACCCCAGCATGTGCCACCGGAAGAACCCGAAACAGCAGCCGCCCCTCATGGGGGTTGCAAGAGGCACGGAAATCGTTCAAATCGGACCAAGTCCGAAAATTCGGCACTTTCTTGGGTACAAATTGCGGTCCGAATTTTTCCGATTTTTTGAAAAAAGGCTAATTCTGTAAGGGGGACCTTTTCGAATATTTTTTTCGGGCACTTTTTCCACAAGGAAATGTCCGCCCTGTCCGCTACTGTCCACTACCGATTTCAAGGATCCTCCAAGGATGCCCAAAAAAAACAGTGCAGTAAAGTAAAACGAAAATTACAATAAAAATAACACCGGAGAAAATAGCAGCAAAAAAAATTGGGCTTTCCGGGGAAAAGAAAACAGTTCAGAACCGAATTGTTTTCCGGAATTAAAAGTGCCCTGCGTAACCTACCCCTGCCTGGCTATAGGGGAGGGGGAGGGAGGGGGGCATAAAAATATTTGATGCTGGTGCGACAGTTACGTCGTGGGCAGAAAGAAGAAGGATTCGTGTAGGTCTGGATAGCAACTCAAACCGGGGGGGGAGAGGCGGAGATACGGGGTCTTACATGAATTCTGGGGACATTTTGTTGGCCGTGCACTGATGCAGATGCACCAGCATATAGGTTTCTTTCACCGGAAGGAGAAGCACAGCCCGTTGGAACCAAGGAGGTAGATTGCCTCAGTCCAACGGGGTGTGGGTGTCTTCTCGGCGAGAAGAGGGCAGCCCAGGAGCCAACATATGCACGCAAGTGATTTTTGTCGTCGCAGTGACATCCCATTCGCCACAGAGGAAGGCAGGGAAGGATGTCATAGATGCTCTTTGCTATAGCGGCGCATGAAAGAAAAGGTGCAAATTTTGGTGCATTGCGCAGAGAGGGGTGGGCATGGCTGCAACCCTGCCTGAAGGTGCTGTGATCGCTTTTGTTGCATTGGCAGCTACCAGGTAGAGTCACTCCATCCAGCAACTGTGATGATATAGAGTCTCTTTGGTTGGATGCTGCCCGTTAGGCACAACGTCTCAAAGACCCGCGAAGTGGCATATATCACTTTGTTCTGAAGCTCCAGTCGTACGATTTCATCAGTTACGCTGTGGCCTGCGTCACTTCTGCAATCACAGCCCTAAGCGAAGCCTGGCGGTTTATCTCATGGCGGGAACAGCCAGTGACTCACTTGTGCATCTACCCCACAGGAGACCTGGCCGGTGCACATTTCTTCCTTTATAGTGATTCATGTTCGCCTGCCCAGTCGAATCATGCGTTATCGCTCTGTCCATCATCACATAAGGTGATGGTGGATCGCCATTCTACCAACCGCCCCTCTGGTTCAGAGGCTTGAGTGGGGCAAAAAGAAATTCAAGTTTAACCCTTTAGTTACCAACCACACACATGTGTGTGGGTAATTCAGTTTTTTTTGCCACTGGCGTTCAGGTACTTTCTACTAGGAATTTTTCACCGATTTTTTTTATGGTGAACTCGGATGTCGCAGTTCTTTCCACGAACAACCGAGACAAAAATTGGGCCACCGAAGGGCATATATTTGTTGCGAGTGCGAAAATCAGGAAAAATCGAGAATTTCCGAAAATTGGGGTTTTTCTGGTTTTGGGGCACTTTTGGTTCATTGGTGAGTAAAGTACCTTCCACTAAGAATTTTTCAAGATTTTTTTTATCGAATAATGTTCCGAACTCAACGCGTCGTAATCTCGCAAATAACGCACCTTTTTCCGGGAAAAAATGCAGTCCCCTGTGAAAGAACATTTCCGGCGATACCCGCCCAGCACTTCAAATTGCGGGGGCCCGAGAAAATAGTTATTAATTACACGACACTAAAGTAGCCATTTTTTTACTCGAGTTTGGGATTTTTTTGCACGAGTCGCCGAAGGCGACGAGTGCAAAAAAACCCATACGAGAGTACAAAAATGGCTACTGTGGAGTGTAATTCGTGATTTTATCTTACAACACCACAATTTGAGTTGCTCCAAAATTCACGTTTTTTCTCCTGCACCCTGACTTTTTTCTCCTCCACCCCTGTTTTTTTCTACTAGACTTCACATGAATCTGCCCCGTTAACGGGTAACCGGTATTACCGGGTATTACCGGAAACCCGGTAATCGGCCTCCATTACCGGGTATTACCGGGTCAAAAACGGGTATTACCGGGTAAAATCGGGGGTATTACCGGGTCCGGTAATACCCGTTTTCGTATTACCGGGGATTTTCCGTGGGAATTTCCTTGGTACAGGGATGGTTCGTGGGGTGTCGCAGTGAATCAACTGCAGGGTTCTGGTGATCTTCCGTCTGGCAGTCCAAGGGAAGGTGCGCGGGGGGAATGTCAGGTGTTAGGTGACCCCCCTGCGTTATTCTGAAGGCCAGCCTCTGCAGCCCCTCCTGGCCCACCCCTCACAGGGGCGGCCCTGGGAACACTGGGAGTGGGAACGGCTGGGGAACACCCACGTTCAGTACAACCAAGATCTATGAGGCAGGCTTTGCGGCATGGCGGTGGGGGGCTGTGTTGGCGTGGCGTGCCCCGATGATTACACAAACAAAGGTCGAGATAATGAGCCCAGGCCCTGATTCCAACACCTGTTCGTTCAACCAAGATCTATGAGGGACACACACCCCCCTGTCTGTGCCTGTGTCCTCCGTGTGTTGCCTCCTCTCCCTCCCTCTTCAATGCACTTCATGGCCTCGTCCGCTTCCACGGAGGCAGAGCGTGTCGTCACACAACAGGCCGTCCACGAGGCTAAGTTCTTTGAAGCATGCATCATGACTTGTCCCGACTCGAACCAAGCTGATGATTTATCAGAGGGACCAGTAGCCAGGCAAGATGACAAGAAGCAGGCGCAACTCGTGCATATTGAGGGCCTGGTCGAATCCACGTTTTGCTGGGACTTCTCTGGATTGCATCATATCGTAAGGGGTCGCTCAAATACCTTGCCGCACCAGCCCGGATCTTAGCTGCAGGTCCTGTACAGAGTGCCAGGTGATCTTGTCAAGGGTGTCGCCAGAGAGGCTTCACATGGGAATGGGCGTCTTGTTGTGGAGCGTATCACAGAGAATTTCTCAAAATGGAAACGTGTCGACACCACAACTCCAGAACCAGCTCTTCCCGTCCACCTGCCCAAACCAGCCGTTGTCTGGGAGTCGTCAGGCCACCACGTGGGTCGACTGCAGGCTGGTTAGCTTCCGCTCATCATACACGGGGCGGATACTCAGCGTCCCGAAGGCAGGTGCGATTATCCACCTTGGCCCGAGGGCAGTCCAGTGGCGAGCCCGTGTTGAAGCCACCCCAGCAAATATAGCAAGTCCGCTCACCGTACTGTGACCTGTTGTGGTAGGAACCACAAGCCCGGCCACGCCAAGAAGCATCTCTCGGTACCATAATGCTCGTTGGCTGCTCGCAGGTGTGTTGCGACAAGCACCCAGCCAGCAGAGCGATGTGACCGAATAACGGAGCTGGCGTGACCACTCGAGCCTGGGGTAAGAGAAGATGGCTTCCCTGAACGAAGGATCGATCATTGAAAACGAGGAGCCCTTCGCTCTGTGCCACTTTGCAACCATTTGGTGACGCACCGTTTCTGCATTTCTGAGCCAAGGTCCTTAAATGATGGAAGCTACGGGAACAGTGCCCTCTCTGTGATGGAACCTTCATTGGTTCAGAATGTGCCTGCCCCAAGACCCTGTTGGCCCAGGCAGTCACTGCCCCCCAATGGAATGGGGCTCGCAGACTTTGGGAGAGGAAGGTGGTCCTATGATCACGCCTGTCTCATTACGCGTGTGATCGACTGCCTGATCTGACGACACCGCCGGCTCTGGAAGGGCTCAGGTGGTGTGTGGGCACCGTGCAGTAGTCAGCATTGCTGCGAAACTCGAAAAGTCTGCAGTGAGCCACACAAACCAGACGTGAACTGCGGAACCCGGCTTTCGATCACCCCATGCGCCATAGAATCCAATGTCGACCACAACACACTGCTAAGGGGAAGGGAATCAACCCAAAAACAAAGGGAAATTCCCATGGAAAATCCCCGGTAGCGCTACCGGGCTATAACCGGGTATTACCGGGCAAACGGGTATTACCGGACCCGGTAATACCCGTTTTTCGACCCGGTAATACCCGGTAATACCCGGTAGCCGTTAACGGGGCAGATTCATGTAGACTAGTAGAAAAAAGTAGGGGTGCAGGGTAGTAATGGGAGTAACGAAAATTGTGGTGGAGTAATATAAAAAAAATTTCGAGAAAAAAATGTTCTCGGAAACGGCTGGAACAGCGCGTTTCACGACAGCAAAAAATCTGAAAAAAAATCCAAATTTGAAAAATTTTCCGGCCGAAACCAATTTTCGGACCCACCTATTTTTCGGTTTTTGGTGGTTTCTGGCCACCCGAGGGTCCTGCACCTGTGGTCACAGAAATGGCCTCGAAACACCCCCAAGCCCCCTAAAAACGCATTTCTGGAAGGATACGTCCCAAAACTGCCCGAAAGGTGCGTCTGAGTCTGGTGACCTGACCCCACAAACCCTGTATTTTTCGCCTTTTTGACCAAAAAATTGGGTCGGCAGGCAAAATTCGGAATTTTTTGAATTTTTCACCAAGTCTCGGCATCGTGGAATGCAATGTCCTCGTTCTGCCCGAAAAACGCATTTTTCGGATTTTTTCCCCGAATCTGGGGGTCTGGTTTGGAAATGTGGTTGGGCTCCAAAATCGAACAAAAATATTTTGGGTGGTCATTGGGAGTCGCCTCCCATGGGGAAAAAAATATTTTTTCCTCAAAAAAAAGTTGATTCTCGGACAGTTCTGAAACAACGCATTTCACCATGAAAAGAAATTCCGATTTTGGTGGAGTAGAAAATTCCTTACTGGGGAAGGTGGCCAAACTCTCGAATTTTTGGCATTTTAAATCGTACCCCCCTGGTCTCTAAAGGGTTAAAAAAAACACGTGTGCGTGAGGACCGCGGGGGTGATCGCAGCAAGAGCATGCCGCTTTCATGCAAATAAACCCCCACCCCACTCCCCACATCATATTCATGCGAGTGACGGATCGAATTCACACCAGATTCCCTTCCCCCATCCCTCCTCACCCACCCACCCCGAGTAAGGAATGGCAACACCTGCCTGTCTTTTTTCCCGCTGATGAATGATATGAATCGGTAGAACGTGGGGGGTGGTAGGTGGTGGTGGGGGGGGATGGGGAGAGGTGCCATCTCTGACCGGTATTCAATAACACCACACTTGCTGATTCGTTGCACCCCCCTCCACAAGGGCCTTGTTGTCAAGGGGGGGGGGGTGGGGTGGGAGGGGTTCACCACCCATTATCCATGTGACAGCCAACGAGCACGGATCCGAATGAACGCCCAACCGCCAGCCCTTGATTTTCTAACGCGCGGGCAGAGTGGTGGCTTTGGGCAACGAACGGGATTTCTTTTCCACCCGCGGTTTGCAGTTTTGCATATATTTTTTGCTTATGTGTTGGGCGGTGGGGGTGGGGGTGGGGGTGGGGGGGTGGGGATTTTTTGATAGAAATATCGGAACGAAAAGGGAAGGAACACAATTCAAGGAGACCGGATGAAGACGCAGCGAAATATCAACCAAAACTGTAAAAATAGAGGGGGGGGGAGGGGGAGGGGGGGTGCATGGGAAAGAGAAGAGAAAAGAACAGCGGAAGGACTGGCAATACGAGTGTCGCTAAAAAAAGGGCGCCTCAAATGGCCTCAATCCCTGGCAAGCCTTTGACCCGCTAGACGTTTGGGGGGTGGGGGTGGGGTCGGTGGGGGAGGGGGGGCAGGTGAGGCAACAGTAATTATTTAAAGAGCAACGACCCCCAACGACACCCCCCCCCCCACTTCCCTGATCCCGTTGATATTTCAGGGCGATTCAGGGGCAAGCCGTGGCGGTTCCTCCTTCCACCCCACCCCCTCCTTTGACTCAAACTACAGATGATCAGGCTGCGATGTTTGTGTTGTTCTGAGGGTGTGGGTGTGGGTGTGGGGGCGGGGTGGGATGGGATAGGGTGGGGGTGGGTGGGTAGGGCAACGCAACCCCGGCCCCTCTGTGAAAGGGGCTCTGTCAGAGGCGCATCCCCGCCCCCCCCCCCTCCTCCTCCTCCCACCCCCTTCCCCTCCCTTTCGTGTCTGCGTGTCCCTACGTGCCCTGCTAAGCATTGTTTGCTTTTTCGACACTGCGTGAGTGCTACACTCTATGCACAGTACACACACACACGTTCATCTTTTTAGTTTAGTGTAGGACGCACCAAGCGAGCCCTAGCGCTGCCTCCACTGTAATGTAAGCACGCACACACACAGACCTTTTGTTGCTTTCTTCAACTCCCCCCTCCCCCCCAACCCGGGGGCAACTTCGCCTCTGTGATGGAGGAATGGAGAGGTCATCTCTGAGAACGGGTGAGAGAGTTGCTCGGGACTGGTGTGACCCGCTGCAGCGGGGATAGAACCCCCCGGCCTGCCCGAGGGAGGAGTGTGGCTTTTCCGAGAGTGCAGGTGGGGCAGCCCTCCCCCTCTTGCAGGGAGGGGGGTGGGGGGGGGGGGGGGTTAGGGGGGGTCAAATGGGGGTGACAAACACGATTTTTCAAAAAACCGGCGCAGAGGCCCCAAAGCCCCCGTAAACCCTCCAAACCCCCCCAGATCGGTCCGGAAACCCATCGAACCCCACTTTTCCACCATTCCGGGCACCTCAGGTGCCCGAATTGGGGTACCTAAATTTTGTGCCACCGTTTGGTACCGGACAGTGCCACTGTGTGGGAGGTTGGAAAAGAAAATGCCCCAACACACCACATCTGAGGGTTGCAATGCATGTTGCTTGCCAACCACGTCATCCGGTGGGTGTCAGGCGCTATGTAGGTGGCATGAGCCAGGTCTTCGATGTGTTCTGGCTTGTATATGTACCTCCCTGCCTGCGGCACAGGCACTGCCTTTGTCCCCCACACCAGCCACAGAGAGCGTATTGTACTCGGTCCACGGTTGCTGATTCATTGTGATGCGTTGTATCCTCGAGTGAACGTCACACACTAGTGGCACCACCACCCGCCATCCGAGAGCTGTATTGGCTTTGCGCCCTTCCGTTGCATTCACCTCGCCACGCATATTGCACCGTTCAGTACCAGTGCTCTTGGGCCAGGCAAAGTAGACCGCAGCAACTACCAATTCTGGCACAATGGGTACCACGACAGCGCACTTCGTGTGTTCCCGGAATGTACAGCTCGTGTTGCAACAGTCGTTGTCAACACATCCCGGGTGTGGAGCACTGCTGCACAGGAATCACACGACCATCTGGACTTGTTCCGTACCTACAGGCAGCCTCCCGGTGCATGGTGGCAGGGAGGTACATATACAAGCCAGAACACATCGAAGACCTGGCTCATGCCACCTACATAGCGCCTGACACCCACCGGATGACGTGGTTGGCAAGCAACATGCATTGCAACCCTCAGATGTGGTGTGTTGGGGCATTTTCTTTTCCAACCTCCCACACAGTGGCACTGTCCGGTACCAAACGGTGGCACAAAATTTAGGTACCCCAATTCGGGCACCTGAGGTGCCCGGAATGGTGGAAAAGTGGGGTTCGATGGGTTTCCGGACCGATCTGGGGGGGTTTGGAGGGTTTACGGGGGCTTTGGGGCCTCTGCGCCGGTTTTTTGAAAAATCGTGTTTGTCCACGTAAAAGGGTGGCATTTGACCCCCCCTAGGGGGGGGGGGGGTGGGGTAAGGTAACCTTCTTTTGATTGGTGCCGGAGGGGTGACTCACATGCGTTTTCGTGCGTGCTCTAAAATTCAAGCTCAAACAGCAGGCAGCGTCCGCAGGGGGGGGGGGTTTCAATTGTAGAAAACTACGTTGCGTACACTGGCTTGTGTCCGCAGGGGAGGGGGGAGAAGGGGGCGGCTGTGGGACAATAGGCCATTCGGGGGGGAGGGGGTGGTGATATATTTGAGAAGATGCGGGGCAGGCGTGGGGAGGGGGGGGGGTGTAGGGCTGTCAGAAGAATCTAAAAGGAATAGAAGGCAAGGGAAGGTGGGGAGGGGGGGGGGGGCAGGGGTAATTCATTGATACGAGTGCGGGGGGGGGGGGTAGGGGGGGTCAAATGCCCCCCTTTTACGTGGATAAACACGATTTTTCAAAAAACCGGCGCAGAGGCCCCAAAGCCCCCGTAAACCCTCCAAACCCCCCCAGATCGGTCCGGAAACCCATCGAACCCCACTTTTCCACCATTCCGGGCACCTCAGGTGCCCGAATTGGGGTACCTAAATTTTGTGCCACCGTTTGGTACCGTACAGTGCCACTGTGTGGGAGGTTGGAAAAGAAAATGCCCCAACACACCACATCTGAGGGTTGCAATGCATGTTGCTTGCCAACCACGTCATCCGGTGGGTGTCAGGCGCTATGTAGGTGGCATTAGCCAGGTCTTCGATGTGTTCTGGCTTGTATATGTACCTCCCTGCCTGCGGCACAGGCACTGCCTTTGTCCCCCACACCAGCCACAGAGAGCGTATTGTACTCGGTCCACGGTTGCTGATTCATTGTGATGCGTTGCATCCTCGAGTGAACGTCACACACTAGTGGCACCACCACCCGCCATCCGAGAGCTGTATTGACTTTGCGCGCTTCCGTTGCATTCACCTCGCCACGCATATTGCACCGTTCAGTACCAGTGCTCTTGGGCCAGGCAAAGTAGACCGCAGCAACTACCAATTCTGGCACAATGGGTACCACGACAGCGCATTTCGTGTGTTCCCGGAATGTACAGCTCGTGTTGCAACAGTCGTTGTCAACACATCCCGGTTGTGGAGCACTGCTGCACAGGAATCACACGACCATCTGGACTTGTTCCGTACCTACAGGCAGCCTCCCGGTGCATGGTGGCAGGGAGGTATATATACAAGCCAGAACACATCGAAGACCTGGCTAATGCCACCTACATAGCGCCTGACACCCACCGGATGACGTGGTTGGCAAGCAACATGCATTGCAACCCTCAGATGTGGTGTGTTGGGGCATTTTCTTTTCCAACCTCCCACGCAGTGGCACTGTACGGTACCAAACGGTGGCACAAAATTTAGGTACCCCAATTCGGGCACCTGAGGTGCCCGGAATGGTGGAAAAGTGGGGTTCGATGGGTTTCCGGACCGATCTGGGGGGGTTTGGAGGGTTTACGGGGGCTTTGGGGCCTCTGCGCCGGTTTTTTGAAAAATCGTGTTTGTCACCCCCATTTGACCCCCCCTAGGGGGGGGGGGGGGGTAGGGGGGGTCTACTGGGGGACACGGTGGGATCTTGTAAATTTTACATGTATAACTACAAGTATAATACATGTATTATACATGTATAATACATGTATATGCCTGAAATATACATGTAAAATACATGTATATCAAGTAAAAATACATGTATAATACTTGCATGTCAACTATTATACATGTATTTTTACTTGATATACATGTATTTTACATGTATATTTCATGCATTTACATGTATTTTACATGTATAATACTTGTCATGCAAGTATTATACATGTAAAATACTTGCATGACAAGTAAAATACTTGCATGCAAGTAAAATACATGTATTTTACTTGCATGCAAGTATTTTACTTGTCATGCAAGTATTATACATGTATTTTACTTGTCATGCAAGTATTTTACATGTATAATACTTGCATGACAAGTATTATACATGTAAAATACATGTAAATGCATGAAATATACATGTAAAATACATGTATATCAAGTAAAAATGCATGTATAATAGTTGACATGCAAGTATTATACATGTATTTTTACTTGATATACATGTATTTTACATGTATATTTCAGGCATATACATGTATTATACATGTATAATAGTTGACATGCAAGTATTATACATGTATAATACATGTATATACTTGTAGTTATACATGTAAAATTTACAAGATCCCACCGTGGAAACATTGGCCAAATTTTGAGAAACACGTTTTTGACCCCAAAAAGGTCGTTCTGGTGCCAGAAAGTGCCCAATATACTCCGGAAACTCGTTTCCGCCCACTCCCAGGGGGTGGAATGCCCCCGACGATGCCGTTTTTAGCAACCAAAATTTTTGGGACAGAACTTGTACCTGGGCTGCACACCACAGGACACATCAAGCAGAGCAAACACACCTCAACCTGCCAGATGCACAGAAGAACTATTGTCGTTGATTGTTCTGAAACATAACAGCTTCTCGGTGCCCTCCAGAGGTCAAAAGCCAAGCCAATATGAGGTAATCGCGCCAGGAACAGTTGTGGGAGAAGTACGGTACAGTTCGTGTCCCATTTGACGCTGTTCTTGGGAGCTTACGGCAGCTGGGTCTGTGTGGCACGGCGCATCCGTTGCCAGGGAGCGCGTCCTCGGGTGTGGTGCCTCACCTGCGAGCCTGTGGCACAGGGACGCCATACGAGAGTCTCTCAGATGCCTCCTCTGATGGGAGGCAGCTGACTGGAACAGGCACCTGGTACAGCAGGCACGGGTACAAGAAGTGGCCAGAAATAGCGCTCAGCAGAAGCGCAAGATTTTCCCGTCTCAGCTTCCAGCCCCAACTTCCGCTCAACGGTATTGTCGGGAAGTACTCAGGCATGGCTGCATTGTCAAATGGGAGGCTGATTGGGTGCCACAAATGACTGGATTGAGGGAGTCGACGGAGTCTACAGTTGAGATACGGGCCAGTCTCTCAAAGGAAGAGGAAACCAGACCTGATTGCTCTCGCCGACGAGCAGGGTGTCGTGAAGGGCGCAGTTCACGTACCAGAACGACGGACGGACCTCCTGAGGGCCATCCGGCGCCGCTGGCAGTCCCTGAGGGTGATACAAAGGGCAACAGCGGAAATAAGCAGACTGCACAAATAGCCCCAGGAACAAGTTCTGTCCCAAAAAAATTCGTTGCTAAAAAAAGCATCGTCGGGGGCATACCACCCCCTGGGAGTGGGCGGAAACGAGTTTCCGGAGCATATTGTGCACTTTCTGCCAGCAGAATCACCTTTTTAGGGTCAAAAACTCGTTTCTCAAAATTTGGCCAATGTACACGCTTTTTTAGGTGCAGTAGACCCCCCCTAGGGCAGTGGTGGCTGCGTACGCGTACGCAGCGTGATTTTCAAAAAGTGCGTACGGCGTACGCGTACGCGTACGGCGCTGCGTACGGCAGTCTATGGAGCACAGGAGACGGCCATGGCCGCACACCAAATCCGACAGTCGAACTCAGGTGTACCAGGGGCAGCCTCCGAGCCTTCCAGTCGGAAGTGGTACCTTTTGCAGTATGCTTGCGGGTGTACTTGCAGGTGTTGCGAGTTATTCGCCACGTGCGCGGCAAGGAACCATCTGTGAAAGGCAAGAGCAAAGGCCAGGGCCCAGCCACCCGCTGGGTGGCCTACTGTGTGCTGAGAGACCTGGAATACCAGCCGTACGCAAAATCTGCGTACGCGTACGCAGCGCGATTTTCAGAAAGTGCGTACGGCGTACGGCGTACGCGTACGCGTACCGTACGGCCGTACGCTGCCACCACTGGCCTAGGGGGGGGGGGGTTAGGGGGGGTCAAATGCCACCCTTTTACGTGGACAAACACGATTTTTCAAAAAACCGGCGCAGAGGCCCCAAAGCCCCCGTAAACCCTCCAAACCCCCCCAGATCGGTCCGGAAACCCATCGAACCCCACTTTTCCACCATTCCGGGCACCTCAGGTGCCCGAATTGGGGTACCTAAATTTTGTGCCACCGTTTGGTACCGGACAGTGCCACTGTGTGGGAGGTTGGAAAAGAAAATGCCCCAACACACCACATCTGAGGGTTGCAATGCATGTTGCTTGCCAACCACGTCATCCGGTGGGTGTCAGGCGCTATGTAGGTGGCATTAGCCAGGTCTTCGATGAGTTCTGGCTTGTATATGTACCTCCCTGCCACCATGCACCGGGAGGCTGCCTGTAGGTACGGAACAAGTCCAGATGGTCGTGTGATTCCTGTGCAGCAGTGCTCCACAACCGGGATGTGTTGACAACGACTGTTGCAACACGAGCTGTACATTCCGGGAACACACGAAGTGCGCTGTCGTGGTACCCATTGTGCCAGAATTGGTAGTTGCTGCGGTCTACTTTGCCTGGCCCAAGAGCACTGGTACTGAACGGTGCAATATGCGTGGCGAGGTGAATGCAACGGAAGGGCGCAAAGTCAATACAGCTCTCGGATGGCGGGTGGTGGTGCCACTAGTGTGTGACGTTCACTCGAGGATACAACGCATCACAATGAATCAGCAACCGTGGACCGAGTACAATACGCTCTCTGTGGCTGGTGTGGGGGACAAAGGCAGTGCCTGTGCCGCAGGCAGGGAGGTACATATACAAGCCAGAACACATCGAAGACCTGGCTCATGCCACCTACATAGCGCCTGACACCCACCGGATGACGTGGTTGGCAAGCAACATGCATTGCAACCCTCAGATGTGGTGTGTTGGGGCATTTTCTTTTCCAACCTCCCACACAGTGGCACTGTCCGGTACCAAACGGTGGCACAAAATTTAGGTACCCCAATTCGGGCACCTGAGGTGCCCGGAATGGTGGAAAAGTGGGGTTCGATGGGTTTCCGGACCGATCTGGGGGGGTTTGGAGGGTTTACGGGGGCTTTGGGGCCTCTGCGCCGGTTTTTTGAAAAATCGTGTTTGTCACCCCCATTTGACCCCCCCTAGGGGGGGGGGTAGGGGGGGTCATATGCGCGAGTAAAATGGAAAATTTTAAGATGCCCCAATCGGACCCCCCAGCATGGTATCGAGGCTAAAAAGTCACCCATATCGCCCCAGAAACACCCCCCAGGGCATCCCACAGCCTGGACGACCCTCTCTGGGCCGCTCAGATGTGATCCCGAAAAATGTGCCCCTGAGTGGTACCTGGGCCCCATTCTGGGGTGGCTAGGACATGAGCCGTCATATTTTTCCTGGTGAGAACACGCTTGCTGCATGCCTCTGGGATGGAGGGGACTGACTGGGAGGTGTGGATGGTGAAAGAGGGGTCAATCGCGCGATTCTCCAAGCTCCTGAATAACGCCAGCCCTCCTCACCTGCTGTAATGGGCACTCCCTCCTGGTCACTGATTTGAGGCTCGTGAGAGGGTCTTTCATCGCTCGACCTTATTGCTGCAGCTGCGAGAACCATGTGCCTTGCACGCAGCATCTTCGGCTGCCTGTATCCTCTTGGGAACACACATCTATCTGTTCCTGTCTCAGGACGAGGGGGGTATTGTTATCAGACCCTGCTGATTGTGCTGGCACGGCACCATGGCTGCGGTAGAGGTTTTCAGTGGGCTACTGTAGCCCGGATCATACGAGAGTGGACCCCTTGACAAAATTGTTGGTCGCAGGCATCAGGGAAACATCATCGGGGAAGTTTTTGAATGTGCTCTGATACACGCATGAGGAAGTATCGAGATGGTACCTGATTTTGTGGTGGTGGCAGCCAGCGGCCGGGGTTGTGGCAGCCTTCAGGCAGGCTGCCAACAGAGTTATAGCAGATGATGACACCGACCGCAACAATCGGACTTCTCTGACAGTTCCTCGCCAATATGTGTAATCTGCGTTGATTTCACACCTGCCTACCCCCCTGCGGACACATCCATTGCAGGAATGTGTTGGTTGTGGTAGTGGCAAAAGTGCCCACAGGTACCACTCATGGGCACTTTTTTCACATCACGCAATAAACGTGACAAATCACGGACAAATGTCAGAATTTTGCAGATACAGCGCATATGGGACCCTCTGGGGGTGTTGTGGTGTGTAACGGCACACAGAAGTTCGATTTTCGGCATTGTTGAATTTTCCCATTTTACTCGCTTTTTAACCCTTTAAACACGGAACGCCACGTACGTGGCGGGAAACTAAAGCACACTTGAAATATTTTCTCCTAAGGACATTCCCGGACTCGCCAGGGGGAAAACGTCTTCCTACAGACCATTGGGGTATACGGTGCATGAAAAAACACTAAAATATGCCCCCCTGTGGTCCTCAAATCGTGTTGCGATGAACGGTATTTTCGCCATTTTTCGCACTTTTCGAGGCCTTTTTCGCTGTTCTTTGTCCTGGCCGCATCTTCGGTCTGTCTGGCCCTATTTTACACCTCCGAGGACATATCTGCAATAGCGGGGGCACCAGAAGAAGCAGGCGTGCCGTATGTGGGCCTGGATGGCCAAGAGGAGTGGTAATGATGAGGGTATGACGAAGTGGAGGTCGTGGAGGGACACGATTTGTCGAAAAGACAAGGGACCCCTAGATGTGGCGAGAAGGAGCCCTGCACACAGGAGAGTGAGCGTCCAACTGAGGGCTGCACACCACCGTGCACCGCTGACCACCCAGAGATGCTGACGGTGACTCCAAGTCCCAACTCATTTGACCTGACAGTGCTCATCCAACTCTTGTTCAATCTGCCAGTCTTGGCCTTGACCAACGACACCAGAAGAACTGTCCCATCAGCTGAAGTGCTTAGTTCGATGTACACCACGCAGATATGGCAGCCGGTGAGGCTGGCTTGCTGATTGGACAATCATGTACAAGAGGCAGGTTGGGGCTGCCGTTCATCAAAGAGCGATGCACTGGCACAGGCTTGCAGTGCTGCCAGATGACGACCCTGATGCTGAGTGGATACCTGACATCCCTCACATCACCCATACGCACTGCAGGCCTTCGTACCCAGGAGACCCTTGAAATTGTCCGCCCCCCCAGGAGGCCCCGAGGCGGACAATTCCAAGGGGATTCGAGGGGCGGACATTTACAAGGGGGATGGTAGGTATCTTGTTAGAGTTGGCTGCATACTGGATAGCTAAGTCGCACCACGCAGGTCTCCCACTCTGCAACAGAGTATCGTTGTACCTCACCAAGGGCCTTCCTTGACCGACAAGGCGGTCCCGGAGAGCGAAAACCACGCGTGCAGGGTGTGCAAAGGCGCTGCTACTGCAAAAAGCCGGGATTAATGTGTCCCACCAGGCGCTCTGAGCCTGACCAATCGCTGAACAATTTCTGAACCCAAATCTACCATATAAGCCACGGAATCCGCCATCCTTTCACAGGGGGGGGCCAACCATCCTCACTAGGATGTGTTTGTGACTTGGAGAGGCAACATCGGCCCAAAAGGCAGCGTAGGTCGCGAGGCCAAAAAAACGGGATATTAATCGAAGGTGGCTCGTGTTTAAAGGGTTAAAGAGGCATATGACCCCCCCTAGGGCAGTGGTGGCTGCGTACGCGTACGCAGCGTGATTTTCAAAAAGTGCGTACGGCGTACGCGTACGCGTACGGCGCTGCGTACGGCAGTCTATGGAGCACAGGAGACGGCCATGGCCGCACACCAAATCCAACAGTCGAACTCAGGTGTACCAGGGGCAGCCTTCGAGCCTTCCAGTCGGAAGTGGTACCTTTTGCAGTATGATTGCGGGTGTACTTGCAGGTGTTGCGAGTTATTTGCCACGTGCGCGGCAAGGAACCATCTGTGAAAGGCAAGATCAAAGGCCAGGACCCAGCCACCCGCTGGGTGGCCTACTGTGTGCTGAGAGACCTGGAATACCAGCCGTACGCAAAATCTGCGTACGCGTACGCAGCGCGATTTTCAGAAAGTGCGTACGGCGTACGCGTACGCGTACCGTACGGCCGTACGCTGCCACCACTGCCCTAGGGGGGGGGGGAGGAGGAGGAGGGGGGATTTCAGGGGTTCGTGTGTGCGTGTGTGGTTTAACCGGCGGGTGCTTTTGAGTGTGTTCCTGTTGAGTGCAAGGAAAAGTAACTCAGCAGAATCACCCTCGCTGCATCTCGAGACAAAAATAGGACTGGCTCGTTTTTGTTTATAAAAAAAGTGCCATCCTTGTTTGCCCTTTTTTATAAAGTAATTCATCAGATCAGCTGCGTCGGAATTGCGTTCTTTGTTTGTTCGAACGGTGCCTGCCGGTGCAGATCTGCAGGATACCGAACGCTGACACGGGTCTTTTTTTAGTGCGAAAAAGCGAGCTGTTCCTCCAAAAATAACACCTGCAACTTGAGACCACCTTTATTTTGTGACGACACCCACCAGCCCGACGACACATGGTTCTTACTCGATGGACAAGAGACAGGGGCAAGAAAGGTTCTGAAAAAAACGTGGGAGAGGGATGATTGTGAAGGGAAGAGTGAGGGGGGGGGTGACCTTTACCCCCACTATCTGGCAAGTTTCGGCAAAAAAAATCGGCGCTGTTTTCTCACAAAATAGGAGAAAATACACCGAGACGCACCTCTTCGGTACGTATGGCGAAGACACCCACCACCCACCCCCACTCTTCACTTACACGTGATATGGGAAAGGGTGGGTAAGAATGAGTCACCGAACCACCGCTGCAGCCCCTCCCCCTCCGCTCACTGCACACGTGAAGCTTTTCGGAAAAGTGCCGCGGTACCCAAAGGGGATGCCAGTAACCTGCCCTGCAGACCCACAGGAGGCATTGCTCTGACCTCTCCTCGAAGCAGGACACCCTTCCGGCATTCACACACACGTGAATATTATTGTGTTGGTGTAGAGCGCACTGAGCACCCGCTCTTGATGCAGTCTCTACTGTAACACACGCACATATTTTTTTCATCATTTCAAGGGGCGTTGGTTTGCTCCATCAACATCGCCAGGCCCAGAGTATATATTTGCTTTCTTTTTTCCCATTTTTTTAGCGACACACACACACACACATCATCATCCTCTTCATTTCTCGAAAGCCAATATTATTGGCTCGCGTGCGCACTCCCCGCCAAAAAAAAACGCGCTGACGCGGCAAAGACACGAGCTCCCACACCATCACGCCCACCCCCCTCGTCGACCTGCCAGTCCGGCAGACTCATCTCTTACTTAATGGCTGGGGCAACGCATGCCCCAACCTGTCACTCCACCCTGCTCGCCCCTCTTATTCTCCGTTCACCTGAGCCGACCTACACGCACCTTTGCACCTTCCACATGCCACTCCCTGCCACACTGCCCTGAGCCAGTACTGTACCGAATCTAACGAACAAAGCAACAGACACACAAACCAGGCATGTGTTCCGCGGAGGAACTTCTCCACTCAATTGGGGGGTCCCTACGCTTCGCACACACACGTCGCATTTTTTTGGGGGAAGTTCTTGGCAACGTGTCGTCGTGTGCCCAGGAACCCGACGCCGCAGTTGGTTTGAATTCGTGCCACTGGCAGCACAACTTCTGTTCAGTGAAGTTAGCGCATCGAGCTGACTCTGATGGCAGCCTCCACAGCAAGTTCCCACGACACACACACACACATCCACGTGCACCTTTCTGCAGTAGTGTAGAACGCAACCGACAATTCCACAGTTGCACCCGCTGCCTCTCACCCGATTCATCATCTGACGAGCGAACGAGCATTTTCTGCCGCCTCAGGTGGAGAAACAAAAGCGAGGATATCGGCATGTGGGTGAGAGTTTCTCCGATACGTCTTCATGTACGATGATTCGACGAACTGCTGGGCTGAGGGGCGGCTGGCAGCGGGCTCGGGGATGGAGCAGGTGCGGATGAGGTTGAGGAACTCTGGGTCCACACTCAGGTGTGCGGGGAAGGCGAGCTCTTCAGAGATCACACGCACGAGATCCCACGGCCCAGACACTCCTGACAGATCGTAGGGGTATTGGCCCAGGGCACACTCTGCGAGAGTCACGCCCAATGCCCACACATCAGCAGAGGAGCCGTGCCGCATTCTGTTGTGCCGTTCAGGGCTCATGTAGGGCAGGCTGCCCCCCGGATCCGCAACCTCGCCGTCGTTGTCGCCGACCATCGCGATCCCGAAGTCGCTGATCTTCACAACCCCCTTCCGGTTGACGAGGAGGTTCGAAGGCTTGATATCCCGATGGATTTTGTTCACGCTGTGGATGAAGAGCAATCCCTGCATGACCTGTGCAGGCAGAAAGCCAAGGGGGAGGGGGGAGGGGGGAAGGGGGGGAGGGTGTGTGTGTGCGAATCGTTTCGCTTATTTACAGGTCAGGTAAGTAAGTGCAGCTGAGGGAGGCGGAGGAGCCCACACGCAGACAACCATGGAGCCTGCCCTGTGAGCAGCTGGGGGGGTGGGGGATGGGGATGATATGTGGGAAGACATTCACCTGTTGAACCCAATTGGGCACTGCAAACCCGCAAACCCGAGCATGGCCGTGGTCTGCACAACCAGACGCGCCGTGCCACGCCCGGCACGACCACCTGGCCTGTCGAGCCCATCGAGCCCGCCGCGCTAGCACCTCCCTCTCTTAGTGAGGGCACCGCCCTTAACCCTGAACCTTTTCCGTGGCACTGTAACCATTAACCCGAGACCCGATACCGAATTAGTTCTAGAGAATCCCATCGCGTTCAAACCTCAGACCGAGTAATAGTAATTAGTAATGAAGAATCACTGCAATTAGAATATTGACACCTTCATGCAAACGGAGTACCCAATAATGCGCGTTGCTCGTAGATGATGGCTAATCCCCAGGAAGAAAGCGATGCAAGAACCTAGTTGAGCTGAACTACTTGGGTTGCGCCGCGTTGGGTTGCAGCGCCGAGCATCATCTTTGCACGCTGTGCACCACCGGAACAGGCCCTAGGGCCAGTTCCGGCCTTCTCCCAGGGGTTGCGCGTCGCTTCACACATTATACTTCGAGAGGTTTTCCTCGCATTGCCGCTTGAACTTAGTACGCACACGAAACGGACGGATCGGATGATCGAGACCTTCGCATGGTGAAGGGTTGCTATACCGTGTGGTCAGACTTGAAGTTGAGAGACGGTTGCAGAACCTGCTCGCAGTGTGTCTCCTGCCACCCTCGAGACTGATCCCTGTGAACCTTGGGTCTACGGATCTTGTGATATGCGGCTCGTCAGTCTGTACCCTGGTTGATGTGTCAGGCACTGCAAGACAAACAGGTGTTACGACAACCCACCTGGGCGGAGCCACGTTGCCAAACAAAACCCTGCTGTCTCGGGCTGTGTTGTGACTCTCTCACTACCTCAGACGCAGGCTCCCTTACTTGGTGGCCCCTTCGAGTGCACATGCGCCCGGCACATGTCGAACTAAAGAACGCCCCCTATATAATTTGCGGATATTGATACCCAACTCTTCCCCACCTCGAAGAAACGAAGGCGATAGGAAAGGCATAACCCAGAACCTTAACCCGTACCGATACGCATAGTGAATATAGTAAGCACAAAGGACCCTGTGCAACATTGACCATAGGAACGTAAGGCAAACTACTGGGCGGGGGCACACGGGCACCTAGAACATCAGCATCACTTGCTGATCGACTCATGCCTGGTATCTGGAACCACAGACATGTGCACGTCCCGATGCATCACCCGGGATGCGGGAGTCGGAAGGGCGGATGTGCAACATGGCATTCTTCTTGCGGTGCAAACAACTTGCCTGCTCTGCCACTCCACGGTGATGAGGTGGGGATCAACAGCCGGCTGCGCTAAAGAAGAGTGGTCAGCTACGTTGTGACTCATGTTGGGACTCTTGGGCAGGTTGCTACATCTGTCACCGGCATCGTCAACAGGCTGGGGTGTTTATCAGGCCACTGCTTGGTTTGGAGCTGAACCGTGGCGACTGCACAGCAGCCCTGTTCTTGAGCCGCATTCCGAGCAGGAGACCAGCCCCAGATTCGCTGCCTCAGGTGGCTGGTAGTCGGATAGCCTGGTCAGAATGACGTTTACGTCCCTGTACTACGATACAGTGTTGTGGTGACTTGAATAGCTGTCTGAGCACTCTTGTAGGGCGGCAGTTGTACGGGGACAAGGTCCACCCGAACACGTCAGGTGCACGCCACGGCGCGTTTGCGCCATGAGGCATCTCGGCAGCGGGGCGCCCCTCAGGCACAGAGCCGACGTGGGCACTGCGGGGTATTCTGTGCCGTCAGTGACGGCGACGGCCTTTGCCAAACAGACGTTCCCACTGGAGACGCCCTCGTGACAGTGATTCGCAATTGCCTTCGCATTTGAGTTGTGATACTCGTACCCTCCTTTGCATGCGCTCGCCATCCAGCACTACGCACCTCGACGGGATCCCCTGCATCCTTACAATGTTTAGAACCCGTCAATCTTGTCAGGCCATATAGCGTACCCCGATCAACCGTTATTCCTCACGAGGCATGTGTGTATATGTGCCAATGCGTATTTGAGAACTTCTCCACTGCCCATAAAGAGCTTCTCCCCAGCCTCTGCTTGATGCATAGTGCTGTCAGGTCGGAAGTCCTGGCAGGGCACAGCCCCGCCAACCACAAGCAGGGGACAATGGGCCCCACCGCTGAGGACGGCTGCGGTGCCTGGGTCATTTGGTGACCGACCTACCTGGTCCGTCGAGCAGGACCAATTGTGATACTCGGCTGCCCGCATTCGCATACTTGACATGCCGTCTGGCTGAGTGGCAGGCCTAATGGGCTCTTGGGCAGGTTGCGAGGACATGTAGGTTGGACGCCAGCACAAGTCGTTGACCGCTGCATTGGTGAGCTGAACCCTCGCGGCTGTGCCACAGGCAGACGCTTCTCCAAAGCGCACCGATTTGCCAACTTCGGCTTTGGCGAATCTGCGGCTAGAGGAATTGAAGAAATATATCGACAACAACCTTGGCCATTCGTGGAATGGCAAATGACCATCCTATAAGTATTGAGTAATACGCAGCACAACAACCACGGCTGTGACAGACCCCACAGCTGAACACAATGTTTGTAACCCCAGGCGAGCCACAGTCGCCCCCCCTCTGACACTGTCTGGCCAGGCTACCCCGTGCGCACCCACCGCGTCACTCTCGCGACCCGGGGCTTTGCTGCTGGCAGTTGTCCACCCCCCAGACAACCACTCGACACCCCTGGGCACAGCAGACGACAGCTGAGCTGACCCCTGCTTGCCATGTCCCCAACGAACCCCCCCCCCCCCCCGGCTGATCCCTGTGCCCTCCCTGCTGCACACCTGCCGTGCATCATACAATGTACGAAGCCGGGGTGGCAATGTCTTCACACACCCATCCCCACCACTGCGCGCAGCATCAGGCACAGTGCCTACCGACCCCCCACAGTCCACCCACCCGACCCACTCCGCTATCTGGACTGCCTGCCCAAATGCGGGGGTCACTGCGTGCGCACGCGCCGTGCATCATACAGGTGTACGAAGCCGGGGTGGCAAATTCCGCCTCGTCGCGAGTACCCACCCACCCACCTCCACCCCCACCTCAGGATTTCCTTCTCAGGGAGCAGCGTCGGCTAGCCGACCCTGCTGTGAGACCCGACCCCTGCTGCTGCGTTGGTGCGTCAGGCGGCGTGCCTTGCCCCGCCCTCCCCTCCCGCCCCGCCCTTTGTTGCAACCCGCCTGCTGAACTGCAGGGCAGCAGAGTAGAGGCAGTCCGCCACAGCCTGGCACTGAAGGCCAGTCCGGGGGAGGCCTGTTTGCGGCGTGCTGCCGAAGACTCGTCCGGCAGGGGTGGGGTGGGGCGGGGGAAAGGAATGAACAGAAAATGCTGGAAAGACAGAATACGCCCCAGCCTGGCACCTGTCAGCCAGTCCGGGGATGGGCACATGCATGTTTGTGTGGCCCGGGTGATTGCGGGCAACCCTCCACGGGTTAGAGACCGCTTGTGGTGTGTGCGTTGCACATGTGGGTGCAGGCTATCGGATGAGACGGATAGCAGCAGTACCCCTCAAGTCCGGCAGCTGGGCTTCATCAGCCATTAGAGTCACCCGGAGAAGCGGCAACAATCGGGTCGCGACGGTGGTAGCGCTGCCTCAGGCCTCAGGGCTTAGGTATCATTATGTATCGTTGACTGCTGCTGCAAGACAGTACTTTTACAATCCCACCATAATATTACTGTTGAACCATATGCCATCACCCCTTTTACATACCTGCTCGGCGACGGAGACCAGTGGCCTTTCGGGCCATTTCCCCCGTTTTTGTGTAATGTTCGCAACCGACCCATGGTGCATGTACTCCAGGGTGATGCGGAGGTACCCCTCCATGTAGTACGCATCATAGTACTTCACGATGTGGTCGTTGCAGTGGTTGGCGTGCAGCATCTGCAGCTCCCGGAGCAGCACAGTCTCCAGCTGGTGGTCGACAGACTTCCCGCAGAACTTATTCGTATCGCTGGGGTCATAGATCTTGATCTCCTTCAGTGCAAACTGCCGCTCCGTCGGCCGGTACAAAACCCGGCGCACGCTGGAGGAGTTCCCCTTCCCGAGAAACCCGCCGTCATCAATCAGATCGTCATACAGGATCCGTCCTGCAAGCGCCTTCCGGCGCTGCTCGAACGGCGCATCGGAGTAGATAACGGGGGAGGCGGCAAGCGGGCCGACACCACCGTTGAATGACCCGGAGAACTGCGGGTCGTTGACGAGAAGCCACACCTTTTTGGACACAGCGCCGTCGCGGGACACCTCGAAGTCGCCGACCTCCAGCCTGCCCTCGGTGATGATCACCCCGCCGGGCGCTGTACCACTCGGCGGCTGCCCTGGGCGCATGGGGGTGATTGACAGCTTCGAAGGCTTGTACTTCTTAAAGCTGCGCGGCCCCCCCTTGGGGGTCATCGGAGGGGACGACGCCACGGCAAACGAGCTGTCCTGCCCCACAGTGCAGGCCCCTTCGCTGTGCGGCGTGCTGGGTCCGGCGCTCATCGGACTGACGGCAGACGGAGACGTCTCCTCGCTGTCGCCACCACTCGACTGGCCTTCACTTCCATGCTTCACCCTTTGCAGTAAGCAGTCCAGCTTCGCCACCTCGACGGACTCTCTACCTCTGCCGCACCTGCAAAGCGACAGGGATGCTCACTGCCCGATCCGACTGGATAAGGGAGAAGAGAAGAGAAAAAGAAAAATGAGATATAAAGTCACTCACAACGCAGTAATCAGCAACTAAGCGATTCCAGGCGCGAGGAAGAGAGACGAGGGGGAGAGAGAGACAAATCAAAGAGTGGTAGAGATGGAGGACTGTTGACTAAACGGAGGCGAAGAAATATGGGGTACACAGGGCGGCGATACGACGAGGGGTGTGTGGGGCGGTGGCGCGTTTCGAGGGGGTGGGGCGCAGCACCAGCACAGAAGAAGGTAGGCAGAAGAAAGAGATAGATGTGGGAGACAGTTCGATGGGGAGAAGGGGTTGGGCTGTGTTTGTGTTTTGTGTCTGGAGTGATTTTTTTGGGAGGGGGGGGGGGGGGGCGTGGGGCGTGGTATTCTTGTGGCAGGGGAAGGGGCTGAATTCAACAATTCGTTCACTCAAGAGCGGGGTGCAGGGGCGGTGGTGGGGCAGGGCAGAGGAGGTTCGGGCACATGGAGGGTTCGGACACTCGCTCCAAATGCAACAGACACTGCGGGACAATCCGCACGATCAGGGCCCATTGCCTCGGCAGGCTTCGGGCAGGCTAGGAAACACGTTACACAGCACGCGGGCACTCGACGTCGAATGTTTAGCACAACTGGGTTCAGGCACCCTCAAGCGCACGAAGACTCTTCTGCGCTCGTGTCATCTCGTCCAACGCCCGAACAGTCTGCAGTGTAGGGTGAATGGGGTTGGGTGTGCCCGCAGCGGAGGGTGGTGGAGTGATGCTGATCGCAAGGTGTGGATGTGCGCTATTCAGGGTGAAGGTGCTATATTGATCATGGGGTATGTGCTTCCACAGTGGGGTCCATCAGTGCGCAGTTGATGCGACTTTCTAAACAACAAATATGGAGCTGTGTGCAGTGTATGGGGGCTACCCGCGACAGCACGGGCAAGCCCCGGGCCTACTACCAAAGGGCACATTACCTCGCGAGCGTCCGATTCAATCACAGTGGCCCAGTTCGACATGTCACCGAGCTCCTTCAGCGAGAGGTTGAATTTATCGAACAGCGCAAACCACTCGTGCGAGAGCTTCTTGAACTTGTCGGCCTGTTGGGACACCTCCTTCGCCTCTGCGTCAAGCAGGTGCTGGTTGGTGAAGACCTCCAGTACTTCCCTGTGTGGTGAGTGTGTGGTGCGGATCTCGGGGCGAACCACCACCCTCACTTCCCATGGCCAAAGGTGTACTCCAGCTCTCCTCCTCGTCATCTGCCAGTTGTTTGTGAGTCTTGTGATGCGGGTGTCACTTGGCCTCTCCACGCGAAAGTTGTGGGGGAAAAGCAAACCGCAAGCACCTCCACATCCCGCCCTCCAACAGTGTACAGAAAATTGAACATCAGATACAACTGCACACCTGTTGACGGTATCCACAAGAGATTTGTTAATCTGTGGAATCGTGGCGAAGACGTGCTTCAATCGCCGCTCATTTTCTTGCTTCTGGGCATCGCGTTTCTCGCGGCGTTGGCGCACGATGTTGGCTATCAGGGCCTCATCGTTTTGGTTCATGTGTACAGCGACACGTGGCGCACTGCCTGCCGCCTGCTCAGATTCGGTGGTGGCCGCAGGCTGCTTCACTGCTGAGAACTGCGTGAACAAGGGCACCATGCAAACAACACAGAACCTGGGCCCCCCTGACCCCCTGTTGCATGGGCATGCGCAATGGTATGACTCGGTTTTGCAAAACCACTGGGGAAGGGGTTCGGTGGGTGTGGGTGGGCGGGGCCTTATTTGCTCGCAGAAACACTGCCACCGACCCCCATCTCCCCGGCCCAACGCGCGAGCCGCTGTTATGTGGGCATGTTGCAGTGCAGAGCACACTCGCTGGGTGCAACCAGCCCAGCGCCACTGCCCATATAAACGTTAACCTTGAGGCACAGCCTTGAGACCACACGCCGGATGGACCTCCCCAAGGCAATGTGTGGCGGGTACAATAATTCAGAATACACTCTCGCTAGACCTACGTCCAGCGGCGAGGCACCACGCATTTCTACCGATCTGCCGAACGTCGTTTAAAACGAGTTGGCCTCCACACTATCTAGCAGGCTTGCAACCTGGGTTGCCACCGTCACCGAACCAACACTACAGGATCCACGGGTCGGATCGAACGTGTTTTTCTTTGCAGCAATAAAAAAATATAACGGGGTTAGTAGAATACTGCGGCACCCACACAACACAAACGCATACACACACCCGTGCGGCGGCACGCTGGAGGGCACCGACCAATCTTTTGCAATGCGCACACCACCACCACTGCAGCATTCCGGATCTAGAAGGCAAAAAAATCATACGGAGTGTCCCAAAAAACACTGCAGCGCACTCAGCTCAACGGCGCCCTCCGTGTGGGACGCTCTATCGGGAGAGCCTGAACAGGTTCCCGCCGCTGCGGTGCACGCACAGGAGGAGGATTCACAGGACGCCGTGAAGATGCCTGGGGATGTCGCCTTCGGGGCACCCCCGACACCGAGGGGGGCGAGACAGGGGGCACATCAGCCTGAATGCACGCCTCGGACACCACAGACGCCGCTGCTGCCGCAGGCCTCTGCGGCCTCCGTGGCCTGCGCCTCGCATGATCGGCACATCGTCGCAGGAGGCCTACAAAGGATCCGCTGTGCACTTCATACGCCTCCACCCTGCTGAGGGACACAGCCCGCTCCTCAGGCGCAGGGGCTGGGGGCACAGGGGTGTCGTCCTCAAGGCGCTCCCTTTCCTGCGCCACGCAGTGCAGCATGTGCGCCAGGGTATCCACGCTGAAGATGTTGAGGCTCACCCACGCGTCCACCAGCTCCTGCAGAAATTTGAGGTTCGCCTCGGTCTGCCTGTGCGCCACGCAGGCCCACAGGGGCGGGAAGGCACCCTCTACCACACCACGCAGCCCCTGGGGCCACCGCGACTGGACCTCCTTTGTGTAGCGGCAGACCACGTGGAACAGCCGCACCCTGGTTGTCGGGTCCGGGGTCCCCTCGATAGCCTTCCGCAGCACGGCCACCGCATCAGTGAACCCCTCGGGGTGAGCGTGGAGCCACGCAAGGCAGGGCTCCTGCAGGCGGCGCCTCTCTGCGGCATCCTGGCATGTCCCTGCGACATGCAGCATCAGCCGCAGCTCGGCAAGATCTGCAGGGTCCACCGGTGAGGTGTTCCCGGGAGGTCGCTGCGTGGATATTGCCGCCTCAGGCGAAGAAGCTGATGGGAGCGGGGTGCGTGGGATGGGAGGTGGCGGCTGCGGCTGCATCTGCCGCCGGGTGCTGGCGCCAACAGCAGGTGGGCTGACAGGCGGCGGGTTATGCTGCGGCGCTATGAAGGGGGGCAGTTGCCTCCGCATCGCGTTGAAGGGGTAGGGGGGGTAGGGGGTAGGTGGGGGGTACGCGGCTCGGTCCGGGAGGAAACAGCCCTGTGGTGTCTTCGCTATGCGTGCATCACGGCATAGTCAGCGTTGTGGATCCAACGCAACAAAAATAATGAAGAAGAAGAAAGAGGGGGGGGCGTAGGCGTAGGGGTGGGGGGGGGGGGGGGAGGGTGGGGAGACGGGTAAGATTATCCACGCCCCGCAGTGCGTATGTGTTAATGTGTTGTGTGTTGCGCTTCGCTTCTGCGTGCTCAACCCCTGTTCCTGGGTGTGTGGTGTGTCGAAGGGGGGTGATAGGTGTCGGAGGGGTGTGTCTGTGTGTGTGCGGGGCATCACACACACAGTGCATGGGAAGAGGGAGAGGGAAGGGGGTCTACGACACAAAGGGGAGAAGGGAGGGGGGGGGGGCTTGCCGCCACGAGGCAATGTGAGACCCTACATGGTTCCAGCACGTTTGTCGACTGTTTTGTGGGGGAGGGGGGAGGAAGATAAAAACGTTCTTCTGTTTGCTATTTGCTTGTGCGATATTCTGCTTCACTATTTTTTTTCGGGGTATCACCAACCAAGGCCTGGCGCAGAATGTGGCCAGGCAGTGTGACGTACACAATATATGTTCTGCCCATTCATTTTTTTTGTTGTTTGCCTTCTCGGCGCCTCGGGGAAGGAGATGTATCAATATCGTACACCCCCCTCCCCTTTTTGCCAAAGGAAATCAGCCTGACGCACAGAGTACAGCATGCGTTTATTTGACCTGGGGTCAAACAAGAAAATATTCAACAGCAGGTCTCTCTCTCTGCCAGAAGGGAAATAGAAAAATATAGCAGAAAAAGGAGGGCGCTGAACGGCATTGAGGACTCCAAAAAGACAACGGGTGCGCACACATACACACACACGCGCGTGGAGAGTGTGGATTTTTCAACAGGGGAAGGAGGAGGAGGAGGGCGGGAGGTGGATCAAAGGGGTGGGGGAAAACAAGGAGCGCTTCCGCTATTCCAAATTTTCAACTCACCCCCCCAAAAACACCCACCCACCCACCCACCCACCCCCGATGTCCCTGCACCCCCCCCTCCCCACCCACCTCCCGCAACGACAGTCTATTGGACGATTTGAACGAGCCCTTGGGTGAGGGGAGGGCAGGTCTTTTTTGTTTTGTTGCTGCGGGTGAACAACAGAAGAGAGTGCGCATAAAAAAATCAATCACGGCATGTGCCTGTGTGTGCGGCGCTACCGCATTTTTGGATGTGGCAGGTCCCCAAGGCGCACAGAACACAAACTAGCATGTGTGAAAAAGAGGCTTTTGTTGTCTGCGGCATGATGTGAAACCCTTCGATGTGCAGGTGGTGTCAAACGCACAAAACAAGCAAACAGAATCATCGTGGTGGGGGGCAGTGCGGGTGTTATATATGTGAGTAACTAGAGAGAGACGCTTGGGTTCCGGAAATGGATGGGTCACAGTAGGGGAGGGGGGGGGGAGAAAAGGAAACTGTTTTTTTGAAAACGGAATTTTTTTTGGCAACTTGATAGGAGGGGGGGGGGGGGTGGGGTGAAGAAGGTAGCACATTTTCTTCTCTCAGTCCCTTGCAGCGAAGCAATGACTGCGCCAAACCGCCTCAAGAGTGTGGGAGCGGTGCGTGAGTGTGGTGTGCAGCTTTTTTTTTCCTGTGAAGAGGGGAGAGGGGGGAGGGGGAGAGAGGTGGGGTGGGTTTTGCCAACACACACGCACACCACCACTACCGCCACCACCCCCCCCCTCCCCCCACACAAAGACGACCCTCGGTTTTTTTGCCTGTTCCTAGGCTTTATAACCACCCACCCTAACCCCCCCTCCCCCCCGACCCCTCTTCACACGACACACATTCTTTGTGGATGCATCCCCTGGTATACTCCATCGCCAGAATTACTCTATAACAGAGGATTTTGGCTGGCGTGAAGCGAAGGCAGTATTTTCGGCTCAATATTTCCTCCCCAACCAATCTGCTCTGCATGTGTTAATGGGACACACGGTCCTTCAGATGAGGGGAGATGCCTTCAGTTTGAAATTGGCCCCATTTATTTGGCCAGTTCCTTTTTTTTTTCCCCCACCCTCTTTTCCGCATATCTTTGGAGCAGCATCACGGGTGTATCGGACGACTTGGATAATTTTGCTTTACTTTTTGAAGATTTCATTTCCAACAGGGGGGGGGGGGTGTGGGGGGAAGGGCGGTGGGCCAAAGAAACTGAATACACTCGGGGAAGGGGGGGGGGGGAACATAAGAAAAATACACGCAGGAACAGGCTGAGAGAAAAAGAGAGGAGGAGAGGGAGAGACAGGGGCAAGGCTCGGAGTGGGTGGGGGGGGGGGGGGGGAGGGGGGGATGGACACCATCCCCCCCCACCCCTACTACCCACCACCACCACCACCACCGCCACGCTCTCGCCCACTCGCGTCTGCACCCACTCACATACAGGCAAAAAGAATATGAGGCACCACCTTCTACATACACCCCTTCCATCCCCCTCCTTTGTTCTCTGCCCTTACTGTGGGGTGGGGTGGGGGGGCGTGGGGGGAGATTTGTGGGCTGTACTGGGGAGGGTGCGAACAGAGTCAAAATAAAGAAGGTCTGGGGGTGAGGGGGTGTGAGGGGGGGTGTGGGGGGGGGGGTGGAACAGGTAAAGAAACAACACAACTCTTTTCTGCCAGACCCTAGATCGAATGCATCAGGACAGCTGGCACGGGGGAGAGACCGGGGGGGGGGGGGGGGGTTGTGGCGCCACGCGCATGTACAACAACAGACAGCTCACTGGGGGGGTAGGGGGGGGGGGGGGGGGGCAGGGGAAGGGGGAATAATGGGTGAGGTAGCTACAAGAGCCCTGTTGCGGGCAACATGGTGGGAGGCGGCATTACAGGGAGGAAAGAGGGGTGGGCGGGGCAGGCTGGGCTGCCCTCATAAGGGAGGGGCTGTGTTGGGGCACTGTGTGCAGGTGTGCGTCGGTGCCCTAGTACCCACGCGAGCCGGGGCCGTAGTGGGGGGACGACGGGGCGTAGTAGCAGCGGTCCCATGCGTTGCGCTCCTCGCGCTCGGCCTCCTCCTTCATCATCCGGATCTCGTCCGCCTTGCGGCGTGCCGCCTCGTAATCCCTCAGGGCGTTGTCCCGCTGGGGCGAGCCCTGCATGGAGGCCTGCTGCGGCTGGCCGTAGCCCATCGAGGGCGGGGGCGGCGAGCTGGAGTAGGCACGCTGGGAAGCAGCGCGCTCAGCCTCTGCCTGCTGGGCGGCGGAGGCGGCAGCCTGTGCCTGCGATGCGGCGTGTGCGGCGTCGGCCTGGCGGGCGGCCTCGCGTGCGGCGGACAGCTGCTGCTGGGCAGCTGCTGCCTGCTGGTCGGCCTCGGCGGCCTGGCGTGCCAGCTGCTCCGCGCGTGCCTGTGCCTCACGTGCCTGTGCCTCGGCGGCGCGTGCGGCGTCCTCACGCTCGCGTGCCTGGCGGGCCTGGCGCTCGCGGGCAGCGGCGAACTCAGCCTCCTGGCGCGCCCGTGCCTCGGCCTCCTGGCGTGCGCGTGCCTCCGCCTCCTGGCGCGCGCGCTGCTCAGCCTCCATGCGTGCACGCTCCGCCTCCTGGCGTGCGCGTGCCTCGGCCTCCTGGCGGGCGCGGTGATCAGCCTCCATGCGTGCACGGTCCGCCTCCTGGCGTGCACGTGCGTCAGCCTCCTGGCGTGCCTTCGCCGCCTGGAACTCGGCCTCCTGGCGTGCGCGCTGGTCCTGCGCCCACTGCTGGTTGTACATCTGCTGCAGCTCCTGCTGGCGCTGGTGCTGCGCGTCGTGGTTGGGCACGAACCCCTGAGGGGCGCGGTCCTGGTACATGTCACGCATGCGGAAGAACAGCGCATCCACAATGCTGGGGGCCTTGATGGCGAAGTTGACCCACTCGTCGTAGGTGATGTGGTTCGAGCGGTTGGAGTCCGCCAGGGTGAAGAGGTCGCCCGCGGTGGCGTGCGTGAAGTCCATGTCGCACGCCTGGAAGGCACGCACCAGGTCCTCGTGCAGCAGGTACTTCTTGTTGGACCCGTCGATCTGGTAGAACACAGAGCGCAGCTTCTCGGACAGGGTGGGGGGCACACCAGCGTCAGCCGCAATGCGCCCACGGCGCGGAGAGCCGAGCGGCGTCGTGAGGGTCACGACGTTCTTCTCCGGCTCCGGGATCACGCCCTGGGCATCGCTGTGCCAGATCGACTCGGGCTGGAAGCACCACAGCTGCGACCCAGACCGCAGCTGCTTCGCGTCGTACAGGTCCACCCAACGCAGGAGAGTGTCATCGAACACCTGGAAAGTCTCGATCTTGAACGGCTGGTCCGGGTACCCTGCAGGGCGGGTCGCACGTGCCTTCGTGTCGAAGGCAGTCTCCGTCGCTGCTGCCAGCTCGGGCAGGGAGGGGTGGTGGTTGAACCGCAGCTCCACGTTCACCTTGTTGCCGTACAGGTCAGAGCCGCAGTCGATAGCGAACGACATTTTGAAGGTAGCTGGTGGGGTGGGTTTGAGCTAGGCTGCTGCGGGTGCGTGGGTGTGGATCGATTGAGACAGGCAGCGACAGACACGGTGGCGATACTTCCGGCCAAATTCCACCTGGGAGGGGATTTTTTTTTTGGGGGGGGGGGGGATCTGGGTCAGGGTAGTAGGGTGACCTCTCCGATTTTCCAAAACTGCTGGTTTACTGGTTTGGGGGACGGTCGCCGGCAGACCGTTGAAATGCCCGTGTTAGCCAGGCACACTCACGTTTCAGGTATCGTGTCGCATGTCACGCATGTCGCCAACGCGGCGAGTGTACCTCCCAGGTGGGGAAGTCCGACCTCCTGTCCGATGTCAGCCAGGCTTCGAAGAAGCGCTTCATGGATGTGGTGCTGACCTCCTACTCAGCACTGTATCCGGGGTAAGTGAGATAGACAGACGGGCACACGCTATATCGGGGGTCTGGGGGGCGTGAGCCCCCCAGCCGCCGGAGGCCACGGTAGTGAACATCTGTTCGTGTGGGCGAACAGATTCTGTGTGAGTTGGCTGCGTCCTGAGGCGACTGGAGTGGTTGGATCCCCCGACCTGATGGGATTCGAAGGACTTGAGTACGAGACATGCGCCACAGGGGGGTCTGGGGGGCGGAGCCCCCCAGCCGCCGGAGGCCACGGTAGTGAACGTCTGGCTGTTGGCTGCAAAAAAAACGGGAAAAGGATGGGTGTCAGGAGGACATATCCTCATCCCCCACGAGAAAACGCCTTGAAAAATTTCTGGTTTTTTTTCCCAGAAATCTCATTTTTTTTATAAATTTCCCCAAACCAGAAAACCGGCTTTTTCTGGTTTGGAAACCTCTCAGAAAGGGCACCCTATTCCCCTGATCTGGGTTGCGGTCGTTTGCTGGACTCGAAGATGCGCTGCTGGTTCGGCGAGAACAGCATCTGAACAAATAACACACGGGACTGCCGAACCCACCCAGCAGCCCAGGCACGACAAGAGTAAGCAAGAAGGCTATCGTCGGTGATGGAAAACGTGGAGGTGTCAGAAGCACACCGGGAAACTGTGATTCTTTTAACCGACAGCCGCCACACTGCAAGAGGACGTAACGATTCCTGTCCCTCAGGCCGCACGATGCCAATACAGTATTCATCGCACCCCACACAAGCTTATCGGGAGTGAGGGGGTACCACACAACACGAGAGTGGAGGAAAAAGGGGCATAAGAACTGATCACAGATCTGAATAATCCGCTTCTTGCATGCACATTTCCGATCAGCTCTCAACAAAAACAGCACGCCATTCTTTTCTAAATGACTCCGATCAGATTTCCTATCTTCCTCTGTCCGTACTGAAGTGCAGTCTGTGGCGTACAACCACGGCAGCCTTGCCTGGCCTGTCAAGACGTATGCTACGCCCTGGCATTGCTGGGAAGGGCCAGTCAGGTAAGGTCACATGAGGGCAGCTGTGACAGTGCCTTGCACAACCTTTCCATAATCACCACATCATCTAATACCCTGCGCCCCCATCCCACTTCCTTGGTGGCAAGGCCATATCGAGCATTGCCCTTGCTGCGTCGCACAGAGACCCATCCACCCTCACCCACCCCCGTCCTAGTGTCGGGACGCCCCCACACTGAGCTAGAAATCGTCCGCTGCACCTGCATGCATCATCTCAATCAAATATCTATCCCTGCGATGCACAATATTTCGCTGCTTCTTATTAAAATGAAGGATTCCGTTGAGAGAGAAGGGGGGTATGCGGTGTGCTGTGCAACAAGACTGTCACAGGCACCAACACACCACCGCTGTCTGTGTTGCCCGTTTTGCACACCCACCCCAGTATACCCGATGGGGCATCAGAATGACGGGTACCGGACGTGCGCGAGAGCGCAGGCACGGCTGAACACGTCAGACTCTTTGCATACTTCCACAACCACCCGAGGCGGTGGTGGTTTCTGCGGTGTCAGAAGGGAGAGTCGTCCGCGGGTGCTGGTCCCATCACCTGGCCCAGTGGTTGAGCTGCATTCAGTCCCAGCCTCACTGTCGCTATCGCTGTCGCTGTCGACGAGGAGGTTGCCGTCCATGGCTGCACAGGCATCGGAGACGACGACAAGGAGGCGTTGCAGCTGTGGGCAGGCCCCGCGTGCCTTGCGCAGGACGTCGCGTGCGGCATGCGAGCGGCACACCAGTGTCTCCACAAACGGCGACTCGGGGAGGGAGTCCGCTGTCTCAAATATACCCAGCACCGTCAGGCGTATGTAGAGGAAGTGTAGGGCACGGTCTGCACCTAGAGGGTTGTTGAAACCATACAGCACCACGCGCAGGTTGATCACGTTGTGGTCCGTCAGGTATCCCCTGTCCAACAGGCGCTCCAGCGGCTCTGCAAAGCGGTGGAAGAACACAGCCTCCATGCGAGGGTGCTTCGCAAGAAACCCCTGGGCCAAGACACTGCACCGCAGCTCTGCGACGCACAGAGAGGGCAGGAAGATGTCGTCGCACATGTTGTACGCATCTGCATACCCCTTGGGCTGCAGGCACAGGGCGTAGGGGCGTGCGGCATGCCCGCGGGAGAGGTACCCAGCAACGCTGACTGCAGCCGCCCTTGCGTGTGCCGCATCGAGACGGATGCGCACGTCGTAAGCAGAGTCGAACCTGCCCTGCGCAAGCCATGCCAGCCCAAGGGCTGACTCCATCGTGACGGCAATGCTGTAGCTGCAGAACCTGTCGTATGCCGCCCGGGCTGCGCGGCACGACAGAATGCAGTTGATGGCGTTGTCATCGAAGGGCAGGCACCGCAGCACCAGGGCCATGCAGTCATAAGGGAGGTACGTAAAGAAGCCCCCCTCTTCCCGGGCATACACCGTGAAGCCGCGCAGGGCAGCCGCGTCAATCCGGACAGCCGCAGGGGGAGGGGGGGGGGGGAGGGGGTGGGGTGCAGGCGGAAGCAATGCACAGGGAGGATACGCATGCCGCACGCACCGTCGTGACAGACACAGCGAGCACCTGGGCGTAGCAGCTTGTGTGCTCAGGGTAGTGGAAGTCCTCCTGGTGCGCAGGCACGCTGCAGGTGCTGCTGGCACTGCTGCTGCTGCAATGCCTGCTGCCCACTGAGCCCCCCCTGCTGCTGCAGGCGCTAGGCGGAGGGGGCGGCGGCTGCCCGTGGGCCCTGCGGCGGAACAGCGAAAGAACCTTGGCACGGCTGGGGTCCGCAAGCACGCCAGCCTGGGCACGCTGCCTCGCCCTTCCCCGCACAGCGCCGAGCAGCACCGCCACAGCACCACACGCAGCAGCCTGCACCGCGGCACACCTGGCCTGTGCAGCGCACCTCCCTGTGTGCACACCGATGCAGAGTGATGCCGCCACCAGCGCCCGGTAGGACGCCACCACACGCGCAAAGTAGGACGGCGCCACAAGGGGCGAGGAGTCGTCACATGACGCCTCGTCGGTCAGCTCCTGAGAGCTCGCGGCTGACAGAGCGTCGGCAGGCGTGGCCCACCCCTCCCGCCCTGACAGCAGGCGCCGCATCCCCGCGCCACTAGGCACCCCACGCATGGCACGGAGGCAGGCCCCCTGCACCCGCCATGCCGCACCCCGGCACCAGCTGCCCTGCTCTGGGTGTGGTTGTGGGCAGTGCGGGAAAGCAAAAACACACAACGTGAACCTCTTTCCTAATAGCAGAGCACACACCGAGCAGCACCTTGCCCTTTATGTGACTGCCACACACACAGAGATTTGCGCCTGGTCTCATCCACTAAAAACGTGATCACCACGCCCACACACACAGCTGCATGCAGGCGTTCAAACTGATGAGAGAGAACACAGGGGTGGTGGCAACAAAGGGGAGGGAGTGAGGGGGAAGGGGCGGCGGAGGAGGAGGAGGAGGTCCTGTGCTCAAGTGGTGAGGGGCTCCCCCAGGTTCTCACAGAGGGGGGGTGGTGCACACACCTGCGGAGCGGTGTGTGGGAACAGAGCAGGCTAGGTATCGCAGAAACAAATAGAAGATGGGAAAGGGATCTCCTGTGGGTGGGGGCAAGCTGGGCCAGCTGTGTGCACAAAAAGTGGGGCCAGGGCGAACTCTATGTGCACACACACGCATACCCACTCACGGGAATTTTTTTGAGGCAAGGTGTGTGAGGACGCCAAGCACCTGCTCGACTTCTGATGTGATCTCTGTGGGACACACACACCACAGGCCAGAGCGCTAGGATCCCACACCGTCAAGCTCTTGGAAAAAAGCAACAAACAAGGGATGAAACATGCAGCACACTGCATGGTACATCATGCATTTGCAACAAAAAAGGGAGGGTGTTATCGCAAAGACTGGAGGGCATTCGCTCTAAAGTACGAAGGAAGCGAGCCTTTCCCAACGACAGGTTAGCACCCTCCAACGCGGCTCAGGAGGGGGTCTCAGGTAGGTGTGGGTGGGTGCCTTTCGCTGGTGCGGCTTGCAGGAACCGTCTGGGGCAGCAAGGGATGCGGAGGGAAAAGCCACCCTGGAGTGCACGGAGAAGGCACACCACCCGTCCTCAAGCATCTCGTTTAGGCGGCTCTGGGGCCCAGGCTGCGTGGGGAGAGAGGGAGTGCTGGGGTCACCACACCGGGGCGATAGGGATGCGGCTCCTGGAGGTCTTGCTGCCTGCGGCCCGCTTCACATCGGTGTCGCGTGTGAGGGATGAATCTGCGAAGCGCAGGGCGTCGCTGTTGTTGCACACGGCGGCCATCACCACTTTCTTGTTCTTCACCACGGAAGGCCCGGCATACTTCAGCATAGAACCACTCACAGACACAGCAGCGCTGACGATGTCCTTGTCGTTCCGAAGCTTGGGGGCTGCACACTGCAGGTCACCCCAGGACTGCACGCCCCTCAGCACGACAGACTTGTCCGAGAGGAGGGTTGGCGACACCCACCGCAGCACGTTGTCGGAGGAGGATACAGCCGCCATCACCACATCCCGGTCGGCACGGAGTGCGGGGCTTGCGAACTGCAAAGGGAAGCCGCGATCCTTCAGCGCAGCCAATACAATATTCTTGTTACCACGAAGCCGTTCAGATGCGTGCATCAGCGCACCGGGAGTCTTGGTGACCATCTGCTTGATGAATGCGGTGTTGTCCCGCAGGGACCGGTCAGCATAGCGGAGGTGGTCGCCGTTGACCCCCACGGCAAGAGCGACGAGCTTCTCTTTGCCACGCAGGCGGGGGCTGGCTGAGGCGAGCATGCAGGTGTTGGCCCGCACGGCAAACTCAATGACATCCTCATCGTCGCACAGCGCCTTGTTTGCAAAATGCAGCGCCTTGACGCAGATTTCCATCGCCTGCAGGAGGAACGCCTTGCTCTTGCGGAGGCGTTCGCTGGCATGCTCGTACTCCCACCCGCTGTGGGCGACTGCTGCGAGCACCACTTCCTCGTCGTCGCGGAGGGCACCTGGGACGTGTCGCAGGATAGCGGTGAACTCTGTGGCGAAGGACATCACCACCTCCTTCGAGCTGCGCAGCGTGATGTTCGCATACTGCCATGCGGTAGGGTCAGACTCGCACGCCTGCCACACCAGGGTGTCATCGTCCCGCAGATCGTACCCTGCATGCTGGAGGGCTGTGCCACAGTGGGCCACCGCTACGCCCACCACATCCCTGTCGCTGCGCAGGGCTGCGCTGGCTGCCCTCAGGTAAGATCCGCCAGTGGCGACCGCTGCCAGCACCACGTCCCGGTCGTCGCGCATCTCTTCGCTGGCTGCCTCCAGGAATGCCGGGTAGGATGGCAAGATCTGCAGCAGGAAGCTGCGTTCCCCCAGCAGCCACTGCGGGGCTTGACGGGCCTGGAGCCCGCGTGGAAGTGCGGCCACCACACACTCACGGCGCAGCTTTGCCCATGAGGGGAGCCTGGAGTAGGCCATGGCGCCATTGCGGACGTCTGCGGCAAGCTTCTCTGCGGTGCGCTCGACCTGGATTGTGCAACCCTCAGACAGTCCGACCGACGCGATCATGTCATCCGCGCTGCACTCCAGAGGCGCGCCATCCAGCCACATCTCCAGTGTGCCCAGGCTCGTGTGCAGATCGAATTCAAACACTGTTGCGATACGGTCTATTGCCATGGATACGGTGTCATCAAGCCCCAGCTCCACCACATGCTCCACACCAGTGTCCTTGTCCTGCACGCACACATCCATTGTGCAGTCCTCGAGAAGAAGAGGGGTGGAAGAAGATCTGTGAAGTGGTGGCAATGTTTGCACAGGGCTACAAGGCTGCGTTGTGCACAGTGTGGCCAGGCGAGTGGGGAGGAGGGTAAGTGGGTGGGGAGGGGGTCCACTCGGCAATTCATTCATTTTTCTCCATCTGATTTCTTGCCTTCTTCTGAACTTTTTGGCAACCCGTTTTTTTCTGGAGGGGGGGGGGGGGATGAATCCTTTCCGCACACATTCAGCCGCAAAGTCCCAGCCTTCTCTCGCAAAGGGCGGTGGGGGAAGCTCAGCTGTCTTGTGAGAGTCGTGAACTTTGCCGCTCTTTATTGGTTGTTCGGGACAAAAAAAGATGGCCTTTATTTGCCACCAACAAGCCCAACTAGCGTGCGACGGCCAGATTTTAGTATTGCGTCATTTTTTTTGCTTGTGTCAAACGGTTGATTTGAAACGTAATACGTTCGCTATTCTGTTCCAGCGCCACAATATTTTTTTTGCGAAGATAATTTTGCCACTTTGAACTCAATCGGGGGCAGTAAAGCCACAGCCTCGAAGGAATGTCATATTCGCTGTTCTTTTGGCTTATAACGCCATGAGGAAATTGACCTCGCGTCTCACACAGATACCCCCGCTGGCAGGAGGGACCGTGTTCGCGATTTTTCGGGATCTTCGGTGTTCCCCTCCCTCAGTAGCAGGAGAAATCAGCGGCAGAGACAGGGAAATTTGACAAATATCCTCAGATCCTCGTAACAAAAGGAGAACCTGTTGCATCTCACCCAAATCACAGATGCACAGCATATCCCCAGCGAATACTTCGCTCTGTGCGTGAGATTGGCACAGCTCGACGCGGAGCAAATGCCCATGCGTTTTTCAGCGACTTTGGGCGAGATGCCGGTCATACGCTCGTTGTGGTGGAGGGGGGGTAGTGGGGGGGGCGTTGCACCACTGTCCAGTCCGGCAGAAGAGAATAAAATCGGCAAAAAACGAAAAAGAATAAAACAAACGAAGTTGGTTTTATTTTTTGCATATCCCCCCTCCCCCTGCCGGTTGTGAAGGGCGCTTTCTCCCCCCCCCCCCCCCTCCACCACAGGGGAAATGGGGGTGGTGGGAGAGAAATCATCCAGGAACAAAGCTGGCGTCTGGATGGAGGTGGGTCACGTTTGTGCGTGGGAAGGGGCGAAGGAGGAGGCGGGGCGCTGAATGGACATCAAGCATCCACAGCACCCACATCACCCACCGTGCCCCTCGCGACCGCCGTTGGTTGAGGGTGGGGTGGGGTGGTAGGTGCATAATCGCTCAGAGAAAGCCAGGCGCCACAGGCAGCAAAAAAATCAAAAAAACTAAGCAACGCAGAGTTGGGGGGTTGAAACAAACGATTGGTTCGCGCATTGAAGGCAGGGGGGGGGGCGGGGGGAGGGGGGAGGGGGGGGGGGGGCTGTGTTAGCACACGACGCGCTGGCACGGGCTGAACCGGTTCGTGAACCGGTTTCAGAACCGGTCCTAGCCGGTTCTGAACCAGTTCCCAACCGGTTCGTGATGTGTCAGTAACCGGTTTGCCGTTGTGTTTCAACCGGTTCCTAAACCGGTTCCCAAGGAACCGGTTACTGTTTTCAAACCGGTTCGGGAGATTTCTGCCAGCGCGTCGTGCAGGTAACAAAACGCCATCCATAATGCATCGCATTTTTTTCTTTGGCATCGGGTCGGAGCTGGCCAGAGTCCCAAAAGGGAAAGGTCTGTGGGCCCGTGTCCCACCGAGGGAATCCCTCACCAGTGGAAGAAACAAGTGGCATTTGAACGATTTGACCGAGCTTTGACCACTGGTTAACAGCCTCCGTGAGAGGGGAGCGCTGTCTCAGGCTCTTCTGGGCATTTTTTGTTGATCAACCACGGTGCACTAGTTAGCAATGTACGAGTGACCTCAACGAGTCGAGTCGACAACCTCGAACTCGACAGTTCACTGGGATTGCAGGCAAAATCTACTGGCAGTTGTTGACTAGCTGTGTTGAGGCCTTGTGAAGCAGCATGCATGTGCCATTCCAATAGCTCCAGTCATGCGATTTACTTCGCCTGCCCGGAACGAGCAAGAATACTATACTCGATTCGCAAAAGCAGCTACAAAATATGTCGTGAATCGATGAAGGACACGGGCTTGTTGTGTAAATTTTCCCGATATCGATGACATTGCCGGACAAAAAAACTGGGTCAGATTCGGATACGACTTCGCAGTAGTCGTTGAGTGAGAAAACTGTGATACCGAGTGAATCTCAAGAGGGGGTCAGCAGGCGTTGATGTTCTTCAGATGTGGAGCATGTGATGCACAGTGGAAAGTTTCCTGTGGTGTTTTCAACGAACTCGCAACAAATAAAAGTGGACCATTGCTTCTTTGACGAACAAAGGTGGGTGCGAAGGCCGTGACTATAGGCATGTACAGTGCTGCCAGAAGCTATTCCTCTCGCGGCGCTGAGCCAACTGCAGAATTGGTTGCACAATAAAGGCAACTGTGCCCTGCTGGATCGTGAAGAGACAGCAAAAGGCGATACCAAACGAATCACTCCTACGATGGGTTCGTTGGAACGCAGAACCCCGCTCGGGTGTGACATCACTCCCCCAGGTCTGGTGAAGTGTGAGCAGGGTCCGCAAGTCCAGCAGATAGCTTCGCCAGTGGGCTCCGCCGAAATATCAAAAATGACAAAATCGGTTTCATGAAGGCATCAGGTTGTCCTTGCGAATAGCCTTTTCCTTCTGGGCCACATACCAAAAATGGCCGCACCCGCGGAAAGCTGGGTGCGAAATACGCACAGTACCCCACCACCCAACACGACTGCCGGGTTGGCGGGGAGAAAATACAAAACACGAATGATGGTCTGAGCAGTTCTTCCCTTCTCCATCAAACACACCTTCAATCAGCACTCCGGGAAAAAATAGCAGAAACTAAGAATGTCGATACGTGAATGCACCGACACCTGACTGCGGTCTGGCCCGGCTGCTCGTCGCGGCCCCAGCGTTACTCGAGTTGAGCGCTGGGCTTTGCCGGCAGGGGGGCTGACTTGTTACGCAGCCAGGCTTGTCATAGCCTCCGGTCTATACGATACAATGTGATTTCCTTCTGCAGCAAGTAGTCTATTGGTAATGTCTATCGACGAGAGAGTGGATTGACCCCCTCGCTGCTTCGAATGCAAGAAAACCAAACAGCCGACTCTGCACGCTTCGTGCATACTTGCTGCATCAGCTCGCATTGCCTGTAGGTCGCCATCTTTGAGACTCATTGGTTGGATGGAACCCCAGATACACGTCGATTCATTGTGGCTTTGACTTGGATCAGGCATGTTTCCGGAGAAAACTCTGTCAGCCGAGACCCGCGCCGAGTTGAAAACAAACTGGTCGCCCCAACCAAGGAGGGGTGGGGCGAACATAACTGATATCTGGTTCAGTGAAAAACGCACCTGATGGAGGATTAGATTTGCACCCAAAATCATTACCGGATGACAAAAAGAGGGAGGGGGAGATAAGGAGATAAGGAGATACCTAGGGTACCCCGAGAGAATGTCACCCCCCTCGAGGGCCCAGGGCGAGGGGGGGGGTGACATTCTTCCCAGCCGCTACACAGGGCAACCGTTGAAGAATGTCACCCCCCTCTGTCCAGGGTGGCCCTTGGAGAATGTCACCCCCCAAGCGGAGGCCGAGGGGGGGTGACATTCTCCAAGGTCACCCAGGGGGTGACATTCTCTCGGGGTACCCTAGGTAAGGAGATAAGGGGCAGATAGTAAAACACTCTCATCCTGGGACGTCCGAGCGCACACCATCCTGCGGCTGTGATTTTCTGATGCAACCGCTCATCCGCGCCACAAACAACGTCGTATCCCAACGATTCGGACAGTGAGAAGATGCCATCGAATACTGCCATCTGACACAGTCGTTGGGTGGCCTGCTGTTGAACTCGGAGCTGCCAGGAACAGGGAGGATGTCATCATAGCCGACAGTGATGCATTAGTGTTGATGCCCTCATGAGAATGCTCTCTTAGAATGCAAGGCAGGTAAACTGTCCCGACTAAACACTTGCCACTGATGCCGTTATCTGCGAAGCATTTCTCCTGTGGATGCAGACAGTCAAGGGAGGTGAAGAGCGAAACGAGTACCCAGCTGCAACGCAGAGCCCGAGCTTATCATCAAGGTTCTCTTCTGGGCGCTCAAGACCAGGGTCCTGTGGGACCTGGTCTCAGAACAGTGTCCGGGTATTTATGCTGCACGCGCCTTATGGAATGACGAGTGCGCAGAACTGGCTAAAGACGCTGCGAAGGATATGCTCGGGACATTCAAGCGTCCTCCGTACGATGAGGCGAGGAAGGGGATCAAGGAATCACACAGTGCAACTCTCGCAACAACCATTTCACAGAAGAAGTGCGCGGGCTTCGAATGCACGTCCTGAATAATCAGAAAGTCATTGCACGCCTTGCTCAGCAAGCCATGAGCAAGTCGTGAGGGTTGGTTCGCAAACCCCCCTCCCGACAGAGGAGACCTTTCAACTTACAAAGAGTTCGTTGGCCAGACCAGCATCTCAGTGTCGGAGCAGTGGCCAGTTGTGCCGCCTGTCCCTTGCAGCCAAGCACCGCACACTGTGCAAGTTGATGACGGTTCCCACTCTGCATCAGTATGCATCTTTGCACGATCTGGCAGTGTATACAGAGAAGGAGATGGTGGCTGCCCGCATCAACAGTTTGGTGCGACGCTGGAGTGGGAAGAGGGTCGAAAGATGCAGGATTGGCACCTATGGAGGGTCTTGATGACGCAGGGGAGGAAGGGGTGGAGGAGGTCGAGGAAGTGGGCCTGCACATGGGCTGATAGTGGACTGGCGAAGCTGTGCGTGACCCTGAGGTGCAGTATAGGGAACAAAATTTTGACATCATCAAAAATCGACTTTCCGGGGCTCGGGAGCCCGAAAATCGGACTCCTAGGGCCCAAAAACCGGGGTATGGGGGGTCAGAAGGTCAAATAGAGGGCCGCGGCTGCTATGTCGAAAAACCCCATTTTGGGACAGGCTTTCGACCCGCCCTAGGCATACAGTGCATCCGAATCGGATCCGATACATTATCGGACGATTATCGGATCCGATAATCATCCGATAATTTTTTTTGGGTGGGTTTTTCAACCAGAAAATGTTACCAATATTCTGCCTGATCAGGGTCAGTGCTGGCGCGGGGTGGTCGATTCAACCGGAAAAAGTTTTGGGGGCCACCATTCGACCATTCGACCGGCCCCATTCGACCGGGGGCCGAATAGGTGAACCATTCGACCGGGGCAAAAAAAATTCTGGGGGGGGCACCAAAATCCCGGGGTGGCCCATACTCGACCTCAGGAAGCTGGACACAGTCCAGAAACTGTACCCCACAAGGAACAGGTGTTCACTACCGTGGCCTCCGGCGGCTGGGGGGCTCCGCCCCCCAGACCCCCCATGCACACCTCGAAGGGTGCACCACGAGCCAAGCATCCAAGCATGGGAACTAGGCTGGAAACTGATTCAGTCATTGAAATAGATGGGGACAGGCAGCCACGGCGCAAGTGCAGGTGCAGCTGTGCTGCATTCTTGAGGGCTCACGCTACGTCAAAAACCACGCCCTCATCCAAACGTGCAAGGGCTGAGCCAAGGCGTCAACCCCTTCGGCCTCGTCAGCGCCCCAGGAACACAGGCCCCGTCATTGGTTTTCGACGACGATGGAGATGATGACCCGTGCCGCGCGCACACCAGCCAACAATGCCCCGGTGCTAGGGACGGGGCCGAGGGGGGTGGTGTGGCAGGCAGGGAAGTGCACGGGACTCGATGGTGGGAGGGCTTGGCGCGCGAAGCGCGCCAAGCCAGCAAATCCGCCCCCAAAAAAAATATTTGAAAAATCCATTTGACCGGGCACCGGTCGAGCGCGCCAGCACTGATCAGGGTTAGGGTTGTTACAACCCCCTGGCAAGCGAGCCTTCGACCGAAGGACAGTAGTGAACATCTGTTCCTTGCGTGCGTCCAGATTGGGTGGGCTTGCTGCGTCCAGCTTACTGGGGCTACTGAGGGCCGTCCGGTCTCCATCACCCTATATGACTCCGCATTATCGCGCAGGCACAAGACAAGGTAGTCTCCAGATACATGCCACAGGTCTGGTCGCGAAGCTCCCCAGACCCCCCTGGTGGCCCCCTCCGGAAAGTGTTACAACAATCCCCGTGGCTATTTAGTCAATGCCGGATTTTCGAAAACCAACGCCCCAGGGACACCTGCAGGACAAGGGCGCCAGCACCGCTGACTACGCGGTGGTCCCGACGGAAGCGCGCGACGCGGTGGTGGAGCGGGGGTCGGGGATGCAGGACGAGCTCCCTCTCAGTGTGCAACTCTGCTGGCAGCTCTGATGAGCTGCGGCTGCACGACTCCACTAAAACTCAAAAAATATCAAGCGTGGGGTCTGGGGGGTTTCTCGTGAGGCAGAAATGACGACAAAAAGGGAAAAGAGTGTGTTCTGGTGCCCACAACGCACACGAACACTGAATATCGGATGATTATCGGATGTCCGATAATGACCGATAATGTCCGATAATCATCCGATAATCGTCCGATAATGTCCGATAATGTCCGATTCGGATCCGATAATTTGGGATTTTCCCCGAAAATCCGATAATGCCCGATAACCGATTCGGATGCACTGTATGCCTAGGGGGGGGGGGGGATTTAGGGAAATGCAGGAGGAAACTGTGGTGGGGCCCCTAAGGTGAAAAAATAACCATTCACTCGTGCTGCTAGTGCGCAAGGGGCAGGTCATGCACCCGAGCAGCTCTCGTGGCGTTCACACAGCACTGTGACATGGCTAGGCGCTCACCAGTGGTCGCGCTAAATATTGGAAAAATCACCCAAAATTTGGAAATCGGGAGCGAAAAAACGTACCTGAAAAAGGGGCTCGTTTTTGGGCGGGGAAACCGCGTTTCGTTGCATTTCCGAGCCTCGCCCGGATCGTAGTGGGGTCATTTTGAAAAAATGGGCTTGTTTGAAGACACTCAAATTTTCCGTCCTGGTTGTCTCTACAGCATGTGATCAGTAACAACCTGGGCAAGGGGTCAGGCACCTGCTCGGAAAGCAGGGACGGGAGTTCCCCACTCAGCTCAACTGCCAACAACGCCACCAAGTAGGCAAACATGTGCCAGCTTGAGTGCATCCCTGATACGGCGAGGGTGTAGCCTGTTCAAGACACTGATGCCAGCACTGGACGTGGGGACCCCACGAAGCATGTTGTATGTGAAACCTCGTGCACACGCTATACAGCGGGGTCTGGGGGGCGGAGCCCCCCAGCCGCCGGAGGCCACGGTAGTGAGCATATGTTCCTTGCGCCGTAGTAGGAGCGCGTGGGAGTTGCGGGCGTACAGATTCTGTGTGAGTTGGATGCGTCCTCCTGAGGCTACTGAGAGTGGCCTGGGTCCCATTCGCTGATGTGAACCCAAAGGACTTGGCTACAAGACAGGCACACGCTACTGCCTAGTGGTACAGGGGGGTCTGGGGGGCGGAGCCCCCCAGCCGCCGGAGGCCACGGTAGTGCACATCTGTTCCGAGCTGAACTCGGTGTGAATCACTCCGACATCAGGTCGGAGCCCAGTGCTGCGCGGGAAGCAGTCACTCGGTGGGGAAGGCAAAAGGGGTGCTGAGAGTTTCATGCAAAGCGATGGTTGTGGAAGTTTGGGTAACGGTGAACCTCAGGGCGTGAAGAGCAGCAGCCGTCAAGGCCACCCACCCACCCCCACCACCCACCCCCGCCCCGCGGGGCCCATTTTTTTTCTCCCCGTCTCTGCCTTCTTTTGAATATTTGAGATCCGTGCGAAACGCCATGGGGTCACTTTCATTTTTTTTGGTGCACTTTTTTCATACTGAATTGGGGTACCAGAACTTTTCGAGTTGTGGACAAATCCCTGTTTGCAAATCAAAAACGTACCTCAAAAAATCGCCGAAAATCCCGGGAGTAGGGAGTGAAGTTAGCGCGACCACTGGCGCTCACACCACGTTATTATTTGTTGTGCCCACTGGGCTGACGCTTTGATACGGTTTAACATTTTCTTGGTACAGGGATGGCCACAGGTTTTCTCCTGCCCGTTTGATACAACAATATAGAACAACGAGAATAAAAAAAAACAAAACACACAACAATTTATCCCCATTTCCTCACTGAACTTTTGGGTTCGCGTGGTAAGGCGAGGGACTGAGAATCAACCCAAGCTAACCGACCGAAAAGGGGAGAGATGGGGGAAAGTGGATCACGAGAGAACAACACCAGCGCAAACACAGGACGGGGGAGGGGGTCATCAGCACAGAAACCAACCAAACCGGGACAGGTGATGGGAATGGGGAGATGGGCAGGGGGTGAAGATAGTTGTTGTAGAGAAAGGGGTAAAGGGGGGGGGGATACTCTTCTGCCAAAAGAACGGGATGGGGGAGGGCGGGGAAGGGAAGGGGAAGGGGAGGAGGAGGGAGGGGGCCATGGTGGCAGTGGGGATGTTGTGAGAGGAGACGGGGTAGCAGCGAATTTTTAGTAATAAAATATTGAAATATCATAAAGAACCACGGGGGGGGGAGGGGGGGGAAGGGTGGGTAATGGGGGGAGGGGGGGGGGTAAGAGAGCACGGTGGGATCTTGTAAATTTTACATGTAAAAATACCGATTTTTACATGTATTTTACATGTATAATACTTGCATGTCAACTATTATACATGTATAATACATGTATATGCCTGAAATATACATGTAAAATACATGTATATCAAGTAAAAATACATGTATAATAGTTGCATGTCAACTATTATACATGTATTTTTACTTGATATACATGTATTTTACATGTATATTTCATGCATTTACATGTATTTTACATGTATAATACTTGCATGACCTCCCACCGTGAGGGCCTTCGCCCCTCCTCCGGCAAATTTTCAGCAAAGTTCGGCGATTTTTCTCCTCTAAATTTGAAGGAGGAAATTCGCCAAAAACCGCACCGTTTTCAGTGCCGTAGTTAATGGTCCTCCTCTCACCCTCACCCCCCACCCCCTCCCCCCCTTGCACTTTGGAAGATTGGCACCTTCATGACACATACATGGAGGGTGTTCCTGTTAATGGGATACCTCCGCTCAGAGGCGCAGAATAGTGAGAAAAAGCGAGCCGCCTTCACACAATAGTTTGCAAAAGCGGCGTAGTTTGACACACAGAGCGGCACAGGGCAAAGGCTCCCGATGGACGATAATTATGAACGACGTGAACGGTTTGAACATTTGTTGCTGTGATTTTTTTTGCCACTTCCACGGATGACGTACGAATCGTAATATCGTATCATATCGTAAATACGATATGTATCGTATTTTTTAAGGCGATATCGCAATATATCGCAATATATCGTATTTATATCGTGTTTAGTCAGCTTTGATATCGTATGCGATATGCCCATATCGCACTATTACTACAGGCTTCTGAGGGAGGCAATGGGATGGCTAGGTGGCCACATGAGACAACACCACAAGGATGGGATACGGCTAAGTGGTGGTACGCCCCAAGACGTCCCGCCACCTCTCTTCCGACGCCTCCAGCACTTCATCAGCAATCACCTCCTGGGCAACTGCTTCCGGGTCCATCACCTCGCCCAGCGAGTTTAAAGAACTCTCTTGAGGAAAACGTGTCCCACAGCTCTTTGAGAAGTTGTTGTTCCTCGTTGGTGACGTGTTGGATGCTCTTCCATACTTCCCCCACGACAAAGCAGGACTTCTGATCGCTGGGGGGGTTGCTTATCCAGAGGAAGAACTGTAGGAGGCTCTGTGCATCGTCTGGATCTCCGAGAGCATGTCCCCCCACCCATCCCCTCCGATCAAATGTGCTAACTCTCGGACACTTTGCGGTTTGTTGCAAGCAGGTCGGTCCGGGGTGCCACATGCTCAACGACGTGAAACAGCGCTGACCACCTCGTTTCTGAGGTGGTGCGCGGCGCCTGTGAGAAGAAGGTCACGAACTGGATGGCGAGGGGGAAGCGCTTCGTGTAGAAGTCTTTGCAACATTTGTTGGCGTGATGCCCCAAACACCACACCGACAGACGCCCTGTGAGCTTGATGAGGCGCTGGTTTGTCGCGCATCTGTCCATGTTGACAGACGCGATCGTAAACGAGTAGTCGCATTCGAGCCGCTGCAGCACATCTTCAAGCATCACTGCGTCAGGGCTCACCCCAGCCTGAACACCTCAACGCACACCAGCAGCGGTTGTTGCCCAACATATGCAGTCACAGCGAGGTACGAGGTGTGGATCGATGCTGCTGTAGTTCCGTCGATGCCAATAGGCACGGTGCGACCTTTGAGAGCATCTTTCAGCGCCTTCAGAAGTGCATCCGTGTGGCTGCTGTGTTTCTGCAAGAGGGCGCGTCCGCTGGGCATGTTCGGGTACAGGTGTTTCCGAATCGCCAACACCACAAGCTCCGCCTGGCTGGCCGTGGTATTGCCGACGCAAAGTGAATACGACAGGTCACTCACGAATTCCGGTGCTGGATTGGCTCCGTGCGCCTTCTGCTGCCCCCCTTGCCTGTCGCCGTTCTTGTCTTCACCGCCCGACTGCTTCTTCTTCTGGCGCTCGACCGCACGGGCGGGTGATGGCGAGTTTTGATCCGGAAAAAGGGGTGCTAAAAAAAATTGCTCGCGCGCTTCGCGCGCGAGCACCTCATGCAATGCACGCGTATATCCGCAACAACATTCGTTCTGATCGATACGCTTTGCAATGTGCGGTGTGAGTGGACAACGAGGAAGTCGTACAGACTTCGTTGTGTAGGGATGGTAGTCTGCACGTACTCCGTCTTCACTCACGACCATGTCGCACTCCTGGTGTTGTGCCGTTTCCCACTTGCCATGGTACACCAAATGGTACATGCACACTCGACAGGTGCACAGCACAGGGGTTTAGGGGGCGGAGCCCCCCAGCCGCCGGAGGCCACGGTAGCGAACATCTGGCCTTCTCCTTCGCGTTCTGGGACTCTTTGGATCAATTGCGGTTCGTAGTGGGGCACGAACCCAGGGACGCTCGTTGTTGGGAAGTTGTGCAGGTCGATGAGTGGGAAACTGTCTGAAACCTGTGAAAAATTCCACCCCCAAAAAAATGCCGAAACTCGCCGTCGGGTTTTCGGGGGAAAAATACAAATGGAGAATTTCGCCCCCAAACTCGCCATCGGGAGAACACTGGGGTTTGCGGGTTTGCAGAGACGCGACATCCTTGACGGCGTACACGTCTTTGGCATCGCCTTGCAGCTTATCATGACGTGTTTTCGCTGTCACGTAGCTCACTCGCGCCCCTGCTTTCTGCTTCGCCAGCTGCTCTTTGAGAGCCTTTGGCTTCGGAGTGGGTGACTCATCTGGGGTGGTGGTGGTAGTCTCGCCGCCCCTCGTTGGTGTGCTGGGTGCCTTTTTCCCCGGTGCCCACCCCGTGTGGCCATGCATCATCCTAAACGATTCGTAATATCGCATAAGATCGTATTTTATATCGTAATCGTATACGATATAATGCGATATAAAATACGATATGCACGATTCGTATTTCACCATTACGATTCGTACGTCATCCGTGCACTTCTTGCATTATTTTGGTGCCATTGGATGGCGGGATGCAGAGAGGGAGGTAAAAAAAAACTTATGCTGTGGGCCAGGGCTGTTCCTAACTGGGGGGCTTGTTCCCTAATAGAACAGTGGCAAAATTCAAGTATAGTATTGAGTGTCGCAGGGGGCGACGAGAAAGACCCTTGGCAAGAACAGAGCCCCCAATCTGGGCAGGGGGCGGGGCCGTTCTGCTTCAGGCTTGTGACTGTGTTTGACGGGAACATAAATATATATTTTTTGGATTGCGAGAGAAAGAAAATGTTCAGATGCAAAGCCAACGCCAAATAGGGGGGGATGATCTGGTATCCGATGAGGGGGGGAGATGCTGGAAGGAAATTTGAAATGAACGGGGGTGGTGTGTCGTGGGGGTCGGGACGATCTGCCGAACAAGGGGCAGGAGCGGGAGGGGAGAAGAGGCGCTCGCCAGCTGCCAGTGTACGAGAAGCACCGTGCACACCTACTTCATGTTTCCACCCCACCCGTGCTCGACACACACGCGGCACTCTCTGTTGCAGATGCTGTCAAAGATTCGGGTCTGCCAGTTAACGCAAGAACCGCTGAGTGGTGCATCGAGTGAATCTGATGGCCCCCACTAGCACACAGGCACACACACGTAACATGTAACCCGCAAACCCGACATCATTTGTGAGACAATTTGTGTGTTTTGAGTGTAAGTTGCACCGAGCAAACCCCGTTGCTACCTCCACTGACACACACCACACCACCGAACCCCATAATTTCATGAAATTGTGTGCTTGGAATGCAGCCGTGACCTTCCCGAAGGGCTGACCGCCACTGTCTGCCCGTGACAACTAAAAAATATAAGACAGCCACTCCAAAAGTGGCCTGGCGTGCACCCACATTATGCGTTGTAAACCAGAAGGGCCGGTGTCATAGGCCTTGCCCCTGGGAAAGAATGTTCCAGGCTCACCCCCCCAGTGGCTGGCTTAACGCCGGGGTACTGCACGACGCGCTGTCGGGGTCTTCGACTGTCGATTCGACAGCAAAATCGACTGTCGACTGTCGACAGGTCGACTGTCGATTCGACTGTCGACCCGTCGACAGTCGACAGTCGATTTTGCTGTCGATCGACAGTCGATTCGACCTGTCGACTGTCGACCTGTCGACAGTCGACAGCTGTCGACAGCTTACTGTCGACAGGTCGACAGTCGATTTCGACAACTATACCTGTCGACAGCTTCGACAGGTCGGGTACTGGTTCACTGACCGGTAGACAGCCTGAGTGACCTGACCCGGTCACTCAGACACTGAGTCATCTCAGACCCGTGGGTTTCTTTACCAGATTCAGATTCAGATCTGCTGATCCAGAACCGCACCCTCTCCTTCCACACCAATTGTATCAGCTGCTCATGGGTCCGAGTGACGACGATAGCAATGACGATGGCTCCATAGCAAAGATGGCTACCACTGTCAAAGCTCATCTGGAACAGAAACTGTCCCAGATGGAAGTCTCCTGTATAAATACAGGGTTCGGGTTTCCCACGAGTGTAACGCAGATACGTGCAGGTGTGTCAAGAGAGTGTGCAGCTCACAGCAGTTCCTCATCCTTGGTTCTGAACCCCACAGTTCTTCGAATCACAGGGACAAGATCCAAACGATCAGGCTTTCCCGGACGCGCGGGGTTCAACTGGTGAAGACCGTTGTTGAGAGACCGTAGCGGAGGTCGACGGAGGCTTATCGCATGCTACGGCAGGGATGAGGACTCAGCCGCCACCCCGGTGGTTTGCAGGTTGAACAGGTTGTGTGGTTCCACTGTTCAACGTAGGTCGGCCTGTCTGATAAGACTCAGCCACCCTGCGGGTCAATTTATTCCAAAAAAAGACGCCTTTATGACCAAAAGGCAAAATTTCCTCCCGTCAGGCTCCCGTACCACAGAGGCCCGTTGCGGGTTGCCTCTGTGTATGTGTACGTTTTGCGATGACGGGGTGTGGAACCTGGCGTAGACCGAGCTACAACCAGGCGCCGTGGGTCAATTTTTTTTAGAAAAGGCCTTGACCAAAGGCATCCCCCTAACACTTAATTGCTCTGCTTCAACCTGAACCGACCCTCTAGGCAGCGTGAGGTGGCTACGTCGAGCCACTTCGTGGACAGCTGCAGTTCCCTTCCCTTGTGTTCCTCTGTCAGGGGAACAACACAATAGCAGCACTTACGTATTGTTTCATTTCAGTCAGCCAAGGAAAGTCGAGGAGTTCGAGCCGTTGAACAGTAACCAGAGGATGACAAGCAGGTTGAATATGAAGCAGTGATCTCCTGTGTACCCTTGGACCCACATTGAACTCGAACTGAAGCCCTCAGTCGTCCTTGACCAGATTCAGACCCGCTTTTCCAGAACCGCACCCCCTCCCTCCACTCCAAGTGTATCCGCTGCTCATGGGCCCACGTGACCACAAAGACTTAATCGTGACTCCATAGCAAAGATGGCTACCACGCTCAAGACCATCTGTGAACAGACGGCGGTCTCCTGTTTCCAGGGGTATGGAATTACCACGAGTGTAATGCAGATACGGTAGGTGTGTCAAGAAGGTTTGCAGCTCACAGCAGGTCGTCATCTTCGTTCTGAACCTTGGTTCTGAAGTCGACAGCTCAAGTCGGAGGCACACAAAGGATGGGTTCCGCAACTGTCCAACTATCTACAGACTCACAGCCCAGAAGGTGCAGTCCAGGTTCCACAGAGCAAATTAAATGTTAGCATTTCTGCACAACTACCGTATCGCAAATCGCAGCGGCGGTAGAAGTGACTGACTCTAAAACGGCGAGGTATCAGTCTTGACGCTGTAAAATTCCATTCGGAAATACCAAACACATCCACAGAAAGTGGAAGGAATGGGCGCCAAGATGATGCGAACGATTTTTGGGGGGAGGAGGGGGGGGACTGCCCTGTATCGTGATACCCGTGAGGGCAAAAAAATACAGGGCAGGGAGGCACAGGCGCAGACACAACAGGGGCAACACATAGGCAGGCAACACTGGATGCAGGGCCAGAAGAAAAATGTTCTCTCGGCTGGGGAGGGAGGGGGGGAGAATTGCTGACGAAATCGGAACGGCTCCAGAGTCACGACCCGACGATTCCAAGAGAGTGACGAGTCAAAAAAGTTGACGACAGTCTATTTCGACAGGAATACCTGTCGAAAATCGACAGAAATACCTGTCGAAATCGACAGGTATTCCTGTCGAAATCGACTGTCAATTTTCGACAGTCGAAAATCGACAGTCGATTTCGACAGGAATACCTGTCGAAATCGACTGTCGATTTCGACAGAAATACCTGTCGAAACCGACTGTCGAAATCGACTGTCGATTTCGACAGGTATACCTGCGAATTCGACAGTCGATTTCGACAGTCGAAAATCGACCTGTCGAAACCTCTGTCGAACGACCGGTCGTCGACAGGTCGTTCGACAGGTATTTCGACAGGTAACCTGTCGATTTTCGACTGTCGAACGACCGGTCGAAACGCATGTCGTCTGTCGATTTCGACTGGTCGACATTGTTCCTGACAGCGCGTCGTGTGTAAGCAGGGGGGCTGGCCGCACGGCGCTGAAGTAACCACTGTTACAAGTGGTTTTACAAGTGGTTTACATGTAAAATTTTTTACATGTAAATTTACAAGTGGCACTTGTAAAATTACATGTGCCACTTGTAAATTTTACAAGTGGTACATGTAAAATTACATGTAAATGACATGTGCCACTTGTCATTTACGAGCTTTCCTTAACACTGGCGAGCTGTGTTGTTCCATTTGTTTATCCCCCGCGACCCCAGACCAGCACATGCCCTGCTGCACACACACACCCTCACTTACAAAAGGACCTTTGCACCTCCAACATGAGCAAGAGAACGGCAACCACAACACCGACGCGCAACAGCAAGCGGACGAAGAGCGGAGATCTGGGGAAGGAGGATGAGCGGCATGAAAGCCAGCTGCAGCAGCTTGTGGAGGACTTTGTGGCCCTGTACACTACCAGGAAGACGGGGGAGGTGTTTAAACACTCGGTGTTGAAGGAGATGCTGCAGAAGGTGCTGGTGACCACCATCCCCCCCAAGAGTGGAGTGATAACAAAGGTGCTGAAACACAAATACGATGCACTGGCTTCCTACAAGTCGCTGAAGGATGTTTCCGGCGACCTGTACACGGTTCGGATCGAAGGAAACCGTGAGATGGCCATCCACGGCATCGCGCTGAAGCCCTTCCCCACGCCAACGCAGAAGAAGTCGGAGGGTTTCGCGCGCCTCAAGCTGGTGGTGGAGGACCTGGACAGCATGGATATGGTCAAGATGTACAAGGCATCGGCACAAGCCTCCACATCCGAGACGCGTCCGAAGAATAAGGCAGTGGCGGCGGTGGCGGGCGATGCAGCACATCGTTGTGGGCGTGCACGACCAGGAGACCGGGCGCTACTATAGCGTCATCGTCGAGAATGGCTTCGCCAAGCTGGTGACGGCGACGCTGGAAGGGGTGCAGGTCGACTACACCTTCTACAGGGACCGTCCTTCGGACCAGTGTGAGCCAGGTGAATACAGCGGCTCGCTCGTTGTGCCGCCTCCGCATTTTGTGGATTCAAGCAGAAATCGGTGAAATCATTCGACAACACAGGGCAGAGTTGGGCATGTCTCTGCGCGACTGTGAACGGCTGGGCTCACTCGTTCGCAGAGAGACAGGGATCTCGATGGGGCTTTCATACCCCCTCCTCGTAAAGCATGAAGCTCCCCTCCGGCTGATGACGCCCTCTCTGCTAGGGAACATGCGGGGGCCTCGAGTTTCTGCTGAGGGCTTTCCCCATCCGCTCGGGTCGCCCCCCACCAACAGTCATGGTCACGGGTGATGGCTACACACCCGGTAGCCTTTAAGGAAAGAGCAGGCAGCGACTGGCAATCGCATTGACGGACGGGATCACCGCGTCCCGCTTTCTGACAGTGTGTGACCGCCACAAGCCCCTGTTCTACGAATGGTGGATGCTCCATGCCTTGGGGCAGATTGTGGCAGTTCAGAAGGGGATCTTCACGAAGGGGCCTTGCTCCTTTTCCATCACCCAGTTCCGGCTTGGGGGTGACCACTTAGAGTTGTGGTCACTCTTCAAAGGTGTAGGTGGGACAGGGCATCGTTCTGCCTTCTGCCTTACAGGAATCGACGAGCGTTTGGAGTACCTGCATGACTGCCACCGCTGTAGTATCCAAGAGATGGATGCCGCAGGATTCACTTGTAGCATCGCTTCAAAATTCTCGAATCCTGTCTACACCGTGACGCCCCCCCCTTCACGACACGAAAGGTGTCATGCGCCTCATTCTACGTACGCTGCCGGGATCAAAAGTGGTGGAGGAAACCATCCTTGGAAAAGTGGGCAAAAATTTCACTGGGAAGCACGCAAGAGAGATACTCGCTGCTTTGAAGGCCATCACCGTGGGGAATCAGCGGACATTGTGCTGCGCAATGCAATCACTGATCTCTTCCGCTACCAAGACATACCAGTGCGATACTTCTCAACAGGTTCCTGCCGCAAAGAGTTTCTATTCGCTGTGATCAGCTATCATGTGCTGATTTTCTTGTTGGAGTGGGCAAATCCCGGGATCACTCGCTCGGCATATGCTCATTCTCTCGAACACTGGTTTGATGAGCAGGATGCGCACAGGGTCACCGTCTCCGACGAGCTCTTCGAACAGAGCAACGGTGAGCGCAAGAGGTGGACACGTGGGGGATCCCCGCAGACGATGGAGCGTGATCTGCAGATCTATGAACTGAAACAGAAACACTTGACGGATAAAATACCGTGCGCAAAGTGCCTCCACTGACTCCTACCATCGGCGAGCGGCCCCAAATATTATCTTACGATTCCATGCGCCTGTGCAGGTGTGTGATCACTCACAATGATACGTGGCTCAAGGCTGCTCGTCAATTGGTGGTCCGCTTGGACAAACTTGGCCTCGGGTCACATGTGCGCCGCAGAGATGGTCACGGACAAACATTTCAGGCAGAACCCGGCAACAACGGCGATGTTTTCCTGGTTTGCATCTGTGACGAAGAACCCTGGGAGGTGACGGAGGTGACGCCCCCTGCACAAGGAACCACCGACGGGGAGGAGGCTGGTGATGGCGGCAACCTTGCGAGTGACGGCAATAGCGGCGAGGCTGGTGATGATGATGATGATGATGGCGACGAGACATCCGCCACAGAAGCGTATAGCTGCGTTGTTTGCCCTGACAAGAGCTTCGCGCGGGTTTACGGGCTCTACGCCCACTACGACGGACAGCACCGGCCGAGGGCGCAGTGTGAATGTCGAGTGTCTTGCCCCTTGTGTGAGAAAACGGTGTTCAGAAGTGGACTTAGCCAACACGCCCTCTACGTCCACCAGGATGAGCTGGACATCACGACCTGCCCTGTGTGTCTGCAGGAGTTTGCTTCACAAGAACTGAGGGATATGCACATGTCGGACGAACACCCTGCAGTCTGAAAAAATGAGACTCGTCGTCGGCACAAAATACAATCAGTCCACTCGATCCGATCTCGACAGCTGTTGCATTGCACTCCCACCGTTTGCTGGTCATTTCTCCCCCTCCTTGCCACCCCGCTTGCCAAAAAACCCCCCATCACAGTGTAGAGTATGAAGGAAACCGCGGAGATGACAAGTGGCACATGTCATTTACATGTAAAATTACAAGTACCACTTGTAAAAGTTACAAGTGGCACTTGTAACCATTTTTCACTTGTAATTTTACATGTAAAACCACTTGTAATGTAATTTACTTCAGCGCCGTGCGGGGGGGGGGGGGGGGGGGAGGGCTCCCCGCGGGCTGAGGTCAGGCTGGCGACCCAGGTTTTCAGGGTGACACCAGGATTTCCTCGAAATTTTGGGTGACCCCCACCTGGTCGGGGGGGGGGGGGTCCCTCACAAAGTGGGGGACAGGGGGGGGGGGGGGGGGGGTACACTGGCTACCTCCCGCACCTGTAGGAAAGGACCCCCCCCCCCTCGTACCTGTACAGGGGGAGGGGGGGGGTAGGGGGGGTCAAATGCCCCCCTTTTACGTGGATAAACACGATTTTTCAAAAAACCGGCGCAGAGGCCCCAAAGCCCCCGTAAACCCTCCAAACCCCCCCAGATCGGTCCGGAAACCCATCGAACCCCACTTTTCCACCATTCCGGGCACCTCAGGTGCCCGAATTGGGGTGCCTAAATTTTGTGCCACCGTTTGGTACTGTACAGTGCCACTGTGTGGGAGGTTGGAAAAGAAAATGCCCTAACACACCACATCTGAGGGTTGCAATGCATGTTGCTTGCCAACCACGTCATCCGGTGGGTGTCAGGCGCTATGTAGGTGGCATTAGCCAGGTCTTCGATGTGTTCTGGCTTGTATATGTACCTCCCTGCCACCATGCACCGGGAGGCTGCCTGTAGGTACGGAACAAGTCCAGATGGTCGTGTGATTCCTGTGCAGCAGTGCTCCACAACCGGGATGTGTTGACAACGACTGTTGCAACACGTGCTGTACATTCCGGGAACACACGAAGTGCGCTGTCGTGGTACCCAGTGTGCCAGAATTGGTAGTTGCTGCGGTCTACTTTGCCTGGCCCAAGAGCACTGGTACTGAACAGTGCAATATGCGTGGCGAGGTGAATGCAACGGAAGCGCGCAAAGTCAATACAGCTCTCGGATGGCGGGTGGTGGTGTCACATGTTCCAAAAGCCATTACGGGATATCATGGGGGTGCCTGCGCATCCTGTCGTACTGTGGCTGCTTGGTAGGGCTAGCACTTCGGAACCGTGTCATTGGGACCTGTGGTCCGGCATATGGACTCAGCAAACTGTCCACAAACCACCATTGAGGCCAACAAGGCCCTCTCGGTGGCCTGACGCAGCCGGGCCTTCCGCGATTTTTTGCGATTTTTTGTCCTGGGCAAGACGTTAAACTACCTGGGAGGGCTTCCCTAGACCATGACGGGTGCTTGCACCAGGAGTTTGAAACAGCCACTCATGCCTTGCGATGCTCAAGTGCCTGCTGGACCCCTATGTCCTTCAGGCCCCAAAGCAGGCAACGATATGGGAGCAACCTAACAGGGGAGGTGAAGAGGGCACGGGTCTTAGCCTGATGACACACTGCAACCTCAAGGTGACTGGCGACACCTCTCCCACAGTCTGCGGCGACTCTGCCGTGGCGACAAGGCTTCCTGTCATGGGAGATCGCTGCGTGGATCAACGTGGCACCACCCGTGTGCTCGGCAGGTTGTTTCGGCACCTGTTTTCTCCGTGTCATGCTTTTCGTGAGCGTGTCAGGGATGTTGGCACACGCTGGGGAGGGTTCACATGATGACATAACATATATCAGAAGCACACACCCACGTGGCGCTGTCCTTGGCAGGACTTTGAAAGTGCCGCCTTGATATCCTTGTTGGATAGAACCCTCATATCACACCCTCAATCAGCTGACGACGAAAATTTGAGAAATTTTGAGAAATTTTTTTTAAGCAAAAATATGTCCAAGGAATTTTGAAGGATACCGAAAGTTGCCCGACCCCCTGAACACCCCACTGGTGGCAGTTTTGGGTCGAATTGAACAGAAGGACGAATTGCTCGCCAACTCGTTCGATACACGAAAATTTGGGCATTTTCCGTTACTCTGAACACATTCGCACACCATGAGAAAATTTCGAATTTGAGAGGCTGTGCCAAGCTCATCCCCTGTCTGCATCCCGGACCGTGGCCTATCGAACTGCCCGATTTTTCCCACTTTTCACCTTGCGTAGCTGGGGAGGGGCGATTAACTGCAATTAATTTCCGGAATTAATTTTTTGAAAAATTAATTCCGGAAATTACTGGGGGGGGGCAAATACAAGGGTATACTCTTCTATTCACCGTGCCAGCTTACGTAATTCAGGGTTTTCAAAAAATTGTTTTTTAGCTGAAAAGTTGTCTAGTATGCAAATACAAGAGTATATACTCTTGTATTTGCATACTAGAAATGTGGCCTCCGGGTGGGCCCTCATGGGGCAGCGGCGCCGAAGAGACAATACGAGCGTCCTCTTGGCCTTTCCCACCCCGAGGCGACTCCCACCCGACCGTGACGACTCCAGACAGGAGGCCCACTGGCCTGGGGGAGGTCATTGGAAGTACAAAATACGATGAAAACCCCACAAAAGTTCTCCAAAAGTCTAGTATGCAAATACAAGAGTATACTCTTGTATTTGCTCGGTGAACTTTTTAAAATCGCGATTTCTGGAGTACTCTTGTATTAGCATATACCCTTGTATTTGCATATACTCTTGTATTTGCCCCCCCCCAGTAATTAAAATTAATTTTTCAAAAAATTAACTTTTCGGATAGCAAAAATTAAAAATTACAAAAATTAATTTTCTGCCATCTATGATATACAAGCCAGAACACATCGAAGACCTGGTTAATGCCACCTACATAGCGCCTGACACCCACCGGATGACGTGGTTGGCAAGCAACATGCATTGCAACCCTCAGATGTGGTGTGTTGGGGCATTTTCTTTTCCAACCTCCCACACAGTGGCACTGTACGGTACCAAACGGTGGCACAAAATTTAGGCACCCCAATTCGGGCACCTGAGGTGCCCGGAATGGTGGAAAAGTGGGGTTCGATGGGTTTCCGGACCGATCTGGGGGGGTTTGGAGGGTTTACGGGGGCTTTGGGGCCTCTGCGCCGGTTTTTTGAAAAATCGTGTTTGTCACCCCCATTTGACCCCCCCTACTGGGGGGGGCTAAATAGAAGGGGGTGGCCGAATACAAGGGGGTGGCCGAATAGAAGGGGGGGGTCTGGAAATTCGAAATCCAGAAAAATTTAGGCCGAATACAAGGGGGGGGGTCTTGTATTCGGCGGTCCGTGAATTTTGGCCAATTTTCAAATTTTCAGCCTGTTTTTCCAGTCATAACAGGCACCCCATGGTCAAAATGACCCCACTGCGGTCCGCACGGAATCCAAACATTCAAAGGAACGGGGTTTTGGACACCAGTGTGGGGGTCATCGCAGGTTGCTGACTCCCGGGAATATCCTCCCATTATCAGGAGCCAAACCAGACCCACATTTCATGAGTGAAACTTGGCACCTCCACCCACAAAATGACCCCACCACGATCCGCACGGATTCCGAATTGTGCAATGGAAGGCGAAAATCGCGATTCCACGAGGTCACCTGGGGCAAAATTCGCCAAAATTGGGAAAATTCACGGACCGCCGAATACAAGACCCCCCCCCTTGTATTCGGCCACCCCCTTGTATTTGGCCACCCACTGCAAAAATTGCCCAAAATTTTGGATTTTGAAACCCCCCCAAAAAAAGCGTTTATACGCCTATTACAAGGGGGGGGGGTCTTCTATTTAGCCCCCCCCAGTAGGGGGGGGGGGGGTACTTTTACCCAATTGGCATTTCCCAGTAAGTGGTGTCAATAGACACCCCATGGCCAAAATGACCCCACCACAATCCGCACGGATCCCAAATATCCCAAAGAACGGGTTTTTGGAAAATCCGAGGGGGGGGTCCCGCTGGGTGGGTAGGTGGGGTGGGGTGTGGGCTGGTGAAGGTGGCTGCCTCCCAGCCCCTTCACCCATGACCAGTCCTGAACCAGACCCACGTTTCATGGGCGAAACTTGGCTCGTACACCACCAAAGTGACCCCACTGTGATCCGCAAAAATTCCAAACGTTCAAAAGAAAGGGGTTTTGGAACACCCGGGGAGGGGGTCCCACTGGGTGGGTGGGGTGGGGTGTGGGCTGACTGCCTCCCAGCCACGCTGACCAGCCCCTGAACTAGACCCGTGTTTCATGGGTGATGCTTGGCTCGCACACCACCAAAGTGACCCCACTGTGATCCGCACAAATTTCAAACGTTCAAAAGAAAGGGGTTTTGGAACACCCGTGGAGGGGGTCCCGCTGGGTGGGTGGGTGTGGCTGCCTCCCAGTCACATTCCCTTAGGACCAGCCCCTGAACCAGAGGCACATTTCATGGACGGTGTTTGGCTCCTAGACCCACAAAGTGACCCCACTACGATTCGCAAAAGTTCCAAACGTTCAGAAGAACGGGGTTTTGGAATACCCGAGGAGGGGGGTCCCGCTGGGTGGGTGGGCTGGTGTGGCTGCCTCCCAGTCACATCCTCCTGGGGCCAGCCTCCTATGACCAGACCCTGAATCAGACCCACATTTCATGGGTGAAGCTTGACACCTCGACCCACAGTGTGACCCCACTACGATCCGCACAGATTCCAAATAGTCAAAAGAAAGGGGTTTCGGAACACCCGAGGAGGGGGTCCCGCTGATTTTGGGTCACTTTCGGGTGATGTCAGGTACCTGGAGTGACCGCAGGTAGCCCATTTTCAGGGTGGGAGCCCTACTCGTACGTCACCCAGATTCAGCCCAAACCGTGCACCTCGGGTGCACGGTCGCCGGCAGCGCGCGGGCACCCGGAAACAGGCCGCATTTGCGCGCGCTGCCTGCACCCTGCACGCCAGCCCCCCCCCCCCCCCCCCCGGGGCTGTAAGCGACCCCCCAGAAAATTACCCCAGCCACTGCACCCCCCCCCCCCTCCTTCCCCAACACGTCGACGAAAGACTGGGAACCAGCATCCAAACGAAAGGGAGAAAAGACTAGTTTTGATAGACACGGTGGGGGGTGGGGGTGGCGATGGCGTTGCCCTGAGGGAATCCTTGGGAGATACACATACTCTGCCCCACCAAAAAAAGCGTGGGGTGGGGGGTGGGGGAGGAGGGGAGGGGAGGGAGGGGGGTCAGGTAGAGAGGGTGGACAGGCTAAAGAAGGGTGAAGGCGCAAGGTCGACCTCACCACTCACACATCCCACCCCCCGCCTCCCCCATCACTTCAGTAACAGGGTAAGATCGGGGGGGGTGGAGGAATACATAAGAGAGGACATACCCATTGGCTTACCGGGTGTGACATAGGCGCTTGAAAGCGGCAAAACACGCACGATGTACTGCGTGGACATCGTAATTTTTTTCCCATTGGCGGATTCCGGTGAATAATATTTTTTGTGGAAGAAGACGGTTCAGTCTCGGTACACGACATTTTTTGAACGATTTTGCACGATTTTTTTTGCCCGACTGTTTTTTTTGCTCAGGATTGAACTATCATGGTGTCGTGGCATGCGAGCTTCTTTGTTGAACGATCGGAGCGACATCCCACACATATGCTCCTCACTCCTGGCAGCCACCCTGTGAGAGGGCCCGCCGGTTTCGGGCTTTTCTGGAGACAGCACTGCTGCAGGCCCGAGAGGTTCGTGATTGTTTCTTTGGAGCGCGTCCATACGCAGCTGCATTGTGGGCTTGGTTACAGAAAATACTGTCCCAAGCACCTGGCGGCCCGCTGTGAGAGGGCTGCGCTGTTTTGATCTACGCGGTGGCATTGCGCCCCTGCCTTGCCTCTCCCTCGTCAAACTGCTCTCTGTGATTTTAGTTCACTCTCTCTTCCTTCTGATCGTATTCTTTCGACCGGCAAAGAAAAATATAAAGAAACCCCCCAACGGAACACATTCACACCACCCCCTGTCTTTGAGGTTGACACGTGAGACACACGAGACTCGCCCCTCATAGCTCCTGTGGCTTTATTGCAGACACTTTGCTACTTCGGCCAGCCAAAAAAGAGCAGCATGTGGTTGATTTCAAGCAACTTTGAAGACCATGGCTTTTCCGACGGGAGAGTGCACCCCACAGGTTGCTGGCTGTGATGCTGACCATGTCAACAACCACACCAGGACCCACCGAACGCAGGTTTCATTTCGTTGGAGCGGACTCAAAGTCTTTCCCCCACCAGTTTGGCTGCTCTTCAACAACCTTCGGCGAGTAAAACCACTCGTTGCACAGCCCTGTTTCGAACCTGCCCTCCTTCACGCTCACATCGTGTGAGCGCACCACGAGGAGCAGGCAGAGATAATTGTCGCTATATAAAGGTAGTGAAGGCCGAAGAAACCTCACTGCGAATGGAGAGAGCGAGACGAATAAAATACAATTGCCAGCAGTCACCGCAAAAAAGCTATCTGTGCCCCCGCCGCCGGATAATGAAGAGGCAGCAAATAAGGTAACAACCCAAGTCACTGCCTATATTTCGTTTTTGTTGTCTCGCAGACCCCGCTCTTTGTCGCAGGGGTCGCAGGGTCCAGAAAGCAGGGCACAGAAACAGAAAGCTCACCGATTTGGGCTGACGCTGAACTGTCAAAAAAAAAACAAGGGCCGAAACGGATGGAGTAGAGGGCACAGGCTTGTGTGCGCACCGTGAAGAGGCAATTCTGCCAGCTGCTGGTGCGCCGCCAGAGCCGGTGCTGCGGCCACCCCTTCTGCGTTCATCGGACCCACACACCCACCCACCCCACCCCCCCCACCCCACCTACACCCCCCCCCCCTCAACATATTGGAACAAACGCGGACGTCTTTTCTGGTCTTGACACACGAGCGAGGCTCGATCTGTCCCAGTGACGCCCCCGCTTCCTGCAAGTAAGATTTTTCTTTGTACTAAGAACGGTCTGGCTGGAGCCTCGAAGGAAATCCCTGCGTATCAGTATAGGCGGGACATGCCTTCGTTTCAAGGGGTTGTTATGGTATTGGTTTTCAGCATCTCTGGGTGTGTGCTGCGGGAACACTGCCTTTTGATGCTGTGTGTTAGTTTTTTTTATTTCCCGGAATACCAGGGATAGTGGGTGACTTTCCAAATTCTGCAAAAAAGCCGGTTTTTGCCGGTTTTCCCGTTTTTCGTTTTTTGGCGCCGTTTTGGCGTTTCCTGTCCATGTATGGGGTGAGCGGGGCACCTGCCCGCATCCCGACTTTGGTTGCTTCATAAAGCCGACGGACACCTCACACAGCACCCCACATACACCCTGTTGGAGATGTGTGAGGTGCTGGGAGAGCAGGTGTCCTTTGCTACAACACCATCCCGGCCGTGCCTCCAGCCATGGATCTGTCTCAGGAACTGTAGGGCAACGTCAGGAGTGCCAGAAGGTGCACGCCACGCCCTTGAGAGACCACTGCTGGACAGGGGGGCTGAAGAAGAATCCCCGGACTTCGTGCTCCAACAGCGCCGGGCGAGGCAATGTCGATCGCCAGTGGACAACGAGGAAGTCGTACAGACTTGTGTGCAGGGGTGGGGTAGTCTGCACGTACTCCGTCTTCACTCACGACCATGTCGTACTCCTGGTGTTGTGCCGTTTCTCACTTGCCATGGTGCACCAACGGTACATATGTCCACTCGACAGGCACACAGCACAGCGGGGGGTCTGGGGGGCGGAGCCCCCCAGCCGCCGGAGGCCACGGTAGCGAACATCTGGCCTTCTCCTTCGCGTTCTTGGACTCTTTGGGTCAATCGCGGTTCGTAGTGGGGCCATTATTGGTGTCCAGGTGACCTGTGTACCCTCTAAGCAGGGTGGGCATAGTCGGGGAAAAAGTGGAATTTTCCCGAAAATTTTTATAGTTTTTTTTTTTTTTGAAAAACCGGTTTTGGCAAAAACCGGTTTTGCAAACCGGTTTTTCATTAGCACCCACTGTCCCTGCGGAATACGCATTGTTGCGAGAAGCGTCAGACACAAGACAGCCCAGGGACAGCCCAGTGATACAGATATTGCCGAAACTGCTGGCATGCAAACTGAGAACCCTTAGAGTTCCCACCGATTACCAGAAGGCGGCTATAGGGGCCTTCGCTCCAATGTGCGGAAGAGTGGGTCTGGCAACATTTCGTGCAGCATCACAGAGCTTCCACACAGAGCAGAAGGTGGGCCCTTTTAATATCTTCATCTCAGGTGGCAGGGCAATTGACCTCCCAACGCTCACACAAGCGGCCGACGCTCACGGCAGCGTTTTTTATGTTTCATTCATGCTTCTTTCCCATCTCGCTTTTTTTTCGTTCTCTGAAATTCACCCAGGGGGGTTCTTTTCTTGTCTGCGGAGTTTTGTTTTCCTCACTTTTGTTTGTTTTTCTGCTTCGGCATAATTTCCCCCCCCTTTTTTTTGGAAGGGACTTCGCTGATCGGCAAATTTTTCAGCAAGACCTTTGGCGATGTTCACCTATAAATGGGATGAAAATTCGCCAAAACGCACCGTTTTCGACCCGTCGCGAAGACCTCCTTTGTCCCAAAAAGACAACAGGCAAGACGCCCCGACCTATTCTTCATTAGGAAGGGGTTACCGTGGTACAAAGGTGAACGAGTGATGCGGTGGGGACGAATCGGGGCTGTGGGGAGGAGGGAGATGATGGGGTGGTGGGGGAGAGAGGGCGTAATGATGGTAGCGGTGTGACAATGGGGAGTGGTGTGGCTCGTCGAGCCAGGAGAAACATGAACATCGAAAGAATACCCGGCTCTGTTTCTCTGGGAAAAGAGCGGGGGGGGTGGGATGAGGTGGGGTGGGGGTAGGTGCAGAGTATGAAAAAACGAATGCCCTCAAAGAATAAAGAAAGCCCAAAAGGATGAGCACGTGTGGAAAAAATGTGCTCCATGTGTGTTTCAAATTTCCGAGACACACCCGGATCAAGGGGTCTCAGGGAGGAAGGTAGCGATTGCACTGCGACGAAAAGTTACCGTGTCCCCCCAGCCGATCTGATGACTGATGAATTTTCGGACTGGGGGATCACCAACCACTGGTTGGGGTGGGGGTGGGTGGGGTCGTGAAGCAGTCTCTGAATCAAGAAAAGTAAGATTCTAGGGCTGTGGGGGGGGAGGGGTTAAAAGGTAGCCGCCATTGTATGCGTGCTATGTAGGCTCAGCCTATCAATCGCAATCTCAGGTTTCGGTCGACACAGGAAGAAAGACGTGCACAACTGTATCGGAGAGCACGCCCCTGCCTCCACTGGAGCAAGCGCCTGGCAAGAAGTTTTGAATGTGGGTCTGGACCCCACTTTGAAAAGACAATGAAACGGGCAAATCCTATTGCACCTCACAACACGATTCGGCTGTGTGCACCCGGTGAACAGTGTTGGCCATTTTCTGTATGATCTGCGGCAAATATATGAGTTCGATATATTCGGTGGGCACGTGCAGGCACACCCTATCAGGTCTAAGATTTTGCTCCGCAAGTGTGCGTCTGCGATTTTTATTGCGATTTACTCGCTTTGATCACAGTTGCCACGAGCTTGTATCGAGAAAATACAAGAGAAATGAAAAGCATATGATACCATCAAATACAAAATACGGCCCTGGGTACTGGGTGTGACCGTGGGGCAACCACAGGGCGGTAGCAGCATGTCGCAAAGAGGGGAGGGATATGACAATCAGCACTGCAAATGCGATGTCCGGCAACCAATACGAAGCACAAGTTGTTGTATTTTCTTTTCGCGCAAACGAGCAGCGGTTTTGGAGCCCTGCGAGGGCAATGATGCACCTGTTCTCACGGTAAATACACTACGCACCACGGCACGATCCTACCGAATAAATCGATTGGACAAGCCAGCTGACGGGAAAACTAAGGGCGGGTGTTGCCCTGTGTGATATCGTTGTCCCCGCCATGTATCCTTCTTGGCCTTGAAACCTACGGACGATCCGACACCCCCTGCAGGAAAAATTCGGGGCATGACCCGAAGAAGAAGAAGTTCAAATGCTGTGGGCGACCCCCATAGCCTGCAGGTGTGCTCGTGTCGGACCAGTGTATACCCAGCAAGTGGGACATGGCATGAAAGGGTTCATGGTTGTGCTCTCAAACTCTGAACTAAATGGTCTCCTTCAGGAGGAGAAGTGAGGGGAGAGGGTGTGGTTTCAGCGACATTGGAGAGGAGAACCGTTTGCTGGAACAACAGACACCCCCCACGCATTGTATACACCGCTTCCCCAGGTCGGGTGGAAGCGGGGTGGGTGGAGGGGGCGTTGTAAAGATCCAGCAAGGTGGGCACAGAAAGTTTCCCCAGTTGGGGCGACGCCGAATTGTCAATAAAAATAGGGGTAATTACGATAATGCCACTTTTTTCTGGGGGTTTTTACGATAATACCACTTTTCAAAAAGTGGTATTATCGTAAGAAAAAAGTGGTAAAATCGTAAACCAAAAAAGTGGTACTGAAAAAGTGGTATTATCGTAAATGCCACCTAAACTATCCAGTACACAGGCCGCCCACCCAGGGGGGCCTTGGCCTGGCCCTCAGGCACAGGCCAAAAAAGTGGTACTGAAAAAGTGGTATTATCGTAAGAAAAAAGTGGTACTGAAAAAGTGGCATTATCGTAAATGCCACCTAAACTATCCAGTCCACACAGGCCCCCCCCCAGCCGGAGGCCAGGGGGTCCACAGGGACCCCCCCAAGCCAGGGCTCAGGGGGGGTCAGGGCCTTGGCCAGGCCACAGGGGCACAGGCCAAAAAAGTGGTACTGAAAAAGTGGTATTATCGTAAATGCCACTTAAACTATCCAGTACACACAGGCCCTCCCCCAGCTGGGGGCTAAAGGGCCTAAAGGGTCCTTGGGCTGACCCCCCCCCGGGGGGGGGTTTGCGATCGCAGGCAACCTCACGGTGGGATCTTGTAAATTTTACATGTATAACTACAAGTACCGTATACGTAAATATTTTGGAACGTAAATATTATGGAACGTAAATATTTTGGAACGCTGGTGGGTTGGCGTTCCAGATTTTTTTCGTTCCATAATATTTACAGGGCTTTCTGCGACTCGGGGACTTGGACCAGGTGATCGGACGGCATACAGAGTCCCTGACGGGACCTACTCGTGCACTTTTCGCGCGATTCCTGACGCAAGCCGTCCTCACCACCGAGTCCCCAACTGGCCCTGTAAATATTATGGAACGGACCGGCCAAAAATGGGCCCGTTCCATAATATTTACGTATACGGTATATACATGTATTATACATGTATAATACTTGCATGTCGACTATTATACATGTATAATACATGTATATGCCTGAAATATACATGTAAAATACATGTATATCAAGTAAATATACTAATTATTATTAGGAGGATCCTTGAAATCGGTAGTGGACAGTAGCGGACAGGGCGGACATTTCCTTGTGGAAAAAGTGCCCGAAAAAAAAAATTCGAAAAGGTCCCCCTTACAGAATTCGCCTTTTTTCAAAAAATCGGAAAATTTCGGACCGCAATTTGTACCCAAGAAAGTGCCGAATTTTCGGACTTGGTCCGATTTGAACGATTTCCGTGCCTCTTGCAACCCCCATGAGGGGGGGCTGCTGTTTCGGGTTCTTCCGGTGGTACATGCTGGGGTGTCAGGACAGGGAATCCTGCTCGCTGTACCCGGTGATCCCTGACGCAGCCAGGAAGTGGAGAGCCTTGGAACCCTGGTTGAGGCCTGTAACACCCGGCCTTCCTGCCACTTCTGGCATTGTGGAGTGGAGGTGGATATGGAGAAGGTTCTCTCTCCGTCCGGTCGAGCACAACCGTCCTCTCCAGCCAGGGGCCATCTACTTTCCAAACAAGGGCCAGGAACATGCTCAAACAAACTAATTGATCAGAAAATCTGGCTAGCCGTGGAATCATTGAGCAAAATTTGGGGAGTGATTGGTGCCCCATTGCTGCATATGACATGTCCATTTTTGACGATTTTTGGGCAGAATTTGGTGCGTGGGACCTTTCGATTTTCATGAATTTTTCGGAATTTCGTGGGGACCGGTACCCCATTTGAGGGCCAAAAATCTCATTTCCGAGGCCTGGGAATGGTCGCAGTGGCCTCAGATGTCCAAAAACGTTCAATTGACCTCTCCTCGAAAAAAAATTCGAAAGGTCCCCCCTACTGGCACCCCGGATTAGGACATGTCTCTGGGGGTGTCCGGGGGGCATTTTTGGCCCATTTTTGGCTGGGGAAAATGGGCCATTTTTCACGATTTTTTCGGGTTTTTGTCCGGACCGGCACCGCATTTGAGGGGCAAAAATCTGATTTCCGAGGCCCGGGAATGGTCGCAGTGGCTTCATTTGGCCAAAAACGTTCAATTTACCCTTCTCCAAAAAAAATTCGAAAGGGTCCCCCTACAAATCGCCGGTCTTAGGAAATTTTTTTTTGGGCACCCAGATTTCAAAAATTTTCAAACTATTTTCTGGACCAAAAATCAAACTATTGAGGTCCTGGCCGGACATGTCCGGGGGGGGGGGGGGGTCAAAATTGGATTTCCCGAATTTCCGGGTCCGGACATGTCCGCCCGGACATCCGGACACCAGAAAATGTCCGCCCGGACATGTCCGCCCTGTCCGGGGCGGACATTTCTGGATGTCCGGATGTCCGGGCGGACATGTCCGGGCGGGAAATTCGGGAAATGTCCGGGGGGGGGGGGGGGGGGGTCAAAATTGGACCCGGACATCCGGACACCCGGATTTCCGGGTCCGGGCATGTCCGCCCTGTCCGCCCTGAAATCGCCTAAGGGGCCGGCCGGGGGAAATCCAGGAAATTCGGGAAATCCAGGAATATGAAGAATCCTCCTTAGCGTTAAATAAAAACGCATTATTTTACGCCCATGAGGCCAGGTTCCGAGTGGGCGTATTTCACGAGCGAAGCGAGTGAAATACGCACCCACGAGGACCCTGGCCTCATGGGAAGTAATAATAATTGGGGTAATCAGGCTGGGGAAAAAAAACAACAAATCACAACAAATCACACCCGATCGTCAGCTGATTGAGGGTGTGATATGAGGGTGTGATATCAGGCTGGGGAAAAAAACAACAAATCACAACAAATCACACCCGATCGTATTGCAATTTGGGTTAGCGTGCTGGCATCGCAGCCTGGCCCCGAAGGACCATACCGTGAGGAACCGGGCCCGCTATCCTACTCTTGCTCTACGTGACACCACACGGTTTCGCTCTCCTCCTCGTTGCGCTGTAAAGGAGGGGGGACACACACACACTGGAAGCCGGAGATTGCGCCTGCTGATACTGAGGCGCAATCTTCGCGACGACGCGTTGAAAAGAGCGCGGAATAGCCGCCGAACGAAAGATGGTGGGAGAGGGGATGCAGCGGGTGCGCTTCGGAACCGCACGCAACACCTGCTTCTGGAGGAAACGAGAACGAGAAGGACGGACAGCACGTGTCTTGCGCTCCAAGAAGCGCAAGGCCTGTGAGGCCCGTGGGAAAGGGGAAGGCACGCCCGATCTAGCTGTGCTGATGATCGTGCGGGAGGAAGGAAAACCTGCTCTGTTGTTATGAAACGAGCATCGCTCCAGGGCAGATTCGTCTGCCTCCCGCATGTGCGCTACACGTTTCTGCGCGCGGGGAACCGAGGACTCAGAAGGGGAGGAAGGGGAGAAAGGAAGTCGACGCCCCACGTAAGGGCTCGGCGACGTGCACTCGTGGGAGAGCGTGTCGCCCCCCTGGTGAGACGGCGTTTCTGCCTGCCAGTCGGGAAGAGAGGGGGTTGCAGTGTCTAAAGGCACTAGGGGCTCCTGACATGGAGAGGGTGGTGGGGGTGACACAGTGTCTGATGGGGGACTAAGCCGAGTGTCGACGGGCTGAAAGCCCGGCGAGTCATCCACAACAAGGGAAGGTGCAGGCGAGAGAGGAAGGGGGGAAGCAAGTTCTGATGGGGGCATGATACTATCCTCGTCAGGCCGAAGGCTTGACGCTGAAATCGGTGAACCAGGGGACACGGGGGGTTGAGGTTCTACTCTTCTGTTGTTAAAGGAGCGTTGCCCCAGGGCAGATTCGCCTGTCTCCTGTATGGGTGCTACCCGCTTCTGCGCGCGGGGCACCGAGGACTCAGAGGGGAGAGAGGGAGAGAAAGGAAGGCGGCGCCCCACGCAAGGGCTCGGAGATCTCCGTTGCGTGGCGCTCTCTGGGAGGGGCGGCGAGCCCGACTGCGGGGTCTGTAGCCCGTCCAGCAGGTCTGTGTGCAGCACGAGCTCCGGAGCCGGAGAGGGCGCCGGAGGCGGTGCTGTATCTGCTGGTGGAGCGAGACGAGCATCATCAGGCTGGGAGCCCGACGATTCATCCGCATCAAGCGTAACGTGCTCTGCACCCATCTTACGCGGGGTAGGGGAAGCAGGGGTATTCATTCGAGGGGAAGGCGAGAAAAGAAAACCAGGGAATTCGCGTGGGGTCAACGCAGATGACTCCGCAGAAGAACCCAACTCGCCCTCACTGGGCTGATCGTCGGGGCAGCAAAGAGCCAAATGCTCAATCACGCCCGGCCAAAGAAGAAGAAGAGACGCACACATGTCCCACTCTGGCTGTCGCACACACACTATCCCAGCCCCCCAGAGGGACGGGCCCTCGTCAGAGTGATCTAAACAAATGGCGGTGCGTTTCACGGCATCCTGCCCCATCGAGTCCTCGTCGGAGGCGTCCAGAACGATGGCGGTGCGTTTCACCGCAGCCGCAGCCGTCGTGTCGCTATCCATCTCAGACGAGGGAGGGACTTCCTCGCTGGTGGAGCCCGCATCTGCAGCGTCGTCTCCATCATGCTCAGTGGCACCAGAGCTGCCCTCCTCTCCCTCGCTGTCAGAGTCGTCTTCGCAGCTGCTGCTGTCGTCATCCGTGCTCGCAACTTGGTCGACCCTGGGGGCGCGCCCATGGTGGCCGGCCGCGCAGCATGTCTTCACATTGGCGCAGGTGCCGCATCGCGTCATGTGGTGTGTCTCACAACACATCACCTTCAGGCCGTCCGCGTGGTGGTGGTGGACGCGGCAACACGCAGCTATCGTCAGTGCGTAATTCCGCTTGGCATTATCGCACTCGTCGCATTTCGGTTTCGAATGCGCGTTGCACACTTTCCGGGGGCCCAGAGACGTGCTCGCGAGCGACCGCGGCACTGGTACGGGTATAGCGCTGCGCGGCGGGGGCGGGCGTGGCCCATCCCATTGTGAGGCTCGCGTGGTCCGGGGGATCCCAGTGTAGTCTGGGAACACGTTTGTTCCCCACCTCACGATATTGCCGTCTGCATCGACGCCTGCGGCCGCACATGCCTGTTCTGCACTCGCCTCTAACGCCGCGATCGTCTCTGCGCCACCTGCGAACACGGGCCGGGGTGTCATCCCGCCCCAGACCTCTCCAGCGCCTACCGAGCAGAGGGAGCCGACCCGGTCCTCGCGTCGCGCAGGCCACGGGGTAGGAAGGCTTAGCTGGTCGCATAGCCTCTTCAGGCAGCCCATCATCGTCCAGAGGAGGTTGCCACGCTCGGCCATCGCGGGGTTGGAGGTTCGTGCCGAGCGCTCCGAGGGCTGTAACGCCTTCCCTGTGAAGATTTCGAAGTCAAGGGCGAGCTCGATGTTCGACACCGTGCCTTGCTTCGTCCATTGGAGCGCTGCGAGCCACGCAAGTATCGCCCTGAGAGACGCAGCGCTATACGGCCACAGCCGCGCTGCTGGCTTCTCTGGGATACTGGATACGTCGAAGTCAAAAGCCTCTGCCGGCCAGGAGAGAGCAGCCGTCCAGGGGTGCACGAGGGGTCCAGCGCGCCGCATCTTCGCCTCGAGCTCCCACCGCTTCAGCACGATGCGCCCCATCAGCGTGTGCAGCAAGGTCTCGTCTACCTGGAATCCCTCTGGCACCACGCCGTATCTCGCAAGGCACGGGGGCCACCCTGAGCGGTCCAGCTGCAGCAGGGGTTCGTACTGAGGTTGAGACCTGACGGAGTCAAACGCACTGCATGCCCACCAAATGTGATCGGGCGTGTCACTGTCCGCACCATCGCAGTGTACACACAGCTTGGGGTCCCGTACGTCTGCCTCTTTACACCCGATCGTCAGCTGATTGAGGGTGTGATATGAGGGTTCTATCCAACAAGGATATCAAGGCGGCACTTTCAAAGTCCTGCCAAGGACAGCGCCACGTGGGTGTGTGCTTCTGATATATGTTATGTCATCATGTGAACCCTCCCCAGCGTGTGCCAACATCCCTGACACGCTCACGAAAAGCATGACACGGAGAAAACAGGTGCCGAAACAACCTGCCGAGCACACGGGTGGTGCCACGTTGATCCACGCAGCGATCTCCCATGACAGGAAGCCTTGTCGCCACGGCAGAGTCGCCGCAGACTGTGGGAGAGGTGTCGCCAGTCACCTTGAGGTTGCAGTGTGTCATCAGGCTAAGACCCGTGCCCTCTTCACCTCCCCTATTACGTTGCTCCCATATCGTTGCCTGCTTTGGGGCCTGAAGGACATAGGGGTCCAGCAGGCACGTGAGCATCGCAAGGCATGAGTGGCTGTTTCAAACTCCTGGTGCAAGCACCCGTCATGGTCTGGGGAAGCCCTCCCAGGTAGTTTAACGTCTTGCCCAGGACAAATCACACCCGATCGTCAGCTGATTGAGGGTGTGATATGAGGGTTCTATCCAACAAGGATATCAAGGCGGCACTTTCAAAGTCCTGCCAAGGGGTCCAAACCGATTGGACCTTTTTTCCGGTCCAGAGTGGTTTGCTGTTCCCCCCAAGATCACCGGGTTTCTGCTCCCGCGGGAAGCGTTCACAAGCGTGAACGGGACTTCCCCAGCCCCTTGACTGATCTGGACCCCCACGAGTGGGGGTCTGAACCCCACTATCGGGGGTCGTATGGGCACCAATAATAGGCAGTGCAGACTCCCGATATCGGGGGTCCAGACCCCCAATAGCGGGGGTCGCTCTGACCCCGCCCCAGACCCCCGCTCCAGGGGGTGGGGGTCCACCGTGTGAGAAATCGCCATGTATCGCCAAGTCCCCCAAACTGGTCTGGACCGGACAAATTCTGGACCTCGGGGGGGGTCTGGAGGTGGATTGGACCTTTTTTACGGTTCAGATTTATTCTGTTTACGGTACATGTATTTTACATGTATATTTCAGGCATTTACATGTATTTTACATGTATAATACTTGTCATGCAAGTATTATACATGTAAAATACTTGCATGACAAGTAAAATACATGTATAATACTTGCATGACAAGTAAAATACTTGCATGCAAGTTTCCCCGCCCCCTCCCCGCCCCCCCCCCCCCATCCTGAGAAATCGCCATGTATCGCCAAGTCCCCCAAACTGGTCTGGACCGGACAAATTCTGGACCTCGGGGGGGGTCTGGAGGTGGATTGGACCTTTTTTACGGTTTATCGCTTTATCGCCCGTTTATCGCTCGACCTTTTTATCGTTTATCGAGATTTATTCTGTTTACGGTATAATACTTGCATGACAAGTATTATACATGTAAAATACATGTAAATGCCTGAAATATACATGTAAAATACATGTATATCAAGTAAAAATACAAGTATAATAGGCTGACCCCCCGGGGGGGGTCAGCCCAAGGACCCTTTAGGCCCTTTAGCCCCCAGCTGGGGGAGGGCCTGTGTGTACTGGATAGTTTAAGTGGCATTTACGATAATACCACTTTTTCAGTACCACTTTTTTGGCCTGTGCCCCTGTGGCCTGGCCAAGGCCCTGACCCCCCCTGAGCCCTGGCTTGGGGGGGTCCCTGTGGACCCCCTGGCCTCCGGCTGGGGGGGGGCCTGTGTGGACTGGATAGTTTAGGTGGCATTTACGATAATGCCACTTTTTCAGTACCACTTTTTTCTTACGATAATACCACTTTTTCAGTACCACTTTTTTGGCCTGTGCCTGAGGGCCAGGCCAAGGCCCCCCTGGGTGGGCGGCCTGTGTACTGGATAGTTTAGGTGGCATTTACGATAATACCACTTTTTCAGTACCACTTTTTTGGTTTACGATTTTACCACTTTTTTCTTACGATAATACCACTTTTTGAAAAGTGGTATTATCGTAAAAACCCCCAGAAAAAAGTGGCATTATCGTAATTACCCCATAAAAATACGATTCTCTAAGTAATTTAGGCTATTTGAATGGTCAGGAGATGTGTTCGGCTCATTTTCGATCAACGGAAATTTTCAAAGGTTGCACGGTGGACTCCAGCGGGGGTAGGGTAACCCTTTTCGGGAGTCTCAACTAGGGGGAGTCCAACTCCCGCTAGCGGGAGTATAGACTCCCGCTAGCGGGAGTCTATACTCCCGCTAGGGGGAGTCTGACTCCCCCTAGCGGGAGTCTTTTCACCTATTTTCACTCATTTTTCCCATGATACCTATGCAATGTGGCACTCGTCACTGAAGTACAGCCACACCAAACGAAACGGACGTTTCCACCCATCCCAGCTCGCAGACCTGATTCACAAAAATGGGGAAGACGACAACGAAGCCGGCAGCGAAGCCGGCGGCAAAGTCGATTAAGAAGAAGAAGAGCGCAGAGAGTCCCGAGGCTGCGGAGGCGACGAACATTGTGCATGATTTTTGCACGGCCTTCCCTGTTAAAAAAGGGGGCAGTGTGCTGACACTGGGATCCATTAGAAGGCTCCTAGCAACGGTGTTGAGCAAGGAGCTCCACCAGCACAGCACCCAGGTGGCCAACGCAATCATCGCCATGTCTTCCCTGACATGGATAAGTTCGCTGTCAGGGAAGTCGCAACGATGCGGAAGGAGGGCGCTCTCCGTCATATACAAGGTGGAGGCGAAGTATGGCAAGGTGCAGGATACAAACGTGTCGTCGGGGGCAGCCTGAAGCCGCGAATGATCGCGACACGGGCGAACGGCTTGGCACCGTGGGTCTGGATAGATGCTGGAGTTCGGCCGGGTGAAACCGGAAGTCGCAGCAAACTTTGCCCCCCCAGATTTCTTCCTCAAACCCACCCGTGGGCTGATCCGGCCTTGCACGGTGGACTCCAGCGGGGGTAGGGTACCACTACCGGGTTTAACCCTTTTCGGGAGTCTCAACTAGGGGGAGTCCAACTCCCGCTAGCGGGAGTATAGATCAGCAGTGGGCAACAATGAGGCGATGCGGGGGGCGAGGGCACCGATGCTCACTGTGCGACATCCCAGAAGAACGCTGGTATCAACAGGTGCATCGATACCCGCACCTGACTCTCTCTGAGATGAAAGAGGCTGGCTACCCCTCCCTCTTGGCAGGTGTGCTTCCCAATGCCCGCTACGTCACCCCAGCACTCCATGACTGCAAGGGGCTCGCCATGCGGCTGATCAGGGTACTGGATGACAGGGGTGGAGCTTGGGGGTTTTTTCGGGTCAGCTGACCTGATTTTCTGCAGGCCCTCACAAAAAATCAGGTCAGGCAGGGGATAAGATAGGTCTGGTTTTCCGGTTTTCAAAACCAGGGTTTCCCGGTTTCCGGTTTTCTGGAAAAAAAAAAAAGGCCGATCGGATTTTCGCCGGTTTTTGGGGAACCTTTGTGACAGTCAACCAGTGGGACCATTAGCCAAAAAAATATGGAAAGTGACCCCATCGTGATCCGCACGGAGCTCAAACAGTCAAAAGAAAGCAGAGAAGCGGAGAAAAGGAGCCCAGCGGGACCCGGTGGGTGGTGATGTCCTCGTCATGCAGGTCTTCTAGCTTGATCATTCCGACCGCACCGTACTCCTTCTGGGCGGCTTGCCGAGCGCATGCACTCAATCTCGTTGCGGTGCACACTGCCAAGGACCACCCTGTCATCCACGCAAGCTACGACCTTGTCTCGAGCACGTTTGCCTTGCTGGGGATGGCACATGCAAACTCCGATGTTTTCGGGAGTGCATGTCCGCTTTGGAGAGGATCGACGGATTCGGGTTCTGGCGGGACCGCGATTTGTGCAGTGTTGGAGACACCCGCTGGTGTTCGCATGAGCGCACGTTGTGCGCATCGTCTGACTGACTGCCTCAAGGGGGTGGTCATGCAACAAGCTCGACCATGAAGGTAGTTGCCCTTCGTGAGGCATACCAGCAGAGCAGCACCCTCAGGGGGGTTTGTCCTGATGCGGGAGGTGATGCGAAGCCGCGCTCCGTCAGTACGTGGACGCATTGAAAGCTCAGTTCCGTCCCTTCGGGGAGCTGCGTGGAGCAACACGCCACTGCTGTTCGGCAGAGCCTGGTCCAGCCGTGTTGGGTGTGATTCTGAGAGGGTTTGCGCGGGTCGCGCGCGCCGAAGGCGCGCGCGAAAAATTTCAAAACCAGAAAAACCGGAAAACGGCGCCAGAAAAAAAGTCTATCTTATACCCTGGGTCAGGGGTAAAAAGAAAAAAAAATATAGATTTTCGGGAAACCGGAAAAGTTGGCTCCTCGCCTTGGGGCCTCAAGGTGACCAGGAGGCGTTTCGTGAGCAAAGTGACCCCAGCGACATGAGCACAGGCCTCAAACAGTCACAATAGAGGACAAATGAAGCTGCCCAACCCGTACCGTGCAACAGACGTTTACTACCGTGGCCTCCGGTGGCTGGGGGGCTCCGCCCCCCAGACCCCCCTGTGGCATGTGCCTGTCTTGTACCCAAGCCCTTTACATCAGGGAATCTCAGTATCCTCAGGAGGACGCAGCCAACTCACACAGAATCCGTACGCCCGCAAGTCACAGATGTTCACTACCGTGGCCTCCGGCGGCTGGGAGCTCCGCCTCCCAGACCCCCCCTACGGCATGTGTTTGTCTTGTAACCAAGTCCTTGCGCGTCCGGGGCTGCATATCGGTTCCGGTACCTCGCGGGAGGCTGGGCCCGAGCACTGATCTCTGAGACGAACCGGGGGGGAACCCATAAGAAAAAATTGGCTGACCCGATCTGACCCGATCCAGCCCGCAACCCCATATTTCAAGCTCCACCCCTGCTGGATGAGACAACAAAAAAATATTCGACAAGACCTGTACAAACCTTGCACTGAATGTGTCGCAGCATGGGACAGGTGCTCAGTTCCGGAAGGTCGTGCTTGCCTGTCACAGGACACACCTACAAGGGCTTGTTCCGCTACCTCTTTGTCTCCCTTGCAGACCTCATGCATTTCCGGTATGCAGACATCCCCTGGCGCTTCTGGGGATGCAAGGATGAGTCAGCCCGGATTCCCTTCTTGCGTGCTCGGATCTCAGGGCATATATTTCACTGGTTGATGGAGCATGCCGAAAAGGGATCAACGCGCAATGCCTACGTACACAGTCTCCATCATTGGTGGGCTCCAGAAGATGCAGTGCCTCTGCAGAACAACGACGAATTTGAAGAAGCAGAGAACGGACATCGCAAGAAAGATGCCGTTACAATCGCCAGCTCCGCAACTTACGAGAGAGATCTTGCGATGGCAGAAGAGAAGCGGCGCGCATCGGGCATGCCTTGGAAGGTTGCGCACCTGTCGCAGGACGGGATCCTCGGGTATAGAGAAGTCATCCTGTGTCCGTGTCTGCACACCCGACACGCTCATAGATTGGCTGTGTATGTTCTTTGCACACAGTTGACACAGCTGCAGAAGGGGTTTGTGCACTGCAACACACAGGACTTCGTTGAACCCATCAGCGCGCCCTACTTCCTGTTCCGGTTCCCCGAAGGACACCGCAAATTATCGCTCTGCTTGTGCAAAATGCCAATCCCGCTGGGGGCGACTTTCACACCATTCGTGTCATCCGAGGCGACTTTGAGCACGCTTGACCAACGCGCACAGCAGGAGGGGGATGACAGTTCTGACGAAGAAGATGAGGCCTGCAGGATGGCTTGTCTTGTCCAAGGTGTAACACAACTACGACAGGCGATGGCCGCACTTTGACACCTCAAATTCTAACCGCTCACCTCCGCAGGTGTAGCCGCTACCAGGAGGATAGGTAGGTAGTCCAGAGTCCGGGGAAACTGACAGAAGCAAAACAAGCCCCTCCCCATCCCTCTTCCACCATGATTTTACCCCCCACGCCAGTAGACTGTAACTATATCATGGGAAAAATGGATGAAAATAGGTGAAAAGACTCCCGCTAGGGGGAGTCAGACTCCCCCTAGCGGGAGTATAGACTCCCGCTAGCGGGAGTCTGGACTCCCGCTAGCGGGAGTCTTTGACACCCGCTCAGACTCCCGCTCCCAGACTCCCGCTAGGGCCGCTGGAGTCCACCGTGTGGGATTCGGGGTTTGGAGCTGGGGCGCCCAGCTATTCCCGGCAAGCGCAACCACTTTGAACCTCCGTCAGGACAGTTAGCAAGGTGGCACCACGTGGGGTGTGAACAAAGATGGAAAAGCGGGTGCATATGAAAGCAAGTCGATCTGTACTATTCTCGGAACCCTGATCCCCTCGACTTTGGGGTTTGCAGTGATTCCTCCGCACCAGGCTTCCCCACCCCTTTCAAACATCACCCCTGGTTTCCACAACGCAACTTCCAGGTATATTCCGTGCGGCTGTTTCTTCAGAATCAAATGTATCAGGTGCAGAAGGGCAATGCAAGTTCAAGGCAGAAGACAGCCCCGCCGGAAACTATGTTCAGAGAGCGAGGGAGATGTGGTGTGGGGGTGGGGTAAAATATTGGCAAGAACCACCGGAGCGAAAACGAACAGAATGCATCATCGCCAACATCATTATCATCGCCATCATCATCCATGGACGAAGAAGAAGAAACGAATACGGCTTCGCAATAGAGTGGGTTTCGGTCATGTCCAAACCATGGGGGACTTCGCTCAGAAACGCAGAAAAGTGACACGGTGGCCCATAGCGAAGGGCCCCAGGCGGTTTTTTTCCCTGCAGAGTTCATCCTCGGAGCGATCAACGCTTCCATTTCGACCCACCACCCTTGTAAGATAAGCCTGCACGTAAATACCACTCTGAGTTCTTCACTTGACAACCAAGTCTGTTGTCACAAGAAGACAAGGCAGGCAACATTCTGTTTCAATGAATGACGGGTGCGCAAAAGATCACCAGAGACGAAACTGTCACAAATCGCGTGGAACGGAAAGTGTGGGCAAGGGACCGCCACACACATCCAGCATCAACATCCCTCGCTCGTGGCTCTCTTTGTTGATCGCCAATGCAAGAATCAAAGGGCGAGTGCGAAGAGAAGAGAGGGCAGACAGCAAGAAAAATAACCCACTTTTGGCAAAACCATCCAAAAGCCCAGCGCTGCAGATTTTCTGCAAAACTCGCTGTGTATGACTTCAAACACTTACTTTCTATTTGGCTACTCACAGGCCGACGGGACCCCAGATCATGTATCGCTGGCATCTTTCTCCGTGAGGTTGCCTTGCGTGTCTTGAGGCACACTGGTTGCGAGGGAAAAAATGTATCCATTCAGTGTTTCTGTGACCCCCGCCCACCCGCCCTTGTCTGCCCTGTTTCGTCAGAGGCGGACAAGTCTTGGGGATGGGGGGTGGCCTAGTACGAGATCAGGGTTGACACGCCACAAGAGACGCAACTCCACTGTTGCAACTGCACTTCTCTGCAACAACAGAGTGTCTGCATGTGCCAGGCACGCCGCACCCTACCTTGTCGGGGCACTCTCCCCACAGCCCTCTAAATCACTACAGGCCTGATCAGTACTTACGCAGACCGGAGCCCTGAATGGGTGAATCTCTTGCACACGCTCACGGCTGGGTTGGGGATGGGTGGGGTGTATGACTTTGATATGGGTGGGGCTCGCACGGGATTTGATCGGAAACAGGTGGGTGCACGACAAATGGTAGGGGGTCCGCAAGCAAGCCTACAGACGCAGTACCACCACGTGCCCCTTCACAAGCCTCACGAACCCAGGGAGCGCATGACTGCTGCGGGGTGTCGTGAGACGTATATAATGACACGCCAGACACTGCAAGAAGCTCTTGATAGTGCTGACTATGAGCAAAATGCACCGCCAACTGTACCTGAATGCTTGAAGTACAATGGATGGAACAATTTGCGAACGCATTTTTACGAGGGTGAATCCACCCCCAGAAACCATCACCAGCACACACGCACATCCCCCTGAGTGCACTTGGGCTCCGGTTTGGGGAGATTCAAAACCCCGCGATGTCTATGTCGGAAATCCGAAAAAAATACAGGCGCAAAGAATATGTATATGACATACATTGGGCGTTATTCCGTTACCAGTAACGGTAATAACGTTATTTTTGCGTTATTTTTTGACCCCAAAAAAGGCAGCATTTCCCGGTGAATCTGACCCGAAACTCGGGTCCCTACCCCCCCTAAAAGAATTTTCTTGGGTAAAATATCACTCCAGGGGGCCACTCCGTGATGTCAAAAAATTGGAAAACGTTTTCTCCTAAAATAACGCGTTATTTTTCCGTTATTTTCATGAAAACTTGCGTTATTCGGACAATTTTGCGGGCGGATGGTGTAGTTTTTGGTGGAGATGGCTCCAGAATACCCCCCTGGGACCATTTTTTGGATAATAACGCACGGACATGTCGAGTTTCGTGAAAAAATCATGTTTTTTGGCTTTTTCAAGGCAAATACTGCAGAAACCCCTGCAACCTTGCAGCATCCAATGTTCCTGGAGTGAAATTTGGAGTGAAAATCACTCCAAAATCACTCAGTGTGGACGCAGAAGTGAATCCTTCAGGAATACACCCGCACACCTCACATTGGCGGTGTATAAACCACCTGATATTTTTACTCGTTACGAGCGACGAAGTAGCGCGAAGTAGCGACGTGCCCATTTTTTCCCGGTCCGTTCTAAAATAGTTACGTTCCAAAAGTCCGTTACTGGTGCTGTCAAAGACGCTTCGCACAATATACGCACGAACTACCCAAAGTACGCTCGGGCTACGCACGAAGTACGCAGGAACTACACAATTTGAACTTTCTTGCACCCCCCAGTCATTATTTGCACGCACTCCAGGTCCCATATTTGCACCAGTGCAAATATGAGACCTGGAGTGCAAATATGAGGAATTTCCGAGTTCGTCGTGATGTGCAAAACATGACTGGGTTGTGCAAGAAACCATCATCTGCACCCCGTATCGGCCTCAATTGCACCCTCGTGCAGGTAAAAAAAGGCCTCGGGCCTCCGGCCCTCGGACCGTTTTTTAATTACGCACACGACCTTCGCGCGGAAAGTGTCATTCAGCCCTGCCAAACGTGCTCTACACACCACCCCCTTCATCAGGCAAGTGGGTTTGTAAGGGTGTGTGGAAGCGTCAACGCTCGGGTGCAGGAAATTTACATTTTGGTCGCAAATGGCGTTACACATGCACTATGCACAACGTGTGCACGATTTCGGCAGAACTACGCACAACCAACGCAATTTGGACCTTTCAACAACACCATTCACGGTACTTCGATTTTGGGTGGGAAAGATGGGGCAAGGAAGTGGCAAAAACTGCGAGGAAGGTCGAAAATTTTCACATTTTCATCAGAAACCATATTCAACGGATTCCAATTTTCGGGTGAAATCAAGCAGGTTGGCACAATGGCTCATGTTCACCCAAAAATGCACCTACCAAACCTCTTTTGCTTGATTTTTGGGACGGCATGGGTGATCCAGAGGCCAAAAATCACGATTTTTTCACCAATTCCTTCGACAACGGACAGTTCCAGACCACAAGGACCACATTTTGGGGTCAGAATTTTCTCGGTCAAAAAATTCGAAAAATCTGAAATCTCTCGGAATTTTGAGCATTTTTTGAGATTGGCATGCCCATTTTAGACCCTTTGCGTGGCTCTAAACCCAAAAATTTGCTCGAAAATGGCCTCAAATAGCCTAAAACAGCCCATTCTGGCCACCCCGAAAAAAAAATTCGAAAAGGGTCCCCCTATAGAAGTTGCCCAAAAATACCGAAAATAACGCGGTATTACCGGTAATAACGGTAATAACGTTACCGATAACGTTATTACCGTTACTGATAACGGTATTACCGTTACCGATAACGGTAATAACGGTAATAACGTTACCGATAACGTTATTACCGTTCCTGATAACGGTAATAACGGTATTACCGTTATCGATAACGGTATAACGCGGAAAAATAACGTTACCAATTTTCGGATAACGTTATTCGGCCGTTCTGGAACGTTATTAACGGTAAGTTATTTTACCGAAAAAATAACGGTATTACCGTTACTGGTAACGCAATAACGCCCGATGTATGTATATGGGATGGAGGGGGAGTCGTGAAGCAGAGAAAAGAAGGGCGTACAAGGCCGACCTCCCTTCACTCACTGATGCAGGATGCAGGCAGTGTCCGAGACCTGGTGCCGAGCTCGGCATGTGTTGTGGCAGGATGCTGCGTGGGCAACAGAGGACCTTGCTGGGCAAGGCATACCCGATGATTCCCACTGAAACAGCGCCAAAAGTATGTGTTGGGGCAGAGGGGCGGGGTACGTCCAATCAGTATCTCAGTAAAGAACAGTGATGGAGGGGGGGGAAGTTGACATTCCACCGCATCCATTGGATTTCAAAGGCAGAAAGATGCATGGCCGTCGTGGGGCCAAAACGTGCAACATCACAGAGAGTGGGTGCCCAAAGCAGCGCTGATCCGCTTGGTTGCGACAAAAGACTGACTCAAGGCAGGCCTGCTGTATCGAATAGTACAGCCTGCCCTACTGCATAGGGCTGTGGGGTGTAGTAAGAACAACGAATCGAACAATAAGTAACGTAATAATAACAAGTTTGACAACTCCAAAAAACAGGGGGGGAGATCTCTTCTCGTCCGTGTTTTGTGTGGCTTTCTGTGATGCCCTCTCACGGAACCGTCCCCGCCTGTTCCCATGCATGTGTTCATTGGGGGTTAAACGAATGAGCACACTCCAACCGTACCGATGCCAAATGGAAACAAAATCCGGTAGTGGGGGAGTTGGGAAGAGAGGCAAGGCGGCGGGCCTAGCAAGCAGGGCGATAAGAAGCGAAGATAACACGTCAAAGAAAAGGGGTGGCATTTTTCCGAGAATCCTGTTTAGTTCCGGAAGGGTAGAAAAATCAGCAACAAGACTTGAAAATGATTTGCTGCAGAGGTGTTCATTTGAGCATTTCGGTGTGCACTAGCAATGTCACCCGACGCCTCCGATTTCGTTGCGATACTGCAGGCAAATCTTCACTCCATTTTTTTCTTCATTTCTGCGTTGCTGCGTTCTGACGACAACCCTGAAACCACCAGGCGGCCTCGACATGTCCAACTGACATCAAATCTCTTCGTCAAGCGGGGAAAGGGCAATAGAAGGCTCCTGGAGAACGACAAGAAACTTCCACTCACACAACGCCGGCAGCAACTAATTCACAGATGTGCCACGCAACATATTCTTTCACAGTCAAACTTCTGAGCTTCTAGGTATTTTCACACCATTGCCCACTGGGGCCTTCGCGAAGCGGTGGAGAAAACGACTGCATTTGTTTTTTTGATCCAGATCACTTACCCTCCATGAAAAATATCACCAAGGAATCGCCGAAGCAAAGTCTTTATTTTTTCTCAGTTGGCCCCAGACCCCCCACCCCCCACACACTGGTGATATTTTCTCGAGTTCGCTCTGCGGTTGCAGAGTCCGGTAATTCCTCAAAAAAAAACCCCTCTCCCACTCCCCAACCCCCTAGGCACAGTTCCTCTTGCACACCCCTCAAACGACATGACTGAGTCAGACCATCACTCACCTGTAAGTGCCACAGAAACCACTGTGAATGGCTGCAGCTGACAGGTTGTACTTCATGTTTGCAGACAGTGTAGCTATGCCGTAGAGGGTGGCAGGGATACAACCACAGCACGTGAGAGGGAGCTGGGGGGGTTTTGCATCATGGCGAAGCGGGCAGCATACACAGCCCGTTCACCGGGAAAAAAAACCCCCCCAGTTCGGCAGGCATAGCAGTAAAAGTATGACAGGGGAGGGGCGGGTGATATGTCAAGATGCAGCAGTTTGGATAACATGCCCCCACCCCTCCATCCCAAGGGTGGGGAGGTGGGTGGTGGCGGTGCAGAGAAGATCAAAAGGTAAATATAAACCCCGGCGTATATCCTCTTCACTCATAATTGCAGGTAGCATCCACAGAGGTGCTCGGCCTGCGCTGTGTGACGTGTCGAGGGGAGGGGAAACTGTCAACATGCAGCCCACCCGCGGAGTGAGGGGGGCCTGGCGCAGCAGGTTCTACGTTTGTTTTCTCCAGGCTTTTCGCACAAAAAAAGAACAGCGCATGCGGCCCTTTTGAAGACGTGGGGGCCACTGTGACACGATGTTCTTTGATTTCGATCACCGGATCCTGTGGTCCGACCTGCATGCCATCAGCAAGAGTTTCCTGACAACATGCCGAGGGTCGGACCACGTAAGCCAGTGCCGACTCAATCGGCACTCTGAGAGTGTTGTTTGTTGGGGGAGCAGGGGTTGCTGATGCAGAGAAAAACAGAGGATGTACCGAACGAACATACCCCCATTCAAATGTAGGGAATGCCCGAAACCTGTTTATTTTTCTTCTTTTTTTTGACGGGGGGGTGGGGTGGGGTGTGGGGGCGATGGGAAACGGGGGGGGAAAAATACATCGCATGCAAAACTTGAAAAGGAAGAAGATATCAGGGCCGTCAAAGCCAACCTCTCTCGCCCTCCTGGAGCGTATTGCTTCCTATCCTCAGCAGCGCTGTGAATGCTTGCGTGCCTCTGATAGAACTTGCTTTGTAGACGGCTGTTGTGTGACGTGAGCCTCCGACATGTGCGTCCGCAACCCCCCCAAAGCACTCCTCACAACACCGTGGCATTGCCTTCGAGAGAGCGGGTGGGAGGGAGGGGAGGGCGGGGGGTGGGGAGAAAGAAAGTGAGAGGCAAAAAAAGGCTAAGGCACAGGGGGGGGGATGGGGTTGCACTTTGCTTGCTACAAAGATCCTACAATAAAAGGGTGGTCGGCCCCCCCCGGCAAAGAATGGGACTGGGCATGGCACACTGAATTCAGTTGTGCTGAAAAGAAAACAATTTGAACAATTTTGAAGGATGGGTGATTTTTTTTAAAGCGGAGGGCCAGTTTTGTGTTGGTGCTTTGCATTTTTTTTTGGGGACCTCCACGGCAAATCGCAGGGCCGACAGCGTCAACATCCCTTCACTCTGAGAGAGTGAGAGAGGGGGGTGGTGAGAGAGAGATAGAGAGAGAGAGAGTAGGGTGGCAACTGCATGCACTCTTTTGATTGGGGCTGCCACACTTTAAGCATGCGCCCGATGGGGGGAAGTGGTTGCGTGCAAAGTGCGAGTGGAGAGAGATGGGACGGGGGTAGGGCTTAGCAAAGCAGACAAAAGAGAAAGGGGTGGAGAAGAACATCAGAGAAAAGTAAGGTACAGAGTGTCGACCTCTCCTTCGCTCTGATGAACAAAAGGGGGGGAGAGATTGGGGGGTGTCAATGGGGGGGGGGGGGGGTGGCAGAAGAGATGTGAGGTTTCTGAGATTCTAACACAGAGGGATAAAGCAGGGCAGGACCTTCAAAAATAAGCAATGTTATGCCTGCAGGGGAAGGGGAGGAGAATGAAAAAAGCGTGGGGGGAGGGGGGGGGGTGTTTGCGCTGGATGGGGGAGGGGGGGGGGGTGTGGGGGACGGGGCATCCTCCCCAAGGTCCGACACCACCATCCTGTCCTTCCCAACCAACATTGAATGAGCTAAGGAAGGACCGGAGGTGATAATGTCACCAGAGGGGGGGGTATGACTTTTCGCTCTGTGTCGCTGTGTTGATTCTGTAAGGCACACACAGCCCACGTGTTTGGCATTTTTTTCTTGCAGTTCTGAGCGAAGCCCCTTTCCGCCCCCCTTATCCCACTTCGTGAATACATTCGGTCGGTGTACTTTGAACCTTTGTCAGTGACACACAGAAAACATATCGAACCTCTTTTGGATCGTTTGCGATGAACTAAAAGAAACCAGCACACACAAAACTCTCGTTTCGTCCGTCGAAATAAACCCTAAATAATGCACACTTGTTCATGTGTACTTTATGAACAACGGCACAGGCAACACGAGACGCGGACAGGAGAGGGTCCCAACAGCTCGATAGGACCACGTCCTAGCTGCCCAGTCCCCCCCCCCCCCCCGGACCCCTGGTCCCCGAAAGAATGGGATGAAAGATGAAAAATGAAAAATGAACTTGGATAGGGTGTTTCGTTACTGGGGGGGGGGCAAATACAAGAGTATATGCAAATACAAGGGTATATGCTAATACAAGAGTACTCCAGAAATCGCGATTTTAAAAAGTTCACCGAGCAAATACAAGAGTATACTCTTGTATTTGCATACTAGACTTTTGGAGAACTTTTGTGGGGTTTTCATCGTATTTTGTACTTCCAATGACCTCCCCCAGGCCAGTGGGCCTCCTGTCTGGAGTCGTCACGGTCGGGTGGGAGTCGCCTCGGGGTGGGAACGGCCAAGAGGACGCTCGTATTGTCTCTTCGGCGCCGCTGCCCCATGAGGGCCCACCCGGAGGCCACATTTCTAGTATGCAAATACAAGAGTATATACTCTTGTATTTGCATACTAGACAACTTTGAACGATTTGAACGATTTTTGGCCGTGCTCGTAGCATTCCCCGTTGAGGGGGTCGCTATTTCGTGTTCTCCTGGCCGCACGGAGGCACTGCCATACGTCGCCTCTTCCTCTTTTCCTTTGGTGGTGTGTTGGTCTGGCACAGAGGGCGGGACCGTGCTGATATGCACAGTGACGACTCTCCCTTTTGTTTTGTGCCCGCCTCCACCGAGATTCGGCTGGTGCCTCTCAGACTGGGGGCGGGCGGTCGCCGACGCTGACACGCCTGGCGGCCTGTGGAAAAACTTTTCAGCTAAAAAACAATTTTTGAAAACCCTGAATTACGTAAGCTGGCACGGTGAATAGAAGAGTATACCCTTGTATTTGCCCCCCCCAGTAAACCTGCACCAGAGTGATGGGGAAAATGCGACCCCCATCAATCCGGCCGATTACGCACACACATGCCCTCCCCCTCACCACCCCTGATCGATCACCACCGATGGTGGCACGGTGCCAGAAGATCTGGCACAGACTCCCCCGAAACTATCTTGTCATTTATTTGAAGTTCTGGTCAGGGCATGCCCAAACCCCTCACGCCGGGGATGCATAGTCGTTCACATCGGCACAAGCTGCCACTTCGCATGAGCGGTTGAGATAGCTTCCTGCAGCTGTGCCCTCTCCTTCCCCGACCAGGCTACTGCTGCTGGGGGGGCAGGAAGAACTGGGGCATCGCCTGGGGAAGCACCTGGCACTGCTGCTGCAGCGCCGCGGCAGCCACCTGCTGCTGCTGCTGCTGGAGCTGCTGGAGCTGCTGCATCTGCTGCTGGATCTGCAGCTGCACCTGCGAAACAGCCTGGGCCTGAACCTGGGCCTGCTGCTGCAGCTGAGCCTGTGCCTGCTGCATCAGCATCTGGTTCAGCTGTGCCTGGAGCTGCGCCGGGTCGTTGGGCTGGACGCGCATCTGCATCTGAATCTGCATCTGCTGCTGCTGAAGCATCGTCTGCGCGGCAGACAGGTTGCGGATCAGCTGGTCCAGCTGCACCATCTGCGCCGGGTCCGCAACCGGGACACGCCCCTGCTGCAGTGCCAGCAGCTGCTCCGCCACCGACGCGGGGACGGCGGGGACACCCTGCGCACACACACCCTGCTCCTGCACCTGCGCCAGGGCCAAGAGAGCCTCCAGAGGACCCGCTGCCACAGGCACGACGCTCTGCGCTGCATCCACAGGCGGCATCTCCGCCGCACCTGCCGCCTTCGGCGCAGGCGGGGTGGGCGGGGTGGACGGGGGTGCCGACCCTGCCTCCGACTTCTTCGTGGTCTCCTTCGCCAGGGCACGCTGCCTCCGGCGGGCGCGGGACTTGGCGAGGGAGCGCTTCGAACGCGACGCGATCTCCACCTTGAACGACACCTCGCCCTCCTCACGCCACAGGCGCCGCACAGTGCTCGACGTCTCCGCGGCGTCGGTCGGCTCCCCGTTCACCTCCACGATCCGCATCCCAACGGCAAGCCCCGCACGCTCGGCAGGGCAACCCGCCACCACGTTGGTGATGGAGTTGCCACGGATCCAGGCGCCCAGCTTCTCGGTGGGGTGGGTGCGGACGGCGCAGTGCACGGTGCGCTGCCCGGCACTGGAGACAGACTCATCCTCATCGCTGCTGTGAGCACCGGCGTCGATGGTGTCGCACAGGGCACGGAGGTCGATGTCAGGCATGCCCTCGTCGTCCTCCGCATCATCCGCGGCGCATGCCTCGGCGTTGTCGTAGACCTTCTCCTTCGCAGCCTCCAGCAGCTGCCTCTCGTCCTCATCCATGCTGTTGAGGAGCACCGAGGGCAGGCACGGCGTCATCGCAAGCTCCTCGCTGTCAATGCTGAACAGCTTCGCGGCCTCGGTCATCCTCATTTCCGAGCTACCCGAAATTGAAAAAAGGGGGAGAGAGAGAGAGCGCGCGCGAGAGCGGGGCAAATTCGGTAAGAAAGAACCACAAGGATGTGTGGCTGGCTCCTCTTTGTTTTTCAAAAAGCTCGGTTAGTGAGTGCAATGAATGGACAAAGCAAAAGAGAGAGAGAGAGAGAGAAATAAAAGGATATGGATCAGCCGGTCACAGCAGAAGGAATCGGCGCAAAAGGAGAGAGCGCGCGAAGTGCTATGTGTGCGGCAGAAGGTAAGTGTGTTCTTGTTCGAAGGTCGGAACACAAATAAAAGGGAAAGGGGGGTACGTGTGTGTTTCAAGGGAACGCTGCTCTGTTAGGCTGCGCTATTTGTGTCAGCGGTATCTGTGTGACGGGGGATGGTGTTGCCTCATCAAGGTGCATAGGGTAGGGGGTAGTGAAGTCGAAGTGAAAGGCATCACGAGTTTGATATCCCTTCACTCGTGTTCCAAGGCGCATGGGGGTAGTGAAATAGAAGTAGAAGGAAACACAAGGATAATCTTCCTTCAATCGTTCTGCAGGTTGTGTTGGAGATCCAGTGCAAGATTCGGTGCATGGGGGGTGGGGATGGGGGATGGGTGGTGGCGCACGCTGGATTGGCTAAAAAAAATGCCATGGCCCGCCCTCCACTCTCCAGCAGGCTGTCATCAGTTCTGACAGAATCCACGCCGGATTCGACACCCTTTGGCATTTTAGAGTTCTCTGGCTTTGAGACGGTTGAGCGACAGATCCTGAAAGAAAAAGACTTGGCAGTTGCTTGCAACGGTGTCCGTCTGTCCATAGGACACCGAATAAAAAACAGGAGGACTGCTGCCAGTCTTGAGCGCCAAAAAGCGTTCTGACTGAAAAAATCACATCAGGGCAGCAACATGATTCTGGCAGTTCACCACGGAAGTAGCGAACACCCACCCTCTGTCCTGCAACCCACACAGCCCCACATCCACCGACACCCATCTGCTCCCACGGAGATTACGCTGAGTAAGCTCCGATACACCCCCCACACACACAAACACCCACAGGGTGGGCTAGGACCCGTGCAGGGTTAACCCACCTTAAAAAGTGTTCAACACACACACACACACACAAGCCCTCAAGACTCTTGAAGCGGCCTGACTATTTAGTGTCTTCGTCGCAGCAAGGGGGCGATATATACCACCCTTTTTATTGATTTCACGTGTCAGTGTTTGACTTTTTCGCAACTTCATTTCTTCCTTTTCTCCCTCTCCAACCCCACCCGTGACACCACCAGGGTTTAGCTAGCCCTGGTCCGATTATCCCCGGTTCTTCGCTGAAGAGACGCGGCCGGGGGGAGGGGTACGAAGAGCACGCGTCGAAACCGGTGTCACGCCGTGTTGGGGAATCCTTCGGGAGTGCGATACTGAAGGGGAGGTGCTACTGCCCGTGCAGGGCGACACCGCCTTAAAACTTTGTAACCACACACAAACCCTCTATTCCCCCAGGCCTGATGAGCAATCCCCCCTTCCCCATGTTGTGATTTCCTTTCTACCTTGCACAAAACATCCCATTTGCCCCTTTACTTCCTTCGAAAGTGTTGTGACTTCCCCCCTACCCCACCCCTCGGGAGTGCCACTCCTCTGGTGGTTAAAAGTGACCCGCCGTTGTGCCTTCGGCATCTGTTGCGTGTGCCGTCGTATTCTTCCTATGCACTAGTTATAGCTATCCGGGGGCGGTCTGCTGTCGCACCAGCGGGCTGCCCCACCTCTGCACCCTCGGTTTTTAAGATGTTCACCACAGTGGAGAATGATCCCCTTCTCTGTGGCGATCGAGCCAAGCTGGACGAGGTTCGCCTTCGGGCGAAGGTCATGTGGGCGGACAAAAGGTGCCTGCTCCTGAGACTCATCAGCAACCTGCTTCTTCCTTCAAGCCCTCAAGACTCTTGAAGCGGCCTGACTCTTTAGTGTCTACGTCGCAGCAAGGGGGCGATATATACCACCCTTTTTATTGATTTCACGTGTCAGTGTTTGACTTTTTCGCAACTTCATTTCTTCCTTTTTCTCCCTCTCCGACCCCACCCGTGACACCACCAGGGTTTAGCTAGCCCTGGTCCGATTATCCCCGGTTCTTCGCTGAAGAGACGCGGCCGGGGGGAGGGGTACGAAGAGTACGCGTCGAAACCGGTGTCACGTCGTGTTGGGGAATCCTTCGGGAGTGCGATACTGAAGGGGAGGTGCTACTGCCCGTGCAGGGCGACACCGCCTTAAAACTTTATAACCACACACACACACACACCCGAATAGGAAGGGCGCGAGGGAGGCCCGCTCGCGCATCCCTGCAGACACAGCCCCAGGGCTCACCCTGTACTTTGACGGTGGTGCGCGCGACAATGGCACCCCCTTCGCCGTGGCGGGGGCAGGGGCGGTGCTATACCAAGACGGTTGCAAGGTTTCAGAGAAAGTACTCCCGCTGCTGAACGTGCGTAGCAACAACATTGCTGAGTACGAGGCGCTCCGTGCAGGTCTGCGCCTCCTCGAGAGGGGTGATGCCCCTGAGGGCCCAGTCACAGTGCGGGGCGACTCCCAGGTGGTGCTGCGCCAGCTCCAAGGGGACTCATTGTGCCGGGATGCCGCCCTCCGTCCTCTGTTCCTCAGCACGTCCCGGCTAGCTGCGGACCTCCAACCGAGGTTCACTCTCACATACGAGCATGTGAAGAGGGAATCCAACACAGATGCTGATGCCCTCAGTAACGCCGCGATGGACGAGGCTGAAAGGCTGGGGGCCTCACGGCAGCAGCTCCAGCAGGACCTCACGGTGTTCCAGAGCAGTATCCTGGGGAAGGCTGCCTCGCTGAAGGGGCTCTGCAGCATGGTGACGAAAGTAGGCACTGGGCCCTGGCATTGCGGCCATGCTGCCAACTCAACAGTCCTCACGGCGATCGGTGGATCTGTGGCGGCGGGCCTGTCGAGGAGGGCCCAGCTGAACCCTGCCACTGAGTCGGTGATGCGCAGCCTCCAAGCGCACCTGGCTGTGCCAGCCCCCAGCCGGACGGATACAGTGTTCCATGATCGCGGAATGGCGTGGGCCGCTACCTTCGCTCCGCAGCCGCACTACCCTGAGGGTTGGCAGCAATCGGCCCAGCAGTGGGCGGCGCGTGGTCGGCAGGCCAACAGCCGGGTAGGGCGCCCATGGGAGCGGAGGGGCGCTGCCCCCCGAACTGCTCCCCCTGGTGCCAGGAGGAACGCAAAGGTGCTTGCCTGCAAGTTGCATTGGAAGCCCCGTTGCTCGGCATGCCAGAAGCGGCGCCTCCCGGAGGAGGTGTGCTGCCGCAACCACCACAAGGAGGGGGACGGGCTCCCGGTCACTATGGGCTTCTGCAAACGCCACAGCATGGACCGATGCGGTGACTGCTACAGCGATGGCAAAACACTACCACATTGCTGCCAAGCACACCACGCCGGCTATGCTGCACGCCCTCCTCCCCGGAGTGGCACTGAGTTGGCCCCACACTCTAACCCGAGTGGGGCCTCCGCTGTGACGTAGAAATGGGCGGGGGTGGGCAATGATCCGCGCAGGATCTCCCCACACAAAACGTGGTCACCACACACACACACACACCCTGCCCTGCCCTGTCCACCCCTCAGGCCAGCGGCATGCCCAGCGGCGTCCTCCGCAGCTCCGCCAGCACCGCGCTGTGCGGCTGCAGGGGTGCCGGGGCCACGTCGATACCCCGGATCCCCAGCATCTTGAAGGGCGCCTGCTCGGGGTGGACACCCACGACACCCCTGCCCCGCAGGGGGGGCCGCCTGCGGCTACGCTGCCGGGAGGACGCGGCAGAGTCGGGCGTGGCACTGCGCGACACGGGCAGGCTGACAACGCCACCGCCACCACCACTGCCCCCTCCCCCTCCTCCTCCTCCGGCAGTCGCCCCGCAATACCAGTCGACCATCATCACCGGCATGGGCCCCCCAGTGGGCACCGGGGTCTGTGCACGCTGCTGCGTGGTGGTGGTGGTGGTGGTGGTGGTGGTGGTGCAGAGGGGCCGCACGTCTGGAGAGAGGCAGGACACCCCGCTCTGCGTGACAGCGTGCCACGGCATCAGGGGTGCCGCCTTCGCACGCGGGTTCCCCGTGGGGCTGGCACCGGGGGAGATGGGGGGCGACATGCCGCCAGGCGGGGGCTGCACGTCGACAAAGCAGGACAGCGACCGCACCCTCTCCGCAAAATCGGGAGCCAGCGAATGCGACGCGAGCGAATGCGCGGTGTCGCGGAAGGCATCGATGTTGCAGTCCGTCCTCCCCTGCCGGCAGTCCGGCTCCTCCTTGCCCCCCTCCAGAGGCAGCTGCTGGGCACCACCATCCTCCGCCGGACACACAATCCGGTAGTTTGTCGGCGCATGGTGCACCCTCCTACCCGCCGCCACCACCTGCGGCAGCGGCTCGAGTGGGCTGCTGGGCTCTGCAGCGCCTGCCGGTGGCGCTGGGGGAGGTGGTGGTGGTGGTGGCGGTGGTGCTGTGGCGGCTTCGGCCACCGCAAGCCTCTCCTGCGTCCTCCGCTTGCTGAGCGCCGCGACCGTGTCGGTGCCACGGTGCCCCGCGTTGGGGCGGAGCTCCCGGTGCTGCAGCGCCGGCTTCAGGATGCGCGACTTCTGCTGCCAGAAGGGCCTCCGCGTCACGCCCCTCTTCTCATTCATCACCTGCAGGAGGTCCGTCCCCTCCCGGATCGGCCTATTCGGGGGCCCCGACGCCACTGCTGAGAACGGCTCGCAAACCGGGTCAAACGACGTGTAATGGTGGAACTCCCCCAGGGGTGTGTGCACCGGCTGCATCGCCTGCTCAGCGGGCGACTTCAACCTCCTCTGGTTCAGCTTCTCCCTGAAGGGCTTCTTCAGTGGGATCGCGTCTGTTGCCGACACGGCGCACATCGAACCCAGCCTCGACATCAGGCGGCTCTTCCGCGCCACAGTGAGCCCACGGGAGGTGTCGGGGGAAAAATCCTCCGGGAGGTTAAGCGCTGTCACAGTCGTGTCCCCTGCGCGTGGCTCGAAGGGAACTGCCTCGTCTAAAATCCTAATATCACGGATCCTCGCAAGGTGGTCGTTGCACTGCAGGGTCCGGAAGGACTGCTGCGTCAGTTTCACCCCGGCACCCTCCTGTGTGCTGGAGGGTTTCTTCAGCACCAGACTCGACATCCCCAATGCGGAATACCACGCATGCCTCGCAGACTCATCCCTGCCTGCCGAAGCCCTCCTGATGCTATCTTCAAAAGATACAAACGCGCGCGACTTCGGCTGCGCAGCACCCCCCATCCACCCACTCCCCGGCAGCGGTGCGACAGGGGAGAGGTCTGGGATGTACACCTCAGGGGCGCAGCTCCTGAGCCCACCCTGGGCACCCACAGCCTTGCGGCCTGTCAGCGCTGTGGAGGCGGGTGGGGCTGTGGAGGGGTCGTCAGAGGGGTTGGCGTGTTCCGCAAAGCGGATGATGGCGTCGGGGTGCGTCCGTTCCTCGTGTGAGATGTGGCGGAACTGGAGGACCGGGTCGCCCTGTGCGGAGCAGGCTGACTCGTAGTTTGGAGGGATGCTGTAGGTCTGCTTCTGGGATTGGTCGAACCCGCCGATGCAGTGGAGCCCAATCCCCCAGAGCTTCAGGCTCCTCTCGCTAACCGTCACGATGAACCTGTTAACCGGATCGACACTCATGAAGGTGATGGGCCCGACATGCGCATCGCGGGACGAAACCTCATCGATCCCCCCCGGGTCCAACCCATCCCCCCCCTCCGCCTCCGCCTCCGGCTCCTCCTCCCCCCTCGCCTCGGGCCCTTCCCCGCACTCCGACCCCCGCCGGCCGTCCGCACCCCCCCACGTGTCATACAGCCCACGCGGTGTCAGCAGAAGCGGCGCCTGCATGCCACCCCCCCCACCGGGCGCTTCCACATCACCCAGGGTCCCACCCTCCCCACCCCGAGGGGTGTGGGGCACTGCTGCTGCCGCCTCGAGGTATAACGCGTTGTAGCGTATGCTCCCTCGCTTCCTTGGGGTATGCCCTGGCGCGGTCTCCAGGTGGGGTGGCGGGGGTGGGGGTGGCGGGGCCTGCTGGGCACCCCCAGTGCCAGACTCTGGGAAGGCTGCCTCGAGGTCGGAGAGGGAAGGGTAGAACGCATGCATCCTGTGGCGCTGGAGGAGGCGGTGCAGGGAGAAAGCGAGGAGGGTTCCGTCGGAACAGCCGACGTAGAGCATTGACTTGGGCCAATACCAGCCTAGGGAGGTTGGAGCTCGGCGTTCGGTGCCGAGGCAGTGCTGTGCGATGATCTCGAAGGCCTTTGGGTGGGGAGGCAGGCTCCACACCACCAGGCATCCATTCGCATCGATGGAGACAAGGCACGGGACACCCGTGAGGAACTGGAGGAGGACGATATCCACCATGCCTGCCCCGGGCTTGAGCTGGGTCAGCGCGTTGAATTCGTCGTTTCGCCTCACCTTCGCTTCCCAGATGGTGATGAATCCGGCGCGGTCCCCCACAGCAATCCTGTTGAGCACATCAGAGAATGCGACAGACCGGGCCTCATAGGGGTTGAAGCAGCGTGGGTCGATGTTTAGGGAACCCTGGACAACGCCATCAGAGCCGGAGTCGGAGTAGGTCTGCACTGTGTTGTCCCAACGGAGGACGATTATGAACCACCTGCCTGTGCCGTAGACGATGGAGTGGACCTCTGCGCCTTCAGAGGAGATGGTGGCGAGCAGGACGCCTGAGGAGGAGTTGTGCTGCGTCACCTGCCCCTCCGTTGTCCCGATGTAGAGACGGCGGCCCGTCTCGGAGGCGGCGAGGGCGGAGATGGTGTTGGACACAGCATTCTCGTGGAGCATCAGCAGCTTCCCGGTGTAGACATCCCAGGTCTTGACGGTGGTGTTGGAGGCGGTGGTGAGGACGCCCCGGACGCAGTCGTGGCAGATTGCGGTGATGGGGAAATCGTCCGCTGTGGTTTTCTCAGGTGTCACGGAAGCGCCGTAGTCAAACAGGGCGGATGTGGTGTTCGAGAGTGCGACGAGTCGCTTCGTCTCATCGTCGTAGCATATGGAGTGCCACCGCTTCGCATGCCGGGGTGCGGGGAGGGAGTCGCATTTGATGGTCTGGGTTGGCTGCCAGTTCCGTGCGTTCCACACCTTCATCACGCCGCTCGCATCCAGCGTGATGACATGGGGGACTGCCTGCGACGCTGCAACATCCACCACCGGAGCGACGTGGGGCGACATCGGGTCACGCAGGGTAAACGGGATGGACACCGTGTGCTGGACAAGCCACATCCGTGCCTCTGTCTCAAACCCACACGTCACGACAAACTGGGTTCCGTCATCCCCCACCTGCAGCAACGCCATGCGTGTGATGCCAGGGCCACCCCGCTTTGTCAGGACGAACAGAATCTGCCCTACATCGTTGCATATCGCAACTGTCCCATCGAGGCTCGACGACACAATGCAGCCGTCACCTAACGATAGAATCTCTGTCACTCCATCGGAATGCGGCGTGACAGAAAAGACAACGGCAGGCTCTGACGAGCTATCCTTCACAAATGAAGATGCCTGGAGCGCGCGGATCGCACCACTCCGAGCCCCTGTGAAAAGAACGCCTGACTTTGCGGCGTATCTCAAGCTGAGACACGACTCGGGAGTGCGGAGAAGCCGCCTCTGCTTGCAGGAACGCCACGTCTCATACACCCGCAGAGTGAGGTCGGTGCAGGACACCACCACCAGGTGGAAGTCAGACAGATACTCTGCACAGAGCGACGCGACCTTCTCACCTGTTGACTTAAACCTCAGCGAGGCCTGGAGCGGCTCGCCAGGCTTGAAGTTGCTGAAGTCCACCGTCTCACAGGCAGGCCCCACCATGAGGTAGCGCCCTTTGCAGAGGGATGGGCGGCAGGTGTGAGGGCCGTCGTCGTTCAGAGCTGAGCTGCCCACATAGCTGTATCCCTTCATCAGCTCTGTGTAGTCAGATGCGCGCCCCAGCATGGTGGTGTCGATGAGGAAGGTCATGATGTCATCCCATGTGACGCGGCCCTTCCCTCTGCAGTCGATGTTGTTGTAAAGCTGGAGGAGGCGTCTGTCCAGGTCATCCGTGTCTGCTGCCAAGGCAGACCCGTCGTACCCACGCCTGTTGCAGATGAACCCACCGAACACCTCGCGGAATGTGCTGCAGTCGACATCGCGTGGCGCGGCCCGAGCCGTATCCTCCCTCAACTGCGCAAAGTTGCTGCTGAGGAGCTGCAGCACGTCGATTGCAAAATCCCGCTCGCTCCTCCCCAACCCCTCCCCGCGGGGCCCTGCGGGCATGGCAGCACCCTGCCTGGGGCGTACCCCCTATGGCACGCTGTCAAGTGTTAGAGAGCGAGCAGAGTCCCAAGCAGGGGATGTCAAACAACGCGGCCTCCCAACGGAGGCAGGGAGGGGTGGCTGGCACCCTCCCGGCAGGCGCAGGGTGGCATCGCCTGGCCAGGGGAGGGGAGGGGAGGGGGGGGTAGCGACGTCAAAGAAAGGCAAAGCACAGAAGCTGACGGGGGAGAGGGGATGGAGGACAGGGCTCTACGGTGCCTCCCGATGTCAGCCCTCTGGGGTTGAGCGGTGTGTGTGGTGGGGGATGGCCTTTTGGGAAATGTGTGGCGCTCCCTGTGGATGATGCCTGTGGCATGGGTGTGTGGTGCGGTGTGGTCTGCACTTCACGACATGCGAAGGGAAGGGTTGGGAGAGGGGAGTGAAGCGGAGAAACATAAGGTCCGGAGAGCGAGGTGGGGTGCGCGAGCTCCCAGGCTCCATAGGGGGCCTTGTGTCGGGGCAGCGGGTGCCCAGCCTTGCACCTTGCTGCTCCCCTGAGGCAACACCCCCTCCTCCCCCAGGCGGGAAGGGGGGGGTGGGATAGATGGCGAATGGTATACTTTTTCTTTGTTTCGTTCAATTCAAAACCCCCTCCCTCCCCCCACCCCACCCCACCCCACACACAAACATGGTGGGCTAGGATACGTGCAGGGCCAACCACCCTAAAAGTGGTCAACACGCACACACAAACCTACTTCGTTGCTACCTCCCTGACTCGCTGCAGACTGTGCGACACACACACACACACACGCGAATCTTTTCGAAGCAGTGTTGAACGCACAGAGCACCCTGCTCTTAATGCGATTTCCACTGTACCACACATACGTCAGGGGGGGTTAGGGGCTGAGAGGCTGAGAGGATGAGAGACAGAGAGAGATCCAACAACCAGCCAGGCACGCGCATCTTCTGCTCGGAAGGGGGAGGGGGGGCAAGGGAGGGAGCATGGATAATACCCACATCGGCAGAAGCAGCCGTCCCGGCTGTTGCGTTGTGTTCGGGGGATATTTGTTCGCGGGACGAAAGTTTCCCCCCCTCCCCTCCCCCCCGCCACCCAATCACAGAGGATGGCAAAAAATGTTTCTGTGGAAGGACACGCCATCGGGGTGCTGGGCATCGCGGCACACAATGCCCCGCCCCTCTGCATCATCGAGGATCTCGTGCGCAACACGCGCGCTGACCTTCAGCGCCGTGGCCAGCCCCAACGGGGTCAGACACTCCGCAGAGCTCGGCAGCAGGGAGAGCAGCTTTGAGTCCCCTGCCACGTTGTCCAACCGGAGGAGGTGTGTGGACCCCACCTCCATGAAGTTGATGTTCGACCCGGGGAGAGTGCGTAGCTTCTCACACGCTCGCCACATGTCATCTGGTGAGATGAGGTCCGTGCCACGGGCCAGGTTGTAAAGGCAGAAGGCATCGAGGATGGACATCGTCCCGGTCTGCCGCTCCAGAGGTGCCTGCAGGAAGTCGAGGAGCTGCTTAGCCAACTCCGTCGTGTAGCTCCCCCCGTGGCCCACGGTGCCCCGCGTCACCACAGAGGTCAGCCCCATCTCTGAGATCATGTTGTTCAGCTCTGCCTGGCTGCGCTCGATCTCATCCTAGGAGTGGGCAGGCAGGGTGCGTGTGTGGGGGGGACAGCAGGCAGAGGGGAGAGGGGAGGATTCTTGCAGAACACAACAAGCAATGCCTCCCCCCCTGATTCGATAAAATCGATGTTGCCATACCTGCTCTTCCCGAGGCGCGCCTCTGACGCCCTGTGCTATCTTGGACTGGAGCTGGGTGACCATCTGTGATATGTCCTCAGCCATCACCATTAGCGCGTCGATGTCCTGCATTGCGTCCTGTGGTTTCGCGTGATTTGTGTGATGTATAATAACAGTGTGGGTGAGGCAAATCAGCCTGTCAGAGAACTCTTGGGGAGGGAGTGGGGGGGGGGGGGGGGGGTATTGAAATGGAAGTAGAAGGAAGCACTCAGCAGAGGGCGAGGGTGGATTCTGTACTCCCTCCCCCAGCCCCACTCGGGGGGGGGGGGGGGGGGGGCCAAACCCAGAGGGGACAGGCATACCGACATCTTCGCAGCTTCTGTGGCATCCTGTTTGTCCAGCTTTGTCACGATCCCGCTGATCCCCCCGAGCTGCGGCGCGCCGGGAGATTTTCCCTGGGGAGGTGGGCGACCCTTGGCCGCAGGCACCAGGACCAGCCCGTGCACCGAGAGTGGGGGTGGCGCCTCTTCGAGCTGCACAAGGTTTGGCGCGATGGAGAGGACGTTGTCACCCGCCTCTAAGACAACTATCGTCGACACCTCCGCACTGCCAGGGGCAAGCTCCAAGCGTGCGGATGCGTTGGTGTTAGCCCGCACAGAGATGGACTGCTTCCGCTCAGATGAGCTGAAGGAGAACTGCAGGTCGTAGAGGCCGCCCACAGCTTTGAAACGAAAAACCGCCTTCGCAAGCGGACCCCCTCCGAGCCCTTTCAGCACGGCAACCGCGCCGTGTGTGGTGTTGGCTTCTGTCACGACATGGACACCCCCCTCCTGCGAGCACTGGTCAGGATGCAGTTTGAGCTTCTCCGCCTTCACAGGCTCCACAGGCGCTGGGGCCAGGACGTCGTAGTCAGAGATGGGCTTGGCAACCCATGCCTGCTTCTTGCCTGTGGCCCCCAGGCTGCTGCAGAAGGCGTCCATTCCATACTTCCGAAAGGACATCTTGAAGTATTTGATGGGCTTCTCTGCAAGGTATACAAAGAGCTTTGGGTGGGAAAGCGGGCCGAGCCCAAACCACCGCCGAACCGAACCCAGGTTGATCTTCGTGAGGGGCGCATAGATGCCGCGCATCAGCTTCAGGTCGTCATCAACCCATACGAGGCGGTGGGTTGTGAGGTAAAGTGTCCCACTCTCATAGGAGCTGCGGGTCTCCCCATCGTAGAAGCCGACGCCCTGCTGCTGCAGCACCTCGACCTCTCCGGTGCAGTATGAAGGGCGCCCAGAGGGCGTGATCTTCGTTTTCAGAGGGCAGAAGGCTTCCATCCTATGGCATGTACACTGTGGGCAGCCGGGCGGCCGTGTGTATCCCTGGAGTGGTGTGGATGGAGTACAACTTGCAGTCAGCAAGTGAGCACCGATAAATCCAACTGGGGGGGTTTGATCGTCGAGAGGGAACTGGGGGGGGGTATTGAAATAGAAGTAGAAGGGAGTACAAGGATGATCACCCTTTACTCGTTATGCAGGTTGTGTCTGAGATTCAGTGTTTTATCTGGCATGTGTTGTTGTGCCGTTGTACTGTGTAGACAACAGTAGGCATTGTTCGGCGTGAATAAACACTCCGTGGTCCACACGAAATATGGCGTCAAGGCATACACAGGGTGAAGTGGCAACGGGGGTCCTGGGGGTGCAAGTATGGCAACGGCAGCTCCATGTCAGCAACGCACCGGGTTGAGTCGACCTGGGTTAGCGGGCAAGAAGAGGTAGGATTAGGAATAGCACAGGGTTCCTGTGTGCAAACAGAGAAACAGAGTGCCCTCAAGATTAGGAGATTTACTCGATTCGCTGTGAAAACAATAAGATCACGTTGGGAACTCGGCTGTCGCATCTTGTAGTTAAAATATTTGGACCGCAGTCTGACTCGTCGGAGGGCGACGACCACGTCGTGCAATAAAATGTACATTTTCTATGGGTCACACCCATGGGTTTGGAATCCTCATGTTTTCGCAAAATGTTGAGAACCCAGCAGCATGGCACCCAGAATGCAGTGCACGCAGTGATCTGAGTAGGTACCGTACCAGGTACTACCCCCCGGTACCCCCCGGGACTTCGAAAATCCAGACTTGGGTCCCAGCCCAAAAATTTTCAGAAATTAGGAATTTCCGGATCAATTCCGGCCAGTAGTGTGGTCATTTTGCTCTGGGAGATGAGTTTGGTTGGTCGCAAATTTTTTTTGACCTCAGGTTCGAAGTACCCCCCCTCCATTTTTCATTTTGGGCTGGTCCACGTTTCCTAAGGAAAATCGAAAAAAATTGATTGGCCAAAAACTCATCTCCCAGAGCAAAGTGACCCCACCACAGCTCTGAAAAACGCCGGAAATGCAAATTTCGCGAAACTGAAAACGACCATTTTGGGGGTACCAGGGGGTACTACCCCCCGGTACCTGGTACGGTACCTACTCAGATCACTGGTGCACGGCACACACCCTGAACCACACCCTGTGATGCTGAGGCAGGCCCGAAACATGAGATCTGAAATAAGGTGGAAGAATACTTAATCCGAAGTTGTGTGGGGGCGTGTCACGTCACATACAGCATGCACACTGACAGCAGGGTTGTTTGGCACGAAGACCCACCTCCCACAGGGGCTGAGTGCAACGCCGGACCCATTTGTCTGCACTTGTCCTAAGCATTGCAAGGTACTGAGGTTGAAAAACTCGATGTGGTTCAAACAGGACACCACCACAACATCAGCTGCCTGTGACAAGGCAACAAACATGGGAATGTCGATGACATCCACACTCCGGATACAGGTGAAGGTGACTATGCACCACACCTTCAGGGTCTTGTCGGCAGAGCACGACACCAGGTGGTGCTCGTTGTTGACAAGGGCGATGTCATTCACAGATGTGCGCACACGCAGAGTTCTGATGTGGGTGAGAGTGCTAATCTCATACACACGGATGGTCCTGTCGGCTGACCCTGTGAAAATCCTCGTGGTTGACACTACAATTCCATAAACAGTGTGGACGTGCCCCTGGAGCACTGTGGCAATTGGTGTGCCTTCCAAGTCCCACACACGCACAGTGCCATCTTGGTCACCCGACACGAGACGTCCACAGTCTGTCCACGCTGCACTACACACCGCGGCACCGCGCTCCTCCAGACACCACACCTGCTCCCACGTTGCTGTCAGCCACACACAGATGGGGAAGTCATACGAGCATGTTGCCAACCACCTCCCACACACTGAGAACGTGGCACACCGAATAATATCAATCCCATGTTTGAGGTGCGCCACGACATCAGCAGTCCTGGTGTCAAACACGGTGATGTATCCCCCACAATCGGAGGTAACTGAACACAGCAGGCCACACCTCGACAGTGTGATATGCTGGACAGACATCCTCTTCCTCCTAGACGGGGTTTCATAGACTGCCGGTGCCTTGACGTGCGCCAAGCGTCGCACCAGCTTCACGCCATCGCCAGCCTCGAGACCCGTGTGGGCGACGTGCTCGGCATCATTCAGCTCCTCCTCGCGCCCTGCGATGTGTGCCGCCAGCGCGACACCCTCGCGATCTGCATTGACGGATCCCGCAAACATCTCGTTTAGCGCATCCACTTTCAGACTGCGCACGGTCACGCTACCTTCCGGAATATCAACAACACAGCTGCGCCCGCTGTCGACCTGCCTCACTGACACGTACATAGCTCCGTCTCTTCCCCTGTGTGCAAACTCACACACGATATCGTCTCCTGACAATGGGCGCTAGTGGTATCGTGTAATGTTCAACATTCTGCCCGAAGAGGACGGACCACACCCACGGTGACCGCAGTGGGCATCCGTGCTGACACAGGTCACCACTCGAGTTACGTCACACCCCGCCACGGCAGGGTACTGTCCTTAGGTTATCACAATAACTTCCCACTCTGGCGATGCACCGACCACAGTTTTATCACCCCACGAACCTCCAACACGAAGACGAGGGGGGACAACCTCGAGCAGGCAGTCCATCCGCAACATCCACACTCCACACGAGTCAAAGTCCTGGCGAGCGCCCACAGAATGCACAGCGACAAACGGAAGTGACCCTCCTCCAATCGGTGCACTCGGGGTCGCAACATGAAGCGAGACAACAAATAGCGCAGCCGAAGTGTGGAACTCAGTGCAGGCACCCTGGAAGGCCCGAAAGGCGGAACCTGGCGCAAGGAGATAAGAGACAAGAGGAGACGCCGTAAGCACCGGAGGAGGACGTTCTGTCGTGAGATACTGACAGAAACCCGACGGGAAGTGATGACAGACACATTCGCTTTCCAGCAGCGAGCTGTTCGAATGCTGGTGTGATATCAACACCCATGCGGCAGGGTTGGTAACTGTGGCAGGTGGGACGTCTTCCACGAGGGGTGCTGGACCCTGCTTTCCCGTCTCACAGCGAGTCCGGCTTTGGATTGGATTCTCTGAGGGAGAGAGGGGTTGCGGTGTGCATCCTTCTGTGCTCCAGCTGCTTCGCAGGTCTCATGCGGCTTGCAGCGTGTCCAATACATCCCAGCCCAACAGCCCCATTGCGAGGCCCAGCTCAGGCAACACTGTGCAAACCGTCAGAAGTTCTGGAATGGAAGTCTGGAGAGGAACCCATTGCGGCCTACTATACCGGAGGCAAGCAACTGTTGTGCCCCCCCCCCCCCCTTCGCTTGCGGTTCCGGGGATACAACACAGGCGAGGATCAGCCCTCTGCGAGGCGCTGATACGAGTGTCTTAATCCGGGCTGTTTCATACATTATCCTTTTATGGTTGGGCTGTGCCCATGGATGATGCCCCAAGCTCCCTCTGAATATGTGGGAGAAAGTCTTGCTGGCCTAAGACTAGCTATCTTAGGTTCCATTGATCCTGGCTCACACCTGATGAGGCGCACCAGGGGAGGTTGTAGTGTGTTAGCGCCGAAACACAGCAAGCACCGGGCGACCACCACGTGGCGTCTGTTTATCTGACGAGCTTGCTCTGATTTTGCTTCAGGATTGTAGCATCCGGCGACACGTTGTCAATCATTACGAATATGTGTGAGAATGCGTGTGCTGTGGCATCGAAGCGCACAAGACACATGTGAAAATACGGGGGCTGCACTGGCTTGCTCTGAGCAAGCATTGCTGCACTCTTGTACCCCTGCTCTCTAGGCCATCCCCTCCAGAGGGTGTGGTGTGGGAACCCAAGATGCACCACAACGCACCGTTTGGTGAATGTGCGGTGCCACATGCCGTACGACCAAGCCTGGCATTTCCTTGGCCTCAGAGCGCCCCTCTCACCTTTGAGGTCCTGCTGAACCAGCAGGGAAGCGAGGGGATGTGTCGCCGAGCCCTGCACCCTCGCGATCTGCATCAGCGGAACCCGCAAACATCTCGTTTAGCGCATCCACCTTCGGACTGCGCACGGTCACGCTATCTTCCGGAACACTAACGACACAGCTGCGCCCGCTGTCGACATGCCGCACCGATGGCAGAAGGGCAGTATCTTGCAGACACAGACATACACACACAGTGTCGCTGCAAGATACAGCGCCACGGGTCGGAACCTCTCTTTTTGGCAGCACTACACCCACATCATCATGGACAAGAAGGCTGTTGGAGTGGGTGGGGACTGACGGACTTGCGCTAACATCTCTACGGCTGTTTGCCGATGCCTCTCCCGCACGACAAAAACTGGGACCCTCTCCCGTTTGCAGTACGTTGATGACTATCTCGAGACGTTGTTCAGCAACATGCAGCACAGCAGCGATCTGTACAAAAAAAACAGCCAAAACAGTGGCATGTAGGCTAGCAGCCTGCCTTGCTGGCGCGACGAGACGAGGGTGGGTGGATGTACAGATACATCCCGTTCGCGTCTTGCCACACGCTTCTTCTGCAGCCTGTCGGGTGCTGCCGGAGTGGGAATCACGAACCCGAAACAGCGGTGGCACGCTATCCTGGTAGTTGCATAGCACCAGATGCATGACCCTGTTGATGTACGGATCACATTTTCCTGAGGGAGACGTCGACATCTCCGGTGTGCGGGCGAAAAGCACGCCAACCGCATGTATGCAGAGATCAACAGCTCCTACCATATCAACACGGCTGTGATTAAAGCCCCGCCCGCATCTGCAAAAGTGTGGTACGTGACAATTGTGGGTGATAGTGCAGGCACCGACCTGTGCACCCGGGACATGGTGGCTGCAGGCTAGCACCGGCAAGCTTCGTCCTACACGAGCGGCTGAGGGAAGACGCACTTTGTTTCCTTTGCCTCAGTGATGTGCAAAAAAGCAGGGGGGGGGGGGGCCTCCACCACGCGCCACACCGTCTGCGATTCCAGGAGCGGTCAGCCACAAGGCGAAGTCTAGATACATGGCTCAGAGCATTGAGAAGAGGGGGGGGGGGGGTGGAAGAAAGATAAAGCACAGAGCTTATCTGTCTGTGTATATATCGCTCTCTTCATTCGTTATGCAGGGTGTCCGGATCAAGTGATATGCCCAGCCTGTGTTGTGTCAGAATATCAAATAGCGTGAATGGGTAGGAAATAGTTCATGTGAGGTAACAGCAACAGCAACACACAACAGCAACACGCCAAACCGAGGCAATGAGTCTGGCTTTTGTTTGTGTGCACGGGTGGCAGTGTGGTGTAGCCCCTGCGACGGGCGTTGCTGTGAACAGGTGGTTTTGTGTTGCCCTCTCAAAACACAATGGGCGCGCGGTACGCTCTCACTGACTTTCGCTGTGACAAGCGAGCTTATTTGGGCAAAAAAAGGGGGGCGGGGGGGAGGAGCGGGGCATCATCCTGCGGAATTCTCCTGTTGGCCAGCAAGGCGAAACGTACTCTGGGGGGAGAGAGCACGCAGCCAGGGAAGCGACATCAGTTGGCTGAGTGGCGGCTGGTGCACTTCCCTTTCCATCCTTCTTCCCGAACGGCAACTGGTCAGACGGCTATCATGCCCAACAAAAGTAAAACGATACCAGGCTGCTAAAAAAAGGGCGGAAATTTGCTGGGCTTGTGAAAATATTGACAAAATTACTGGGGGCCCTCGCTACGAGTCACTGTGAGTCACGAGTCGTCAGTTGTCAGCCAAACATGGCTGACTTCTCACTTTTTCTCACTCAGTCACACTTGGTAGCGAGGGCCCCCACTGAGGAAAATTTAAAGAAGTGGTACTCAGGAAGCGGTGGAATCACGTTCCCAACGCATCCTTCGGGCGCCACGCCGCCCCTTCTACTAGGTCTGCAAACCAGGTATTGTGAAGATGAAGAAGAAAACAAGGAACCCGGTCCATCCAGTGCGGTTGCGACGGGATCAGCAGGTGTACGCTCCACCAGAAACACTTAACCGCTGTTGCAAACCCAAGGACCGTGTGAAGAGACAGGTGTCGAACAAGGCCCCACAGGAAGTGGTAGGGATAGTTAGTGCTGGGCCAGCACACCCGTGTTCAGAATTAACACCACCAGAGATCTTGCCGATGGGAGTGACGCGTGTATCCATAACGATGGCACATTCATGACTGGGCCGTTAGAAAACATCGTTGTCGACGGAGAGCCCTTGCCGAGGGGGGTTTGTATCCGCTGCACGGGCTCGCACATCACGAGGAGGGTGAAGAATAAAAAATGATGCCTGGTTAGGTGCCCATCGCGAACCCAGTGTGGCGAGAGGGGCACGGGGATCTGGGCGTTGCTTTTTAGAGGAAATAGTTTGATTTTAGCTCAGGGCAGGTACTTCTCACCCGGTGGGTACATGGGACTGAGTCAACTCTAGTCACCAGTCGGCTGACTAAGGCTGGCCAAAGTAGAAGACGGCAAGTATTCTACTCATCCCGCGGGAAATTTGGCTACGCGCAAACCCTGTCGGAAGTTTCTTTTGCTACTTCGCGATTCCGTTTTGCTTCGTTGCTTGGAACCGGTGAGACTATTTGCGTCCCCCGCTGGGTCGTGAAGAGGCAGTAATATGGGGCAACAAACTATTCACTGCCTACAATTATTTTGCTGGAACACATTCCCCCAGGTCTGATGACGTGGTGAGTGGGGGGTGTCGCAAGATCCAGCAAAAGGCTCTCCAGTCGGCCGATTTTTTTCGAAAATTGCTTCCCGCCCCATTTTGTCCGAAAAGAGTGCAACGAGACCCGATCGCCGCCGACCTAGGCTGCCAGATTCTAGTATTTTCCGGGGTCGGCATCCAGGATATCACCATCGCCTCTTAACTGGCCGCAATACTAGTTCTCAGAGAGCGGAAAACAATCCAAGGGCGCGAAGCGCTCAATGATCATTTTTCGTTCTCGGCCGTTGGAGCTGGTCGCCGACGCCTGATTCAACCCGAAAATCCCGCGAATCACTTTAAACAACTTCTACTAGCATGTTTGGAGATCCTGCGACACACTTACACGAAAAACGTAATTAGAAGCCCCTAAAAAGCTAGCCTGGGTTGCTGCGGTTTGGCATCCGCCAAGCAGGTGCCAGCGAAAGCCATTGCCATAGAGGTTGTCCGCCTTGGTCGGCTACACTGCGGTCAAGAAGCTGAAAGATTCGGCGACGCGCACAGTCTTTAGCAATCACTGCAAAACTTCACACGTGGCATGAGTGCCACGTCCGGTAATATCCGTCTGACATGTCCGACTATTGCACACATGAAGCGGACGTCTGAGTGCCCAGCTTCCTTCAAGAACAGCAACTAGAAGGCATGAGGCATATCACAAGAAATGACATATGTGCATCGGATCTCCAGGAACCCAAAAGAGGTGATGCATGCATGATTCGCGTGTCTGTTTCTAGAACGAAAGAATAGCCGCACCGTGGAAACACAGCCGCTCTCTGGGACAACGCCAAGCCAGCAGTGAAAAAAGAGGTGATAAGAGCAGTCCTACCGTGGAGCCTGGTGAACAAGGCCCAGGTCGGACTGCCCTTTCGGGCATATTCATTGGAGACGGCTCAAACACGTCTAAAACCTTCAGGTACTTTCTCTGGAGAAAGGGGTTCACTCTCCTTTCCTACTAGGGCAAGGCCCCCCGGTTTGTTTGGTCGACAAGCACCACGAGCCAACACTCAACTGACACAGCACTAAGAGAGAGAACAGGAACCGGATCACAGAAGAGCAGAATACATGGGCAATCACAGCGCAACATATAGCACATCACTTCGCCGACGGAGGCCAGATCGCATTGAGTATTTCAGGTGGGAGAATGATATCAATCTTGTGGTCGGAAAATCCAGGAGACATGAGGACCACGGGTGGCCGTTGAGGCTCGTCACGGCATTTCGTCACACGGGTTTCACGGTCACGGAGGGAGTCATGTCCTCGAGGTCCCTTGGGTAACCGCTGATGAAGACGCTGCACAGAGGGGCAGCTGTGGTTAGAGGTATCTGATGAAGAAGAAGCACTCGGCGTTCGTTTCCTTTTCCCAGAACGTGACGGTACAGCGACAGCGGTGCGACCTTCATTTGACGGTTTGTGGACTCTGCTAGGAGCAGAAATCCGATCTGCGGGCTTCTTCTGAACCTCTTCAGCTTGGGCACTACTACGGAGGGAGCGCCCGGAAGAGCGTCGCGAAGCTCCTGGGGCATTGCGAGTAGAGGTAATCGCAGTTTCCGGCGCATCAGGGTTCCGGCGGTGACGGCGCGGTTCAACAGCACCCATAATGGTTCACAGGGTAGGGGTGTCCAGCGGAAGGCAACGTGATAGCGGGGGGCGTGCACGAAACCTGGAATAGGGTGGGAGATGATGGTGAACACACATAAAAAGAGAGGGGTGTGTGGAGGGGCAATAAACACTGCCTTATGGATCACGGTGCAGGGTAGCTGAAAGACTATCAGTCCACCGAAGCAATGTGACAATTGCTACCGGTCGGCATTCCTCAAAAGGGTCACGGTATTGCCCGTTCGAGCCCAAAGCTGGCCTTCATTCTCCAAAACAACTGCACAACCCAGAGGCCAAACCTGCATACCCTTGCCCTTTGCCTCCGGCAAAAGGGCAGCATTCAGAGCCCAAGCAAGGCATTGCTAGTAGTACTAGGACAGGGACACTTCAGCTACTTCCCAATGGAAAAAATGAAGCTTTAATTACCCTGTGGCCTTATTAGAAAACGAGGCGCCACCAACACCCAGCCCAGCCCACGTCGGAACCACCAACCGCGCATGTACTAGACTTCATTCTAACCCAAACGGGCAGCATTTCGACCTCAAACGGGCATGCACTGGTCTTCATTCTGCATCACAACTCCACAATACCGAATGCATGCCCTCGCCTGTTGCCTCGAAACGGGCAGCATTCAGAGTCCAAACGGCCATGCACTAGACTTCCTCCGGCACGACGTGGAGTCAAAACTAACCCCGCGCCTTCCGCAAACCGACATGTACTGGACTTCATTCTGCTGCAAACCCGTGGGTTTTTATGTCGGGCGACCGACCGACAGGTCGACAGCTGTCGAGTCGGTCACTTTGCACTGACGACTGATTCAGTGTACGGAGCAAGGTGACCAACCCTACAGCTGTCGGCCTGTCGGTCGGCCAGTCGGTCGGTCGGCCGACAGCAAAAAAAAATCCGATTATTTTTGTCGATTTGATGAAACTTTTTTTTTGTAAGTTCGGCGTAGCCAACTCAGGAAACTTTTCACCGTGCGGATCCTTGCGAACACTTCACACGCCCGGCAGCTGGTGGGGTGTTCTGCGTTCGAAGAACACAAACTGTCGTTGCTACCTTCTCTCTTTTGAGATTCACTCGGTTGCATTAGTTTTATTGCCACGGGGAAAATTTTTGGAGACACAGAGATTTTTCAGAAAGTTTCTTCTTCTCCTGGGGAGCGCTCCCCCGCCCCAGAAACCGCCCAAAAAACTCCACAAGTAAAAAAACCCGCCGGAAAAAAGGGCGAAAATTCTGGGGGGGGGGGCGAACTTTTTTCCGGCGGGCTTTTTTTCGGGCGGGTACTTTTCGGGCGAACTTTACTATATCTACTGTACCTGGGCTGGGGTGGTCCAAAAATCCGATTTTTTTCAAAGGCCAAATTCGGCTCTGTGGGTGTGCATATGTCCCAAAATGTGATTCCGGGCATTTTTGGGCACATTCGCGACATTTTCCCAAAAATGTCGCAAAATAGGTGGTCCATTTTTTGGACGTTTTCACCATGGGGCCGGCCCCATTGGGCCCATGGGCTGGGCCCTCTGAGAACCTTGTTGCAAATGAACCGACAAGTGTTGCCATTCCACACCTGCCGGCCTTCATGCGGATGGACGTACCCGGCGCAGTAGAACAGGTTGTTGAAACCTTTCACGTACGCGTCGGACTTCGGCCTCGAACAAGGTTTGTAGTCTACACCTGCCTACTGCCCCGGAACCACGCACCGGTACTGATGCAGTGACACAGGCTGCATCAGGCACTTCCAGTTGTCACCCAGAAGGGTCACCATATCGGACGCCATGGTGTGCGCGTACAGCTCGGCGGAGAAGTTCGCTGAGGCCCGCCCGCCCTTCTGGGCCTTCTCAAGATTGGCGAGGCGTGTGGCGTGGCCTGTCTCCTTGATCACCAAGACAACCTTTATGTAGAGGAGGCCTACCTCCAGCCATCCCTCACAAAAAAAGTGTGACGGAAATTAATTTGGTCAATTCGGCTCAAAAAAACAGCCTCCTGGACCCCGCACACACTCCGACAATGCCAAAAAACACATTTTTGGACATGTTCGGGTGCAGGCCACTTCACCTTGGGGCCAGACTCCGCCAGAGAGTACTCCCAGGGCAGAACAACGCAGAAACAAACGACACTTGGTCAGAAACACACCAAGAACAGCGGGGTGTTGGTCACTTTGGGCCACGGGCGATTGGTCGGAACAACCAGCTGTTGCTCTAAAGTGCCCCAGAACAACCAGCTGTTGGTCAAAAATGGCTCCCCGAACACCGACTCCCACAAGACTCCCGATACACGGGCCTGCACCTGAGGTGGGGGGGCAGCAGCGGGAACGAGAACCTTTGTCATCCCCCCCAGCGTCTCAACGTGGAGATCGCCGTTCACCACGACGCCAGGGGGGATCACGTATTCGAGCCCGTAGATGCCCGGTGCCTGCTGCAAGGACGCCTTCTTGCGAAGGAAGGTGAAGGTAATGCTCCCATTCTCGAGGAAGCAGCCCTGCACCTCGGTGCACCCATTCTCCACAACAAAAACCCACACCCTCACGGTGGCCAGGATTCTGTGGGATATGAAAACGGGATATGCCGGTGGGATATCCCACGTCTCAAAGTGACGTATCCCGCGTTTTGGAAAAACCATATCCCGCCGGGTAGGGGGTCATATCCCCCCCCGGGAGATGGGGGCATCTCCCGTGGGATATGGGGTCATCTCCCGTGGGATATGGGACCCCATATCCCACGGGAGATGACCCCATCTCCCGCGGGAGATGCCCCCATCTCCCGGGGGGGAGATGACCCCCCACCCTGGCGGGATATCAAACCCGCGAGGGAAACCTCCCCCGCGGGATATCCCACCGGGATATCCCGTTTCCATATCCCACAAAATCCTGGCCACCGTGCTCCTGCCCTCGACGGTCTGCCAGCCCTTCTCGGTGACGTCCGGCCACCTCACCCCCGCCTCCGTACCCCTCCCCTTCCTGCCCTCTTCCTTGTGCGTCGTCGAGGGCGACTCCCCCACATATGCCTTGAACGGCTTCGTGGAGGTCAGGGTCAGCTCCCGCGCCATGGCGGCGTCGCAGAGCCTCCCGTACGGCTCTGACTTCTGCTCCGCAGGGGTCAGCTTGTCCTTCAGCCCTACCTCGGGAAGGCCGAACCCGTTTAATTAAACAGGAGCCAGGTGAGGCAAAAATTATGGTGCATTTCTGGAGCGGTTTGGACCGGATACCAGGCCTAAAACGGTCCAAAAACCAGTCGAACAGATTCTTCTTGGACACCCGGCCACCAGGTGCACCACAGAGTTGGTCTGAGCTCCACTCTCGCAGGGAAAACAAGTCCTCGGGCCTTCGGCCCATCGTCCACTTGTTTCCTGCATACAGGTGCAGCTTTGGCCTCCTACAAAACGTGCAAACACTCGATGGCTCACTCAGCGGCTCACCATTTCGAGTACCTGTAGCAGAGGGACACTTCAGCTATTTTCAGCAGAAAAAAAATGAAGCTTTAATTACCCTGTGCCTTTGTCAAAAAACGAGGTGCCGACCAACACCCAGCCCAGCCCACGTCGAACCTCCAATCGCGCAACTTCATTCTGTACCAAACGGGCAGCATCTCGAGTTCAAACGGGCATGTACTAGCCTTCATTCTGCATCACAACTTCACAATTCCGAGCGCAAACCTGCATGCCCTCGCCCTTTGCCCTTGGCAAACGGGCAGCATTCAGAGTACAAACGGGCATGTACTAGACTTCATCCGGCACAACGTGGGGTCGAAACGGGCATGTACTAAGAGGCAATGCCCATACACGTATGGGTACAAAGTTTTTATGCCCATATACGTATGGTTACAGGATTACGTATGGTTACAAAAAACTTTACTTTCCCATATGTGTATGGTTACCAACACCATACGTATATGGGCAAAAATGTTTCCCGACAAGAGTTTGGGCATTTTTTCTGACTTCCACTGGATTTCCACCCAGAAGCCAGAATTTCCAGATTTTCAGTGGATTTCCAGTCAAAACTCAGAATTTCAGGCTTCACAGGACTTTTCAGCCCAAAACCAAAAATTCCAAATTTCTGCTGGACCTTCACTCAACCCTGGACTTTTTCAGTCAGAACCAAAATTTGGCCTCAGGCAGGATTCTCTGGATTTTCAACCAAACTGAGATTTTTCAAGTTCTGAGGAGGCTTTCAGTCAAAACCGAAAAGTTCCAGAGTTTTGGTGGACTGGACAACAGTTGGTTGAAATCCACCAGAACTTGGAACCTCTGGGTCAGACAGAAAGGGGTGTCACAGAACTTGGAAAACTGGCTTGGTTGACAATTCAGGAGAAGTTTCCCTGGACTTGGAATTTGGTTCTCTGGCCTGTGTGTGAAGATCAGTGGAGTGGGTTTGTGTGGAAGTGGGAGTGGGAGTGCCAGTCAGTAGATTTCCCAAAGTGGGGTGAAAGTGGGGTCCAGGTAAGTAGGGACTGGACCTGGCTGAAAAATCCAGTTTTCCAACCAAAAATGGCAATACGTTACTACGTATGGTTACAAAAAAGAGTTCCCCATCGGTTCCTGTGTGAGGGAGGCTAAGTGTACGCAGCAACACATTCCGGGCAAGCCTTGCCCTCTTGGCACTTAGCCTCCCTACAAGTGTGGTGGAGAGGGGAGTGGGGAGTGGGCAGCACGATCTTCTGTTACCATTACTGTTCGTAGCGCAGGGGTACGCTGAGCGCGCGGCTGAAGTCACCAAAGACGCAGGTCGCCGCAGGACGCAGCGGAAGAGCCGCGCGATCAGCGCCGAACGACACCCCTTCGCTACCCCTGCGCTACCTCCGGCTCGGCTTGTCTGCGGGGTTATCCCGTGATTTGATGTAGGCCCATTGCACCGCTGTGAAATATGATGACGTCAGCCCCAGGATCCGCATCACCTCTCTGTTCAGTGCCCGAGCCGGAGAATACCCGCGCTGCAGCGCCCCGATCACCGCGGTGTTGTCAAGGTACCACTTCACGTTGGCACCCCAGGCGTTCTCCCCGACGCACTCCTCCATGCCGTAGACCACAGCACGTGCCTCAAGCACCGCGATCCGCGTCGACCGCTGCTCCTCCGGCAGTTCGTCAGCCTCTTCCCAGGTCCAGCGTCGCCCAAACGATCGAAGAGCGCCGCCTGCTGACACCACAACACCGCACCCCGTCACCGAAGCATCCGACCAGATCTCTACCCCCCGGCCTCGGCTCATCTCGGTGAACTCCTTGTACATCCTCGGTTGGAGCGCAGCGTCGATCCAACGCACCGCCGCCTCAGTCGTTTGCGCGGAGAGCTGTACTTCTTCGTCCGGGTGTGCACCACGGTTCAATGCGTTGCTGTTGCGGCGCAGGGCGATGATGGCGTCGATAAACCTGCCCAGAGGCTGCACCACCAGGGGCGAGGCCCACACCAGACGACCACCCAAGGATTCCAAGTCGCACCGCCTAACCCTCGGCTTCGTCTCGCCCTGAGCCATCAGGTCCGCCCGCGCCGCCCTCAGCTTCCTCGCCACCTTGGGCCCAACGCCCACCTCTCGACGGCAGTGGAAGCCGAACCCGAGGAAGACGTACTCCGTGTCACCGTCGCTCGCCTCAGATATCGTCGCGCCGGCGCGTCTCGCTGCCACGTCAAACGCCGCCGTTGCCTCCCGAACACGCTCCCAGGTGCCCGCGTACCGCACGTTGTCGACATACACGTCAACGCACAGTTCCGGAGTGGATGTGGATGGGGAGGGAGAGAATACCGCCGTGGGGGGGGTTGAGAGATAGCAGTGGGAAAGTGCATACATGATCAGGTGCAAGGTGACCAACGGTACCGGTACCAGTACCGGTACTCCGGTACCGGTACTGGTACCAGGAAGTACCGGTACCGGTACCGGTACCCCGAAAAAAATACAAGGCAAAACCGGGTTCCAGCCCACAAAAAACGTGGTACAGGGCCCGGAATGTGCCCGGATGGGGCGCGGTCGACCCGGGTCGACCCGGACGGCGACCCAGCGCGGTTTTCGCAAGTCCCAGTGATCTGATTTAGTACCGTACTAGTAGCAGAGGGACACTTCAGCTATTTTCAGCAGAAAAAAATGAAGCTTTAATTACCCTGTGTGGCCTTGTCAGAAAACGAGGTGCCGACCCACACCCAGCCCAGCCCACGTCGAACCTCCAATCGCGCATGTACTAGCCTTCATTCGGAACCAAACGGGCAGCATCTCGAGTTCAAACGGGCATGTACTAGCCTTCATTCTGCTCCACAACTTCACAATCCCGAGCGCAAACCTGCATATCCTCGCCCTTTGCCTCGAGCAAACGGGCAGCATTCAGAGTCCAAACGGGCATGTACTAGACTTCATCCGGCACGACGTACGGTCGAAACGGGCATGTACTAACCCTGTGCCTTCCGCAAACGGGCATGTACTGGACTTCATTCTGCCGCAAACGGACAGCATTCAGAGTTCAAACGGGCATGTACTCGCCTTCATGATGCATCACAACAGCCGCGAACGGGCAGCATCTGGGCTTCAAACCGGCATGTACTGGACTTCGTACTGCATCACGACGGCAAACGAACAGCATTCAGTGCCCAAACGGGCATGTACTAGACTTCATACTGCAAACAACTGCGTCAACCTCGAGTCCAAACGGGCAACGGGCAGCACCTAACCGGGGCGGTCATGAAAAAGCGCTGGAACAGTCACAAATCACGCAACAAATCGTTCACACCTGGACAAAGGGCCAGAAATACCCCCCGGGAGGCACAGTTTTCCGGTGTGAACGATTATGACAAGGCTCTGAAAAAGTCCGACACATTTCTGGTCTGCTACGCTATTCTGTGCAACGCGACAGGCACCCAGTCGGGGGTGGTCATGAAAATGTCACGGAACAGTCACCAAACGCCAAAATAATCGTTCACACCTGGACAAAGGGCCAGAAATACCCTCCGGGAGCCACATTTTTTCGGTGTGAACGATTATGACAAGGCTCTGAAAAAGTCAGACACAATTCCGGTCTGCTACGCTATTCTGTGCAACGCGACAGGCACCCAGTCGGGGGTGGTCATGAAAATGTCGCGGAACAGTCACCAATCGCCAAAATAATCGTTCACACCTGACGAAATAGCCAGAAACACCCCCCGGGCGGCATTTTTTTGAGGTGTGAACGATTTTTGACATGTCCCAGAGCCCAAAAAAACATGTTTTGGGGGTCTAACTGGCCTGTGAACGATTTCTGGTGATGTGCGAACGATTTTTTGTCACTTTTTGGCCTTCTCTCCAGCAAAACCCTAAGGAAACTGACCCCAAAATGACAAAAAATCGTTCGCAGTGAAAAAAATGGCATGTACTAGGGGTGTTACAGTCGCTGCCAGTTGCAGATCGTCATTTTGGGACCACTTTTGGGGTTGGTAGGTCAAAATAACACAATACGAAATTCGCAGAATTTTTGTTTCAGCAGCCCGTGCTAAGGGTCCCTCCTCTAGTACTAGGTAGTACCACCCGGTACCACCTGGTACCACAAAATCGCGATTTTTGGTTTCGCGAATTTAGCATTTCCGGAATTTTTCCGAACCGTGGTGGGGTCATTTTGCTCTGGGAGATGAGTTTTTGGCCACTCGAGAATTTTTCAGGTTTCCCAACGTAAATATGGACCACCCCAAAAAGTAAAACCAAAAAAAATCAGTTTGCTGAAAAAAGTCCAAAATCTGAAAAAAATTTCAAATTTTTTTTTCGGGGTTGTGGGGAAAAACGAAACCCACGAACCCACTTTTTTCTTTTTTTTTTTCGCGTATCCGTCAGGTGGACCACCGGGTGGGGAGAGATCCGGTGTGAGGCACTTGGGTCCGTCCAGGTGGGCAGGGGGAACCTGGGGGCGGGGGGCCTCAAAACCCGTCTACCAGTGCCGCTTCTAATCTCGTCGGTCTTGTCCCAACCACCACCAGCCAGCCCAGAACGCCCTGACGCTGCGACCTCGTCGATTTTTCCGTTTCGCCCATCCGCCCAACTCCGCCAACCCAACCAGCCCTACCCTTTCTCCCAGTCAGGGCGGTACTCACACGAGCGGCAAAGCGCTGGGGGAGGGGGGGGGGACATCAATAGGGGAGGGGAGGGGAGGGGGGAGGAAGGGAGGGGAGGAAGGGGGGGGGGGGTTATGTTGTTTCTAACCCAGACCTGCTGTGCAGAGCCCGGGGGAGGGGGTGGCCAGCCCCTGTCTAACCATTCACAACGGCCACCTGCACACATCTATGAAAGGGGGGGGGGGGGAAGGTCCCGGGGGGGGGGGGGGGGGGTGGTGGGGGTGGGGACGCTGCTCCGCCTACTCGCCCCGCTCCACCTCCGTCTGCAGCTTGCGCATGTAGACGCGCAGGCTGACCCCCGGCTCCCTCGTCTGGTTCCCGGGCTCGGCCTGCGCGCCCCCTTGCAGGATGCGCGCCTGCAGCCACTCCGCCGCTACGTCACCTGCCACCCTGGGCGAGAGGGGGCAAAGGCCATAGCTGGGGTGGAAGCAGTGCCTCCACGCCTCGACGGTGCGGGGGATGGCTCCTCCCATCGAGACGCAGGGGGCCATGCCGCGGGCCCGCGCTACCACCCCCTCGGCCCAGACACGGGACGCCGCAAGCTCCTGCAGAGCGGGGATGTTCGCCGCGGGCGTCTCGTCGTCCCCGTAGGCGTCGATGGCCTGGAGGTCGTCCTCGGGCTCCCACACGTTCGCCGGGTCGTCGTCGAACTCCATGGGGCCCGCCGCGTCACCCTGACGCAGCTCCTCCAGGCGTCTCGAGGACGCGGCCGTCCGGCTGCGGCGCTGCCCGTCCCGGCGGGCCTGCGCGGCGTTGCGCATCATCGTCGCAGCAACCCCCTGGATCCCGCCAGCCCCACCGGGGGCTGTTCCGCCAGAGGTGCCAGAGGGGGCTGTGTTGAAGGTGTGGGAGCCTCCGCCCTGGCGGCGCCGCGCGGCCTGAGCGGGGCCAGACGGCTGGGCGCCTGCCGCCGTGACCGGAGCCGCAGAGGGCACACCAGAGGGGGCTGTGTTTGAGGTTTGGGAGCCTCCGCCCTGGTGGTTCTCTGTGGCCCCCGACCCCGACGGCGGGCACTCTGCATGTTGGGCCTGCCCCTGCATGGGGGCTGGGGCAGCCCGGGAGGCACTCTCCGCCGGGGGCACGCTGTGGCCGTGGGTCGCGGAGGGCGCACCAGAGGGGGCTGTGTTTGAGGTTTGGGAGCCTCCGCCCTGGTGCATCTCCACGTCCTGGCCGGGAGCGACCGGCTCCTCCGCCACTTCCTCCTTCACCCGCGTTGGATGGTGCGCAGCCCCCGACGAGTCGTGCGGGGCACTCGGCTGCCTGGGCCCCATCGGCGTGTCGTGCATGCGGCTCGGGATGGGCTTCCGCCGGCGGGGGCGCGCCCGGGCGGACTCCAGGACCTCCCGCAGATCCGGGGTGACCGCGGGTTGCTCCGCAGGGTCTGGAGCGTCGACATCCACCGCCACCCGGTCAATGTAGCCTGGGCACCGCTCACCCCGCACTGCGCACGACGCGCACACTTTGCGCCAGCATCTGCCACACGCGTGATGCCTCGCGGAGCGGTCGAACGGGCGGCGGCACTTCTCGCACTCCTCCACCTGGCCCGCCGAGCCCCCCTGACGCACCATCTGCATGGGACTATCACCATCGCACCCCGTGACATCCGCTGCCATCGGCTTCGGGGGAAGACCCGCCAGGTGCTGACGCATGGGCTCCGGCATAACTAGGGGCACGTAGTGCCCATGTTGCCCCCCCGTCCTCCGCAGACAGTGGGCGTCCACCACTGCACCCGCACCTACTGGGGACAGAAGCATCGGCTGGTGGTTGTCGATGAGCACGAGGACGACGCATCTGGTCACGCGCGCAGCCGCCGCCAGGGCGATGAAGTCCGCCCAGGTGCGCACGTCGTCGCTCCCTGCGCGCATCATCTGCTCGGCCCACTGGTTCGGACCCTCCTCCACCCGCATCCGGAGGTCCGGGTCGCGCATCGCCCTGCGGACTGCCTCTTGGCGCAGCCACCCGCTGGATTGCTTCACCGATCGGGCACCCAGCGTGGCCAACGCATCAAAAGCACAGTCCCCCACCCGGAACGACCACCCGTCCGGCTCGACCAGGCCCAGCCGCGCCTGCTGCTGCAGGGACGACAAGCTCAGCCTCCCGTCCGTCTGGCCGCGCCACTCCAGCAATTGGGCCAGGGGGTCAGCCGCCACCCCACCCGCCGGCTGCGGGAGGTCCCCCTCCGCGGGGGGAGGCGGCGGGCGTGGGCGGCGGGGAGGGGCAGGTTCGGGTTCAGGGGTCGGCTCCTCGGGGCCCGCCGCGTCATCCGGGTCACACATGAAATCCTCCGCGTCCATGTGCCCGTCGAAGTGTGGCGCGGGGGCCAGGTCCGTGTCAGGCGCGAAGAAGTAGTCCGGCTCCACGCCCACCAGCGGATCCGGCAAGACCCGCTCCCGAGTCTGACCAGAGCGCAGGTCCGTGCACAGCGCCCCCCTGCGGAGCGACGACCGCCCCACCGCCCGCATCAACGGCACCACTATCCGCGCCGCCCAGGAACGAGTGAGCTCGGCCCTGTCCCCCAGCTTGTGGTCCACCGCGAAGCTGACCAAGTGCCTGAAGAGCCGCACGGCCTCCGGACCCATCCCGCCCGACTGCTCCAGGGCGAACGCGGAGAAGGCGATCTCAACCTCCTGACACCGCGCCCCGTGCTTGCGATGCTTGGATGCTTCAGCCCGCGACGCGGTGTACCCCCGCGCTCTCGCCGCACCCTGCCTCGCAGACTCCGCGCACGTCGACCACACGGTCACGTCGATCGCCCGGCCCCGCGACTCACCTATGCCGCACGGGAGGAACACGTCAGCCGGCTTGCCCCCGCCCAAGAGGAGGTGGTTGGGCTCCAGCTGGGGGCCGAGTCCCGCGTCCCGCGCCAGCCCCAGCACCCCGAGCTTCACCGCGTCGTGGCGCTTGATGCGGTCCGCCGATGCCTGGCAGCTGAACACATGGGCGCCCAAGACGTCCATGGCGTCCCCGCACTCGTGGCACCGCGACCCAGGGGCGAAGACGACGAGGCCCAGGCGCAGGCGAGCCGCCACTTGGTACTCCTCCCTCCCCATCGCAAACTGTTGTTCTGGCGTCACCGTCACCCACGCCCCTGCGCCTGGGAGGGACGCGGACAACTGACGCCCTTTACTCAGCACGTCAGCCTCCGCCAGTAGGGTCTCGTGCTGCCGGCTGATGATCGCCAGGGATAGGTCGCGCTGGCGGAGGGGCTCGCCCGGGCGCTTGTGAGGGTCCACCCAGTCCGCCTCCGCCACCAGCTCGTTGTGGGCGGTCGCTGCCACGCGCCACGCATCCGCATCCCAACGATATCCGCTGTCCAGCTGCACACATAGGGGGAAGAAGGAGCTAGCCGCCGCCAAAGCCGCAGCGGTGATGTGGTCCTCCGACCTCCGAATGCCCATACCCCCTAGCCTGACGGGCAGGGCCGCCTGGTCTCGCGCATCGTCAGGGAGGGTCCCGTCCCTGTCCCCGAGCACAGATGCCAGCACCATCCCGATTTCCTTGTCATACTGGCGAAGGTATTCTCTCCCGGCGTACCCAATTGCGCGCATCTGGAAGACCAGCTTGCAGAAGCCTTCACAGTGTCGCAGGAGGGTCATGGCCACTTGCGCGTCTTGGAGGTGGTGAAGCTGGCGCAGGTTCGGGATGAACTTCTCTCTCAGTTTTGTATCCATCACCCGCTCGCAGAATTCCGCATCCCCCACCGGAGCCCCGAGGAACTCGAAGTTGTGGTGGAGGAGGTCCATGCGAGTCGCGCGCTCCTTTTCCGTCGCGGCTACATCAAGGCCCGCTCCCCGGAGGCCCTCCACCGAGTGCCCATTCAGCGAGATCACTTCGCATTTGCGGCGTGCCACCACCAGGCCCAGCTCCGCGCTCCGCCGCTCGAGGATCGCGAACGCGTGGCCGACCGCCCCGGGGGAGCCCATCAGCGTGCCATCGTCCAAGTACCACACGCTGCCCTCCACCCCCGGCAGCTTGCCTAGGTCCTCGGTCAGCTGGCGGATGGCCAGGGAGAACAGGAGCGGCCCGAGGGGGTCCCCCTGCTGTACCCCCCTCTGCGATTCGAGCACTTCGCCACGGTATATCAGGGCTGAGGGCGACGCGTAGCACCACTCGACCCACGCCGACAGCTCCGGGAGGTCCCGCCTGACAGCATCGATGAACGCCTGCCTGTTAACCATGTTAAAGGCGTTGGCATAGTCGATCTTCAGCAGGACCTTGTCCGCCCCCCTGTTGCGCGCCGCGAAGTCCTTCACGACCGCCGTGGCCGCCTCCAGTCCGCCGTCCACCGCCACTCCTACTTGCCTCCCCTTCAGGAGGAGCTTCCCAGCCTGTTCCCTGACGTCTGCGGTGAGGGTTTTGGCCACCAGGCGGCGGAGGGTCTCCCCAACCGCGATCGGGCGGATCCCCGCGTCTGGCTTGGGGAGCGCGACCAGAGACGCGCCCGCGATGTGCCGGGCCAGCTGCGGGGGGGCCTCGCCTCTGCGCAGGACATTCACCACCGCCGTGAGGGCCGGAAGCACATCCACTCCCTCCACCTGGACGAGCTCCCGGAGGTGGTCCGCCCTCAGGCCTGAGGGGCCGGCGCCCGTGCCCCTCGGTAACCCCTTCAGCGCTTTAAACACCTCGGCGGGGGTGGCATCCGCGGGCACTACCCGCGTCGCCGCGGAGATGGCTGGGCTGTCCGCTTCCGGGTGCATTGCTAGGAGCTTCGCTTTCGTGGCAGGGGTGGCAGGCGCCAGGCCGGCGCTCCTGGTGCGCGCCATCGCCGCCGAATACCGCCCTTGTCTCGCCGCTTGCACCACCGCTTCCTCCGTCTCCTCCCATGTGGGGGCAGCCTCCACCCGTCCCGGGCCCGGGGCTTCCGTCCGGGCCCGGCGCCAGAGCTCCGACGCGCGTCCTTCCCGCCAGAGGATGATCGCCTCCTCCCGGGCCCGCTTCGCCAGCAGCTGCTTCTTCTTCCCTCCACGGTAGGTGCGGAAGAGGGTTTTGGGCACCAAGAGGAGGCGGAGCCACGCCGTGGTGCTCGAACTATTCGCTGCGACATCCCACAGGGCCTGGCTATAGGCTACCGCCGCCGGGCGGAGGATCGCCCCGGGGACCGACAGCGACACCCCCACTCGCTCCGTGTGGATGCTCTCAAGGGGAGGGAGGCGACCCGCATCCGCTGCCTCCGCCGCAGAGGGTGCGCGCCTGTTCGGCACCACAGGGGTCGCGCCACGTGGCAAGGCTCTCGGGCCTCCGGAGGCGCCTCCGGGCCTCCGGCCTCCGGAGGCCTCCGCCTCCGGAGGCCTCCGGAGGAGCTAAAATGGCCTCCTCCGGAGGAACCTCCGGAGGTTCCTCCGGAGGCGGGTGGAGGCCTCCGGAGGCCTCCGGAGGTCCTCCGGAGGTCCTCCGGAGGTCCTCCGGAGGAACCCACCATGTCGAGCACAGGGTGAAAAATTGGTCCAAAACACGGTTTTTGGCCAATTTTTGGCCATTTCGGGAGATTTTTTTCGGGAGAATTTTTTTTTTGGTCGAGAAAGCCAAAATTCACCCAAAAGATGACCAAAAAAATTCTGACCCCAAACTCGGATTCTAGTGGTCTGAAACTGTCCATTGTCGAACGAAATCCTAAAAAAACTGATATTTTTGGCCCCTGAATCCCCCATGCGGCCCCAAAAATCAAACAAATGAAGACGGGAAAAAACCCCAAAAAAAATCCGGCCAAAAAAAATTTGGGGTGTGGGCCCAAAATCCAAAAAATCCGGCCAAAAAAAATTGGGGTGTGGGACCAAAATCCAAAAAAATCCGGCCAAAAAAAAAATTGGGGTGCGGGCCCAAAATCCAAAAAAAATCCGGCCAAAAAAAAATTGGGGTGTGGGACCAAAATCCAAAAAAATCCGGCCAAAAAAAAAATTGGGGTGCGGGCCCAAAATCCAAAAAAAATCGGCCAAAAAAAAAATTGGGGTGCGGGCCCAGAAATCCGAAAAAAATCCCGAAACTCAGCCCACCCCTTCATTTCTGTGACGATTCGTCCTCGACATGACGTTAAACTGTCGGCATTCCATTTCAAAATCCGACACAGGCTATACTGGATTTCTGTCTTGATCCTAATTAGGGAAACACAGGCCATACCAGATTTCTGTCTTGAGGATAGTCGACACAGGCCATACTGGATTTCTGTCTTGATCCTATTTAGGGAAACACAGGCTATACCAGATTTCTGTCTTGAGACTCACTTTGCAAAGATCCGACACAGGCTATACTGGATTTCTGTCTTGATCCTATTTAGGGAAACACAGGCCATACCAGATTTCTGTCTTGAGGATAGTCGACACAGGCCATACTGGATTTCTGTCTTGATCCTATTTAGGGAAACACAGGCTATACCAGATTTCTGTCTTGAGACTCACTTTGCAAAGATCCGACACAGGCTATACTGGATTTCTGTCTTGATCCTATTTAGGGAAACACAGGCCATACCAGATTTCTGTCTTGAGGATAGTCGACACAGGCCATACTGGATTTCTGTCTTGATCCTATTTAGGGAAATACAGGCCATACCAGATTTCTGTCTTGAGACTCACTTTGCAAAGATCCGACACAGGCTATACTGGATTTCTGTCTTGATCCTAATTAGGGAAACACAGGCCATACCAGATTTCTGTCTTGAGGATAGTCGACACAGGCCATACTGGATTTCTGTCTTGATCCTATTTAGGGAAACACAGGCTATACCAGATTTCTGTCTTGAGACTCACTTTGCAAAGATCCGACACAGGCTATACTGGATTTCTGTCTTGATCCTATTTAGGGAAACACAGGCCATACCAGATTTCTGTCTTGAGGATAGTCGACACAGGCCATACTGGATTTCTGTCTTGATCCTATTTAGGGAAACACAGGCTATACCAGATTTCTGTCTTGAGACTCACTTTGCAAAGATCCGACACAGGCTATACTGGATTTCTGTCTTGATCCTATTTAGGGAAACACAGGCCATACCAGATTTCTGTCTTGAGGATAGTCGACACAGGCCATACTGGATTTCTGTCTTGATCCTATTTAGGGAAATACAGGCTATACCAGATTTCTGTCTTGAGACTCACTTTGCAAAGATCCGATACAGGTCTTTTTAAGTTTCTGTTTGAACTTGTAATTCAATTGAAGAGAGTCAGCCCAGACTCTACCCTTTTTGAAATGACTTTGACATTTTCATTTTCGGCAAGTATTTGTCTTGGTCATCTTGAATCAAACCTTGGGTTTTCATGCACTGATATTCAATTTCTCATCGATATCTGGCTATTAGTATTACGAGTTATACACAGGAATGGCGTACGGCACTCTGTCGGAAAGCATTTCTGTCTTATTTCATTCACCGTGTAGGAGAATGTGACATTAGTAACGTCATAAATCACTCGCTTTATCTCATCATACTTTCCTCCCGAACAGGATCTTTCCGTGGATGCAGAAACGATGAAGCGCGGCAAGGAGAAGGATGAGAAGAGGATCGCCTGGACTGTGAAGCGCGTGTCGCAGTTCACGGAGGGGTTGGCAGAGAATGCTCACTTCATCCACGAGTGGAAGGACATGGACGGCAACCTGCGCACGTGGAGGGGGCAGCTTGTCTCGAAGCCTGGGAAGAAGGTGGATGTGCGCTACACTGTAGCAAAGCACTCCTTGCCCCTGCCCATGGATCCTGGCTTCGGGACGACGCTGGACTTGCGCCTTCTCCCCGGCGTGGTGCTCCAGCCGTCGCAGAACCCGCGCGCGTTGCAGAGAGAGAAGAGGAAGCGGGAGGAGAAGCCGAGCCAGCCAAGCCAGCCAAGCCAGCCGAGCCAGCCTGAGGTCCCCAGCAGCGATGAGGATGACGACGTGGAAGATGATGCCGCGAGCAGCGATTCGAGCGAGAGCGACCCGCCTCCTAAAAAATCGAAGGGGGGTAAGGGAGGGAGCCGAGGGAAAGGGAAGGAGAAGGGCAAGGACAAGGGCCGGGGAGGAGGGGAGAAGAAAGGTAAAAAAGAAACCGCCACTGTTCGTGGCAGGAAGGTGAAGGAACCAGACCACATGCGACATGTAAGTAAGGGGGACGATGAGTGGGTTTGCAATGTTGAGGACTGTGGGCAGACGTTCAAAAACGGGAAGAGCCGACGGTGGAATGTTGACCGCCACTTTACAAGAGTGCACCCGTCACTCATGAGACATGGATTTTTGGTGGGCGACCGAAATCCACCCCATGGGCTGCAGGGAATCGGATTCCTGGAATCGAGAATCCGATTCCGGAATCGAAAAACCGAGTGGAATCCGATTCCACAAAAAAAGTCAAAAAATAGATTTCCCATTGGGTGACACTTGGTTTTTCATGGTTTTGTACGGGAAAAAGACAATGCGATTTTTCGTGATTTTTCACCTCGGATGAGCCTCGATTTCGCAAAGTCGTCGGATTACCGAGACTTCGCGAAGAGAGGCGAAGCCGAGTAGGCGCCGCCCCGGCGCCGGGGGTTTGGGGGGCTTCACCCCCCAACCCCGCCGGAGGCGAAAAAAATTTTGGGCCTTTTTTGTTAAGGTGTACCGAAAATTGACATTTTTCCGGAGAAGACGTCCAGGGCCGCGCACTTTACGTGCGCGCGCGGGGAGGGGGGGGGGGGGGAGCCCGCCGCAGGCGCCGGAAATTTTTTGGCCTTTTTTGTTAGGGTGTACCGAGAATCGACATTTTTCGGGAGAACACGTCCTCGGCCGCGCACTTTACGTGCGCGTGCGGGGGGGGGGGGGGGGCAGCCCGCCGCAGGCGCCGGAAATTTTTGGGGTCTCACAAAGAAGGTGTACCGAAAATCAACTTTTTTTACTAAGTCTGACCAAGTTTTGGCACTTTTGGAGCGCCATTCTCAGAAGAAAGCCTCGGCAGGGGTGGGGGGGTGGGGGTATACTATTTTTTTCATGGTGTGCGAATGTGTTGAGAGTAACGGAAAATGCCCAAATTTTCATGTATCGAAAGAGTTGGCGAGCAATTTGTCCTTCTGTTCAATTCGACCCAAAACTGCCACCAGCCATTTTCTCAGGGCTTCTGGGTGGGTTCTGACCAGAAAAATCGCTGAAAAATGGCCAGAAACCCCCAAAAACCACCCAGTAATGGTCAGAAATCGGTTTTTGGGCCCATTTTTCACCCAGAAACACGTTTTTGGGCCTCTGTGAAAATTTCAATTTTTTGACATTTTTCGCGATTTTCTACAACTACTCGCCCACACAAAAACCATTTTTTTAGCAGGGAAATGCAACGAATCAACGAATTAAGCCGTTTTAACCCCTTTCGTGCACTTTTTGGTCCCAGAAGGGGGTATATGGGGTGTTGGGGTCCCCCTACGACTTGTCCATTTTTGGACATTTTTGGGTCAGATTCCGGAATCCGATTCTCAATTCCGGAATCGGTGGAATCCGATTCTGGATTCTGGAATCGGATTCCACCGATTCCACGATTCCGGAATCGGTGATTTCGATTCCGGAATCGGATTCCACAATTTTGGAATCGGCGTTTTCGATTCCGGAATCCGATTCCACTCTTTTTCTGGAATCGTGGAATCCGGATTCTGATTCCGAATCCGGATTCCACGATTCCCGGAATCGAAAATTTTTATTTGGAATCCGATTCAATGCAGCCCATGCCCTGGCCCTCTCCCCAGAGTGTTGTGCCCGTCTTTAACGGAACTTGGTGCCCCCCCCGAGCATAGTAGCCACTCCGGCATGGGAAAACGGGTGTCCAGGGGTTCCCTTCCAACCCAAGAACAACTAAAAGCCCCGTTGCATTGCAAAAAAGTCCCTATTATTTCTATTCCTGAGGTACTTCGGATGGCCAAGGGGCCAGTGCGTGAAAGGATCAGCACACTGCTGGACATGACAGCCAACCCCCAGGCCATGGCGCGGGAGGTCTCAGAGCAGAGCTGGACCCCGGCAACTGTGAAACCCAAGAGCCAGGCCTTTTCTTCTCGTTTTTCGGTGCAGCTGGAAGAGGCAGGGCTGGTGCGGAGAGCCCCGGACTTTGATTTTGGCAAGAGAAACCCTGTTCTGGCTATTTCCCCTTTCGTTGTCTTCGAAGAAAAGCAGGGGTATGGCCCACACGGGGGCCGACTGAGGCCCATCATGTGGACCAAAGACCACAACTCCCTCGCGGCAGCTTATGGATACCGCTGCCAAGTTGTTTTCCCCACCTCCCCAACAGTGTTGTCCAGGGTGGAATGCGAGTGCGCCTCCCAAAGAGACCTAGCGGCTTCCTTTTTTCAGATCCCCATTCCCGAAGAGTCTCAGAAATACTTCACATACCGTGATGACAAGGGGGAGGCATACTGCCTGACCCGTTTGCCAATGGGGGCGTCGTGGTCCCCAGAGTTGATGCACCTGATCATGTATGCACTTTCCCACTGCTATCTCTCAACCCCCCCCACGGCGGTATTCTCTCCCTCCCCATCCACATCCACTCCGGAACTGTGCGTTGACGTGTATGTCGACAACGTGCGGTACGCGGGCACCTGGGAGCGTGTTCGGGAGGCAACGGCGGCGTTTGACGTGGCAGCGAGACGCGCCGGCGCGACGATATCTGAGGCGAGCGACGGTGACACGGAGTACGTCTTCCTCGGGTTCGGCTTCCACTGCCGTCGAGAGGTGGGCGTTGGGCCCAAGGTGGCGAGGAAGCTGAGGGCGGCGCGGGCGGACCTGATGGCTCAGGGCGAGACGAAGCCGAGGGTTAGGCGGTGCGACTTGGAATCCTTGGGTGGTCGTCTGGTGTGGGCCTCGCCCCTGGTGGTGCAGCCTCTGGGCAGGTTTATCGACGCCATCATCGCCCTGCGCCGCAACAGCAACGCATTGAACCGTGGTGCACACCCGGACGAAGAAGTACAGCTCTCCGCGCAAACGACTGAGGCGGCGGTGCGTTGGATCGACGCTGCGCTCCAACCGAGGATGTACAAGGAGTTCACCGAGATGAGCCGAGGCCGGGGGGTAGAGATCTGGTCGGATGCTTCGGTGACGGGGTGCGGTGTTGTGGTGTCAGCAGGCGGCGCTCTTCGATCGTTTGGGCGACGCTGGACCTGGGAAGAGGCTGACGAACTGCCGGAGGAGCAGCGGTCGACGCGGATCGCGGTGCTTGAGGCACGTGCTGTGGTCCAAGGCGATCAGCCCCTCCGGCGGAGGGCCCTCCGGAGGCCCTCCGGAGGGCTCCGCCTCCGGAGGCCCTCCGGAGCCACTTTTTTTGGAGTGCCTCCGGAGTGCCTCCGGAGGGCCTCCGGAGCCCCTCCGGAGCCTCCGGAGTGCCTCCGGAGGGTCTCCGGAGGGCCTCCGGAGGGCCTCCGGAGGGCCTCCGGAGGGCCTCCGGACGGCCTCCGGACGGCCTCGGTCACGAAAAACACAAGTATAAAATGGGCGCCTACCCACCAAAGACACTTTTCAGGGACCAAAAAGTGCACGAAAGGGGTTAAAACGGCTTAATTCGTTGATTTGTTGCATTTCTCTGCTAAAAAACGGTTTTTGTGTGGGCGAGTAGTTGTAGAAAATCGCGAAAAATGTCAAAAAATCGAAATGGGGGTGCCGTCCCGAAATCCGCCGAAAATCCGCCAAAAATCAAAAAAATGGGCCAAAAAAAAATTGGGGGTCCGGTCCCGAAATCCGCCGAAAATCCAAAAAAAATTGGGCCAAAAAAATTGGGGGTCCGGTCCCGAAATCTGCCGAAAATCCAAAAAAAATTGGGCCAAAAAAAAAATTGGGGGTCCGGTCCCGAAATCCGCCGAAAATCCAAAAAAAATTCGTCATATTCTCAACCCACACTCTTCCGGGTACATGCATGTAACCCTCTGGGACCCTCTGCCATTCTTGTAGTTTTTAGTTTTTGACCCTTTGGGGGCTTTGGGCACAGACATTTTGCCAACATCAGAGCGAAGCCACCATTCTTCTTCTGCCATTCTGCGGCTTCTCTCTGAGGAACGGTAACGTGTATAAAGGACGTGTTCCATGACAGATTTGGACACAAAGTCAAGGCCCCTCTACTGTCTCCATTGTCGTTTTTCTCTTCTTTTTTTTTGAGTTGGTGCATTCCTCGGAAAGCACCCAGCCCCAAACTGTTTCCCCTTCCCTCATCCCCTGTCCAAAAAAAAGGAAAAAAAAACAGCGACCGCTCAGAGAAGAACAGGAGAGACAAGTGAGCGGATTGACGAGAGAGATGCAAACGGTGAACGAGCAGCCCCTCCCACCCTCAAACCCCAACGCACCAGTTGACTTTTCGACAACCCAACCCGTGTCGGGCTGGAACTGCACCAAAACCCACCCCACACACACAGGACCACCAGGCATCATAGAAGAACAACGGCGAGACACGGCAGGTCCAAAATTTCCGGCGCCTGCGGCGGGCTGTCTGCCCCCCCCCCCCCCCCCACCGCGCCGTCTGTAATTCTGCTGACAAGGGCGCGCGGAAAGTCTCCAAAGGTTCCCGAAAGAGGCACTTTTTGGCCGGAAAAGTCGATTTTCGGTACACCTCAACAAAAAAGGCCCAAAAATTTCCGGCGCCTGCGGCGGGCTCCCCCCCCCCCCCACACGCGCACGTAAAGTGCGCGGCCCGGGACGTGTTCTCCCGGAAAAAGTCGATTTTCGGTACACCTTAACGAAAAAGGCCCAAAAATTTGCGGCGCCTGCGGCGGCCCCCCCCCCCCCCCCCCGCACGCGCACGTAAAGTGCGCGGCCCGGTACGTGTTCTCCCGGAAAAAGTCGATTTTCGGTACACCTTAACAAAAAAAGGCCCAAAAAAATTTTCGCCTCCGGCGGGGTTGGGGGGAAGAGCCCCCCAAACCCCCGGCGCCGGGGCGGCGCCTACTCGGCTTCGCCTCTCTTCGCGAGGTCTCGGTAATCCGACGACTTTGTGAAATCGAGGCTCATCCGAGATATTTTTCGAAAATCGTATTCTATTTTCAATTTTGCCCCTAGTAAAATTGGAAAAAAAGTGTCACCAAATTGGACATCTATTTTTTGACTTTTTTGCCTCCGGAGCCCCTCCGGAGGGGCTCCGGAGGGGCTCCGGGCGCACTCCGGAGGACTGATAGCCTTGCACGTGGGCGGCACTTCACGCAGGAGTCCAAGGAGGTGCTCATTACCTTCGAGCACCACATGCACTTCTTCATGCCCAGCAGACGAAGCGCGCTCGGCGGGAACTCCTCACCCTGGTCTGCGTGCGCCTGGGCGTGCTTGCGGAGCGTCTCCTTGGACGAATACGGCGTATGCCGGTGGAGAGCCGAGCCCGCGCAGGCCGTGAGGGGGCAGAACCAGCGGCGACGCACATCCCCCAGGCCCGCCCCTTCTGCCTCCTGGGCACCCTCCCCTAGGGCCGCCGGGCAGGCGTCTCGACACGTGGCTGGGCTGAGGTGGGCCGGCGCCGCGCTCTCTCGAAGGGCCCTGCGTCGGGCAAGGGGCATGGCCACTCCCTCGTAGTGGTTGCCAGAGAGAGCCACCACCCTGACATCTGCGGGGGCTGGCCCCTGCTTCTTAGGGCGCCGCGGGTCCACACGGATTGCCTGACCCCTGCCCTCCTGCACCACCACCACTGACAAGTCCCACGCTCCCGCCGCCAGGTGCAGCGCGAGGTGGTCCCCATGCGCCGCACCAGCCAGGCCCGCCCGATACTCCTCGACCCGCCTGGCGTCCCCTAACAAGTGAAGCAGTTGAGGTTTCACCGAGGCGTCCCCTGCACGCCGGGACAGCTCGGAGCGCATGCCCACTATGTCGTCGTGGGAGGGGAGGGCGGCCGTGGGCGTGAGTGCCGCGAAGAGGCAGTCCCCTGTCGCCTGATTCGGCACCCTGGACCCCCCGAACTGCGACAGGACCTCGTCCACCCCAGTCCAGTCCTCCTCCATCTCCAGGTCCCCACCGCACAGGTCGCGCGGGCCGAGGAAGAGCGGGGGGCGCTCTGACGTTGCGCACAGGAGGCGGGTCCGTCTCATGGGCTGTACGGAGCGCCACAAGTCCAGGGTCACCGCGTCCCGCATCTCCGACTCCCGCAGCCGCGCTGCCGTCACGGCCACCTCCACCCCAGCCCAGACGAGACACGCGAGCGACAGGAACCCCAGCCCCCAGACCCCGCCCGACAGGGCCCCCGCCGACGCCAGGACCGGCAACACCTCTGCCACTCGCTCCGCCCGACTCACCCGACGCAGCGCGTCCAGCCCGGCGCCGATCCGGTCCTCCGAGCGGCGGACGGAGGCAGGCAGGAGAACCTCCAGGCGCGGCCTGCGGGCCACCCATCGGGATCGCCTGCGGGCCCTCCACGACCAGCGAGGGAGCCAGCCCTTTTTTCGAGAAAATAATTTTTCGGATTTTTATTACCGGTCCTGAAACCATTATTACCGGTTTCCTGCAGAAAGTCCATAAGCCAAGAGGTAATAATAAACCACTTTACGAGACTTAAAGGCGATATTATTGACCATTCGGTAATTAAAAAGTTTTTATCAAAACTAGGAAATAAAGCAGTCACAGGAATATAGCCTGGGTTTAGTGACTTCATCCATTATTTACACTCAGCTTTCTTATTACCGCAATATTGAGGGCAATAATGGAAATCTTTATTTCCTGGAAAAAGCGGCTGGGGGCAGGGGCGGTGTGGGGGCGAGGTCCTGGCCAGTTTGCTTGATCCACATTGCTCCTACTCGCTACAACACTTCACAGGGGCTAGAGGGCATCACCTCGGCAGGTTGACGTTCAGATCCACAGTCACCCTGCTCTGGCTTGGCGCTCCCGTCGTCGTCCCCTGTGCAGGCTGGCTTGACATCATGTGCGCGACGTTCCGCTGGTGTGTCGTGGATGCATCAAGGTAGAGCTGCGGCGTCGATTCTCCGCGCCAGCCGAAATGCCTGCGGAGATCCATGGTGGACGCGCCGCCATTGGCCGCTGCCAGCGCGGCGGAGCGTCTCATGCTGTGCCCGGTGTATCCCTCCGGGTCCTTTTCCAGGCACAGCGCAATCTTCCGTGGCAGCCCGTAGAATTGGTTTCGCCCGATGGGCGAAGCGAGGAACGCGCTGCCGGCCTTGTTGATGCGTCTTGCGACAGGCCCCGTCACGAGGTCCGACAGAGAGAGGTGGGCCAGATGGGCCTTGAGGACGTCGTAGAACACAGCTTCTTCGTTCAGCATCTTGGGGACCACAAACGACCGTTCAATCGCGACGCTTCCCTGCTTTGCACCGTAGAACTTCACGCTGATCTGCTCATCTTGAACGGTGATGTTTTCGATCGACAGGTTGCGGAGTTCAACGCAGCGCATCCCACCGAAGAAGGCCAGCACCACAAGCGCACGATCCTGCTTGCTCGCCAGCGACCCGGTGCCCTTGTCCATGTAGTCCTGCAGTTCTTGAAAAGAGAAGGTTTTGGCTTGTTTGGTGGTGTAGCCCTTTGTTTGATTCTTCACGTACTGGTGGAGGCGTGGCATCTTTGTCTTGATCATGTTCCCGTGGACAATCTTGACCTTGAAGTTGATGATGGAGTAGTAGTTCCAGATTGACGATGCGGCAGAACCCCCCTGCAGCTTGGCCTTGAGATAGCCCTTGATGTGCTTCTCGGAGTAGATTGTCTTCATGGAACGAACCCGGGGAGCCTCCTCAGCGACGTACGCCTCGAAGTCAGTCAGTCGATCGGTGTATGCCTTCCTGCTGCGGACTGGCATGAGGTCACCGTCACTTGATGTGCTGCTGCTGCTGTCGCTGTCATGATCGGCGGCGCGGGGCATGATGTGTGTGATGTTGCGTGATCTGTGGAGGTTGTGGCTCTGGTACTACGGAGGCTTTCTGCAGGAAACCGGTAATAATGGTTTCAGGACCGTTAACAAACTACCATATAACCGGTAATAATAAAGTACTTTATGGATTGAGGGTAATTACGTCCCCTCAGCAAGGTACTCGGGTGTTTTTGTTCCCCTCGGGAAGGCCCTCGGGCTTCGCCCTCGGGCCTTCCCTCGGGGAACAAAACACCCTCGGACCTTGCTTCGGGGACGTAATTACCCTCAATCCATAAAGTACTTTATTATTACCGGTAATAAATAGCTATTGTTTCCCAAGGGGACACCTTTGCGGGCCCTCCCGAGCCTCTGGAAATTGCCTGCAGTGGGACCCTCTGCCCGGGCTTTTTGGCCATATTTTGACCCCGGGCATGGGCTGCAGGGAATCGGATTCCTGGAATCGAGAATCCGATTCCGGAATCGAAAAACCGAATGGAATCCGATTCCACAAAAAAAGTCAAAAAATAGATTTTCCATTGGGTGACACTTGGTTTTTCATGTTTTTGTACGGGAAAAAGACAATGCGATTTTTCGTGATTTTTCACCTCGGATGAGCCTCGATTTCGCAAAGTCGTCGGATTACCGAGACTTCTTGCTGAGCAGTGAATGGGGTCTGGCGAAATGAGGGCAGGAACATGCTTAGATTGACGATTCAGTGCGAAATAATGGCCATCGTGGATTCCGCGAGCCAAATTAGGTAGTCATTTTTCTGCTTGCGTTTTTTTAGTTGTATTTTTTTCGCGAATCTGGGCCATAAAATGGATTTTTGGTGGGCGACCGAAATCCACCCCATGGGCTGCAGGGAATCGGATTCCTGGAATCGAGAATCCGATTCCGGAATCGAAAAACCGAATGGAATCCGATTCCACAAAAAAAGTCAAAAAATAGATTTTCCATTGGGTGACACTTGGTTTTTCATGTTTTTGTACGGGAAAAAGACATCGCGATTTTCTACAACTACTCGCCCACACAAAAACCGTTTTTTAGCAGGGAAATACAACAAATCAACGAATTAAGCCGTTTTAACCCCTTTCGTGCACTTTTTGGTCCCAGAAGTGGGTATATGGGGTGTTGGGGTCCCCCTACGACTTGTCCATTTTTCGACATTTTTGGGTCAGATTCCGGAATCCGATTCTCGATTCCGGAATCGGTGGAATCCGATTCTGGATTCTGGAATCGGATTCCACCGATTCCACGATTCCGGAATCGGTGATTTCGATTCCGGAATCGGATTCCACAATTTTGGAATCGGCGTTTTCGATTCCGGAATCCGATTCCACTCTTTTTCTGGAATCGTGGAATCCGGATTCTGATTCGGAATCCGAATTGCCCGCCACATCGCCGTCACATCTGCCGTCGAAACCGCCGTCAGCCGCTCGAAGGGGCGCAGGCGCGTCACCAGCTCCGCGATGGAGGGGGTCAGGTCCCCGCATATCACCGTCCACTTTGAGGCTGTGAACGGGTTGGCCCGACGGCCCTTCGGGGAGGTGTGCCAGTCTATTATCACCTCCGTGGGCTGCACCGCGATGAACTGCTCCGACGAGAGGGTGCACACCTCCCCCCACCGGGCCGCGGTCTTCCACGCCGTCAGCGCCGCCAGTCGGAGATGCGGCTGTTGACACAGCGCCCACGCCACGAGTACCTCCTTCGGCATCGGCGTCGCCTGCTGCTGCGGAATGGCCCCCCCGGCCGCACGCAGCGCGCTTGCCAGGCTGAGGAGGGGCTGCTGGGCGAGGCCGAGGTGGCGCATCGTCCCGGAGAGCGCCTTTGCGTAGGCCAGCATCCCCTGCGGCGACACCCCTGTCGCCAGCACGAACAGCATGGCGGTGTCGGCGTCGACTTCTAGGCCGTGCTCGTTGGCCCACCGCACCAGCCTTGCCCACAGCAGCTGCCTCTGTGACGAAGTGCTTCGCGCCCACATACCCGCCACCACGGCCTGCAGGCGCTCCACGGCCTCCCCGGGGCCGACCTCCACCTCTCCCGTGACGCGCACCGCCACACCCCCGACCCGAGCGGCCACGTGCCGCATCATCGCCCTCGCAAAGAGCGGTGTTCTCCCGCTGGCGGCGCCGGATGCGCCTAAGGGCGTTGCGGGCCCTGGCTGAGCGGGGTGGGGTCGAAGGGATGTGTCGGGTGGAGGAGATGTTGTTGAGGTGTTGTTGTTGTTGTTGTCGTTGTTGTTGATGTTGTTGATGTTGTGGATGTGGGGGGGGTTGGATGGGCGGCGAGGGGCGGGGTGTTGTAGAAGCGCGAGGGGGGGGCGGGCCTGGAGCCGGGAGGTGGGCAGTCACGCGCGCCCGCCCCCGGCCCTGCCGTTTCCCGGCGCCCTCGCCGGTGCCTTCGCCACGATGCGCTGCTGGGGGGCTCTGGCGGCGGTGCGGGGGCGTGTGTGTTGTGTCTGGGGGGCGGCCCCCGGGCCCACTGCCGCAGCCGCTCGCATCACAGGGTGGGCCGTGGCGTCCTCCCTGGCGAGGTGGCGCTCGATCGCAGCTCGCGGCACCCTGTCTCGCACGAAGGCAATCTGGAGCAGCACCTGTCGCAGCAGGTGGTTCCCCAGCTCCCTCTGGGGGGTGCGCCCCCAGCCTGCGACGCACGCCGTCGCCAAGATCCAGAGGCGCAATGCCTCGAAGGCCTCCCCCAGAATGCGCCCCCCGGGGAGATGCAGCGAACCCGACACCCAGCGAGACTCGAGCTGCAGTACCAGGTACTGCGCGTCGGTCTCGATGGCCGCATCCCACTCCGCGACGTCCGCCACATCCGCCGGGTGCACCGCCGAATTCGATTTTTCACAGACGCCCAACAACGGGTTTCTGGGTGAAAAATGGGCCCAAAACCCCGTTTTTGGGCGATTTTTGGCCGAGAATCGCCGTTTTTTCGCGTTTCTGGGGTATTTCTGGTGCAGAAACCAGTCGGAGACCCAGAAGCGATGACAATTGCGGTATTTCTGCTCAACATGCCTGGGAAGCGCAAAATTTCGCGTTTTTGGGTGATTTTTTAGGTGTGGACACGATTTCCCGGGGCTCCCCGGGGTCAAAATGTGGCCAAAAAGCCCGGGCAGAGGGTCCCACTGCAGGCATTTTCCAGAGGCTCGGGAGGGCCCGCAAAGGTGTCCCCTTGGGAAACAAACCGAACTACGTCCCTCCCGGGTCCCGCGGGACCCTCTCGGGAGCGTAAAATGCCCCTCGGGCGCTTCGCGCCCTCGGGTCATTTTACGCTCCCTCGAGGGTCCCTTGGGGCCTCCCCGGGAGGGACGTAAATACTCATTGTATCCCGCGGGGACACATTGCGACCCTCCCTCCAGCTCACTTTACCTCCCCGGGGTCTGGGAGGGCAGGGAGTGTAAAGTGCAGGGCGGGGAGTGTAAAGTACTTTACACTCCCCGCGGGTCACTTTACACTCCCTCCAGCTCACTTTACACTCCCTGCGGGTCTACTTTACACTCCCCGGGAGTTACTTTACACTCCCTGCGGCTACTTTACACTCCCCGGGGCTGACACGCTGAAAATGGCCAAAAATCGCTAAGGGCCCAGGACCCCTATACACACACCATAACCCCTTCTGGGACCAAAAAGTGCACGAAAGGGGTTAAAACGGCTTAATTCGTTGATTTGTTGCATTTCCCTGCATTTTTCAGCAAAAAATCGGATTTTGGCTGGGCGAGGACAATACGCGAAAAAATGCCAAAAAATTCGATTTTTCACAGAGGCCCAACAACGGGTTTCTGGGTGAAAAATGGGCCCAAAACCCCGTTTTTGGGCGATTTTTGGCCGAGAATCGCCAGCGGGCTGCCCCTTGTGAATGGTAGATTTGCCTACAGCCCCTTGTTCATGCCGCCAGCACGGAGCCCCACGCAGCTCAACCCCGGCCAGTGCGCGGTTTGTTTGCCCTAGAGCTTTGTTGTTTGTGTAGTTCATGTTACAGTGCTAAGAGCCCGTAGAAGCAAAAGTAGAACCTGCTGCGCTAGCCCCACCAAGCAGCCACAGTACGACAGGACGCGCGCAGGCACCGGGCCCCCTCTCCTAAAAAAAAGCCGAGAATCGCCGTTTTTTCGCGTTTCTGGGGTATTTCTGGTGCAGAAACCAGTCGGAGGCCCAGAAGCGATGACAATTGCGGTATTTCTGCTCAACATGCCTGGGAAGCGCAAAATTTCGCGTTTTTGGGTGATTTTTTAGGTGTGGACCCGATTTCCCGGGGCTCCCCGGGGCATGGGCTGCATTGAATCGGATTCCAAATAAAAATCTTCGATTCCGGGAATCGTGGAATCCGGATTCCGAATCAGAATCCGGATTCCACGATTCCAGAAAAAGAGTGGAATCGGATTCCGGAATCGAAAACGCCGATTCCAAAATTGTGGAATCCGATTCCGGAATCGAAATCACCGATTCCGGAATCGTGGAATCGGTGGAATCCGATTCCAGAATCCAGAATCGGATTCCACCGATTCCGGAATCGAGAATCGGATTCCGGAATCTGACCCAAAAATGTCGAAAAATGGACAAGTCGTAGGGGGACCCCAACACCCCATATACCCACTTCTGGGACCAAAAAGTGCACGAAAGGGGTTAAAACGGCTTAATTCGTTGATTTGTTGTATTTCCCTGCTAAAAAACGGTTTTTGTGTGGGCGAGTAGTTGTAGAAAATCGCGATGTCTTTTTCCCGTACAAAAACATGAAAAACCAAGTGTCACCCAATGGAAAATCTATTTTTTGACTTTTTTTGTGGAATCGGATTCCATTCGGTTTTTCGATTCCGGAATCGGATTCTCGATTCCAGGAATCCGATTCCCTGCAGCCCATGGGGTGGATTTCGGTCGCCCACCAAAAATCCATTTTATGGCCCAGATTCGCGAAAAAAATACAACTAAAAAAACGCAAGCAGAAAAATGACTACCTAATTTGGCTCGCGGAATCCACGATGGCCATTATTTCGCACTGAATCGTCAATCTAAGCATGTTCCTGCCCTCATTTCGCCAGACCCCATTCACTGCTCAGCAAGAAGTCTCGGTAATCCGACGACTTTGCGAAATCGAGGCTCATCCGAGGTGAAAAATCACGAAAAATCGCATTGTCTTTTTCCCGTACAAAAACATGAAAAACCAAGTGTCACCCAATGGAAAATCTATTTTTTGACTTTTTTTGTGGAATCGGATTCCATTCGGTTTTTCGATTCCGGAATCGGATTCTCGATTCCAGGAATCCGATTCCCTGCAGCCCATGCCCGGGGTCAAAATATGGCCAAAAAGCCCGGGCAGAGGGTCCCACTGCAGGCAATTTCCAGAGGCTCGGGAGGGCCCGCAAAGGTGTCCCCTTGGGAAACAATAGCTATTTATTACCGGTAATAATAAAGTACTTTATGGATTGAGGGTAATTACGTCCCCGAAGCAAGGTCCGAGGGTGTTTTGTTCCCCGAGGGAAGGCCCGAGGGCGAAGCCCGAGGGCCTTCCCGAGGGGAACAAAAACACCCGAGTACCTTGCTGAGGGGACGTAATTACCCTCAATCCATAAAGTACTTTATTATTACCGGTTATATGGTAGTTTGTTAACGGTCCTGAAACCATTATTACCGGTTTCCTGCAGAAAGCCTCCGTAGTACCAGAGCCACAACCTCCACAGATCACGCAACATCACACACATCATGCCCCGCGCCGCCGATCATGACAGCGACAGCAGCAGCAGCACATCAAGTGACGGTGACCTCATGCCAGTCCGCAGCAGGAAGGCATACACCGATCGACTGACTGACTTCGAGGCGTACGTCGCTGAGGAGGCTCCCCGGGTTCGTTCCATGAAGACAATCTACTCCGAGAAGCACATCAAGGGCTATCTCAAGGCCAAGCTGCAGGGGGGTTCTGCCGCATCGTCAATCTGGAACTACTACTCCATCATCAACTTCAAGGTCAAGATTGTCCACGGGAACATGATCAAGACAAAGATGCCACGCCTCCACCAGTACGTGAAGAATCAAACAAAGGGCTACACCACCAAACAAGCCAAAACCTTCTCTTTTCAAGAACTGCAGGACTACATGGACAAGGGCACCGGGTCGCTGGCGAGCAAGCAGGATCGTGCGCTTGTGGTGCTGGCCTTCTTCGGTGGGATGCGCTGCGTTGAACTCCGCAACCTGTCGATCGAAAACATCACCGTTCAAGATGAGCAGATCAGCGTGAAGTTCTACGGTGCAAAGCAGGGAAGCGTCGCGATTGAACGGTCGTTTGTGGTCCCCAAGATGCTGAACGAAGAAGCTGTGTTCTACGACGTCCTCAAGGCCCATCTGGCCCACCTCTCTCTGTCGGACCTCGTGACGGGGCCTGTCGCAAGACGCATCAACAAGGCCGGCAGCGCGTTCCTCGCTTCGCCCATCGGGCGAAACCAATTCTACGGGCTGCCACGGAAGATTGCGCTGTGCCTGGAAAAGGACCCGGAGGGATACACCGGGCACAGCATGAGACGCTCCGCCGCGCTGGCAGCGGCCAATGGCGGCGCGTCCACCATGGATCTCCGCAGGCATTTCGGCTGGCGCGGAGAATCGACGCCGCAGCTCTACCTTGATGCATCCACGACACACCAGCGGAACGTCGCGCACATGATGTCAAGCCAGCCTGCACAGGGGACGACGACGGGAGCGCCAAGCCAGAGCAGGGTGACTGTGGATCTGAACGTCAACCTGCCGAGGTGATGCCCTCTAGCCCCTGTGAAGTGTTGTAGCGAGTAGGAGCAATGTGGATCAAGCAAACTGGCCAGGACCTCGCCCCCACACCGCCCCTGCCCCCAGCCGCTTTTTCCAGGAAATAAAGATTTCCATTATTGCCCTCAATATTGCGGTAATAAGAAAGCTGAGTGTAAATAATGGATGAAGTCACTAAACCCAGGCTATATTCCTGTGACTGCTTTATTTCCTAGTTTTGATAAAAACTTTTTAATTACCGAATGGTCAATAATATCGCCTTTAAGTCTCGTAAAGTGGTTTATTATTACCTCTTGGCTTATGGACTTTCTGCAGGAAACCGGTAATAATGGTTTCAGGACCGGTAATAAAAATCCGAAAAATTATTTTCTCGAAAAAAGGGCTGGCTCCCTCGCTGGTCGTGGAGGGCCCGCAGGCGATCCCGATGGGTGGCCCGCAGGCCGCGCCTGGAGGTTCTCCTGCCTGCCTCCGTCCGCCGCTCGGAGGACCGGATCGGCGCCGGGCTGGACGCGCTGCGTCGGGTGAGTCGGGCGGAGCGAGTGGCAGAGGTGTTGCCGGTCCTGGCGTCGGCGGGGGCCCTGTCGGGCGGGGTCTGGGGGCTGGGGTTCCTGTCGCTCGCGTGTCTCGTCTGGGCTGGGGTGGAGGTGGCCGTGACGGCAGCGCGGCTGCGGGAGTCGGAGATGCGGGACGCGGTGACCCTGGACTTGTGGCGCTCCGTACAGCCCATGAGACGGACCCGCCTCCTGTGCGCAACGTCAGAGCGCCCCCCGCTCTTCCTCGGCCCGCGCGACCTGTGCGGTGGGGACCTGGAGATGGAGGAGGACTGGACTGGGGTGGACGAGGTCCTGTCGCAGTTCGGGGGGTCCAGGGTGCCGAATCAGGCGACAGGGGACTGCCTCTTCGCGGCACTCACGCCCACGGCCGCCCTCCCCTCCCACGACGACATAGTGGGCATGCGCTCCGAGCTGTCCCGGCGTGCAGGGGACGCCTCGGTGAAACCTCAACTGCTTCACTTGTTAGGGGACGCCAGGCGGGTCGAGGAGTATCGGGCGGGCCTGGCTGGTGCGGCGCATGGGGACCACCTCGCGCTGCACCTGGCGGCGGGAGCGTGGGACTTGTCAGTGGTGGTGGTGCAGGAGGGCAGGGGTCAGGCAATCCGTGTGGACCCGCGGCGCCCTAAGAAGCAGGGGCCAGCCCCCGCAGATGTCAGGGTGGTGGCTCTCTCTGGCAACCACTACGAGGGAGTGGCCATGCCCCTTGCCCGACGCAGGGCCCTTCGAGAGAGCGCGGCGCCGGCCCACCTCAGCCCAGCCACGTGTCGAGACGCCTGCCCGGCGGCCCTAGGGGAGGGTGCCCAGGAGGCAGAAGGGGCGGGCCTGGGGGATGTGCGTCGCCGCTGGTTCTGCCCCCTCACGGCCTGCGCGGGCTCGGCTCTCCACCGGCATACGCCGTATTCGTCCAAGGAGACGCTCCGCAAGCACGCCCAGGCGCACGCAGACCAGGGTGAGGAGTTCCCGCCGAGCGCGCTTCGTCTGCTGGGCATGAAGAAGTGCATGTGGTGCTCGAAGGTAATGAGCACCTCCTTGGACTCCTGCGTGAAGTGCCGCCCACGTGGCGCGACCCCTGTGGTGCCGAACAGGCGCGCACCCTCTGCGGCGGAGGCAGCGGATGCGGGTCGCCTCCCTCCCCTTGAGAGCATCCACACGGAGCGAGTGGGGGTGTCGCTGTCGGTCCCCGGGGCGATCCTCCGCCCGGCGGCGGTAGCCTATAGCCAGGCCCTGTGGGATGTCGCAGCGAATAGTTCGAGCACCACGGCGTGGCTCCGCCTCCTCTTGGTGCCCAAAACCCTCTTCCGCACCTACCGTGGAGGGAAGAAGAAGCAGCTGCTGGCGAAGCGGGCCCGGGAGGAGGCGATCATCCTCTGGCGGGAAGGACGCGCGTCGGAGCTCTGGCGCCGGGCCCGGACGGAAGCCCCGGGCCCGGGACGGGTGGAGGCTGCCCCCACATGGGAGGAGACGGAGGAAGCGGTGGTGCAAGCGGCGAGACAAGGGCGGTATTCGGCGGCGATGGCGCGCACCAGGAGCGCCGGCCTGGCGCCTGCCACCCCTGCCACGAAAGCGAAGCTCCTAGCAATGCACCCGGAAGCGGACAGCCCAGCCATCTCCGCGGCGACGCGGGTAGTGCCCGCGGATGCCACCCCCGCCGAGGTGTTTAAAGCGCTGAAGGGGTTACCGAGGGGCACGGGCGCCGGCCCCTCAGGCCTGAGGGCGGACCACCTCCGGGAGCTCGTCCAGGTGGAGGGAGTGGATGTGCTTCCGGCCCTCACGGCGGTGGTGAATGTCCTGCGCAGAGGCGAGGCCCCCCCGCAGCTGGCCCGGCACATCGCGGGCGCGTCTCTGGTCGCGCTCCCCAAGCCAGACGCGGGGATCCGCCCGATCGCGGTTGGGGAGACCCTCCGCCGCCTGGTGGCCAAAACCCTCACCGCAGACGTCAGGGAACAGGCTGGGAAGCTCCTCCTGAAGGGGAGGCAAGTAGGAGTGGCGGTGGACGGCGGACTGGAGGCGGCCACGGCGGTCGTGAAGGACTTCGCGGCGCGCAACAGGGGGGCGGACAAGGTCCTGCTGAAGATCGACTATGCCAACGCCTTTAACATGGTTAACAGGCAGGCGTTCATCGATGCTGTCAGGCGGGACCTCCCGGAGCTGTCGGCGTGGGTCGAGTGGTGCTACGCGTCGCCCTCAGCCCTGATATACCGTGGCGAAGTGCTCGAATCGCAGAGGGGGGTACAGCAGGGGGACCCCCTCGGGCCGCTCCTGTTCTCCCTGGCCATCCGCCAGCTGACCGAGGACCTAGGCAAGCTGCCGGGGGTGGAGGGCAGCGTGTGGTACTTGGACGATGGCACGCTGATGGGCTCCCCCGGGGCGGTCGGCCACGCGTTCGCGATCCTCGAGCGGCGGAGCGCGGAGCTGGGCCTGGTGGTGGCACGCCGCAAATGCGAAGTGATCTCGCTGAATGGGCACTCGGTGGAGGGCCTCCGGGGAGCGGGCCTTGATGTAGCCGCGACGGAAAAGGAGCGCGCGACTCGCATGGACCTCCTCCACCACAACTTCGAGTTCCTCGGGGCTCCGGTGGGGGATGCGGAATTCTGCGAGCGGGTGATGGATACAAAACTGAGAGAGAAGTTCATCCCGAACCTGCGCCAGCTTCACCACCTCCAAGACGCGCAAGTGGCCATGACCCTCCTGCGACACTGTGAAGGCTTCTGCAAGCTGGTCTTCCAGATGCGCGCAATTGGGTACGCCGGGAGAGAATACCTTCGCCAGTATGACAAGGAAATCGGGATGGTGCTGGCATCTGTGCTCGGGGACAGGGACGGGACCCTCCCTGACGATGCGCGAGACCAGGCGGCCCTGCCCGTCAGGCTAGGGGGTATGGGCATTCGGAGGTCGGAGGACCACATCACCGCTGCGGCTTTGGCGGCGGCTAGCTCCTTCTTCCCCCTATGTGTGCAGCTGGACAGCGGATATCGTTGGGATGCGGATGCGTGGCGCGTGGCAGCGACCGCCCACAACGAGCTGGTGGCGGAGGCGGACTGGGTGGACCCTCACAAGCGCCCGGGCGAGCCCCTCCGCCAGCGCGACCTATCCCTGGCGATCATCAGCCGGCAGCACGAGACCCTACTGGCGGAGGCTGACGTGCTGAGTAAAGGGCGTCAGTTGTCCGCGTCCCTCCCAGGCGCAGGGGCGTGGGTGACGGTGACGCCAGAACAACAGTTTGCGATGGGGAGGGAGGAGTACCAAGTGGCGGCTCGCCTGCGCCTGGGCCTCGTCGTCTTCGCCCCTGGGTCGCGGTGCCACGAGTGCGGGGACGCCATGGACGTCTTGGGCGCCCATGTGTTCAGCTGCCAGGCATCGGCGGACCGCATCAAGCGCCACGACGCGGTGAAGCTCGGGGTGCTGGGGCTGGCGCGGGACGCGGGACTCGGCCCCCAGCTGGAGCCCAACCACCTCCTCTTGGGCGGGGGCAAGCCGGCTGACGTGTTCCTCCCGTGCGGCATAGGTGAGTCGCGGGGCCGGGCGATCGACGTGACCGTGTGGTCGACGTGCGCGGAGTCTGCGAGGCAGGGTGCGGCGAGAGCGCGGGGGTACACCGCGTCGCGGGCTGAAGCATCCAAGCATCGCAAGCACGGGGCGCGGTGTCAGGAGGTTGAGATCGCCTTCTCCGCGTTCGCCCTGGAGCAGTCGGGCGGGATGGGTCCGGAGGCCGTGCGGCTCTTCAGGCACTTGGTCAGCTTCGCGGTGGACCACAAGCTGGGGGACAGGGCCGAGCTCACTCGTTCCTGGGCGGCGCGGATAGTGGTGCCGTTGATGCGGGCGGTGGGGCGGTCGTCGCTCCGCAGGGGGGCGCTGTGCACGGACCTGCGCTCTGGTCAGACTCGGGAGCGGGTCTTGCCGGATCCGCTGGTGGGCGTGGAGCCGGACTACTTCTTCGCGCCTGACACGGACCTGGCCCCCGCGCCACACTTCGACGGGCACATGGACGCGGAGGATTTCATGTGTGACCCGGATGACGCGGCGGGCCCCGAGGAGCCGACCCCTGAACCCGAACCTGCCCCTCCCCGCCGCCCACGCCCGCCGCCTCCCCCCGCGGAGGGGGACCTCCCGCAGCCGGCGGGTGGGGTGGCGGCTGACCCCCTGGCCCAATTGCTGGAGTGGCGCGGCCAGACGGACGGGAGGCTGAGCTTGTCGTCCCTGCAGCAGCAGGCGCGGCTGGGCCTGGTCGAGCCGGACGGGTGGTCGTTCCGGGTGGGGGACTGTGCTTTTGATGCGTTGGCCACGCTGGGTGCCCGATCGGTGAAGCAATTAGAGGAGGCATAGCAAACGGAAATCCCTAACAAAATTTTGTCTCCGAAATTATTTTGGCCAATTTTCTCCCGAAAAACCTAGAAACCAGACCCACCGCACATCGAGAATGTCATTTTTCGGTGATTTCTGGGGTCTGGGGGCCTTTTGCCACCCTCCCGTGCCTCATCATGTGTTGATCCCTCCTTTATTAATTGTCAGGTAGGTAACCCTGCACGGGTGTTGTCACCGTTGATCACTCTTTATTAACTGTTAGGCGGGTAAACCCTGCACGGGTGTTGTCACTGTTGATCGCTCTTTACTAATTGTTAGGCGGGTTAACCCTGCACGGGTGTTGAGCCCTCTTTGTTAATTGTCAAGTGGGTAACCCTGCACGGGTGTTGTCACTGGTGATCACTCTTTACTAATTGTTAGGCGGGTTAACCCTGCACGGGTCCTGGCCCGTGCCTGTGTGTGTTGGGGGGGGGGGGGTAGTGAAATAGAAGTAGAAGGGAGCGGAGCACAAGAATGGTGTGTTGGGGGGTGGGGGAGCTCTTTCCAACATGTCCGCATCTGCATTAAAACCTATTGTCTCTTTGTGCCCCTCACCACTCAACCATAAAGGTTGCCCTGCCTTGGGAACAGGGAATGGGGTTTAACACGTGTGGCGGTCCTGTTGGATGGAGTGCACATGGAACAGTATGGTGTGGGAATGTATCGTGACTTGTGAAAGGGAGAGTGGGTGGGGGTGGGGGCGGGGGGGGGGGAGGGGGCGGGGGGCTTCCTTCAGCGATTCCAGTGAGCTGCAATCCCAAGGCTGTCCTTTCAAACGCTTGCCAAGGCGTACGCCGTTTAGGTGTGGACTATTGAAATAAAAGGAAAACGAGGCTTTGGAAAAAGCCAAACTGATCGAATGGAAGATTGAAGGATGGGCAAAGTTTGTTGAAAGTAACATGGGGGGGGGGCAGTCAAGAAGTGGGGGCTTGATTGTCGAGAGTGAATGGAAAAGTGAAGTGGGGGGGGGGGTTTGATCGTCGAGAGTGAATGGAAAAGCAAGCCTCCCAGCACCTTCTTGCAATGTTAGTCCTTTTTGTAGTCACTACCACTACACCAGGAGTGGGGGGGGGGGGGGGGGCAACCCCTTGATTGGCCTGTGTCAGGTCCCAGCTCTTGTTGAAACAGAACGCAAACCCTTGCGATGTGTGGCTTCCAAGTTGGCCTGTGTCCCTTTGATCCACATGAAATGATCCCCAACCCCAGCCTGACCCAGGTTAGCCAGGGTCACACGTCTGTCTGGAGGAAAATCCTGGAGGGTGGTGTCAATGGAGGTGAAGTTGTAAGAAAGGGGGACATAACTGTTAAATCCTGAAGCAAAGTCATCATGATTACCAGGATAAATCATGTTCGTGACGACTGTGATCAAGACATTCTTCAGTGTGGAAAGAACAGAAATTTCGTCATCCTCTGCATACCTTCTCGTTCTTAAACGGGTAAGCACGTATGGCTCACTACCGTCGTCAAGGGGTTGGCAGGGATGGTACGGGAGATTTCCCCACATTCTCACCGCCTCCACTTCCGGTTGCACCTCTCTGCATGAAAGAGAAGCCGCCATTGCAGTCACAAAATTGACGGCTTCTTCGCGAAGGGAAGCGCCCCCACGTGGGTTGCCTGTGAGACATTCATGAAAAGCATGAAACAGGCAATTCCCATCACCAGGCACATTGACTGTGCTCAGGGAAAACAAGAGAAGACGTTGCGTGAGGGTATCATGACGAGACGCGGGATTGTCGATGCCCTTGTCAGGTACGTGGGGCCTCCGTGGACCGGGACAGGGGAGTGCCATGGGGACCGCCTTCCTCCGCATATCCTCTTGCTCCATTTGTTCTTGTGCGTTTTCCACGTTTGGACCCATGTTCTGAATTCTATAAAAAACACTTGAAGCACGGGAAAAGTCACGCTCAGTGGGGAGGTGGAGGGAGTAAAAATTCGTTTGGGTATCCTGCCGGTACTGGTAAAGGAAGATAGTAGGGAGAGAAGCCGTACTTCCTGCTTCCCAGTTCTTTGCCTTCTCACACCATGTGCGAGGCCGTAACTCCCTGACCCTGGGTTTACCTTCCTTGTTCTGAGTAATAATTCTCAAGCGAATCTGGTGCACATTCACAAAAAAATGCAGGGCAAAAGAACCACCACGTTGGGTCACCTTTTCATCTTCCGCCGCTTTGCACATACTCTTGCGCCAGTGAACGAGAGACTGGTGCCTTTCATGTACGGGCAGGTTCTTCTCCCCCTTCTCTTCAAAAACAGAAGCAAGGGTATCCTTGTGTATTTTCATGAGGTACACCTCCAGGTCGTGTTTCATGTTTGTTGCGTCACCAAAGGCACTCTCACGCAGAGCGCGGACTGACTGGTACGCAGAAAAACGGTTGAAACGGAGGAGGGAAAGAAAAAAGCCGTCACCTTCCTGCACAGTATCTGTGACGGGGAGATGGTGGTATTTCGAAAAATACAGCAGGGTCTCTGGGATGAGGTGGCGTTGGGAAGTTGCTGGAATGTATGACTCGTCACTCAGTTGAGCCGTATCATACCTCCCATGTCCAAGGCGCCCCTTCTTGTCTCTTGGGGTCTCTGGCACCTGGGAGAGGTCAATGACTTCAGTCCCCCCAAACCGTTTTCTCTTCCGGACTGTGGGCCCGCTCCGAACAACAGAACGCGACTTCACTGCCACAGGGAATGTGCGCCTGGGTCGGGTGCCAAAAAATTGTGCCTTGGTGGTGGGGAGGACACCTTTCGGCACAAGTTTAAAAACTTCATATGCATGGCTTTCCCGATCCAGATCCCCTGCGGCAATGGCGCGCTTGGCAGTGTCCGTGTCGTGAACCACCCAATAAAGCGTTTCGCGCGGATAGGCGTGCAGTTGGGCTGGAGTCAACTTCTGCAATGTGGCAACGGTGTCTTTGAGGGGGAAGGCAACCATCCAATGCAGAGTTTGACGGTTAAAAAAAAAGAGGGCTGGGGAAGAAATAGACTGAGGATCATCAACAAAGGTATTTTTTTACTTACCGGCAGAAGCCGATAGCCATTGTTCCGGAGTCCACTTGTGTGCTGTTCGATGGCCCGTTGCATCGTTGCCAGCGTGAACTTACCGGTCCAGTGAAAGCTCTCTGGATTGACCTCGTGTTGCAAAACCTGCATCTCCCGGAAGGTGAGAAACTGGATGCCACACTCACCCAAAAACCAGTTGAGGGAAGCCCAACCCCCCTCGTGCGTGGACTCCGACGCATGCAACACACCATCCTTCTGCCGCCCACAACCTGGAGAGGCGTGGAGGCCGAGAGGAAAACAATGCTCATTCAGGAGAGCGATCCTAGCCGCCCCAACATCATTTGCCTCAGGATCAGCCTCATCACCCACCTCCACCTCCTCTTCCTCCTCCTCCTCCTCCTCCACAGCATCCACAGCATCCACAGCCTCCTCACCATCCTCACAACCCTTGCCATCCTCACCCTGTCCCTTCTCCTCTTTCAACGCAGCAGGTGCAGTCTTCACTCTCCGGTAGAGCTCCGTGATTGTATCTACCACGGAGGGCGAGATGGTGTCGGGGAAGGTGCGGGCCTTCAAGCCAAGGGTCTCCTCCACGGCCTCGACATGGCCACTCAACTGCTCCGTCCAGTTGCGCAGGAGGAGGGCGGAGAGGTCGCGCTTCGTCTCCCCAGCCTCCACCTTCAGGCCCGCCTTGGCCAACAACGCGAACAGGGTGGGGGCGTCGAGGCGGCCCAGCCGCTCCCTCGGCTGCAGCTGCTGCCCCTTCTCCCGCAGAATGGGGAGGATTCGCCCCCACTGCGTCAGGGCAAAGCGCACACGGACGTCGTGCGACGCAGACGAGACAGCGTCGGACCCCCACGGCTTCAGCCCCGCCTTCCGCAAAAATCTGGACAGCGGTTTCGAACGAACCGGAAGGATGCCAACTGCCTCCTTCACGGACTTCAGCCGCTCCACCCAGACACGGGCATCCGCAGAGCCAGGGCCACACAGCTTCTCAGCAAAGCTGCGTGTCAGCGCCTCCTTCTGCCGCGCCACCTCCTTTCCCTTGCTCATCGCCGTGACAGGGATGGCGTGGAGGGCGCAGAGGCGGACGAGGTCAGGGTGGGCCACCCCGCTGACGGCCTTCAGCGCAGCCGCAGAAGCCCCCGTGGCGGTGTTCGCCGCGGCCTCGGTGTACATCCCGCCACGGGTCTTCTTCCGCGCCCGCTTCGCCTGGCGCAGCAAACGGCCGTACCTGTAAGGCGATGGAAAGGAATGGTTGTACGACGAATCACACTGAAAACAGGAAATGGTGATAATGAAGTAGTCTTCTTCGTGACTTGGAAAAGTCATGAAGAAGAGAGGAAGAGAGAATGACAATGAATGAGATAAAAAAATCTATCGGTTCTGACTCTGCCAGCATATGTTGTTGCGATGTAAAAAAAAAGAACGAAGGGAGGGGAGAAAAAAGGAGGCTGAAGAGCCTGCATACCTTGCGTTGTTGCAGTTGCCATAACCCAACAGGAAGCGGTTCACCTTGCTCTGGGTAATCCCAGACAAGGCAGCAGAAGAGAGGTTGGGGGCCCTCTGCGCCAAGAACGATGCATTCCCAGCCACACACTCTGCGAGGTCTTGTGTGGAGGGTAGCGAAGGGAGGTCTTCGGGTGATGCCGACGCCATTGCAGCTTCATCGTAGCCGATGAACCTTGCCAATGTGCTCGCAAACCCCTGGATGCAGGGAACCCAGACCTCCGCAAATACATCGTGGTGATCCTTCACCACCTCCAACGCCTCAGCCCGCCCCACCTCCTCCTCACCGTGGCGGGGTTGTCCCCAATGCTTCCGCAGGGCAGGGAAGTCGTTGTCGGCGGAGTCGGCGCTCAGGTCGCGGGCGAGGAGGTGCAGCGGCCTCAGCACACCCCATCCCGCCTCGAAGTTGACCTCGAGGCGGCCCGTCTCCTCGTTCAACCGCCTGGGCTTGAGGTCGTTGAGGAACCTCAAGTACAGGCTGCCAATGAAATGGCAGGCTGCACAGTAGGCGGCGACGGTGGGGGTCCCCAGAAGAGTGAGGATCTCTGTCGCAGTCGGGGTGAACCGCTCCTCTCTCACCATCTCCAGGATGGAGGCGGAGAACTTGAGGAGGCGGGAGCACTGCTGAGGACGGGCATGCCACTTCGACCCCCGCTCACGGGCAAACCCCAGGCCCCGGGGGTAGCGCATGTCAAGTGCTTTCCCAAGCTCAGCATCCACGAAAATGACCCCGGCGGTTGACCGGCCGTTTGTCGGGTCGAGGACTGCAAGTACGCTGGCAACGTTGGCTGCCGGGTCGACCCGATGAGACATCATCAAGGCCTTCCCCGCCGTCTGCACTGCGTACTTCAGTGCGCCTCCAACCTTATGGTGCATGCACCGTAGGTGGACGATGGCGCCCCCCGCGTCCCTGGTCGCCTTCGCCTCCGTGCTAGCATGGTCGCTCAGGGTGGCGTTGCTAATACGGAGCTTGTGGGCGGAGACTATGCGGCGGACCGCCTGCAGGTTGGAGGTCTTCCCTGCAGCCTTCCCGTTCTTCAGGGGGAGGGCGGAGGCGCAGGCCCCGCGTACGCGATTCTCGTCTGCAGCGACGTGGGCGGTGACAACGTGCAGCGAGACACTACTCCGGCCCAAGGAGGAGGTGGCATCGTGGGCGAGGGAGAGGGTGGCCTTCTGCCGGTCTTTGCCTAGGCCCCCTCCGCCGGTCTGCGTCCTCGCGACATCCTCCAAGAAGACGGCGAAGGAAGCCGCTCCGCTCGGGATCTCGAATTCGCGGAGCGTCCAGCGAGAGGGGATCGGCATCTCCACCCCATCGCTCAGGAGCTTGATGATGTCGCGCAGCACCCTGCGCGACGACTCCTGACCGATGCCAGCCATCCGCAACTCCAACAGCGCCCGCAGCACCTTCATGGGGTAGGGCTCGGTGCAGGACTTCCGGCCCGTCACCCCACGAAGAACAATGTCCCCCTTGCGCCCGAGAACCTCGTGCGCAGCAGCCAACTCCTCCGTCAGCTGCGCAATGCGGTCCTTCGCCCTCAGCAAGGCCTTCTGCAAAGCCTTGACCTGCAAGACCCGCTCGGGGAGGGTCTTGGAGGGGCGCCCCACGGGGGCCGGCGGAGGCGTGCCCTGTCCGACGAAGTGGAGGCTGCACGGCCGTCCCGGCACTGCATTTCCGATGCAGTACTTCTTCTTCATCCCCCGGGTATCACTACCCTTCTCGTGAGGATGCAGAGCAGAAGACATGCAGTCGGCGTTCTCCTTCACCAGGGAGAAGAGGGCGGTGTCCGACACCTTCGCACCTGCGGGCAAGAGGGAGCGCAGGAGAGTCAGGTACTCGGCGCTGCTGATGCAGCACCACCCCTCACCAGCAGCCACAGCGTCACGCAACGCGTCCATCGCAGTCGCAACGGGGGAGTCGGTGTTGGCGTGGGAGGCGGAGTCAACGGGGCAGGCGGAGTCGGCGAGGTCGGCGAGGTCATCGAGGCTGGCGAGGTCGGCAGGGTCACTGCACACAGAAGAACCAATGTCGACATCGTCGGCGGGACTCGTCGGAGACGTCGGTGGGAGCGCGGCAGGCAGAGGTTTCGGCGGCACGGGAGTCGGTGACGGAGGCGCCTCAGGCTCATCAGGCTCGTCGTTGCCAGCAGCAGCAGGACCCCGCGTGACCGCCGAGATCACGCTCTGCGAGACGGGATCCGCATCCTCGGGGTGGGGGAGGAGCGCCGCCTGATCAGCGAGATCATCGGGCTCACCCAGAGGAGCGATCAGGACATCGTCGGGGAAGCAGCGGCCCGGGGACGAAGCAGTCAACTGCCGGATTGCCTCTTCGGAGGAGAGGGGATTGGGCCGACGGATATCTGCCAAGCAATACATCTTCTGCACGCCGTTTGAGGTCCGGCTCGTTACGGGTTTCGGCCATCCTGCGTTGCGGAGAAGCGCACCCGCGACCTTCCCCGTAGTCTCGTCTGGGATACCCTGCAGCTTGCACGCTTCCGCGAAGGTAACCAAGCCGGACATTATCAGAAGCTGTGGAACGTGCCAGTGCCTGCAGTGGGTTAGTGCTGTGTGAGCAACGTAGGTGCAGCAAAGTTAAAGTTAAGCAGTCTGCTGAGGGGTCCGCACACAACATCTGGGAGGCACGCAGAGTGACCGAGAGTGGAGGGGGCAAGGGGAGACACCGTTCTGTTTCGGTTACAATCGGTTACATGCCAAGAACAATCGGTTACAATCGGTTACATGCCAAGAACGATCGGTTACAATCGGTTACATGCCAAGAACAATCGGTTACAATCGGTTACAATCGGTTACATGACGAGGGCAATCGGTTACAATCGGTTACATGCCAAGAACAATCAGTTACAATCGGTTACATGCCAAGAACGATCGGTTACAATCGGTTACATGACGAGAACAATCGGTTACAATCGGTTACATGCCAAGAACGATCGGTTACAATCGGTTACATGACGAGAACAATCGGTTACAATCGGTTACATGCCGAGAACAATCGGTTACAATCGGTTACATGCCAAGAACGATCGGTTACAATCGGTTACATGCCGAGAACAATCGGTTACAATCGGTTACATGCCGAGAACAATCGGTTACAATCGGTTACAGGCCAAGAACAATCGGTTACAATCGGTTACATGCCGAGAACAATCGGTTACAGGCCAAGAACAATCGGTTACAATCGGTTACATGCCAAGAACGATCGGTTACAATCGGTTACATGCCAAGAACAATCAGTTACAATCGGTTACATGACGAGAACAATCGGTTACAATCGGTTACATGCCAAGAATGATCGGTTACAATCGGTTACATGCCAAGAACAATCAGTTACAATCGGTTACATGCCAAGAACGATCGGTTACAATCGGTTACATGCCGAGAACAATCGGTTACAATCGGTTACATGCCAAGAACGATCGGTTACAATCGGTTACATGACGAGGACAATCGGTTACAATCGGTGACATGCCGAGAACAATCGGTTACAATCGGTTACATGCCGAGAACAATCAGTTACAATCGGTTACATGCCAAGAACGATCGGTTACAATCGGTTACATGACGAGGACAATCGGTTACAATCGGTTACATGCCGAGAACAATCGGTTACAATCGGTTACATGCCAAGAACGATCGGTTACAATCGGTTACATGACGAGAACAATCGGTTACAATCGGTTACATGCCGAGAACAATCGGTTACAATCGGTTACATGCCAAGAACGATCGGTTACAATCGGTTACATGACGAGAACAATCGGTTACAATCGGTTACATGCCGAGAACAATCGGTTACAATCGGTTACATGCCAAGAACGATCGGTTACAATCGGTTACATGCCGAGAACAATCGGTTACAATCGGTTACATGCCGAGAACAATCGGTTACAATCGGTTACAGGCCAAGAACAATCGGTTACAATCGGTTACATGCCGAGAACAATCGGTTACAGGCCAAGAACAATCGGTTACAATCGGTTACATGCCAAGAACGATCGGTTACAATCGGTTACATGCCAAGAACAATCAGTTACAATCGGTTACATGACGAGAACAATCGGTTACAATCGGTTACATGCCAAGAACGATCGGTTACAATCGGTTACATGCCAAGAACAATCAGTTACAATCGGTTACATGCCAAGAACGATCGGTTACAATCGGTTACATGCCGAGAACAATCGGTTACAATCGGTTACATGCCAAGAACGATCGGTTACAATCGGTTACATGACGAGGACAATCGGTTACAATCGGTGACATGCCGAGAACAATCGGTTACAATCGGTTACATGCCGAGAACAATCAGTTACAATCGGTTACATGCCAAGAACGATCGGTTACAATCGGTTACATGACGAGGACAATCGGTTACAATCGGTTACATGCCGAGAACAATCGGTTACAATCGGTTACATGCCAAGAACGATCGGTTACAATCGGTTACATGACGAGGGCAATCGGTTACAATCGGTTACATGCCGAGAACAATCGGTTACAATCGGTTACAGGCCAAGAACAATCGGTTACAATCGGTTACATGCCGAGAACAATCAGTTACAATCGGTTACATGCCAAGAACGATCGGTTACAATCGGTTACATGACGAGGACAATCGGTGACAATCGGTTACATGCCAAGAACAATAGGTTACAATCGGTTACAGGCCAAGAACAATCAGTTACAATCGGTTACATGCCAAGAACGATCGGTTACAATCGGTTACATGACGAGGACAATCGGTTACAATCGGTTACATGCCAAGAACGATCGGTTACAATCGGTTACATGACGAGGACAATCGGTGACAATCGGTTACATGCCAAGAACAATCGGTTACAATCGGTTACAGGCCAAGAACGATCGGTTACAATCGGTTACATGCCAAGAACGATCGGTTACAATCGGTTACATGACGAGGACAATCGGTGACAATCGGTTACATGCCAAGAACAATCGGTTACAATCGGTTACATGACGAGGACAATCGGTGACAATCGGTTACATGCCAAGAACGATCGGTTACAATCGGTTACATGACGAGGACAATCGGTTACAATCGGATACATGCCAAGAACAATCGGTTACAATCGGTTACAATCGGTTACATGCCGAGAACAATCGGTTACAGTCGGTGACCTACCGAGAACAATCTCGCATCCTGGAGCAACCTATTGGCAGACCGTCCACAACCGTCTACAGACGAAAAAGAGACGTACCGTCCCCATCGTGACCAACTGGGGGTGTTTTTTGGGTGTGGACGGTCCGCCCGCAGCCTAGCAACCTCCAGTAACCTCTTGGCAGACCGTCCACAGCCGTCCACAACCATCCACAGCCATCCACAGCCGTCCACAACCGTCCACAGGTGAAAAAGTGCCAGAACACCCCAATATTGACCACCTGGGGGTGATTTTTGGGTGTGGACGGTCTGCCTGAGGCCGTAGAATGCGAAAAAACCGATTTTGGTACTCTATTGGCCTGTGGTGGCCCGTAGAAATGGAGTGTTTGCGATTTTGAGCCATTTTCCTAAGGAAACTGGCCCAGTTGGCTGGAAAATGTGAATTTTTGAATTTAAAATGCAACATCGAGCATTTAGAGAGTGTGGACGGTTGTGGACGGTCGTCCCGGACCGATTTGGGACCACTTTTGGTATAGGGTCGAAAAGACAATGCGATTTTAAAAAAAATAATTTTTTAGACAGCCAGGTCAGCAGGCTATGCCTCCTCTACCCAATATTGACCACCTGGGGTGATTTTTGGGTGTGGACGGTCTGCCTGAGGCCGTAGAATGCGAAAAAACCGATTTTGGTACTCTATTGGCCTGTGGTGGCCCGTAGAAATGGAGTGTTTGCGATTTTGAGCCATTTTCCTAAGGAAACTGGCCCAGTTGGCTGGAAAATGTGAATTTTTGAATTTAAAATGCAACATCGAGCATTTAGAGAGTGTGGACGGTTGTGGACGGTCGTCCCGGACCGATTTGGGACCACTTTTGGTATAGGGTCGAAAAGACAATGCGATTTTAAAAAAAATAATTTTTTAGACAGCCAGGTCAGCAGGCTATGCCTCCTCTAGAAGCAATCCAGCGGGTGGCTGCGCCAAGAGGCAGTCCGCAGGGCGATGCGCGACCCGGACCTCCGGATGCGGGTGGAGGAGGGTCCGAACCAGTGGGCCGAGCAGATGATGCGCGCAGGGAGCGACGACGTGCGCACCTGGGCGGACTTCATCGCCCTGGCGGCGGCTGCGCGCGTGACCAGATGCGTCGTCCTCGTGCTCATCGACAACCACCAGCCGATGCTTCTGTCCCCAGTAGGTGCGGGTGCAGTGGTGGACGCCCACTGTCTGCGGAGGACGGGGGGGCAACATGGGCACTACGTGCCCCTAGTTATGCCGGAGCCCATGCGTCAGCACCTGGCGGGTCTTCCCCCGAAGCCGATGGCAGCGGATGTCACGGGGTGCGATGGTGATAGTCCCATGCAGATGGTGCGTCAGGGGGGCTCGGCGGGCCAGGTGGAGGAGTGCGAGAAGTGCCGCCGCCCGTTCGACCGCTCCGCGAGGCATCACGCGTGTGGCAGATGCTGGCGCAAAGTGTGCGCGTCGTGCGCAGTGCGGGGTGAGCGGTGCCCAGGCTACATTGACCGGGTGGCGGTGGATGTCGACGCTCCAGACCCTGCGGAGCAACCCGCGGTCACCCCGGATCTGCGGGAGGTCCTGGAGTCCGCCCGGGCGCGCCCCCGCCGGCGGAAGCCCATCCCGAGCCGCATGCACGACACGCCGATGGGGCCCAGGCAGCCGAGTGCCCCGCACGACTCGTCGGGGGCTGCGCACCATCCAACGCGGGTGAAGGAGGAAGTGGCGGAGGAGCCGGTCGCTCCCGGCCAGGACGTGGAGATGCACCAGGGCGGAGGCTCCCAAACCTCAAACACAGCCCCCTCTGGTGCGCCCTCCGCGACCCACGGCCACAGCGTGCCCCCGGCGGAGAGTGCCTCCCGGGCTGCCCCAGCCCCCATGCAGGGGCAGGCCCAACATGCAGAGTGCCCGCCGTCGGGGTCGGGGGCCACAGAGAACCACCAGGGCGGAGGCTCCCAAACCTCAAACACAGCCCCCTCTGGTGTGCCCTCTGCGGCTCCGGTCACGGCGGCAGGCGCCCAGCCGTCTGGCCCCGCTCAGGCCGCGCGGCGCCGCCAGGGCGGAGGCTCCCACACCTTCAACACAGCCCCCTCTGGCACCTCTGGCGGAACAGCCCCCGGTGGGGCTGGCGGGATCCAGGGGGTTGCTGCGACGATGATGCGCAACGCCGCGCAGGCCCGCCGGGACGGGCAGCGCCGCAGCCGGACGGCCGCGTCCTCGAGACGCCTGGAGGAGCTGCGTCAGGGTGACGCGGCGGGCCCCATGGAGTTCGACGACGACCCGGCGAACGTGTGGGAGCCCGAGGACGACCTCCAGGCCATCGACGCCTACGGGGACGACGAGACGCCCGCGGCGAACATCCCCGCTCTGCAGGAGCTTGCGGCGTCCCGTGTCTGGGCCGAGGGGGTGGTAGCGCGGGCCCGCGGCATGGCCCCCTGCGTCTCGATGGGAGGAGCCATCCCCCGCACCGTCGAGGCGTGGAGGCACTGCTTCCACCCCAGCTATGGCCTTTGCCCCCTCTCGCCCAGGGTGGCAGGTGACGTAGCGGCGGAGTGGCTGCAGGCGCGCATCCTGCAAGGGGGCGCGCAGGCCGAGCCCGGGAACCAGACGAGGGAGCCGGGGGTCAGCCTGCGCGTCTACATGCGCAAGCTGCAGACGGAGGTGGAGCGGGGCGAGTAGGCGGAGCAGCGTCCCCACCCCCACCACCCCCCCCCCCCCCCCCGGGACCTTCCCCCCCCCCCCCTTTCATAGATGTGTGCAGGTGGCCGTTGTGAATGGTTAGACAGGGGCTGGCCACCCCCTCCCCCGGGCTCTGCACAGCAGGTCTGGGTTAGAAACAACATAACCCCCCCCCCCCTTCCTCCCCTCCCTTCCTCCCCCCTCCCCTCCCCTCCCCTATTGATGTCCCCCCCCCCTCCCCCAGCGCTTTGCCGCTCGTGTGAGTACCGCCCTGACTGGGAGAAAGGGTAGGGCTGGTTGGGTTGGCGGAGTTGGGCGGATGGGCGAAACGGAAAAATCGACGAGGTCGCAGCGTCAGGGCGTTCTGGGCTGGCTGGTGGTGGTTGGGACAAGACCGACGAGATTAGAAGCGGCACTGGTAGACGGGTTTTGAGGCCCCCCGCCCCCAGGTTCCCCCTGCCCACCTGGACGGACCCAAGTGCCTCACACCGGATCTCTCCCCACCCGGTGGTCCACCTGACGGATACGCGAAAAAAAAAAAGAAAAAAGTGGGTTCGTGGGTTTCGTTTTTCCCCACAACCCCGAAAAAAAAATTTGAAATTTTTTTCAGATTTTGGACTTTTTTCAGCAAACTGATTTTTTTTGGTTTTACTTTTTGGGGTGGTCCATATTTACGTTGGGAAACCTGAAAAATTCTCGAGTGGCCAAAAACTCATCTCCCAGAGCAAAATGACCCCACCACGGTTCGGAAAAATTCCGGAAATGCTAAATTCGCGAAACCAAAAATCGCGATTTTGTGGTACCAGGTGGTACCGGGTGGTACTACCTAGTACTAGAGGAGGGACCCTTAGCACGGGCTGCTGAAACAAAAATTCTGCGAATTTCGTATTGTGTTATTTTGACCTACCAACCCCAAAAGTGGTCCCAAAATGACGATCTGCAACTGGCAGCGACTGTAACACCCCTAGTACATGCCATTTTTTTCACTGCGAACGATTTTTTGTCATTTTGGGGTCAGTTTCCTTAGGGTTTTGCTGGAGAGAAGGCCAAAAAGTGACAAAAAATCGTTCGCACATCACCAGAAATCGTTCACAGGCCAGTTAGACCCCCAAAACATGTTTTTTTGGGCTCTGGGACATGTCAAAAATCGTTCACACCTCAAAAAAATGCCGCCCGGGGGGTGTTTCTGGCTATTTCGTCAGGTGTGAACGATTATTTTGGCGATTGGTGACTGTTCCGCGACATTTTCATGACCACCCCCGACTGGGTGCCTGTCGCGTTGCACAGAATAGCGTAGCAGACCGGAATTGTGTCTGACTTTTTCAGAGCCTTGTCATAATCGTTCACACCGAAAAAATGTGGCTCCCGGAGGGTATTTCTGGCCCTTTGTCCAGGTGTGAACGATTATTTTGGCGTTTGGTGACTGTTCCGTGACATTTTCATGACCACCCCCGACTGGGTGCCTGTCGCGTTGCACAGAATAGCGTAGCAGACCAGAAATGTGTCGGACTTTTTCAGAGCCTTGTCATAATCGTTCACACCGGAAAACTGTGCCTCCCGGGGGGTATTTCTGGCCCTTTGTCCAGGTGTGAACGATTTGTTGCGTGATTTGTGACTGTTCCAGCGCTTTTTCATGACCGCCCCGGTTAGGTGCTGCCCGTTGCCCGTTTGGACTCGAGGTTGACGCAGTTGTTTGCAGTATGAAGTCTAGTACATGCCCGTTTGGGCACTGAATGCTGTTCGTTTGCCGTCGTGATGCAGTACGAAGTCCAGTACATGCCGGTTTGAAGCCCAGATGCTGCCCGTTCGCGGCTGTTGTGATGCATCATGAAGGCGAGTACATGCCCGTTTGAACTCTGAATGCTGTCCGTTTGCGGCAGAATGAAGTCCAGTACATGCCCGTTTGCGGAAGGCACAGGGTTAGTACATGCCCGTTTCGACCGTACGTCGTGCCGGATGAAGTCTAGTACATGCCCGTTTGGACTCTGAATGCTGCCCGTTTGCTCGAGGCAAAGGGCGAGGATATGCAGGTTTGCGCTCGGGATTGTGAAGTTGTGGAGCAGAATGAAGGCTAGTACATGCCCGTTTGAACTCGAGATGCTGCCCGTTTGGTTCCGAATGAAGGCTAGTACATGCGCGATTGGAGGTTCGACGTGGGCTGGGCTGGGTGTGGGTCGGCACCTCGTTTTCTGACAAGGCCACACAGGGTAATTAAAGCTTCATTTTTTTCTGCTGAAAATAGCTGAAGTGTCCCTCTGCTACTAGTACGGTACTAAATCAGATCACTGGGACTTGCGAAAACCGCGCTGGGTCGCCGTCCGGGTCGACCCGGGTCGACCGCGCCCCATCCGGGCACATTCCGGGCCCTGTACCACGTTTTTTGTGGGCTGGAACCCGGTTTTGCCTTGTATTTTTTTCGGGGTACCGGTACCGGTACCGGTACTTCCTGGTACCAGTACCGGTACCGGAGTACCGGTACTGGTACCGGTACCGTTGGTCACCTTGCACCTGATCATGTATGCACTTTCCCACTGCTATCTCTCAACCCCCCCCACGGCGGTATTCTCTCCCTCCCCATCCACATCCACTCCGGAACTGTGCGTTGACGTGTATGTCGACAACGTGCGGTACGCGGGCACCTGGGAGCGTGTTCGGGAGGCAACGGCGGCGTTTGACGTGGCAGCGAGACGCGCCGGCGCGACGATATCTGAGGCGAGCGACGGTGACACGGAGTACGTCTTCCTCGGGTTCGGCTTCCACTGCCGTCGAGAGGTGGGCGTTGGGCCCAAGGTGGCGAGGAAGCTGAGGGCGGCGCGGGCGGACCTGATGGCTCAGGGCGAGACGAAGCCGAGGGTTAGGCGGTGCGACTTGGAATCCTTGGGTGGTCGTCTGGTGTGGGCCTCGCCCCTGGTGGTGCAGCCTCTGGGCAGGTTTATCGACGCCATCATCGCCCTGCGCCGCAACAGCAACGCATTGAACCGTGGTGCACACCCGGACGAAGAAGTACAGCTCTCCGCGCAAACGACTGAGGCGGCGGTGCGTTGGATCGACGCTGCGCTCCAACCGAGGATGTACAAGGAGTTCACCGAGATGAGCCGAGGCCGGGGGGTAGAGATCTGGTCGGATGCTTCGGTGACGGGGTGCGGTGTTGTGGTGTCAGCAGGCGGCGCTCTTCGATCGTTTGGGCGACGCTGGACCTGGGAAGAGGCTGACGAACTGCCGGAGGAGCAGCGGTCGACGCGGATCGCGGTGCTTGAGGCACGTGCTGTGGTCTACGGCATGGAGGAGTGCGTCGGGGAGAACGCCTGGGGTGCCAACGTGAAGTGGTACCTTGACAACACCGCGGTGATCGGGGCGCTGCAGCGCGGGTATTCTCCGGCTCGGGCACTGAACAGAGAGGTGATGCGGATCCTGGGGCTGACGTCATCATATTTCACAGCGGTGCAATGGGCCTACATCAAATCACGGGATAACCCCGCAGACAAGCCGAGCCGGAGGTAGCGCAGGGGTAGCGAAGGGGTGTCGTTCGGCGCTGATCGCGCGGCTCTTCCGCTGCGTCCTGCGGCGACCTGCGTCTTTGGTGACTTCAGCCGCGCGCTCAGCGTACCCCTGCGCTACGAACAGTAATGGTAACAGAAGATCGTGCTGCCCACTCCCCACTCCCCTCTCCACCACACTTGTAGGGAGGCTAAGTGCCAAGAGGGCAAGGCTTGCCCGGAATGTGTTGCTGCGTACACTTAGCCTCCCTCACACAGGAACCGATGGGGAACTCTTTTTTGTAACCATACGTAGTAACGTATTGCCATTTTTGGTTGGAAAACTGGATTTTTCAGCCAGGTCCAGTCCCTACTTACCTGGACCCCACTTTCACCCCACTTTGGGAAATCTACTGACTGGCACTCCCACTCCCACTTCCACACAAACCCACTCCACTGATCTTCACACACAGGCCAGAGAACCAAATTCCAAGTCCAGGGAAACTTCTCCTGAATTGTCAACCAAGCCAGTTTTCCAAGTTCTGTGACACCCCTTTCTGTCTGACCCAGAGGTTCCAAGTTCTGGTGGATTTCAACCAACTGTTGTCCAGTCCACCAAAACTCTGGAACTTTTCGGTTTTGACTGAAAGCCTCCTCAGAACTTGAAAAATCTCAGTTTGGTTGAAAATCCAGAGAATCCTGCCTGAGGCCAAATTTTGGTTCTGACTGAAAAAGTCCAGGGTTGAGTGAAGGTCCAGCAGAAATTTGGAATTTTTGGTTTTGGGCTGAAAAGTCCTGTGAAGCCTGAAATTCTGAGTTTTGACTGGAAATCCACTGAAAATCTGGAAATTCTGGCTTCTGGGTGGAAATCCAGTGGAAGTCAGAAAAAATGCCCAAACTCTTGTCGGGAAACATTTTTGCCCATATACGTATGGTGTTGGTAACCATACACATATGGGAAAGTAAAGTTTTTTGTAACCATACGTAATCCTGTAACCATACGTATATGGGCATAAAAACTTTGTACCCATACGTGTATGGGCATTGCCTCTTAGTACATGCCCGTTTCGACCCCACGTTGTGCCGGATGAAGTCTAGTACATGCCCGTTTGTACTCTGAATGCTGCCCGTTTGCCAAGGGCAAAGGGCGAGGGCATGCAGGTTTGCGCTCGGAATTGTGAAGTTGTGATGCAGAATGAAGGCTAGTACATGCCCGTTTGAACTCGAGATGCTGCCCGTTTGGTACAGAATGAAGTTGCGCGATTGGAGGTTCGACGTGGGCTGGGCTGGGTGTTGGTCGGCACCTCGTTTTTTGACAAAGGCACAGGGTAATTAAAGCTTCATTTTTTTTCTGCTGAAAATAGCTGAAGTGTCCCTCTGCTACAGGTACTCGAAATGGTGAGCCGCTGAGTGAGCCATCGAGTGTTTGCACGTTTTGTAGGAGGCCAAAGCTGCACCTGTATGCAGGAAACAAGTGGACGATGGGCCGAAGGCCCGAGGACTTGTTTTCCCTGCGAGAGTGGAGCTCAGACCAACTCTGTGGTGCACCTGGTGGCCGGGTGTCCAAGAAGAATCTGTTCGACTGGTTTTTGGACCGTTTTAGGCCTGGTATCCGGTCCAAACCGCTCCAGAAATGCACCATAATTTTTGCCTCACCTGGCTCCTGTTTAATTAAACGGGTTCGGCCTTCCCGAGGTAGGGCTGAAGGACAAGCTGACCCCTGCGGAGCAGAAGTCAGAGCCGTACGGGAGGCTCTGCGACGCCGCCATGGCGCGGGAGCTGACCCTGACCTCCACGAAGCCGTTCAAGGCATATGTGGGGGAGTCGCCCTCGACGACGCACAAGGAAGAGGGCAGGAAGGGGAGGGGTACGGAGGCGGGGGTGAGGTGGCCGGACGTCACCGAGAAGGGCTGGCAGACCGTCGAGGGCAGGAGCACGGTGGCCAGGATTTTGTGGGATATGGAAACGGGATATCCCGGTGGGATATCCCGCGGGGGAGGTTTCCCTCGCGGGTTTGATATCCCGCCAGGGTGGGGGGTCATCTCCCCCCCGGGAGATGGGGGCATCTCCCGCGGGAGATGGGGTCATCTCCCGTGGGATATGGGGTCCCATATCCCACGGGAGATGACCCCATATCCCACGGGAGATGCCCCCATCTCCCGGGGGGGGATATGACCCCCTACCCGGCGGGATATGGTTTTTCCAAAACGCGGGATACGTCACTTTGAGACGTGGGATATCCCACCGGCATATCCCGTTTTCATATCCCACAGAATCCTGGCCACCGTGAGGGTGTGGGTTTTTGTTGTGGAGAATGGGTGCACCGAGGTGCAGGGCTGCTTCCTCGAGAATGGGAGCATTACCTTCACCTTCCTTCGCAAGAAGGCGTCCTTGCAGCAGGCACCGGGCATCTACGGGCTCGAATACGTGATCCCCCCTGGCGTCGTGGTGAACGGCGATCTCCACGTTGAGACGCTGGGGGGGATGACAAAGGTTCTCGTTCCCGCTGCTGCCCCCCCACCTCAGGTGCAGGCCCGTGTATCGGGAGTCTTGTGGGAGTCGGTGTTCGGGGAGCCATTTTTGACCAACAGCTGGTTGTTCTGGGGCACTTTAGAGCAACAGCTGGTTGTTCCGACCAATCGCCCGTGGCCCAAAGTGACCAACACCCCGCTGTTCTTGGTGTGTTTCTGACCAAGTGTCGTTTGTTTCTGCGTTGTTCTGCCCTGGGAGTACTCTCTGGCGGAGTCTGGCCCCAAGGTGAAGTGGCCTGCACCCGAACATGTCCAAAAATGTGTTTTTTGGCATTGTCGGAGTGTGTGCGGGGTCCAGGAGGCTGTTTTTTTGAGCCGAATTGACCAAATTAATTTCCGTCACACTTTTTTTGTGAGGGATGGCTGGAGGTAGGCCTCCTCTACATAAAGGTTGTCTTGGTGATCAAGGAGACAGGCCACGCCACACGCCTCGCCAATCTTGAGAAGGCCCAGAAGGGCGGGCGGGCCTCAGCGAACTTCTCCGCCGAGCTGTACGCGCACACCATGGCGTCCGATATGGTGACCCTTCTGGGTGACAACTGGAAGTGCCTGATGCAGCCTGTGTCACTGCATCAGTACCGGTGCGTGGTTCCGGGGCAGTAGGCAGGTGTAGACTACAAACCTTGTTCGAGGCCGAAGTCCGACGCGTACGTGAAAGGTTTCAACAACCTGTTCTACTGCGCCGGGTACGTCCATCCGCATGAAGGCCGGCAGGTGTGGAATGGCAACACTTGTCGGTTCATTTGCAACAAGGTTCTCAGAGGGCCCAGCCCATGGGCCCAATGGGGCCGGCCCCATGGTGAAAACGTCCAAAAAATGGACCACCTATTTTGCGACATTTTTGGGAAAATGTCGCGAATGTGCCCAAAAATGCCCGGAATCACATTTTGGGACATATGCACACCCACAGAGCCGAATTTGGCCTTTGAAAAAAATCGGATTTTTGGACCACCCCAGCCCAGGTACAGTAGATATAGTAAAGTTCGCCCGAAAAGTACCCGCCCGAAAAAAAGCCCGCCGGAAAAAAGTTCGCCCCCCCCCCCAGAATTTTCGCCCTTTTTTCCGGCGGGTTTTTTTACTTGTGGAGTTTTTTGGGCGGTTTCTGGGGCGGGGGAGCGCTCCCCAGGAGAAGAAGAAACTTTCTGAAAAATCTCTGTGTCTCCAAAAATTTTCCCCGTGGCAATAAAACTAATGCAACCGAGTGAATCTCAAAAGAGAGAAGGTAGCAACGACAGTTTGTGTTCTTCGAACGCAGAACACCCCACCAGCTGCCGGGCGTGTGAAGTGTTCGCAAGGATCCGCACGGTGAAAAGTTTCCTGAGTTGGCTACGCCGAACTTACAAAAAAAAAGTTTCATCAAATCGACAAAAATAATCGGATTTTTTTTTGCTGTCGGCCGACCGACCGACTGGCCGACCGACAGGCCGACAGCTGTAGGGTTGGTCACCTTGCTCCGTACACTGAATCAGTCGTCAGTGCAAAGTGACCGACTCGACAGCTGTCGACCTGTCGGTCGGTCGCCCGACATAAAAACCCACGGGTTTGCAGCAGAATGAAGTCCAGTACATGTCGGTTTGCGGAAGGCGCGGGGTTAGTTTTGACTCCACGTCGTGCCGGAGGAAGTCTAGTGCATGGCCGTTTGGACTCTGAATGCTGCCCGTTTCGAGGCAACAGGCGAGGGCATGCATTCGGTATTGTGGAGTTGTGATGCAGAATGAAGACCAGTGCATGCCCGTTTGAGGTCGAAATGCTGCCCGTTTGGGTTAGAATGAAGTCTAGTACATGCGCGGTTGGTGGTTCCGACGTGGGCTGGGCTGGGTGTTGGTGGCGCCTCGTTTTCTAATAAGGCCACAGGGTAATTAAAGCTTCATTTTTTCCATTGGGAAGTAGCTGAAGTGTCCCTGTCCTAGTACTACTAGCAATGCCTTGCTTGGGCTCTGAATGCTGCCCTTTTGCCGGAGGCAAAGGGCAAGGGTATGCAGGTTTGGCCTCTGGGTTGTGCAGTTGTTTTGGAGAATGAAGGCCAGCTTTGGGCTCGAACGGGCAATACCGTGACCCTTTTGAGGAATGCCGACCGGTAGCAATTGTCACATTGCTTCGGTGGACTGATAGTCTTTCAGCTACCCTGCACCGTGATCCATAAGGCAGTGTTTATTGCCCCTCCACACACCCCTCTCTTTTTATGTGTGTTCACCATCATCTCCCACCCTATTCCAGGTTTCGTGCACGCCCCCCGCTATCACGTTGCCTTCCGCTGGACACCCCTACCCTGTGAACCATTATGGGTGCTGTTGAACCGCGCCGTCACCGCCGGAACCCTGATGCGCCGGAAACTGCGATTACCTCTACTCGCAATGCCCCAGGAGCTTCGCGACGCTCTTCCGGGCGCTCCCTCCGTAGTAGTGCCCAAGCTGAAGAGGTTCAGAAGAAGCCCGCAGATCGGATTTCTGCTCCTAGCAGAGTCCACAAACCGTCAAATGAAGGTCGCACCGCTGTCGCTGTACCGTCACGTTCTGGGAAAAGGAAACGAACGCCGAGTGCTTCTTCTTCATCAGATACCTCTAACCACAGCTGCCCCTCTGTGCAGCGTCTTCATCAGCGGTTACCCAAGGGACCTCGAGGACATGACTCCCTCCGTGACCGTGAAACCCGTGTGACGAAATGCCGTGACGAGCCTCAACGGCCACCCGTGGTCCTCATGTCTCCTGGATTTTCCGACCACAAGATTGATATCATTCTCCCACCTGAAATACTCAATGCGATCTGGCCTCCGTCGGCGAAGTGATGTGCTATATGTTGCGCTGTGATTGCCCATGTATTCTGCTCTTCTGTGATCCGGTTCCTGTTCTCTCTCTTAGTGCTGTGTCAGTTGAGTGTTGGCTCGTGGTGCTTGTCGACCAAACAAACCGGGGGGCCTTGCCCTAGTAGGAAAGGAGAGTGAACCCCTTTCTCCAGAGAAAGTACCTGAAGGTTTTAGACGTGTTTGAGCCGTCTCCAATGAATATGCCCGAAAGGGCAGTCCGACCTGGGCCTTGTTCACCAGGCTCCACGGTAGGACTGCTCTTATCACCTCTTTTTTCACTGCTGGCTTGGCGTTGTCCCAGAGAGCGGCTGTGTTTCCACGGTGCGGCTATTCTTTCGTTCTAGAAACAGACACGCGAATCATGCATGCATCACCTCTTTTGGGTTCCTGGAGATCCGATGCACATATGTCATTTCTTGTGATATGCCTCATGCCTTCTAGTTGCTGTTCTTGAAGGAAGCTGGGCACTCAGACGTCCGCTTCATGTGTGCAATAGTCGGACATGTCAGACGGATATTACCGGACGTGGCACTCATGCCACGTGTGAAGTTTTGCAGTGATTGCTAAAGACTGTGCGCGTCGCCGAATCTTTCAGCTTCTTGACCGCAGTGTAGCCGACCAAGGCGGACAACCTCTATGGCAATGGCTTTCGCTGGCACCTGCTTGGCGGATGCCAAACCGCAGCAACCCAGGCTAGCTTTTTAGGGGCTTCTAATTACGTTTTTCGTGTAAGTGTGTCGCAGGATCTCCAAACATGCTAGTAGAAGTTGTTTAAAGTGATTCGCGGGATTTTCGGGTTGAATCAGGCGTCGGCGACCAGCTCCAACGGCCGAGAACGAAAAATGATCATTGAGCGCTTCGCGCCCTTGGATTGTTTTCCGCTCTCTGAGAACTAGTATTGCGGCCAGTTAAGAGGCGATGGTGATATCCTGGATGCCGACCCCGGAAAATACTAGAATCTGGCAGCCTAGGTCGGCGGCGATCGGGTCTCGTTGCACTCTTTTCGGACAAAATGGGGCGGGAAGCAATTTTCGAAAAAAATCGGCCGACTGGAGAGCCTTTTGCTGGATCTTGCGACACCCCCCACTCACCACGTCATCAGACCTGGGGGAATGTGTTCCAGCAAAATAATTGTAGGCAGTGAATAGTTTGTTGCCCCATATTACTGCCTCTTCACGACCCAGCGGGGGACGCAAATAGTCTCACCGGTTCCAAGCAACGAAGCAAAACGGAATCGCGAAGTAGCAAAAGAAACTTCCGACAGGGTTTGCGCGTAGCCAAATTTCCCGCGGGATGAGTAGAATACTTGCCGTCTTCTACTTTGGCCAGCCTTAGTCAGCCGACTGGTGACTAGAGTTGACTCAGTCCCATGTACCCACCGGGTGAGAAGTACCTGCCCTGAGCTAAAATCAAACTATTTCCTCTAAAAAGCAACGCCCAGATCCCCGTGCCCCTCTCGCCACACTGGGTTCGCGATGGGCACCTAACCAGGCATCATTTTTTATTCTTCACCCTCCTCGTGATGTGCGAGCCCGTGCAGCGGATACAAACCCCCCTCGGCAAGGGCTCTCCGTCGACAACGATGTTTTCTAACGGCCCAGTCATGAATGTGCCATCGTTATGGATACACGCGTCACTCCCATCGGCAAGATCTCTGGTGGTGTTAATTCTGAACACGGGTGTGCTGGCCCAGCACTAACTATCCCTACCACTTCCTGTGGGGCCTTGTTCGACACCTGTCTCTTCACACGGTCCTTGGGTTTGCAACAGCGGTTAAGTGTTTCTGGTGGAGCGTACACCTGCTGATCCCGTCGCAACCGCACTGGATGGACCGGGTTCCTTGTTTTCTTCTTCATCTTCACAATACCTGGTTTGCAGACCTAGTAGAAGGGGCGGCGTGGCGCCCGAAGGATGCGTTGGGAACGTGATTCCACCGCTTCCTGAGTACCACTTCTTTAAATTTTCCTCAGTGGGGGCCCTCGCTACCAAGTGTGACTGAGTGAGAAAAAGTGAGAAGTCAGCCATGTTTGGCTGACAACTGACGACTCGTGACTCACAGTGACTCGTAGCGAGGGCCCCCAGTAATTTTGTCAATATTTTCACAAGCCCAGCAAATTTCCGCCCTTTTTTTAGCAGCCTGGTATCGTTTTACTTTTGTTGGGCATGATAGCCGTCTGACCAGTTGCCGTTCGGGAAGAAGGATGGAAAGGGAAGTGCACCAGCCGCCACTCAGCCAACTGATGTCGCTTCCCTGGCTGCGTGCTCTCTCCCCCCAGAGTACGTTTCGCCTTGCTGGCCAACAGGAGAATTCCGCAGGATGATGCCCCGCTCCTCCCCCCCGCCCCCCTTTTTTTGCCCAAATAAGCTCGCTTGTCACAGCGAAAGTCAGTGAGAGCGTACCGCGCGCCCATTGTGTTTTGAGAGGGCAACACAAAACCACCTGTTCACAGCAACGCCCGTCGCAGGGGCTACACCACACTGCCACCCGTGCACACAAACAAAAGCCAGACTCATTGCCTCGGTTTGGCGTGTTGCTGTTGTGTGTTGCTGTTGCTGTTACCTCACATGAACTATTTCCTACCCATTCACGCTATTTGATATTCTGACACAACACAGGCTGGGCATATCACTTGATCCGGACACCCTGCATAACGAATGAAGAGAGCGATATATACACAGACAGATAAGCTCTGTGCTTTATCTTTCTTCCACCCCCCCCCCCTCTTCTCAATGCTCTGAGCCATGTATCTAGACTTCGCCTTGTGGCTGACCGCTCCTGGAATCGCAGACGGTGTGGCGCGTGGTGGAGGCCCCCCCCCCCCCTGCTTTTTTGCACATCACTGAGGCAAAGGAAACAAAGTGCGTCTTCCCTCAGCCGCTCGTGTAGGACGAAGCTTGCCGGTGCTAGCCTGCAGCCACCATGTCCCGGGTGCACAGGTCGGTGCCTGCACTATCACCCACAATTGTCACGTACCACACTTTTGCAGATGCGGGCGGGGCTTTAATCACAGCCGTGTTGATATGGTAGGAGCTGTTGATCTCTGCATACATGCGGTTGGCGTGCTTTTCGCCCGCACACCGGAGATGTCGACGTCTCCCTCAGGAAAATGTGATCCGTACATCAACAGGGTCATGCATCTGGTGCTATGCAACTACCAGGATAGCGTGCCACCGCTGTTTCGGGTTCGTGATTCCCACTCCGGCAGCACCCGACAGGCTGCAGAAGAAGCGTGTGGCAAGACGCGAACGGGATGTATCTGTACATCCACCCACCCTCGTCTCGTCGCGCCAGCAAGGCAGGCTGCTAGCCTACATGCCACTGTTTTGGCTGTTTTTTTTGTACAGATCGCTGCTGTGCTGCATGTTGCTGAACAACGTCTCGAGATAGTCATCAACGTACTGCAAACGGGAGAGGGTCCCAGTTTTTGTCGTGCGGGAGAGGCATCGGCAAACAGCCGTAGAGATGTTAGCGCAAGTCCGTCAGTCCCCACCCACTCCAACAGCCTTCTTGTCCATGATGATGTGGGTGTAGTGCTGCCAAAAAGAGAGGTTCCGACCCGTGGCGCTGTATCTTGCAGCGACACTGTGTGTGTATGTCTGTGTCTGCAAGATACTGCCCTTCTGCCATCGGTGCGGCATGTCGACAGCGGGCGCAGCTGTGTCGTTAGTGTTCCGGAAGATAGCGTGACCGTGCGCAGTCCGAAGGTGGATGCGCTAAACGAGATGTTTGCGGGTTCCGCTGATGCAGATCGCGAGGGTGCAGGGCTCGGCGACACATCCCCTCGCTTCCCTGCTGGTTCAGCAGGACCTCAAAGGTGAGAGGGGCGCTCTGAGGCCAAGGAAATGCCAGGCTTGGTCGTACGGCATGTGGCACCGCACATTCACCAAACGGTGCGTTGTGGTGCATCTTGGGTTCCCACACCACACCCTCTGGAGGGGATGGCCTAGAGAGCAGGGGTACAAGAGTGCAGCAATGCTTGCTCAGAGCAAGCCAGTGCAGCCCCCGTATTTTCACATGTGTCTTGTGCGCTTCGATGCCACAGCACACGCATTCTCACACATATTCGTAATGATTGACAACGTGTCGCCGGATGCTACAATCCTGAAGCAAAATCAGAGCAAGCTCGTCAGATAAACAGACGCCACGTGGTGGTCGCCCGGTGCTTGCTGTGTTTCGGCGCTAACACACTACAACCTCCCCTGGTGCGCCTCATCAGGTGTGAGCCAGGATCAATGGAACCTAAGATAGCTAGTCTTAGGCCAGCAAGACTTTCTCCCACATATTCAGAGGGAGCTTGGGGCATCATCCATGGGCACAGCCCAACCATAAAAGGATAATGTATGAAACAGCCCGGATTAAGACACTCGTATCAGCGCCTCGCAGAGGGCTGATCCTCGCCTGTGTTGTATCCCCGGAACCGCAAGCGAAGGGGGGGGGGGGGGGGCACAACAGTTGCTTGCCTCCGGTATAGTAGGCCGCAATGGGTTCCTCTCCAGACTTCCATTCCAGAACTTCTGACGGTTTGCACAGTGTTGCCTGAGCTGGGCCTCGCAATGGGGCTGTTGGGCTGGGATGTATTGGACACGCTGCAAGCCGCATGAGACCTGCGAAGCAGCTGGAGCACAGAAGGATGCACACCGCAACCCCTCTCTCCCTCAGAGAATCCAATCCAAAGCCGGACTCGCTGTGAGACGGGAAAGCAGGGTCCAGCACCCCTCGTGGAAGACGTCCCACCTGCCACAGTTACCAACCCTGACGCATGGATGTTGTAATTATAGCAGCGTTGGAAGAGCCCGTCGAAGTTCTACGGTGCTCCCCCTCTCACAGCTCTCTTCCCATGGAGGAGAATCGGATTGGGGTTTCCCCTCCTCTTCTGTTGCTGACTCCGACTCTTGTGGAACCCCAAGCAATGGGCTCCTCTCTGCTGGCTGTGTGTATCCTCTTCGGGACACGCGACGCCGTCCCACTCCTTCCCCAGGCAGAGGTTCCCGTTTCAAGCGAGGTTCCGATTCCTGGGATTCGAATGACTTCCCATGCAGGCGGTGTCCACAACTGCACTCGGACCCTCTGCGCTGCAACTCATGACGAGGGCTCCAACTGATGTTGCAGCCCTCGCACGCCTCGCCTCGTTCTGATGCTCGATTTACTGCCCTTGGGGGTCTTCGCTGGTCGACAAACTTCGTCAGTTTTCAGCCAATTCAACAGGAAATGCACCAAAATGCACTGACGATCACCCTGTAGCCAAGACCCCCCTTGTCTCTTTTAGTTGGTGCAACCTGCCCTCGCTGTCTCCTCGCTGACTCCGAGTCTCTGGATCACCCTGCAATATCCTTCCCGTCCCGTCCGTGTGTAACTCGGCTCTCCGACCGGATCCCGCCAGCCGGTTCAGCTGCTCCCCGGACAGTTCAGGCCCTCACGGCGACCCTTGTGGCTACGTCACGTTGGACCCCTCCCTGGTCTCGTGCCACACCACTCATTCGGTGTCGTGATGGCGATGGGGGTCACGTCCCTGCTTGCTCCGACCCCATGTTCCTCGCCTTCGTGCTCCCGTGTTTTGTTTCTTCCCTGCGGAGGGATTGCTTGCCGCCTTCTGTGTTGTGTGTTGCCTCTGTCTGCCATACCTCCCATCCTTCCCAGGACCCTGGGGTGTATTTGCTGCTCTCCCTTCATGTCACGCAGGCGAGTTGCTTCACATGCTGGCTCGTGGTACTCTGGTGATGGTGGAGAGCTGTCTGGGTATGGTCACATCTCATCGTCGATACCTGGTGCCTGTCCTTGTTTCGCTGCCTCGCCCACCCCACAACTTTCTTCTGTTTCCTGCAGGGAAATTAGCGCTCTGATCGGCCGCAACCTTGTTGACACCGCCCTTAGCGGACGCAAGCTTGGTGCAGTGGCCAAGGCTGTCATCGCACCTCATGCTGGACTCAGGTATGTCTCCAGTGTTATCGAGTGACATGCAACTACTGTTTCCAGTCTCGCAAAACCTCATGTTTTCTGCCCGGTATGTTATTGGTCTTTGCGACACCTTTGTTGGCTAGGCCCGGTGTCAAGAGCGCAGAACACAGCCAGCCCGTGATTTCAATGCAACGAATTGAGTCAGGCCGGTGGTGTTCCCCATATTTTCATCCCGCACAGCTACTCGGGGAAGACCGCATCGCATGCTTACGCGAAGTTTGCGCAGAGCCTCTCGGGTGTGAAGCGGGTGTTTGTTCTTGGGCCGTGCCACTGCGAGTACTTCGAGGATATCCGGGTCTCCTCGTTCGAGGTGTTCGCAGGCCCCATCCACGATTTGTCGGTCGACCAGGATATTAACGAAGACCTGATTGCCAAAGGTGCCAAACAAGGTCTGTCAGTGAAATATCTGAACCAGCAGACCGACGTTGACGAGCACAGCATCGAGCTGCAGATGCCGTTCCTGAGCTACGTGCTCAAGAGCGTGCAGCCCGACACAAAAGTGGTCCCAATTGTCGTGGGCCAACTTGACGCCGCCTCCGCCAAGCGCTATGGCAAGCTCCTGGCCCCATACTACCAGGACCCGGACACCAGGTTTGTCGTGAGCTCCGACTTCTGCCACTGGGGCTCGCGCTTCCGCTACACATACCACTACGACAAGAAGACCTACCCGCATATTGGTGATGCTGTGATTGCGATGGATCACGAAGGGATGCGCCTCATCGAGGCCCAGGACGTGACTGGCTTTGACACATATCTGGAAACGACGCGGAACACCATCTGCGGGCGTGTCCCCATCGGCATCCTTATGGAAGCCATGGCAGATGCGAATGTGCGTCAGAACATTGATTTCGTCCACTACAGCCAGTCATCCAAGTGCAATTCGCCTGCTGATTCCTCCGTGTCCTACGCAGCTGCGGTAGTGACGATGTGAGCAGGTCTCCGATCTGAGATGTGCCCCCTCATGGCCCCTGCTCTCGGTTGGTGGTAGGGGTGGGTTGGGGGGTCCTCTTTTGTGCTAAAACATGTCCAGACATCCGTCTCTAGCCCTGCCTGCCCCTGCCCCCACCCTCTCTAAGAATCTCAGCAGTGCTTCTTTTTTCATTTTTTTTTGCATACACGTTAAGTGTTCTAAGAAACCAGACATAACCAGAAGACCAACATCATGTTCGTGCTAGCACTTTTCCCTTTTGTCATCACACCCGTGCGCCAAAACAGGTTAGGCCTTATATTTGGCTGCGTTCAACGAAAAATATTTTCATGGTTCAACACTCCCACCTACTCCCTTCTCTTTACTCCACCCCTCAACCCCCGACATATCCGATGCCTGGCGTGCAGAACTCGGAGCTGGTGCTGTCCGGAGTGGGGCGCGGCGCGGGCAACCCGGAGGCCTTGTCCGCCCCCCTCCCGGCGGGCGACTTCGGGATGGCGATGGGGCAGGCGCTGGCGGCAGTGACCACCGCCAACGCCCGCGAGGTGGCCACTCGCGAGGTCGCGGGGGCCGACATCCGGGCCACGCAGGTGGAGGCGCACGCGAGGGTGCACGCGGCGGGGGTGGAGGCGGGGGCGGCTACGAGGGCCGCCAACGCGGAGGCGGCGGCGGGGATGCACATCGCATCCGCGAATGCAGCGGCGCATGCGGCGAAGGTGGAATCCGCTGCGGCACAGCGGGTGACGGGGGCGGAGTCGGACGCGAAGGTGGCGTCGGTGGAGGCGGCGGCCTCAAACGCCGTCACGGAGGCGCAGGCGCGGGCCATGGTCGCCGAGGAGTCCGCCAGGCACGCGGAGGTGAGAGCCCGCCTCGAGGCGGAGCTGGCCCTCGAGAGGGAGAAGACGCGGAACGCCGCGTTGGTGATGGAGGAGCGGGCTAAGGCCCAGCGGGAGACGGCCCTCGCGGAGCACGCGAGGGTAAGGGCTGAGGCAGGTGCGAGCCGGGCTGCAGCCCCCCAGGACGAGGTGGCTTCCCTCCGGGAGGAGGTGCGGCGGATGCGGGAGGTGGCGGACCTCCAGGCGGAGCTGGCCCGCCTGCGGGGAAACGGGACGGGCTCCGGAGCCGGCGCCGGAGCACCGAGGGCCGGAAAGCCGGAGCAGCGGGACGGGGCCGGCAGCGTAGCCGGCAGCAGCGACAGCCGCAGGGGCGCCGGGGCTCTCAACCCCCTGGACGTGGACGAGTGGTGGCACGCGGACGAGGCCACGCTGGGGCTGGTGCACCTGCACCAGCTGCGCCGCTACGACGCCCTGCTGGGGGCCCGGGCGGGGGGTGCCCTGCGCCCGCAGGCCCACGAGGCGCAGGCCCGGATGAGGGATATGAACCTCATCATGACGAGCCTGCCGTCGCTGCAGGAGCCGGAGGACTACGACGACCTCCTGGTCCGGCTGATGCAGAACCAGTTCTGCAGGCTGGAAGCCCTCAACGAGGGCGTGTTGGGGGGCGGATGGGAGGCGGCCTCCGCGATGGAGGAGGAATTCTTCGGGAAGCCGGAGATTCCTCCGTACCTCCGGGCGGCAAAGGAGAAGGCACGGGCCCGCCAGCCACGCTCCCCCCAGGTCCACCACCCACAGCATCAGCATCAACATCAACAACAACAGCAACGCAGCTCGCAGCCACAGCCGCAGCAGGGCCACCCCACCAGCCAGCGGAACAGGAGGGGGGGCCACAGGCAGTGAGCTCGCCCCTCACGGCGATGCTGGAGAGCATAGGGGTGCTCTCCACGGCGCGGGTGGGAAGGAGACGGGCACAGGAGGACCCGCTGACCGCCAGAGAGGCACAGCGGATCGCCAAGCGCGCGGTGAAGACGCTGGGGGAGGCGTTGGCACCGTCGACGTGGAGGGGGCTCGAGGGGCCCCACCGGCGACTCCTCCAGTTCCGGCACGAGTGGGAGCAGACCACGGGTGTGCTCTTGCCGTGGGACCTTTGCATCATTTACTGGGTGCAGAGGCTCATGTCCGAAGCGGACTCCCCACTCCGGCCCTCCTCCGCCCTACAGTACGTATCGAGGGCGGTCGCCGCGATGAGCCGCATGGGGGTTGTGGTGGACTCCCAGCTGCTCCAAGACTTCAAGCGAGGTCTGAAGCGCTTGGGGGCCCTCCGACCGCAGCACCAAGCGAAGCCAGCTACATCCGCCCAGGTGGCCGCAGTGGTGGGCCGGGAGGACGTCGACCGCGACACGAAGCTCGCGATTGTGCTGGGGTGGTGCGGGGCGGCGCGGGTGTCGGACGTGGTGCGCCTGAAGTGCGGGGACATCGCTTTCCAGAGCGAGTTTGTCGCCGTGAACTGGGCGGAGACGAAGAGCGACCCGTTCCGCCTGGGCGTCACGACGGGCCTGTTCCTCTCGGAGTGCTGGACGGAGGTGCTGCGGGAGGCGATCTCGGGGCGGGCGGCGGGCGCGCTGGTGGTCGACACGACCTACCGGCGCATCGTGGCGGCGCTGAAGAAGGAGGACCCGGAGCTGAGTGGTCACTCCCTCCGTCGGGGGGCTCTGGCGGAGCTCCTGCAAGAGGGGCTGTGCCTGGAGTCGCTTCGGCAGCTGTCCCGCCACAGCTCCCTGGACGCCCTGGCCAGGTACCTCCCGGCGGGGAAGCTGAAGCTGGCGAGGCAGACGGCCTCCACATCAATGGTGCTCGACCGGGGGCTATCCCGGGGGTCGCTCTTTGCCCTGCCTTCCCTGGGAAGCTCCTGAGGACGGCGTGCGTGGCGTACGAGCCCCCAGGCACGCCTTCCCCGCCGGCGACCCCTCGGCCCAGGCCGCCTCCCACGCTACCGTCTCCACCTCCGCCTCCGCCTCCACCGCCGCCACGGCCGCCCCCTCCTCCTCCTCCTCTTCCTCGGAGGGTCGGCGACGACTCCTACTCGCCGGACGTCAACGCGACGTACGCGAGGGAAGCGCGGGTGACGGTGGAGGGGCGGCATCTTGGCCCGCCCTCGGCGCGGGGTGGCCCCACGGGGGAGCTGGCCCCCATATCGACGTCACGTCTGAACCTCGACGCCTTAGAGGCTTTGGATTCCGAGGGGATCCTGTCAGGGGTTATCGACGTGATTCGGGACCGGGGCGCTTTCCTGCGGGCCATGCGACCGGGCGTGGATCTGGGCGACAGGCCTCTTTCGCGCGGGACCTCGAGGCACATGCTGCGGCACTGGGATAACCTCTCGGAGTGGGGGGTGCTGGGGTTGGCAGACGCGCCGAAGGTGGTCCTCCCGGCGTTCACCGTGGAGAAAAAGAGCGGGCTGCTGCGTTTGGTATGCGACGGGCGAAAGCTGAACCGGCTGATACGGGACCCGCCACCGATGCTCCTCCCGTCGATCCACGAGGTGGTCCGGAGGTTCCTGGCGGCCGAATTCGTGGTGCAGGCTGACGGGAAGAGCTGGTTCTACCAGTTCCCCCTGGGGGACGGGGTCCGCGACTTCTTCGGGGTGAATCTGGCTGGGGAGCGGGGCCCGTTTCGGCGCACCTCGCTGCGGGTGATGTGCATGGGCTGGAGCTGGGCGCCGTGCATCGCGCAGAGGGCCTCACGCGTGCTTCTCCCCCTGGAGGATGGGCTGTCTTGGGTGGACAACTGGTTTGTGGTTGGAGATAGCCGGGAGGATGCAGCCGAGAGATACGCCCGATTCCTCGGCAAGGCCGAGTCGGTGGGCGCCGAGCTCAACGAGGGTGCGGAGTTCGGCACACCGCAGTCGCGGTTCATCGCCTTGGGGTTGGAATTTGATCTGGAGTCGTCGCCTAAGCGCTTCAGGTCGGACCCCGATTGGGTGTCGAAATTCCTTGCCTCGGCGGCCGTGGCGGCGGTTCGCGAGAACAGGGCTACTTCCCGGGAGTTCTACAAGGTTTTCGGCGGTATGATTTGGTTTCTGTTCTCGACGCAGAGGCGTCTCTGCTACTTCCGCGCCTCCCTCGCCTTCCTCAGGAGATCCGCGGCCAAGCTGGTTGCGGAACCGGAGCAGTGGGACCGCCCTCTCGACATCCCCCCCTCTGTTCTCGCTGATCTTTCTCTGATTTCGGCCGATCTGGGCCAGAATGTGTGGGTTGAGGCAGGGGCTTCGGGGCCCTCGGTCACGGCGTGGTCTGACGCTTCCGACACAGAATGGGCAGCCCTTCTGGAGTTAGACCCCGAGCCGATTGTCCAGGGCTGTTTTGATGAACCCCTCGCCCACCATATATATGTCAAAGAGCTCTTCGCAGCGCTCCAGGCGACACGCCTCGCAGCCGCTACGCGGCCGGGCTGTGCGTTGGGGTTGCAGGTGGACAACACGGCAGCGGTGGCAGCTATCAACAAGGGCCACAGCAAGAATTACCTCGCGAATGACTTGTTGTGTGCCTTGTTTGACACCGCGGACGGTGCGGGCATCTCCGTTTCCGCTCAGTGGGTGCCTACGCATGCACAGAGAGCAGACGAGTTTACCCGAGGCACTGTGGCATCGCCGTGCCCTGTCCCCCTGGCGCCCCTCCCTGCGAGATACGCGGCGGTTGCAGCCATATCGCGTTAAACATTTCAAGTGTGGTGTACCCTTTCAATCCCTTGTCTTTCTTTCCGCTACGCGGTCCCTGTGGGTTGGGCTGCGTTCAACGAAAAAAGACACTTCTTTCCGGAGTTTAGCTAGCACGATTCAGTTGGGCGATTCATTTGTCTGGTTTTTGCATACACGTTAAGTGTTCTAAGAAACCAGACATAACCAGAAGACCAACATCATGTTCGTGCTAGCACTTTTCCCTTTTGTCATCACACCCGTGCGCCAAAACAGGTTAGGCCTTATATTTGGCTGCGTTCAACGAAAAAAGACACTTCTTTCCGGAGTTTAGCTAGCACGATTCAGTTGGGCGATTCATTTGTCTGGTTTTGCTGGAGCCTGTCTCAGGACTCAGTGGATGAAGGGCTGGTGATAGCGAACCTATAGACACCCGTATGCGCACAACCAAAAATGACGAGCCCTTCCACAAAAGCAACGGGACTGCTCACACTTGCCACTCAACCATACCCTTTGCGGTTTTGCGGGTTCACGGGTTGCCCGCCCACTGGATCCGCGGTAACCATACACACAGAAGACACGATTATTGATTTAGGCCATCTCTGAGGCGAACAATTCCCGAAATCAAACGCACGGACGACGCTTGTTTTCATACCCGCTGCTGCCTATCCTCTCCCACGCCACCTCCGTGGTGCATGGTACACTTTTGGGCATTGTGGGGTCCTTCACATCTTGTTCAACCCCCTATTTCTGCTATACCTGAGTCGCAATTGTATGTGTCGGAGTGAACTCTTTTGAGAGGTTGTTCTGTTGCTGCAACGTCAGTCTATCCTGCGAGACCCACTCCCCCGGCTGTAACTTGAGGGCACCGGCGGCGCCCATCCGCTTTTGCTCAAACGCGTCTCAAACTTAGTGCCTCTCAGACCTACCCTCAATTTGAGGGTAAACGGCTCCATCACTGCCATTTATTTGACTTTGAAAATGATTAGTATTTCCAGAGAACACCTCTGTTGCGCCCACATCTCTCTGCAAGCTCTTGAGACGACACATCAGCATCCAGGCCGGCAGACGCACACAGTGCAACACACCCCGCAACCCTTGCAATGTTCCTGCTCGTGAGCACTGTGATTGGGGGCCAGGAGCGTAAGAAGAAGTTGCAGGTGCCTGAGACTGCGACGTCGCTTGCTGAGCTGAGGCCTCTTGTCACTGAAGTCTTCTCGGGGGAGAAGGGACTTGGGGACCTCCAGAGGCTGGACATCTTCGACGAGGACTTCGGTGAGTACGTTGACTTCGATGGCTCCGCAACGGTGAAGGACAAGACGAAGCTGAAGGCTGTCTTCAAGTCTGGGATGGCACCTTCTGCCACCCCGTCCGTCTCCGAGACGGAGAAGGACCGCATCATCGAGCAGCTGCGCCAGCGCCTGGTGCACCTCGAGGGTAACATGAGGATTCTGTCCAGCAAGGCCAGCGCTGCAGACAGGTCCGAGACGCACTCGCAGAAGTCTGCCACATCTGACCTGCGCCGCCGGAAGTGTGAGGAGAAGCAGATTCCCGCTGACGCATCCGTATGGAGGGTCGGGTAAACACGTCACGTGTTCACAGCGACATTAGCTCTTGCATTCGCATCGCGTGTTTCATCTGTCCCAGGGGCATCCGCGGAATGCCCAACGCCCGCAAAGTGTCTTTTCTTCCTCTCAGGATTGTCCCATCAATCAATCAGTGTTCCCCCCCACCCCCCCAGGGTTCTTGCACTCCCGTTGCCCTGAACCATTGCCACAACAAACTGCCTGGGTTGATTCGATCCCCCGGAGGGTCGCATGACATATCACTGTATATCCCGTAAGTCACCACACCCGCCACCTTCAGCCCGACGACCCGCTCCGCCAGGCGAAGCGCGAGGAGAAGAAGCTGCAGAAGAAGCAGGTATGGCCATGACAAGACACGAGGCGCCGCCTCCCCCGACCTGTCTCAGAGGGGGGAGACCGTGTATCCCCACCGGGTTGAGACAGAGGGCACACTGCCCTGCAGAAC